>CM030891.1:10919261-11664261 GCA_018136845.1 Heterotis niloticus
CTTTTGACACCAGGGGGTCAGAAAAGCAGGAAACCAGATTGCCCGGCAACCCCACATCCAGGCGGGCTAATTTAATAACTGCTCCATTAACCCAGGAAGCACAGTCCTAAAAATAGCAGTGCTCAAATGTAAGAGTGGGTTTTTCATATTTTTCTTCACATCTGTTTATGTTTCAGTCGGTGCTAAATTGATGTGGAGCTTGGGGGGGGTGATGACTTAAATGGTTTTGTTTGCTAGGAATTCTTATAGGTTTCAAGGTTTGTTTGTCATAGGTTCACTAACAGCAGCATAGCAGTGTTGTGACCATGAAAAGTGTTTCTTCCAGACATCCTCAGCAAATAAAATATATAAATAAGATATAATAAAATTAAATAATGAAATTAAGAAAAATAAATAAATAACAAAAATAAATAAGGAATAAGATGTAAAAATATACATAGAAATTATAGGTTAGTAAACAAAGAAATAGCAAACAACAAACAGCAGCAGCCAAACCAACAAACACACAAACCGATAAGGGTATACAGACAGACTCGGAACGATATTATCTCACTGTCCAAGGGAGGGGTTCAACAGTCTTATCGTGTGAGAGAAAAAAGCTGTCCTGGAACCTGCTTATTCTCGTCCGAATGCTTCTAAAGCGTTTTCTGGACGGGAGCAAGGAAAATAGTTTGTGGCTCGGGTGATTGTGGTCCTTCAAGATGTTATGGGCCTTCTTCTTACACCGCTGGGTGTAGAGGTCCTGCAGGGCTGGCAGATCAGTCCTGGTAATGCTCTGTGCTGTCTTGACCACTCTTTGTAGAGCTTTACGGTCTGATGCACTGCAGCTGCCATACCAGGCTGTGAAACAGTCAGTCAGGATACTTTCAATGGTACATCTGTAGAAGTTGACAAGTATCCTGTTGTCCGTGCCGAACCTCCTCAGCCGACAGAGGAAGAAGAGGCGTTGTGTTGCCGTCCTGATGATGATGCTGGTGTGCCGTGACCACGACAGGTCCTCAGTGATGTTTACTCAGAGGAACCTGAAGCTGTTCACTCTCTCTACTGAGGCGCCAGCTATAGAGATGGGCACGTGGCCATTCCCCTGCTGTTTCCTGAAGTCCACGATCAGCTCCTTTGTTTTGCTGACGTTGAGATAGAGGTCATTGTCCTGACACCATGAGGTCAGGGTTCTCACCTCCTCTCTATAGGCCCGCTCATCATTGTCGGTGATCAGGCCGATGACAGTGGTGTCGTCAGCAAACTTGATGATATTGGAGCTGAGCGAGACAACGCAGTCATGTGTGGACAGGGAGTACAGCAGGGGGCAAAGCACGCAGACCTGGGGGGCCTCCGTGCTGAGAGCTGAGAGTGCTATAACTTATTCAGTTGTTCATTAGGTCTGTTAATGAAATGCTTGAAAGAGGAGTTTGGCCAGTTGAGCAGGTCCATGTTTTGTTGAACATCTCAGCAGGTTCTAAGGTGGCATTTTTGTCAATTCTAGTCTTAGATCTGTCACTCTAACCAAGAAAGGCAAATTCTATATTCAAGGCGCTCTTATGCACCTCACAAGAGAATCGTTTCATCAGTGTGTGTGAAACTTGAATGGTGTGTGTTGACAAAGTACCTCCATCTACCTGGGGCCTTCAATCCCCAAGATTACTTTTCTCCCCTTCTTTGTAATTGGGAGGTTTTTTTTCCTTTTTTCTTTCATCTTCTCAGTTGCCAGCTAGTTTATATAATAGTGAATCACATCTGTTTCCATTCCTTTCTTTTTACTCTAATGTTCCTCCAACCTTTGTTCCCTGCTCTGGGTCACCCTGGTGAGAAGATTGCGCTATAAAAATAGATTGCATTGAATTAAATTAATTACATTATAAATTCATTATCTCGTGCCCATGAGAAGAATAGATTTTAGTAAGGATTTTATTTTTCAAAAATGTTTTAAATAAAATGTCTTTCTGGCCCCCCATCTCTACAGCCTTCCCATGACCTTCCTGCCACCAGGGCCCCGGGTGCCACAAAAGTGCGAAAGACCATCAGCAGCCGGGTGCATGAGGCTGTGAAGGCCATCGCACTCGTACACAACGTGACGCCTGTGTACGAGTCCAACGGCGTGACAGACCAGGCTGAGGCCGAGCAGCACTACGAAGATGCCTGCAGGGTCTACCAGGCTTCGAGCCCTGATGAGGTGCCTCGCCACCTTCTCCTCACACAGCCTTGCATGAATACAGTTTTTGTCTGTCTTTGTGCCTGTTTAGCTAGGCACCTGTCTGTCTGTCTAGATAGCAGTTTGTCTAGTTAGTTTGCTATTTGTCTGTCTATCTATAAAGTTGTAGGCTGGGTCACCCCAGTTCTTTAGATCGGTAGGTGGATGGTTGGTTTGTTAGTTAATTGGCGAGCTAAATAGGAACTTAATACTAAAGGAAGTTGCTCATGGCTACAGCTGCACATATGACAGCTTAGTGCATAGGAAGCATTTACCCCGATGTCCAGTGGGTTAAGCCTCTCCAGTTATACAGCCGTACCCCGAGGCTGCTGACGTCACCTTGCTGCGCCTGAAGAGGTGGCAGCATGGAGAGGTCCTTCATCATTGACAGGTGGTCTGGTGACCAACTTGGCAGTTCTGAACTGGTTTGCAAGTTACCCAGTTGCACCCCTGACCTCCTTAGCAACAGTAAGGAGAAGCAAAGCATAGCAGAAGGTAGAGCATTACTTGATATGAGCTCTTCGGGTCCATTACCATGAGTCCCATGCCATTTTAATGCTCTGGGGACATGGGGCACAGTGCTGAACCACCAAAAAGGAGGGAAGGGGCCATATCTCAAACACAAAGTCCTATACAGCAGCCTTTTGTGAGCAGCCCTCAAATCCTGATGTGGTCGCCTTAATGATTTAAGGTGTGGACCTGTCTGCTCATCATCCACTCAGCAGGACAGTGAGGTATGAAGTACAGCTGTACAACGGGAGCGGTGGCGTGGCGGTCAAAGCCCATGATAGAGCACTTGGGATTCAGTTTTACAAGGTACCAGTCCTCTCTCAAGAGGTGGCATTATAATCCTTCATTAACTTTAATGTACTTTTGAGGAGGCAAGAAAATTTGAACATTTTTTTTCTGTAGCATCCAAAAGTGCCCTACCTTTTGTGTTATGTGTGCTAGTAAATAATAATGGCTTTAGCTAGAAAAGGTAGCCATAGTAAAAATATCTGTCCAGTTTTTTTGGAATATTCCAAAGGGACAGGAAAAGTGTGTTTTGTGCCAGTTGACATTTTTTAAATGTTTGGATTTCGATGCTAGAAACCAAACAGCATAATTAATCTTTTAGTCAGAAGTCAGTGATAGAAACACGTACTTAAGCTGAATTCTTATCTTGAGTGACGTGGGCTTTAACTCAACAGCATTCTTTTGGAGAAATCAGTGAAAAAACTTCCTGAAATGTGCAGAATTTTTTTTTTGGGAGGGGTTCCCATTCTGCCAAAATATCAACATTCTCAGTTTTCTGTTAGAAAAAAAGGACTTCTTCAATCTCGTTCTGCTTCCAACCTGCTTTATTTTTCTCTCACCTGACAGTGAATGAGCGGTGATTTGCACCTTAACTTAGAGTACATAAATCCTGAATGCCCCACCACTGTTACAATAGTTACTTTACCACCTTCGTATCAACTAATGTTGATTAATGTCTCCGTAACTATATTGGTATATAGATTCTTCATCATGTGGCCAGAAAAAAAAGGATTAATTGTGGGAAATTGGAAAAGAAAAATGCCATCTAGCAATGAGTTGCAATTAATACTATAATAACAATAATAATAATAATAATAATAACAACAAGAACAACAACAAACCTATTATTGTTAATTGCCCACAATGAATAATAAGTGGGAATTGCTCAGTTTGGGGTTGCTGTAGACTGAGAGTGCAGTGATTTACTCAAATATACAGTCGGGCTTAATTTTTACTGTATCAAGTCACTCATCAAAAGTATTACAGCAGAGGAGGGATTCAAACCAACTACTTTCCGAGGCACAAGAGCACAGCTGTAAACATTGCACCACCTGCTGGCCTTCAAAGGGTTAAAAGCATGTAAGTCCTTGTCCACTGTTGTCCAAACTGTGTGTTTTGAATAAATAAATGTAGGCAGTAGCAGCACCGGTAGGGAGTGCTCACGAGGGTCTCTGGATGGCAGCTTGTTTCCCCAGCCAGGTAGCACGATGAGAACTCTCACTCAGGGGCAGATTTAGCGTTGCCGGTGCTGTTGAGAGAAGTGTGGTTTTTCTGAAAGGCTGATGCAGATCTTTGTCCAACAGAGGGTAAAGTCAGTTCCTCTAGGTGGGTGGCCAGCAAACACCGCACGTTCTGAGATCCAGACCTGTGGTAGAGCCACATTTGTGTGTTTGTCTGTTTCTGTCACCATATCAAATGGTTGCCCGCGGTTGCTAAGAGACCAACTCAGTGGTGATGTATTTATTCCCCTGCCCAAAAAAGCAAAAAAGTTGGTTAAGTTTTTAGCTACATGAAAAAAACAGCAAAGGACAAAAGTCCCTGTTGAATGAGTAGAATAACATTGTGAAAGTGTTTGTGTTTAGTTTGGCAGCACTGGGATCAGTGTTGCACTTATGGGATCAGAGGTCCTACACTGCCATTTTCTTAATCATCCCTGATGGTGGGTCAGTGGCGGGCAGTGAGTGGGTGGGATATTTTAGCGATGATGCTCCTTTGGATCATCACGTTGCGTGGGTGCAGCCCAGATGCTTCCATTTCCTCAGTTGGAATGTGTAGGTGACATTGTGGGATACCCCACGTCACCAAACACCCGTGTGACTCACAGACCCCCGCCTCCCCTGACCTGAGAGGAAGCACCACCTTCCTCCACTGACCTTTTATATGTAGGACATGGCCCCTCTTAAAGGGGGGGGGGGGTCAAAGGTAACAGTGGCTCACAAGACAACCTAATGGAGTTTTTGGACCTCAGGGTGTAAAGCTACAGCATAGCTTCACTTTCTGTGTGCCAGGCAGAGAAGATTTGCACTCATTTGTCCATCTGAGCACCGAGACATCCTCAGTCGTCTTGTAGAACAAACTCCTTCTGTCCCTCAGAACTGCGGAATCCCTCCCAGCAGTTAGGGTGTAAGGAGTTATCAGTTTCAGACAGATTTCCCATCTGGATTGATAAGTAACTTGAATTAAGTTATATGTTCATAAACTGCTGCTTTTTTTCCAACTCATTTGTACAGGTAGCTGCTGGAAAATGTGCTCTGTGACAACAGTGCTATGAAACAAGCAAAACAGCCATTTTTCTTGCCCCTGATGCATGGTTGTTTACTCTGAGTTACATTGTGCTTGGGGGAAAAGTGTGTAAATGTAAACATTTGACTGTATAATGTTCTTCTTGTCCTTTCCTTTAAAACTTTTAAGGCACTCGCATTTCTTGACTTGCACTGAAAATTGTTGGGTTCCTTTTCGAGATCTGGTGTTTAGAATGAGCTTAACAGACCAGGCCAGGCACACCTTGTAGTTCAGGATTGTTCCTGTTGACAGAACGCAATTTCAGTTCAGGCTGTCGGCTGTGGTGACACAAGAAATTTTTTTTTTAATTTGTATTTTTATTTCTTTCTTTGTGATCATTTCCTTCCCCTTATAGAACCCATTCAAGAATTGTTTTCCCCTTGAAAAGTATGACCAGACTGTGTTAACTTTTACTTCTGCTGAGCAATTACTTCACACCTTTGTCTTCCGGATGTTCACATTTCAGCAGGCTACACCCTGGGCCGAGTCCCGTGCCAGTGACCATATCACACCTGTTCTAAATTCCTGGCTCTGGCTCCGGCCTCTCTTAAGGTTCCAGATCACTTCAGAAGCTCCGTATTTCCCTCTAAAGCTTTACGTTGATTTGGCAGCTCTGTACCTTCACCCACTTTGCAGTCTTTGTTCAGTTGTCGCTGATCTTTCTCAAATCTCTCAGCCTTATCTGCAGTCAATGGGTGGTCAGGTGTTCTCTTGCTGCAGCACAGAACTGGAGTTCCCTCCTCAAGAACATGAGGGAACCTCCTAATGTACCTTTAAATCCACGCTTAAAACCCACACGTGCTTAATTGCCTCAGTGACATTTGTGTGCTGTATTTCTTTCTCCCTTAACATTTTTCTCTAAATATCAGTTTACTTTCTCTTATTTTGATGTCTTTTGTTTATGTAATTTCTTTATGCTGATTTTTATCAGGAGCTTATTTCTGTTGTTTTATTGTTGTACCTTATATACAAGTGTCCCCCTGTGTATGAGTGTAATGCATTCCTGGAAATCAGCTCATAAGATGGAATTCCGTTGGTCGGAGATGAAATTAACATTTCGGCATGAAGGTTGAAAATACCGTCCCCACTTGCTACTCAGAAACGGAAAAATTTGCCTCATATCTGGTTAGAATTTGCTGGAGGGTAGTAAATAATTTTACTTGTATCTCCATGCATACCCGTGACTGTTTTCTTTCTCTAAGGAAATAGTTGTTATTTTTATTAAAATGAAATAAATTCCATTGTTTTGTCTTAACCGACTGGCATTTGTCCTGAGCAGATGTGTAGTGTTGGTATTTTGTCCTTTTTTTTCCTTTATGTTTGCTGTGGCCGTTGCTGTTTGGAGCTTCAGGTTGCTGTGTGTTTGAGGCTCACTGGCTGCATAACCTGCCATCTCCTACCTGAGACACCACTGGCTGTGTTCTGTATCTTATAAGGCAATCAACCCGATCGCTGCAGGGGTTCACTCATGCCCTACGGCCAGGGGCTCCTGCTTTAAACCCCATTTGTCATATCCGGTCCATTTGTGCATGGGGTCTGGTACGGTTCAGCCGCTGCCTTCCACATGCAATCCAGAAATATCCAGTTTGTTCTGTGAGTCATGTTCGTTGATGTGCTCCACTGTTCCCCAAGGTTTTGCCCCAAACCTCCCGGCAAGTTGTGGGGACAGCACCCATCCAGTGCTTTCACGGATGTGTTTGCAGATGACTCATTGCTTGTGTGTTTTCTTTATTTGGACAGTGAATGTTTTATCTGTTGGCTTTATCTGATTATTACAGCAGTTTTTTTCTATCTCACACACAGCAGCCTGATGTGACAGTTGTTCTCTTTACATATATTTTTCTTTAGTGTGTCACCGATTTGCTCTTGATTCCCCACCCACTAACCTTCTTGCCTTGAACTGCTTTACATTGGAGAACATCGGCTAAATGAGTGATAATAATGACTGATATAATAATATAATAACTAATAACAACATCAGTAACCAGCTGACCAACTGATAAGTAAACTGTGCTACACTGGATAAAACAGTTCGGCCATCTATGTAGTTTAATCCTTCCTGTGCTGTGTCACTTAGGGGTAAGTACCTTCATCAAGATGTGAGGGTTTACATCCAGGTCCCTTGGGTACAAGGTGATGTCTCTAACCGCTGTGCTACTGGGCATTAGACAAGTTCATATCATAAATGTTCCCTCCTGCCCTCCCCAAAATTGGCTCAACTATTGAACTGTACACCTAAGGTCCCCGCACCGAGTGCAGCTATGAGTAGTGACCCTCTTCCCCTCTGGTCTGTAGGTGTCGCTGGTGCAGTGGACGGAAAGCGTGGGCCTCACGCTGGTCGGCAGGGACCAGGCCTCTATGCAACTGAGGACCCCTACAGGGCAGATCCTGAACTTTACCATCCTGCAGATCTTCCCTTTCACGTACGAGAGCAAACGCATGGGGATCATAGTGCGGGTGAGTGGTGCCTCGTGTGAACGTGGTTCACGTAGCCACACTACGGTAATCTGCGCGTTTTGTGCTTACATTTATTCATCACGTCGACACGTGTGTGTGATTGTTATACTAAAATACACATGCACCATATCAAGCTGAAACCCCTTCTTACACTTAGGTACTGCAGCTTTATACAAGTATAGAATCTAGTGCTGGTCTTACCAGTACATATATTTAACATTTAAAAGCTGCACAAGATGCTCACCCTGGACTTACTTCATGCTACTTATCCTGAATTGTACTAGGAAAAAGGTAAAATTAATAGAAATATTATTTCTAAACAAAATCAGCCAATATCTCACCATCAGGAAATGAAAGGTCAGATAGTTGGTTTCCAATCGCAGCAGTAACAACCTCGAGGTTGAAGCTCAACAGACTTGAGAGATTGTTATGAACTTTAGGAGAAATACGTAGACAGCCATCAATCCCTGCGCATCATTGCTGCCAGGGCTACCTGGGAAAAACGTAACCCAATTCTGAACCTGCCTGGGAGGAAATGACTCAACCTCCACTGCGCTAATGACAAACTATTATCGTTGGCCACGACAGAGGAGGAATTGCTCCACCTCAGGAAGTCAATGTTTGCTGGTTTCCTACCAGAGACTGGAAATCGGCTACTCCCGAATGCACCTGATTTTTAGAAAACAAGTTTTCGTTGTGAAATATTTTGACCCTTAAAAATGCCTTTCCCCGTGTCTGCATGAGAAACGTGTTGCTCTCCACGTCTCAAACAACTCCTTTACTTTCTTCCCATTAGGATGACTCTACTGGGGAAATCACCTTCTACATGAAGGGCGCAGATGTTGTCATGGCTGGCATTGTGCAGTATAATGACTGGCTAGAGGAGGAGGTATCTGTTGTCCATACAGTTGCTTAAACATCTTGGCCTGTAGGTGCCATTGTCATTTAGAAATATTCGAGGTTGCAGCTTTATACTATAAGTAACAAAAGAATTATTGTAAAAAATCACATTCAGTAACTTGTCCAAGTACACTACAGCAGTTGTGGGAATCAATCCAATGACCTTCTGTTTGCACATCCATTGCCCTCACCACTATGCCAACTACCTGCTTTATGTGGGTTTTTTATTATGGTTCTGTTTGTGATTTTTGTCTGTGACTCTTCCAGTGTGGCAACATGGCGCGAGAAGGCCTGAGGGTTTTGGTGGTGGCCAAGAAGTCTTTAACTGAGGAGCAGTATCAGGACTTTGAGGTGAGCTGGTGTGTACCTGTGAAGCAGATTTAAGGTGCTTTTTTGGTGGGTATTAAGCTGAGCTGTTGTATCGGTCTCACACTCCCAGAGCATGTCTGCTCTCTGTAGGCTAGCTGAAGAGTTGTTGGACCAGCCATCCGAGCCAAACCAGCCACGTGATTCTCTTGCATGAGGAAGTTTTATGAGGGCAACTTGGAATGTGGGACTTGTCACGATTGGAAACAGTGATTCTTTTAATAGCAGTCAATAGTGAAACCGGTTAATTTTGACAGCTCTTTTAGGAACTCTGCAGCACAGGCCAAACTATAACTGGAGAGCATATTTGGTCCTTATAAATGTATAGAAATGGCTCATAAGTCAAAGTATGGGGTATTAACTGAAACTCCTTGTGAATTACAGTTCTCCTAACCCCACCTGGCATAATTCAGGTACAACTGTATTACAGTTTAATATTTAAAAAGGGCTTAGTTGAATGGAAATAGATTTTGATTTATGAAACAATTGAGCCTTCTCAGCAAAAGTGCAGTTGAGCACACGGAATGAGAGGTGACTGACATCTCAACATGGTTTTTGCTGAACATCTTCAAGGCTCAGTAATGTAGGACACCGTGGTCTTTGTGGACAGCAGCAGTACTGCAGGTCAGACCTTACGGGATGATGGGAGCAGGACAAGCGTTACATAAGCTGGGTTGACATTGTTGATGCTCCATTTGTAATGATGATGGGTGGGGCAGGTTCCTCTGAGCAGCACCATAGTGGACCTCATATAGGGCACCCAGTATGTGGTGTACAGTATGGATACCCTGTCAGGCATAGTTCAGGACAGCTCAGCTTCATCTTTAGTGAATGACTCATTAACCCCCACATCATCACCTAAGAGAGCAAACCTCCACCCAGCACACCGAAGGTGTAATGTGATCTGCTGGTTGTGGTGTCAGAAGGTCTCCTAACCACAGCTAGCTGTGTTTAACCATCTAGCACCTTCTAGCGTTACACCCCCCCCCCCATTCTGTATCGTCCTCCCTCATTCAGATAAGTCTGTCTTCCCAGGCACCAAATAATTTGCTTTGTGAATGCCGGCATGGAGTACAGATAGCAGTGGCTGAGCCTCCCTGCAGGGCTGTCCTGTGCCACTGGTGTGTGAGAGCCATTGTGTGTGTGATTGTGTGGGTTGGTGGGCGGCGAGTGAGTCAGCGTGTGAGTCACCACAATTGGTCCTGTGTGACTCACTCAGATTGTTTTGGCTCCATTTCTCCCTTTGGTTCTGGGCTTGTTGCTTGAGGCTGGGGGAGGGCAGTCTCACGGTCCTAAGGAGCAATCTGGCTATCCGCAGCGATGTTGGACGGTGCACAGGCCTGGGGACACTGCCTCTCAGCTGTCCTGCAACTTCCCTGTCTCTGCTTGTCCCCCTTTGACCTCACATCCAGCTGTTGTAACAGACTCTAGAAATGTCACAGCCTGTTTGGTATGACGCAGTGGAAAGCTCCGGTTGCTCGGGCTGAAGTCGGTGGCCTCGACAAAGGCAAGATTCAGCAGCATGTTGTTGTGACAACAGCAGGTCACCGGGCACCGAGGGACACACAGCATTCTCTGTGCGCTGCTAAGCAGCTGTGCACAGTATGACAGGTCCACAAGTCCATTTGTGGGTCGGACTCCGTTGCACCTCCCCCTCGTACTTTCAAGTCAAGAATCGGTCATTGTCATGAGGCAGGTATACAAGGCGGAATGCTGCAAAGTTCCTCTAGTCCATGGTGCACAGAATAGGGAGAAGCAAAGTTTAGAAATATATATGTGAATTCACATGAATTAAACATGAAATATAAAAGATAAAAAATATAAATGTATAAAAATACAGCAGTCCCTTGGTATCCAGACAGTTTTTGCTAGATTTTCTTGGATCAGTATCCTGGTGGAAACTTCTGTATAGCTGTAACAAATTTTTATCTGAAGCTAATTCATAGTAAAAAATTATAAATGCAATTGAAGAGAAACATACATTAAAAAAGTGAACAGATAAATACCCTACAGTACAGTACAGTTTAGTGTAATAAGCTGGTAAACTGTACCATATGCTGTTACTAATTTGTGTCTTGTCAGCAGTTTATTTGCAAAAAGCCCACTATGTTCATAACACCCTTTAAATTTAAATACTTATTCTGTACCATATGGCTGCAAGATGTAATAAGTGCAGATGCTGAGGTGGATGCAATGGGGGATACAGCGGCGGTTGTAGGAGATGTTTGCTCATTGATGTTCAGCATACAGCACCGGGTGTTTAGTGACGCGCTTGTCCTCGGTTGCAACACATTGTGTTGTGGCACGGAGAAGATGTGGGCGCTGGTCAAAGGTTTTGAGCCTGTGAGATGCACAATAAAGGGAAGATGTGTGCCAAATTAACCCATTGCTTTCACATCTTTGTTATATTACAATTGTGAGAACAACTAACACAGTGTGGTGCCCGATCCTTTAGTCACGAAAGGGAGTGGAAAAGGAGAAGGCGGAATTCCTGGAAACCATTAAAAACAAATTTCAGACAATTTTTGTCCATATAATTTAAAAAATATTGATACCTCTGATTGTTTGTTTGTTTGCTTGTTTGTTTGTTTATTACTGACTGTTGTAAGTCAAGGACAGCCTGTATTGAATTCGCCAGGGATGAGTACAATTTAATGTAGAGTTAAACACATGGATCTTGTTGTTGGGTCCAGCAGGAGCCCTACAGTTTTATCCTCAAGAAGGGATTTTAATTTGAATTTCTCTGGCAGTGCAAATAAGTCACCATGTCGGTAGGGTTGTTTAAACAATGCGGTAACAAAAACAATGCAAACACATGGGTTCCTCACGCTGACACAAGAAACATTTGTGTTGCTCTTCTGGACCCTGTTATGTGTTTGTCTGGTTGTTCCAGGCCCGGTATGTCCAGGCGAAGCTGAGCGTCCACGACCGCTCCTTAAAAGTTGCCACAGTTATCGAGAGCCTTGAGATGGAGATGGAGCTGCTGTGCCTGACCGGGGTGGAGGACCAGCTGCAGGCGGACGTGCGGCCCACCCTGGAGATCTTGCGCAATGCTGGTATCAAGGTAAGTACCGTGTGCTCTGATTGGATACTTTTGGGAAAATGAGGGGGGGTTCCTCTTGTGAGTCCTGCCCCTGTGTCCTGCCAGGTGTGGATGCTGACGGGCGACAAGCTGGAGACGGCCACATGCACGGCGAAGAATGCTCACCTGGTGACTCGCAACCAGGACATACATGTCTTCAGGCCTGTGAGTAGCTTCTCACGCCCTTTGGCGGTGGGTGATGGGGTCACACATGGTAGGGACGGTGTGGCAGTTGGACAGGAGTTTAGCATTTGGTCGTTTCCTGCGAAAGGGAACCCGACATTGTTCTGAACATCTCAGTAGAGGTGAATGAGGCCCCCGGCTCCTGGCCAAGTGAAGGGGTGAGAGGATGGTAATAACAGCAACGCTGACCCTGAGTGTGACAGAGGACTGGACCATAGGTGTCCCTGCTGGGGGGTCGGACCGCGGTCATTTCCTGTTCTGTTTCACGGGTCCCTACCACCGCAAGCATTTTCATAGCTGGCTTCGCTTGTGCTCTGGCTCCCGTCCACCCACGGGGTCTTGGGGTGACTGGGAAGGCTGTAGCTTACGTACGCCAGAGACCCAGCGGCTCGGAAGAGAACAACAATGGCTGGCACGGCATGAAAAGCAATGCCCGTTTTTCCTGTGGGCACGAGGCAAGCAAGTGCTGCAGCTGGCAGGAACAATGGGCAGGCCGCTGTAACTGAGGTGCAGGTGGGGGGGGGGTACACAGGTACCAACAGGTGGTGAAGTGGTTAGAACTACTGGCCTGCAGATTGGGAGGTTAGATGTTCCAACCCCACTTTCTGCTGTAGTACTCTTGAGCAAGGTAACTTTCCCTGGTTTTGTAGAGTAAAAATGACTGAAATGGGTAAATTAATGATCAAAGTGGCTGCGGAGAAAAGTGTTCAGGTAGTAAATAATCTGAAAGTGGTTGTTGATCGACACTGACAGTCTGCTTTCCAGTTCTGTTTTTGCTTTTGCTGGGCTCAGCATTAAACATAAATATGTTTTCTTGGCCGCAGTACAGGTACATTTGACCTACATCATTAGATTTTGCACCTGTCCAGCCCTCGCCTCTAATACAAATAAAAAATAAATAAATAAATAAATGTCATAATACAAATAAAAAAGCCCGAAATTAAAAATTCAAAGGCCCAAGCATAAAGGAATTCCAGATTTTTTTGGTTTATTTTTTTGACATATTTGGATGCTTTACAGCGAGAAAACAATTCTGAAATAAAAATGCAAACAAGAAAATCAGATTTCTTAATATTTCTCCGTCTTTGATTGTCCAGCTGTCCATCAGACAGTTAACTGGGCGCTACTACTTTTCTGACTACATAAATTTAAACAAATTTCCTGGGTAGCTGTTAATGTGGAGCCCTGAGGGTGAAAGTGAAGTGCAGAGGTGAAGCAGTTATGATGGTTTGAGTTCAGGTGAGGCGGTTGTTTTGTCAAAAGCATGTGACAGTTGGACACATGGCGCAGGTCTTTTGTGCACTGTGGTTTCAAGCGGTGGGGGGGCATGCTAAGTGGTCGCCTATCTTTTCCTGTCTCTCCCTTTCAAATCCACCCGTCTCCCTCTCAGGTGACCACGCGCGGAGAGGCCCACCTGGAGCTGAACGCCTTCAGGAGGAAGCACGACTGCGCCTTGGTGATATCTGGGGACTCGCTGGAGGTCAGTCCCAAGTGGAAGACAGTGGTCAGCCACGGTCTTTGAGGTGGCGGCTGCGGGTACCAGGGCAGTAACTGTACTGCGTGCTCCACAGGTTTGCCTGAAGTTCTATGAATATGAGCTGATGGAGCTAGCATGCCAGTGCCCCGCTGTAGTGTGCTGCCGCTGCGCGCCCACACAAAAGGCTCAGATCGTGCGGCTGCTGCAGGAACGCACAGGGAAGCTGACCTGTGCAGTCGGTGAGAAGGCGCACGCACACAGACACGCGCGTGGAATAGGTGTCCATGTTGAAGCTTGCAAACACCATTAGGATGTGAAGTCTGTTGGTAACCATATTTGTTCATAAATCCTTCTGCTACGTGACAGTCAAAAACTTAATAATTCAGAATGGTTTCAAAAAGTTACAGTGAAGTAAAAATCCATTGCTGTTATTTGTTGAAAGGAGGGTCACAATGTTGCAGAGCCTCAAAATGTATCCAGACTGAAAAATATTGAAGCTGGTCTTAATAAATTTGCAACAGCTACACAGGGTAATGTTTATTTATTTAAGAAATAGTTTTAAGTTCAGCAAACAGGAAAACAAATTTTATATGACAGAAAATTTTAGGGATCACCCACACAAATTCAGGAATGAGAGGGTTAAATATGTGTCTTTGGCATAAATATGCACTGTTCTTTTTGTTGTTGTTAGATGTCAAAACATGAGATGCTATGTGTAAACACTGTGGAAGTGAATTGAATGAGATGGTCCCACGTGCCTGCTCTGATTTAACATGTTTTACTTCTAGCTAAAGATTTGGTGCAGAAATCCAGGGGACATTTGCTCCACAATACATTTTTGGAAGTAGAAAAAAGCTGAAAATTAACAACCCGTGTGTTAGTAAAACGGGGGGCTGCTGTGTTCGTGTGTGACTCTTTGCTTTGAGAGGAATGCAGCTTTGTGTGCCTGACGGCTTTGCTCTTCTGGCAGGGGATGGAGGGAATGACGTGAGCATGATCCAGGAAGCGGACTGTGGTGTCGGAGTCGAGGGGAAGGTGGGAACCTCTCTCTCTCTCTCACTCAATGACCCTGACTACTCTGGAAACAGCATCAAAAGCTAGGCAGGGAGGGGTTTCACCGGTGGCATTTTTTGCTTTTATTTGAGGGCAAAACATGACATCTGGGGGAGATAAAATCAGAATGCCATTCCCTTCTACTGACAGCCACGGGCTGTGGCAGGGCAGCTGGTGAGGAAGTTCCTTCTGGACACATCAGCGTGTAAAAATGGGCAGCAAATTTCGATTCCAATAATTCGCACGGGGGTGGACCTCAGTGGCCTGTGCAGGAATCGAGTCCCAGCTGTTGACAGCACTGCGTTTTTCAAGCCAGGAACAACCATCCTAGACCTTCAGGGCTCCAGTACAGACTGGTTTTAATTTACCTTACATTGTAGAGTAAAACCTGGACATAGCGTGAGGTCCAAAAACTCAATAGTGTAAAATGCAACTTAGTAACAGTTATTTTCTGTGGTCTTCCAGTTGCTGTGTGGAAAGAAAAATAAAAAATGATTTTCATTTATTAGACGCGTAGGAAAATAGACCAATTATTACAGACAAAACGTGCAAGTGCTAAATATATGGACCAGTCCTATGAGACTAATAATACTAATAGAAACTCTTGCTCAAATATCATTTGCTAAAGGAATGATCATGCTTGTGAGTCAGTTTATCCAGTTATGTATTCTATTGAGATTTTACTCTTCATTAATACTGTAATAAAAAATAGAAAATCAGTAATATATACTTTTGGCAGGGAAAAATGCTGCAGTATCACGAAAATTGGTACAAACTTTGAAAGTCCCCCGCCCCCCACGCTTGGGTCTTGTTACCCGTAAACACGACAAGTTCAGCTCATGCTTGGTTGTAACTCGGTAAAGGGTTTTAAATTATTTCAGCGGCATACAGGGTAACTCATACATCACAGACTCTTATCTACAGGCATGCCTGTGTGTAGTGAGTTTAGTTAAAGCTTGAAATAAAAAATTAAAAATTAGTGCCAGAGTTGCACAACGAAGAGGAAAATGTGTAATTTTAGTGTCGGTGGACCACAGGAACGCCTTCCTCCTGGATTTTTAACTGAACACTGCTTGTAAATGTCGAGTGCGCACAGCTTCTGCAAAAGACACGAGTTTTAGTGAAAAACTACATAGAAGCACCGTCCCTAAAGTGCGTATTAGTGAACGTGGTCCAAAAATGGTACAGCTGTGGAAGTGCCCATGCTTGACCGCAAATAGCGGTCACTGGGTGTCTCCCACAACTGCGTTACAGGCATGACGATGGGCTTTGTTGTGTGAGAACCGCACACTGACGCTCTCCCTCAGGTTTTGATGAGCAGACACCCTCTAACCAGCAGAAGCGAGAGCAGCGAGCAGCCATGGTGCTCGGGCAGCGGTCCTTCTGCGAGCGCCAAGTGGCTGTGTAAAGGATCCACAAGCAGCTCCCAGCCATCGCGGTTTTGTTTCAAACCCTCTGACCTGCTTATTACAGGCTTTCCACTTAGTGGAAGCAGAGCTTGTTTCATTCTCTTAGCAAAAATAGCTTTGCCAGCCACAGCAGAATATTTGTATTTCTCTCTGGCGCTGTGTATGTGTCCTGGGCAGGAGGGCAAACAGGCCTCTCTGGCCGCCGACTTCTCCGTGACTCAGTTCAAGCACTTGGGCAGACTGCTCATGGTCCATGGGAGGAACAGCTACAAGCGGTCGGCCGCCCTCAGCCAGTTCGTCATCCACAGGAGCCTGTGCATCAGCACCATGCAGGTACGCCGTCGTGGGGGGGGGGGTGTGGGTGGGTGGTGATGGGGTGGCAGGGTGACTCACTGGTCGCTCAGGTCACTGGCTAGAACCCAGAACCGGGTCAATTCTGTCTTGTCTGGATGACAGAATTGTCCATGTCACGGTTTAGAAGCACAGGTCCACTTCAAAAAATTGTTTTATTATTTTCCCGAGCCCTGCTGGGGTCACAGTTATACCTCATGGCTTATGGGTTTTTAAAGTTATTTAAATATCAATTTTTACAGCACAGTGTGTGAACTACTTTTATGCTATAAACACCTCTGTCATATATAAAGTGCGTGTGTATGTGCATGCCTGAACTGATACAGTGAAATTCCTACACTGAATTTATTGGTTTTGATTGTTTTTATTTATTAAAAAAGTATTTTGAGTTTTTTTTTTAATTTGTGAATTTATGTTTACCTTTTTTCAAAATTTTCTGACAACGATTTTTCCATTTATACAACTGTGTTTTTTTTACTGTATAAATTCAGGGTAAGTACGTTGACTGTGGTCCCTACAGCAGGAGGTGGGAATCGATCCAGGGCCCTTAGAGTATAAAAGTGGCCGCTTTAACCAGTGTACCACCTGCTGGCTGCTGCTGTTGTGTTATACTCAGGGTGTGCTTATGTGGTGTATTGCTGCCGTGGATTTGGTGCGAACAGCGCACTTTATCAACCGCGATCCCAAAGGAACACGATGCGCAACAGACCCTCACCTGGGCACTTCGGTGCCCTGCTGATGGCATCTGGGTGTCACGCCTGGTTCACTGTGTGTGTCTCTGCCCCACTGCAGGCTGTGTTCTCCTCCGTGTTCTACTTTGCCTCCGTCCCGCTGTACCAAGGATTCCTCATAATCGGGTGAGACCCCCGGCGGCTGGGCGTCGCGCGGTGACTCATGCCCCTTGCATTCCACCATCTTGTTGCCCACTTTTCCCTCACATTCCATTCACATGACGCCGCCGGTCCCTTTGGGCTGATTTCAGAAATCGGACAAAAGCCACAATAAAAGTGAGAATTCTTCTCTGAAGGGGTAAGGCAGTTGTACACTTTTGTGAAAATTTTATAAAAGCACGTTATCTTGCATGACATTTTAAACGTAATGCGGAGGGTAGGCTGTGTGACATCACTACGGTGAGATAAGGCGGCTAAGAAATGACTGCTGATGTCTGTGCTTCTGCTCCCCTTCCTCTAGATAAGACACAAGTGAAGCACAGAGACAGCTTTAATTCCCTTGTTTTAAGCTAAAAATGGCCCAAACAAGCGGCGTGTTTTCGGGCCGGGTGGAAAAATTTGCCGTAGCGCCCCCCCACCTCCCAAATGCGAACCAGCGATGCTGGCACAACAGCCAGCGAGGCGTCCGGACGCATTCGGAATTTTGGGACCCGTTTTCAGACAAATTGTCCGCAGGCATGTGGCGTTTTTCAGAAATAACAGGCGAGCCTTCGAAGTCGGATAAGACGGCTAATTTAAAAGTTGTCATTTGAAGTGGACCAGGCAGGAATGCAGTAAACATGCAGTTAGAAGGGGGGGACGTTGCAATGGCAGCGGCCAAAGGTTTCGACAGACGGGCCGCCGTGGCCCTTCGGAGCTCTTTGGATTAGAGTTAGGTTTAGGTTTAGATTTAGATTTAGATTTACGTTTGTTTTCGTATCGAGGGACGACTGATGATTCATTTTGAGGGGGGAATGCGAGTGGAAATGCAGCTGAATGAGTGCTGAAGATATCTTGCCGCTGCTGAACATCTGTTTTAAAACTTGTGCTGGGAAGCGGCTGCTTTCTCACATGTGGCCTGATGTGCAGCCTGCACACCGAACCCCAGGCCACTGTTGATCAAACACCGAGAGTCGCCAAGAAACAGACGCCATTGTGTGTGTGCGATTGTGCTCCGTTTCAGCTACTCCACCCTCTACACCATGTTCCCCGTCTTCTCCCTGGTCTTGGACAAGGACGTCAAGTCAGAAGTGGCAATGCTGTACCCTGAACTCTATAAGGACCTCCTCAAGGTGTGTGTGTGTGTGTGTGTTCCTCATTACTGTGACACTGTGGTCTCGAATTATAATTGACTAAAGGACTATTCTTCTTTTTATTATTTTTATTATCATTATTATCAATAAAATAAAAGTTTTTTTTACTGGTGAGGGGGGTCATGTTTTGATGTTAGCTTGGAATCGCCAGTGGCAGTGAAAGGAGGCAGCAGGGTGACTCGTGTGTGCTTCCACGTGCCGTCCCGCACTTTGGAATGACTTTCGTCAGCCTAATAATAGGAGTGAAAACAGCGGTGATTCATACGCGTTACTGTTTTTAAGCTTTGGCACAAGGTAGGAGCCGTCCTGGATTCGGCAGGGAAAGCATCCCGCTCCCAGTAGGATTCACCAGTGTTTTGCTGGACATCAGTAACTAAACAGGTTATCGCTGGGTTGTTCTCTCCCGGCCTCTGCGCAGTTGTCTGCATCCAGAAACAAACACAGCTCACTATGGTGATGCATGCGTGTGCCTGCGTGGATTTATGACGTTTGTGTGTGAGCTTAAAAATGTATGCGTATGTTTTTCTGCTCAGGGTCGGCCTCTTTCCTTCAAGACGTTTCTGATATGGGTGTTAATAAGTATTTACCAAGGTGAGTGCAAATTTTGATTGTTGATCTTAATGAAATTTTCCCCCCGCTGCGAGTCTTGAATGCAAAGCAGGTATGGCACCAAGCAACGCATATAATGCGAGGAAAGGATGCTGGATGTGTGGGGTGGTGGTGGAGCAGGTGTAGGAACAGGCTGACACGATGAGGTCTCTGATCCCATTGGTGAGCCGTGAGGAGTCCAAGAGCTGCAATCCCACACGCAACGAGGAGGGACCGGAGCCCACGTCCATATGGTCCTGCAGACGGAGGGAAAACGGTTCAGAAAGACAAAATGACGCCTGCTGCCCCAAAGCATGTACTGCCAAGTGGAGAAACCTTGCCCTCCCACCCACACTTTTATCTTAATTACTAGCACAGTATTTTTTTATGTGTCCGTGGCTCGAAATGGCTAAATAACCCAAGGCGGTTTTCCCTCTTTTTTCTTCCTTTCTTGTAATAATTCAAGGCATAACCATAAGAATCCAAATTACACCCCCAATCTGCCCCCACCCCAACGCCCCGGAGCCCCATCAGTGTGTTGGCAGATCCGGTTTGGCCAACGCGACGGGACTAGAGCAGATCTGCTATGCGCAGGCAACGGCGGCGGTTGTTTTCCGTTCATCCAGGGTGATTTTTGCCTTTCGGGTTTCTGCGTTCATTCCACGCAGATGCGCTTAAAACGCGCAGAGGACGGAATAGCATTATCGCTCCCTTGTTTCTGTTCCTTAACGTTAATTGTCATTTTCAATCACAGGAAGTGTGTTTTATGTCCTGTTTCTAAGGTCATAAAAACACGAAGGGAGGAACTTAAGGGAAAAAGTATAAAATTGTGTTTAAAAAAAAAAAAAAAAAAAAGTTGGTTCCGTTTTACATTAGCAGTGTCGGAAAATGGCTGCAGATTTAATTGCTTTGTTTGTTTGATTTCAGTCCACATGATACAGAGTTCGGGCATTTTTGTAATCGGACGTAAGAAACTGCAGGTTTTTTCCTTGTTGGATGTCTCGTGTTCGTCTGAAGGGTCTGCACAGGCGCCGGGTCGACCTACGAGAATTCGTCTTCATTAGGAGTCTCATTTGATATCCCTCCCTACAGTGAGAGCGAAGTCACTGTTTCGGTTGCTTTAAGATCTCAGCCTCCATCTCCCCTGGTTTGCTTGTTTCACCTGTCGTCACCTCACAAATCCCAGCCTGCAGTTTAATCGTATGGCATGTAGTGGCTCCAAAAGTGCTGACTGGGCATATTTAGACAGTCCTATGGTGTCAACCTGCTTTGTTGTGTTGGGTATCAGCATTGGGCCTTGGGAACACACAAATATTTTTAGCATTGATACTAACAAAAGTTAAATGTTCAGTTTATGAGAGTTGACATTTTGGAGGTTTTTCATTAAGAGCTGTCCTGAGAATTTTAACTTGCTGGATGCTCACCCTCCACAGGCAGCATCATCATGTACGGCGCTTTGCTGCTCTTCGAGTCGGAGTTTGTGCACATCGTAGCCATCTCCTTCACGTCGCTCATCCTGACGGAGCTGCTCATGGTGGCGCTGACCATTCAGACGTGGCACTGGCTCATGATCGTGGCCGAGCTGCTCAGCCTGGCCTGCTACATCGCCTCGCTCGTCTTCCTGCACGAGTTCATCGGTGAGTCCGCCAGCTGCTCTCCGTTTGTTTTTTTCGGAACCCCCTTTCCCTCCTTCTGCAACGTGAGCACCCGTGTTGTGAAAGCTGTCTGCCGGCACGTCCTGGTGGGCCACTGGTTTTCTGCTGGTTGTGCGTTTCTGTGACATTCCACACACACTCCTTGGTTTTCGCCCAGCTGTCCAGCGGGACGCGTGGGCATAGGGCAAGGCCCAAAGGTGAGTATGAGATAGCGGCAGTACCGCGCCATCCCAATCGTGTCCAACAGGAAATTCCTCCGTTTCTCGTCGGCTTCCTGCTCTAAACGGCCTCACGCAGCCAAGGTCTCCCTGTTTGTCACACGAGCAAAGCAGCGTCAACAGAACATAAAAAGCCAATTCCGGCTCCTGCGTCGGAAGGCGGTCCCACATTCTCAGCAAGCGGAGCTTTGTGTACCATCTGAGCAGCTCATCCCGTGCTGCACAGCCCTGTCTTTTCATCCCTTTGCTTGTCCTGAAATGTCCTCCAGCAGCTCGCCCACAGGCAGGACTGTGAGCTCTTTCTTGTGTTCTCTGCTCCCCGTTCTGATTTGTGTGATGTTTAATTTGCCATCGTGGTACAGCTGAGACCGACAGTGAGGAAGAGCAGAACTCAAGACCCAGTTGTCGGACCGTAGAGGCGGAGAAAGGTCCCCATTGTGGTGCCGAGACCCCCAGGCTGGCTGCTCCCTGTCATTTCCCGATGGGTCCTGCGGACCGAGCTGCACATTCAGTTTGCGCCACAAGGGCAGCGCTTGAGGCGATGGGGTCGGATGCTTGAGTTCTTTGTTTCCTGGGATGGCAGCCGCTGAAATACGCCGGGCCCTCTTGTATTGGGGACCAAAAGCGTAGCGCTCAGAGCTGCTGGCCTTCGCTCCTAGCAGCAGGTTCACCTCCCCCCTCCTGCTGTTTAGTGAGGAATTCACCCCAAGCTGCTGTAGTAAAAATTACCCTGCTGTATAAATGGGTGACTCAAAGTGCACAGCTTCATTGTTGCTTTGGAGAAAGAGCCTCAGTCAAATATGAAAATGCACAGACCTGAGGTTTTCCAGCCTTTTTTACCTGTGGGTCAGTTTAAATCCTGGCAAGGTCTGGTCTGCCCACCCCGGGCTGTTGCTTCACGTCGTGTTGTTTTACAGCAGCGACTCGCTTTGTGATGCAAATCTGCAAAAAAGCTCAAATTAAAAACACATTTATAAAACCAGTACAGACTTACAAATATGAAACAGCACAGTAACGCAGCATCTAAGTATTCCCGCGTATTTTTATAGCTTTATTTTGTCTTGCTATTTTGAGGTTAATGTGGGATAACAAAGTGAAATTCCACCATAAAGTCGGCACTTTACCAGGGACAACACCGTTTCTCATCATTTTTCTCAAATAAGCTAATTAAAATAGCGGAATATTTCAGGTCCTTGCTGTCATTCTGCTCTTTTTGCATCTTTTTTATGAGCGCAGCGCAGAGGTTCACTTTCTGTGCTTGACCTTTGCCCGTGACGCGGTCTGGATGTCACTGCGGCCTCGCACTCCATCAGTGTCCGGGTTCGAGGCCCTTAATGACAGAGCCTTAAAGGGCAGCCACATGCAGCCGGGAGTGGCGGGCGGCCGTGTGGGAAGCCATGACAAACTCGGGGTTTGCGTGGGTTTCCATCGTTTACGCTGCACGCTTGCCTGCCGTTTCTCCCGTGGCATTATTTTGGGGCTGCTGTTTTTACCCCGGCTTTACCACGGCGTGGCATTCTGTGCTCAGCCGACACCCTGCAGGGGAAGCGTGGGTTACCGGAGCGTCCTGGTGCCGTTCCCCGGTGGGGGGCCCGCTTTCCTGCCTTCCATCAGTTTAGGTGATTCTTGTTTGTTTCTTTTTATTTTTATTATTTGGGTTACTTTTGCTGCTTTTCCCTCCACTGTGTGGGCAGGTTGGGTCCCTGCTGGGTCCACTTGCTTGCTCCTGCTGTACAACCATCACCTGAATCACACGTTTCTTTCCTGAGATGGAGGTAAAACATCTGCTTAATAAATGAGTAAATGTAATTTGTTATTTCATTCCTCCGAAACAGCTTGCGCGGTTTTACGCTGTAATTTTTTACCACATTAATTCAGGGTCCGTACTTTGATGAGAGGCCCCGCAGCAGGAGGAGGGGTTCGTGGGTCCTCTGGGTGGAATGTGGCAGCTTTATGCACGGTGCCACCCGCTGTTGTGCTTGATGTCCAAATGGGATTCTCACCCTGCTCCCCCACTGCCCCCTGTTTTGTGCCCCCCCCCCCCCCCATACAGACGTCTACTTCATCACAACGTTGTCGTTCGTGTGGAAGGTGACAGCCATCACCCTGGTGAGCTGCCTGCCGCTCTACATCCTCAAGTACCTGCGCAGGAGGTTCTCTCCGCCAAACTACTCCAAGCTGACTTCCTAACTGGACTCTGCTTAGGCGTAAGACTCGCCACCCTTCCGCACGGACTTCACCACAGCCCCCCCCCCCCCTGCTCTGTTCGGACACATTTTACCTTTTTGTTTCTGAAGGTCCCCGGACGGGTGAGAGGGCAGCTACAGCCCCCCCCCCCACCAGAGGAGAAAGAATTTGTACTGTTGTGCAGCTCATTCTCTTCAGGCCCCCAGAATTGTTTGTTTCGTTTTAAATGATCGTGCGGTTGTCCACTTCCTGCCCAACACGTTTAGCTCAGCCACAAAGGTGACTGAGCTGAAAGCAAACGGCAGCAAACCTCACCATCACAGATGGTGTCTGAGCAGCGGTACCGCGGTACAGCCAGAATTTTGTTTACCTGGACGTCGATGCCCACGAGGCCCCTTGAAGCGATGCCTCTGTGACCTTCTCTGTGGAAATCCGGCATATCGGAGTCGCGTCCAAACGACGGCGGTCTTTCCGGACCCCGAAAAAAGGAACTTAACGCGTTTCAGAGTCGTTGTGCCATTTTGTCCCGCTGTGCTGAAGGTGTTGCTGAACACTGGCATGAGCAGGGGTCACCACTGAATGTGTGCGAATATTTTGTATGAACGCTGCATCTTGAGCTTTTCTCTCTCACTACTGAATGCAGACACGTTGTGATATGACGTATGTGTGCCACGCTGAATGTTCGTGTATTTTGCCTGTGAAGTCGGTGCACAGCTGGGCAGGGTGTTGCTGCAAGGTCTGGGGCTGAAAAGGACCCGGGGAGCCAGGTGCTGAACCCGTGTAGCACTGAGGCGCCGCAGGGATTGCGATTTACTCACACAGTGACTCACGTTCCCAGACGGTGTTGGAGTGGGGGGGCTTCGGGTTCGGTGCCAGCGTCCACTATGTCTGGGGGGGCTGTCGAGCTGCGAGCCGCAGACCAGCTACAGTGCCAGAACCTCGGCCGTCTGCTTAGTCACCGGAGCCCAAAGCCCAGCGCGTGTCACACATACGGAGGGGTGGAGGGGGGTTTTTCTCCATCAAGCGTTGTCGTGGAAACACAAGTGTTTTCGACCGATTTAGAAAGAGGGAAGTTTCCACAAACTTGAGCCGATGCATCTTAACATGATCCACACGCACACACACATACATGCGTAAAGCTTCTTAATTGAACAGCTGTTTGTGCACTGAGTCACGTTAACTTGGATGAGGATGGTTTTCGAGCGAGAAGTAAAGTCCAGCACCGCACGGGTGCCCTCACCTGAACTCCCCCAAATTTACTGCATGTGGAGGACAAGGCTCCGTTTGGCCGAAGATGTTTTGTTTCGGTGTTATTGTCACCTGTTGAATTACAGTGGTTTTGCGGCTGAACTTCGTCATGGCAGGATGGACACGGGCTCAGCATCTAGGTGTTTACAGGTGTGTACAGGTGTCTGCTGGAGAGTTTTGTGTTTCCTGCTGGTCTTTTTTTGTATTTCAGGGTATTGTGACTTTGACCAAATGTAAATAACAAATTGCCATTTTATTTATTATTCTGTGTCTGTATTTGCACCTTACAGCTGTAAGAACAAAAAGGGACAGTTGTGCTGAGTATCAGTGGAAATAAAACACTTTAAGTTGTATTTCTGTGCAGCTTTTTCTTTAGTTTGCAGTTAAATTTTAACCCAGTTTTCCTGAAAATAATAAAGGTTCCCATTCTTTCGCCTCCTCCACTTCAGTAACTGTGCTGTTGGTAACTATTTTTAATTATTTATCGAACTGTTAAATTATTGATTTCTGTGTTTATGGATTGTTTGTGGCAACATTGTTTCATCAGCTGGGTGTTATTGTGCAATCTGGTGAACTGTTTTACCGTGAATAAACCTGTCTGTAAGCCACCTTAGACAGAGGCGTCTGCTGAATAAAAAAGAATAGCGATATTTAAAAGAAGATTCTGGAGCTGACACCACATGAAAATTGTAATTTTGGGGTCTGAACGTAAGATAAGTGCTGAATTACAAACTTTGTAATTTTGAAATTTAATTTCAGGTTTTTGTTTCACACACTACTCTAGAACCCAAAACTCATAAGAAGCGGTTGGATTGAAAAGTTTTTTTAAAAATTTTATTCACCTCTGTCTTTGGCTATTTTGAAATTATATGTATTTCATCATCATCATCATTATTATTACTATTATTATTATTACAAAAAGCAGTGACTTACAAACGTATGTCAGTAAGACAAGTTTAAAATGAATTTGACTTTCAACCAAACGTAAAAATAAAAAACAAAAACTGGAAATAACACCACTACAAAAGTTTTAATTCGACAGCTCTCGCACATTCAGACTTCAGTGGGGTGGAGGGGTGGGAGGGTCTGCCAGCCAGGATCGCATTTTCACTGAGACTCAGGTGCAGGCGGACAGTGAAGTGAGAGACCCGGAGCTGTGAGGGTAACACCAGGTGGGTTTGGGGTTAACAGCCAAGCAGTTTGCGTGTTGGAGACCCCCTCCCATCCCCCACTCCCGCACTGGATTCACACCTTTCTGACCACAAGAGGGAGCCAATACCTCGTATCTCACCTGGCCAGTTTCCAAAGCAGTGCTAGCAATTTTAATATGAATTATTTTTGTAGCAGAAATAAAGTTTCACCAGTTTAAAAAGTGGAGCGAAATGGTGCTACAATTTACAAAGCAATGTTAAGCAAGCAGCTTTACAGTGATTTACCCTGGGGTAAAAGCTATGGTCACGGGCACCCGCAACCTTGAGCCAAGAGGCCCCGTTTCCCATGTTGTAGAAAATACTTCCATTTTGTTGACACTATTTCACAAAAACTCACATGGTTATCTAACAAAAAAAGAAATTGGTCTGTGTCTCCAAGTAGCTGTCCATTTCCTGCCATGTTAATGGCCCGTGTTTATGTCAATTTACCAGCCAAGAGTAGCTGCTGAATGCGGTAAAAATGTCCAAAAGCTGATGTTTGACACACATACTGGGCTGTGTTTGATTTCAACAGTTAGAGGGTTGATGACTGGAGAAGTGCAAGATCCTAAATGTAGACTTCATGTGTCTAAATCCTGCAAAAATAGAACAGTTGGTTCTACCTTTCAAGTTTCAGGGGGTACAGAAGTGAAATTAAATACATATTTTATGAACATTTCATTTGTGCAACTTGACGAAACGTAAAACAGGACAATAAAGCTATGTTTTCCTCTAACAGACCTTTTTCCCCACAAAATATTTCACCCAGAATGAAAAGTTGGCCTCAATAAAAGTATTAATAAGCGAGACTGGAAAGCAAAGGCTACCCTGCAACCAAAATTAAAGTTCTGCACTTCTGGCCCATTTTTCTAGCATTCCACATTAAAGAAAAATGTTCTTTATGTTTGTCCAGGCCTGCAGTTTTACTCTGTCCCATAAAAGCAGCAGTTCCATCCCCAGGTTTCAGATGTTTCTGCCTTGGGCCTGATGCCACAGCCATATATTAGTCTACATTCATGGCAGAATTACCAGCCCGTTTATAGGGGTTTTGTCAGAAAGATCACTCATGGGTGTAAAATTCAGCAGTTCACTCCAACAAGCCTAGTTTTTCTCCTTCAGTTTAGTAGTGATGCCAGGAAAAGAATCGGCAACAATATGCGTGTTCTGCAGGAAGAAATATGCTGCTGTGTGTTTTTGAATATTTTCCACTCAGATAACTGATGTAGGTGCTTATTCGGCATAATGAAATGGTTTGTTTCGCATGGATAACTGAATTTATCTTAGAGTCACAGTTCTGTCAATGCCCATGTGCACCACACACACTCAGTTCTTGTCCCAGCTTCAGTGGGCAGCTATGTGAAATGTTTATTTTTAATAACCTTTTGTTTAGCTGATTCTTCAACTCGTAGTTTTTATTTGTACAGCTGAGAAGGGGACTGAAACTGGCAACCTTCAGCCTGTAAACCTGTATCCTATGTCTGTTTCTCCCTTAACCTGCAATGGTTCACTGAGCCCCATGCCATTATGCTCCCACCACCAATTTTAATATTTGTTATGAGCTTCTTATACACAAAGATGGTGTTTTCCTTTGCTTGGTCTTCTAAACCAGTTTGTTTGGTTTCCTCAAGATGAGGCATCTGCCTTTTGGCAGCTAACATTCTATCTTTCTACCTCATCAGGTCAAAGCATATCCAGAAGTCAGATTCTAAATACAGATGAGCTCCAGTATGTGTTGTTTGTACAGAAGGTCTAATATTTGCATTTTTGAAAGGTTGTGAATATTTTTCGTGAACATCAGATCCTCCCAAATCTACCTGACTTGACAGATGTCCGTCACACACCAGCCTCTGGGACCCATGTGGGAACATGTGGGTCACATCTCTACTTGGTTCACTCCTTAACCCAACAAAAGGAAGGTGGAACCAGCAGGGGGTCCATTCACAGAGGAGCAGAATGAAGTGATGGGTTAAGTGGTGCTCATCCTGTGCTCAGCAACAAAACAGATGAGTAAATGATGACAGCAGTGCGGAAGAAAGATGAGAGCTGAGCCACGTCACTCGGTGAGAAACAACACTGGTCTACTGGGCTATTTGAACAGTACAGAATGAAGCACTTGTGGCCATTATTAGCACCGCTATTATAATTATTGACTGTCCCACAAACCTCTCACCCCCCCCCCCCTCCCGTTCACCTCAGGATGGTATGTGACTATGTGGCCCAGGTGGGGGTGAGGCATGATGACTGGGGGCAGTTGCATCATTGAGAGATGCCTTTTGGATTACCAGGCGCATGGACCTCTGTGGCTCAGACTGAGAGGGCCGCGAAGCAACTGTGGGTAAGGACCTCACCCCGTCTCACCTCCGGATGGATGGTAAAACCATGATCCTCCAACCTCACGGAATCGAATTCTGAACAAACTGCTCATGGACACTCAGGAATCCTGATACCAGCAACATGTCAGTCAGCAGATAGCTCAGTTCTTTTTGTAACTCCTTTTGTGACCAGAAGGGTGCTGGCCCAGGTCTCCCATGAGTAAGGTACTACTTACCCTGTCTTATTCCAGTAAATGACCTGGGTGAATAAATGGGGAAGTAGAGTAAGTTGCCTAAATGAATAATGCACTAAAAACTGCTCAAAAGCAAGCAATTTTTGTTCATTTTGTGTTTTAGCAGCACACTCGATTTTGATCAGAGTTCTCAGTACGTAGGCAGTTAAACGCACGGCACGGTTGTAATTAAACTGTTCAAAAATACTTGCAGGATTGATGACCAAACTCGACCGAATATTTTGCCTTGAAAACAGGTGTCGTAAATAAGAAAAAGAAAAGTCGGAATCAACCCCTGTGGACAGGACTTTTGCACATGCTGAACAGTTTTTGCGCAGCTGCATTTAGCAGGGATCCAGGTGCCGCCAGGCCGCTCGGGTAAACATGCACCCAGCCCGCTCACACACCCTCCCCACCTGCTATTTTTAGCCTGGCAAGGCCACAGGGTTTTGTTTAGACGTAGCGCCTACTACTAAGCGAGCCTCGGGAGTGTGTTTTTCCATTTGGGGTGCTTGTACAACACCTTGCGAACGCCTGGCAGGCAGGGCGTTGGAAGTGGGCCGTTGTGCTGGTGCGGCGGGACGAAGACAAGTCGCCTTATCGCTCACCGCTTTGTTCGAAGTGTTTCCCCTTTAGGATGTGCTGGAACTTTGCTAGCTTGAGGAGTTAGTATCCTCCCCATTTTCTTTTGTTTTTCTCCCTCGCTTTTTCTTACACACAGGATAGTCAGAAAGGATGACATCATCAGGAACAATAGGCTCGCGTGAAAGGTGTTGCAGCTCTACACCCTGAACGGCTCTACGTTGATTTGTAGGCCTCAGAGCCGTCCTTATGCCGTGGAGTGGCGCTAAACAGGTAACAAGAAGACGGTTCAACAAGTGGGGCAGCCACTCGCATGCTTATTACTTGAGTGGTCCTCGTACGATCCATTTTACCGGGTCGGGAGCCTATGTAGGAAACGTAATAAATCCAAGTGTGAAGACCAACATTCGGTACCACTAAGTCCACATGGACAAAGGAAAGCAGCGCTAATCAGTCATTCGTCCTTGTAAAGGTGAAGCGGTTGTGCTTTCTTAAGGGCAGCGGGGAGCGTAGGGGTTAGAGGTGTCAATTGTGGGAAATGTAACGTAAAATACCCTGAGGAAGAGCCCATCTGAAAAACCTGTTGTACATGGATTCATTGCTTAGATTAACTTAAATACTGAGAAAGTATATGTTAAATAACTGAATAATCTGTATTTAAAACAAATGATGGTCATTATGTTATATTTTTAGGGTTCTGAAATGTTTGTTCGTGAAATAGGAAATGGATTGGCCGAGGGGGGAGCCTAAGGTTTAAATTGCCTATTTTGAAAGTGCTGTGGGGGTGTGTTTGGTGGATGCAGGAGCACCTGAGTTTGGTTGTACAGACTGTCGGTTTACTTGGCAAAAGTCTTAAGGTTTGTCAATAATTATCTGACTGGTATACCTGTAAATAGAGCAGGGCTGAGGGGAAATAAACCCTTGTGGATCCACAGTAAACTCGTGTTCACCTCATTACTTGGCCAGCCGGGTCACGACCAGCGACTCCACCGCAGGGACCAAGGCAGACAACGCCACAGACCTAAACCTTTCGGTTTCCCCATTCTTCTCCCAGCTGCACCAAGTTTTACGAGATCATCTCAGAAATCCAGGAACGCCCATTCCGTGCGGTGGCCAGTCGCCGGCTGCTTTCAGAGGATTCTGGGTAATCTCTGGAAATTCCCACGGGTTGCAATTTTATTGCCAGTCTGGGTGAATTTTACTATTGGAGAAGAGAGACGCATCAAGGGCTGAGGACCTTGGCCTTTGGAAAGTGGACTCTGTCCACAGCATAAGCTGAAACCCATCTGCAGGAGGGTTTTTCTTCTCAGAAACCACCACTCCAGCTCATTTTAGCAACAAAGAGGCCACAGTTGAGCTGTGACAGCTGGTTGGGTTTTGACCTCATTCCCAGCTTCCGAGACCACAACTGTCCAGGGCAGGTACGCCTCCTAAGCTACCGCCTCTCACTGTCAAACACCGGAGGCAGCTGTGACACCAAAGTGCCCGGTTGCCGCTTACTCATGCAGCCGAAAGGGGCCAGGACGTGACGCTTCCCCACAATAACATACACAACGGCATATCAACTGAGAGAAAACGTGTTTCCTTTTACATCTGCATTTATCCGTTTATCAGACGCTTTCTCGAACCTTGAACTTCCTTGCAAGGGAGGAGAAATGTTTTACCAACTGAGGTGCAGCTGTACACGTGCAGCTCTCAGTGTGGCCAGTTTGTCGTGTACAGAATCGGCAGGAAGTACAAACGGCCACTGTGGCAGATGATGTGGTGCAGGTTAGTGGAGCAGTCAGGAGTTTGGGAAAGAATTGGATGTCAAGGAGATGTCTTGAGACTTCATTTTGAGACCCTTCCTGAATGTTAGGCGCGATTCAGCCATTCTGAGGGGGGCGAGGGAGCTCATACCACCACAGACCAAAACAAACCAAAAAGCCAAAACAGAACTGAGGCTTTGGATTTTGAACCCTTTATATACATGACCACCACGTGGCTGGAGGTGGAGCAGCATACTAATCTGGCTGCCTGGTGATCCCATACAGATGTTGTTGACTTGAAGCTTCCTCCACCGTCCATACCCCCTCATTAAAAAAACCGGTTTCACTCGATTCATCTTCTGCTCCTCACCTCCAACATGCAGTCCTCACGTGGAACTCGAAAACAGAGATCAACAGCTCAACTTAAGCAGGGAATGATGGATGTGTGTGGTTACACAGTGGGGTGTGGTGTGGTAGGGAGGTGAGGGAACCTCTTCTGTAGGTGTGGTTCACACAGCAGCCCCCCGGGTGACAGTGAGGACACAGAGGTGGAAAGATTTCAACTCGGTTCTCAGTGATCCCTGAACCGTCTTCTGAAACATTTCAATAAAAAAAAAACCATGCTTCAACTAGAACTGTTAGGGGATTAGGGCCTTGTTTTCATTACACGAACACAAGAGCATGGGTGGAACTCTGCCTCAGCCCGCCTCAGCAAACTGCTTTCCACTCATGGGTGATGAATGCTTTCCAAGTTTTCTCTGCAGGTAACTTGGCCAATGTGATCTGACCAACATGTTTGCCCTCCTTACAGCTGATAAAGGTCCAGAATCAAAAGCCAAATGTTCTTGGTTTTTGGAGCTGGAACAAGCTCCTTCTGTCTCTCAGAACTGCTGATTCCTTTCAATGATCTTATCTCTTTGAGACCCATTTCTGTCCTGATGTCCCTTCTGCTCCATAAACTTGCACCACATCACCTGTCACAGTCACTTTTGCATTTTGCCATCAATTTTATATTCAGCTTCTCTGCAGTGGGTTTTGGCAAAACTTCTGCTACTGGACAAGCTGACTGCTCTACAGGTTTGAGAATCACGTAGCTTCATCCTCTGTTCATTGAGACTCGTATGTTGCTTTGGAGAAAAGCATCTCCTAAATGCAGCTGTCCACTCTAGATCTGTGCTCTGCTTGGGCTGCTGCAGCACAGCTGGCTGCTGGGTCTGTTGTGTTGGGTCAGGCTTCTTGCTGTGATGGGAACCTTCTTATGAATCAAAGGGCCACGTTTTGTCAGTGTCTTCAGAGCCCCTAGCACAACATGGGCTGCAGATGCCCTCTGCAGGGAACTGCTGTGGGATGTGTGGCTGTTTCAGCGACCCACTGAAACACAGTGGGGTTCTCCTGTAAAACCGCCTCCTTAAACTTTTTCCTCCCTTTACTTTTACTTATTTAGCTGACGTTTTGCTCCAAAGTGACGTACAATGATTTGCCCAATTGCACAGCTGGGAAATTTTATTGGAGCAACTCAGGATCAGTACCTCGATTCAGGGTTGTGCAGTAGCAGTTGGGATCCAAACCCAGGGCCTCCCCCCTTCAAGAGGAAATCAGCAGATGAAACTCCAACACTACCAACTAGAAAACCTTGGCGATGGCTGAAGGAGTTTTAGGGGACATACGAGTTCCTCGAAGGGTTTGATCACAAGCGCCATTCTAATGCTTCACACGACAGAACTAAACACGATACAAATTACACAGGAAGCTGAAACCAGGTCTCCTATGGAGCCACCTTCCACAGCTCTTCCAGAAGCTGTAATCCTACATGAGCTGCCTTAGCATAGCCCCTCACACAGAGCTCATTGTCTATTAGTATTTCCTTTGGCTCCATCAGGTTCCTCTGGGTGGATCCTCCTCCACTTGTGCCAGAAACAGATTTCTGAAGACAACTTCCATGGTAGGAGAGGTGTGAAAACCATGGAATTTTGTTGATTTTCTCAGCCTTTAACTCAGTTTCCATTTATCCTCTTCCTTTTCCTAAACACTTTCTACTTGGCTTCCATGAAACATGAAGTAATATAGCATTTCCATATCAAGTTCCCATGTAGCCTTTGGAAAAAAGACTCGGAGGGGTGATGCTATAATCCAGACGTCGGTGCCTAAATGAACTGTTTTACAGCAACGGAAAACACTTTGTGGAGTTGGAAAAAGAGGGTTCTTCTGGTGAAGGCGGAAGTGAGGACTCAGGCAACGAGAGTTGTTTGATTTTCCCACCTGAAATCACGACTGTCTTAATTTTCTCATTCATGATTTGAGTTGCATGAGCATGCAAGAATGTCCATATGGGAAGTGCGAGTGCAAACGCTCAACTGCTCGGCTTGGCTGTTTTTACAGGTGTGCCAGTCGGATGTTGCCCTGGAGTGTCCACCTCCATTCAACCCATTTCCTTCATCTCCTCGTACGTTTGACAGCAGCATAATTGTTTTTTTTCATGCACTGAGCAGGGAAAATGCTATTAATGTACACTGCGTGCACTCTACAGTATAACAATGCCAAGCGAACAAAAAAAATATGCACACTTGAGCAGTGATGGTGTAAAGGATGTCATCAAATGAAATTACATCTAGCTGTGTAATTTCCAAAGTTGAGAGAAGTGTGAAGAACAGAGCATTCAGCAACAGTGTATATAGATCTCCAAAGCTTAGTCTCCTTTGCTTGTTCTTTACGCACAACTTAATTTCATGGCACAGAAAACTTAACAACTATTAGAAATATATACTGAATATACAATGAAATATTTTCACTCAAACTAACACATTTTTGCTTAAAAGAGTTTGAATGTCAAAAATCTGAAACAGTTTGGCAAGTGACCAACGTATGACTGTTGGGGCATCAGATGCACTGGGCAACTTTGAACATCTCTGCAGTTCCAAGCATCACTGTCAAGCAAGAGGAATTGTTTTTGGGGCCATGTCAATGTGAATGTGAAGCTTTGGGCCTCCAGTACATCAAGGCGAAAAAAAAAAAAAAAAAATCCTTAGAGGTCTTACCGAAACTTAACTCCAAAGCCTGGTCGGGTTTACTTTGGCTGTTATCAATGTCCATGGATTTCACAGCTTCCTGCATTGGATAGAAAAACCTTGTACAGGGCAAAGCCGTTAATGTGCTCAATTACATTCTCTTGAAACATTTATGGGCCGTATTCACTAATTCTCCTTTATTTAAACTGACCTGGATGTTTCCGAGATCATTTTTTTTTCATGGCCATATGCATACAAATATAAATTATATATAATTGCTGGCTAATTTGTAACTGTTAATAGAAATAATGTGGAGGGGTCATGGCTTTTTAAAGTAAATCCCGAATCATGCTGACAGCATGAACCCATTCCACTGTAGCACATGAGCCCAGTAGGACTGTTGAAACTGGTTGGAATAAATAAGCGCAGATGGTTGGAGGAATTCCCACGTGCGAACAGAAAGACACCAGTTAAGGAGCTTACCTTGGTGGTCTATACTCTTACTATAGTATTTACTGTAACGCAGCACTTCAGCTTCGTCACCACACTAGTGCAGCTTATATAGACTGCTCACTCGCGTGAGAACACTTTTTGCCATAACCTGTGGTCTTGAGTGTCTGCGATTCTATAGGCGCTAAAAATTGGGGTGATACGTTCCTCAGATGTATATTAATATGAGACAAAATTACACATTAAAAAATCATGCTGCCAAGTGGCAAACACACTGAACAAATACAACTGTAGAAAAGGAAGATGCCCAGCAGTAAAATTCAGGTCAGTGTTAGGATGACCCACCCATTCACAAACCTTTCGGCAGTAAATGTCAAACTTCAGTGCTGTGACTCACAATCCTCCGTTTTCTTCTAATTCTGCATGCTCTCAAATCCAGAAATTATATTAATTTTGCTGCCACTGTGATTTCAGGCATGAGCTGTCACAGGAGGCACTGAAACGGGAGTTAAGATGGGCATCGAATAAGCCAATGCGACATATTATCCATCCTGTCTGGTGCTCTGCAGCAGACATCACAGACCTAGACATGTTAATAACTTAAACATTCGCTTTTAATATTCAACATTTCCACACTCTGCGAATAATTCCGAGCAGACGGTTTATTGTAACATCAAGTTGCCATTACAAAATGGATAATATCAGTGGAAACTCGAATGCACCAAATATTCCACGTACAAAAGTACAAGTGTAGAGTTACATAGGTAATCGATGCATTTCACCCCCCTCCCTTCCCCAACAGCCGCACCAGGAGATCATGAAAGATGCTCTTATGTTATTTGGGTTACCAAGCCAAAGTGGGTTAGTACCTGTAAACATGAAAATGCAGCAATAGCCACACTTTTATGTATATATTTAAACACCAGGCCCTGTTTTCATTTTTCATGCCCCCACAATGAAGTTCTTGTGCGCCACTGTCTGAGAGAAGCCGCAGAAATGCTTTGGCTCGGAGGCCCGGAGACGTCATGGATTCCTGAGTGTGGGCTTTGCAGGAAAAGCCCTGAGTCCTCGAAGATGGAGCCGCTCCAGGTCGCCATGGCGACGCGCATAAACAGGAGGAAACAAGCGAGGGAATCCCGTTATTTTACAGCATTCGACCATTATAAACACTCCGAGCGCGGGGAAGGAGGCTGCTCCTGAATTCTCCAGGAATCCTCGGCTTCATACCATCTCCATAGCAAGATCTTCTGCTTGTGCTCACCTCCTCGCAGCGCTTCGCGGAGAATCTACTGCCAAATCACAACCTAACTTTACTTTTTCCCGCTTTTCTCAAGTATGACTTTTACAAGAGTTATTTTCAGTTATTGATTTTTTTTTTTTAGCTTTTTTGTCCATTTTTTTTTTACAAATGTTTAGAGAGTCTTGGAGACTGGCGCAGTACCACACCATGAGGTCCATGGATCAAGGTATGGATGCCGCGTCACGAAGTGCTGTCTGGTAAATGGACCCATTTCATTATAACACTTTTATTCACTATTTTCTTCAAACTTTGGCATGAGTTGTACAGCATGCGAGTAGTATTTACGCAGATTATTTCAGGTATTGCGCTTGTAAATAAAGACGAACTGTTTATCCATGAGATGTGTTCAGTTGAAATGTACAACCTGTGCGCTTTTTTGGTATCTGACTTTTTCTCTGTCAAGCCGAGATTTACCAGCTGCATCTTTGTAAGGCAGTAAATTCATATTATGGAGGCTAAATTAATGTCCGGTGTGACCACGTAGAGTTTTTTTCCCCAGCCTTTGCTTCGCCAACACGAATGTGAAACGTCGTTTCATTCATTTAACGAACATTCTCGCAAATCGAATTACAGACGTCGGCGAGACTCAGGCTCAGCTAACAAGCAACCTCCACTCAGTGCGCTGTACAGTTTTTAAAAAAGGTCAACAACACGATGCATTTACAGGAAACAAAACGTGAACTTTGTATGCTTTCGCCACCTTTTAACAACGTTATTCGACTAAAACGCGTCGCTTCTTTTGTTTGACGTCCCAGCCACGCGCGCACGCGCGCGCGCGCGCGCGCGCGACACCGGGCGGGAGCGGACCGGCGCTTGTGCAGCCGCGCGCAGGCCACGCCCACTGCACGGTGGCGCTCGAGACGGCCGGTGGCGGCGCGTGCTTTGCGGGCGCTCGGCACTTTTCCAACCGGTTCTGACGTCCGAACTCCAGTCATTTTGGCCCAGTACACACAGAGACTCACTGAAGGGCTCTTTTAATGTTATTTTTTACCCTAAAGTACGATTGCAGCTTGGCCATCAATTCACGCAGCCTTTTTATTGCTCGTTACTGCATCGCTGACAGCCACAGAAGTTATTTTTCTGCCGCTCGATAGTGCGGTCCATTCGAAGAAACCAAACACTGTAAGACACCTCGGACAAAAGTGTCAGCAAAATGAAAATGATACTTCAGTAGCTAGGACCGTAGCATTGTAACTGGAAAGTCGGTTCAAATCCCACTGTTGATCTGGGCACAAACCCTGAACGTCCTGCCGTATAAATGGGTAAATCACGGTAAATGTGATGTCCTAACATTGTAAGTCTTCCCAGACAAAGATATTGACTAAATACAAATTAATAGCACTGCAGTGCTGAGGACTGTAGCTTTGCAACCTCAAGGTCCTTGGTTCGAATCCTGCTCTTGTTGCAGTACCTTGACCTGGGTTCTTACCAGCTATATCAATGGGTAAATCACTGTAAAGGTGCTTAACTGACATTGTAAGCCACCTAAGGAGCACACATGCTCTTCTCATTTCTGAACCCCCCATGTACTCCAGCTTCTTCCAGCAGTCCACTCTCTTGTGCTCTTTCTCTCACACACACACACACACACACAGAGCTTTGGTCACCAGAGGGAATGGACCTACTTTTGATTTGTGTCCATGTGAAGTCCTGTGGTGCGGTGTCCTGGCATCACATCTGGGATGGGATCCTGGACCACTGTGACCCTCCCTTATTGAATTTGTAGTTGCCCAGAATAGACTCGAGCGCAGACGGATGGATGGAGGGAGGGAGGGATGATTGGTGAGTCTGAAATTTCCAGAAACAGGATGCTGGGTCTGCAAATGAAGAAGATGGCAGGGTGGAACTAGGTAAGGAGAAGGGCTGCCAGCGCTATATTGAGAACATCAGACTTGTGAGTCACATTACTGGTTTATTACACCGCTGTCAGTTCAAACAACAGGGTTCTGACTTGGCATTTGACTTTCAGAAAATAACAGGAAACCTCTATCCCATTTGTTCTAGATTAAATGATGCCTTCTGAAGAAAGACACAGCCGAACAACTTGATAACTCACTGTACAATAGATGGTGCCATTTCTCTGAGCATTGGGTCCCATCTGCCATCATGTCCCACCAGTACGGTAGAATATGGGGTCTCACTCGGGTTACACTGGGATTCTGTTCTGGATGACGACCCAGGTCTCTCCACCCTCACTGGAATTTTACATCAAACCCACAAGGGGGTTTAGCTTAGGTCCTTGGATGCCCTCTTGTGAAAACTAGCACCGTAAATTTTTATAAAAACGGTTGTTGTTATGCTGAGCTTTGTGGAAACAATTCACACAATAATCATTCAGGCACCACAAATTCAATCTTATTCATCTTTATTTAGCCATCACTTTAGCCACAGGTGACTTAAGATAGCAGATACGTTAACTTTTTACACAACTATTTAGCAATTTATACAGAAAGTTGTTCTTCTTGTATCCAGGTCAGGGTAAGTAGCTGGTTCAGATGTAGTACAGCAGGAGGGGGATTCAAGCTAACATCCTTCTGGTTACAAGGTGGACAGCTATAACTAGTACACTACCTGCTGCTCCATAAATGCAACAATTAATTTAATAGTGGCAAATGATACATATTATACAGAAAATCTTGTGAATATACACATACGAACTGCGGGCTTTTTAGGCTCAAGTCAAGTATTTATAATTTCGGCATGTAAAATTGCATTCCAATTTTAACAATTCGACCACAGACAGTGATTTACCTGTTTATGCAACTACTTAATTTTTACTGTATCTAGGATTTGTACCTCGATGAAGGGTTACACCGGAGGAGATGGGGTTCAAACGTGGGACCATCGAGCGTAAGCAAGGCCGCAACTCCGTGCTAACTGCTTCGCTGCCTAATATCCCGACTTAAACCCCACGTCCGAACGCCGTGCCCCACGCGCACAACTCAGACCATAGAAAATATTACAGAAAGACCTGCGGCACCGTAAATATCGGCAATATCGCCAGTTAATAATGTTCGCTCGCAAAATTCCTCGTCAGGTTAAGAAAAAGGTTGCGCGACGTCGCCGTCGTGAGGCGAGGTGAGCCGTGCGCGAGCCGGCGTGACGCAGCCGGCGGCGCGCGCTGTCGGTTGCCCGCCCGGGGGCGGCAGCAGCAGCACGCGCCACTCTTAACTCCTTCAGCTCTGCGCTCGCGCGAGTCCCCTCCCCCAGAGAGGCGGGGCTGGAATGATCCGCGCGAGAAAGGGGCGTGTCCTCATGTCGTCCCCGCCGGCCGTGTTTGTTTACGTTGCAGCGAGAGGGCGGGGGGGATCAGGAAGTTGCTGTCGCGCCGAACTGTCACTTTCGCGCTTCTTTTCGGCAATCGCTGGCGGCTCTTTGAAACGTTTCGCGAAAGTGCTTCGGCGCCCCTCCACTCCGTAGTTATCGTAGTCGTCGTCAGCGTCGAGGTCAGCATCAGCATCTCAGCATCAGCATCACTCTACCGCCCGCCGCGCGGATCTGGCTGGACACCGGAACCCTGTTTATGTCGCGTGTTCTTTCCGACCGGACCGAACTGAGGTGAATCGCGAGTGGTTCGTAAGTGCGGGGAGCGGGACCGATGACCTCGGTTTATGAAGAGAAGGAGCCCGGCGGGGTCACCTGCCATGATGAGCTCGACTTCGCCGACTTGTTTGAGTACGACCCGCCCTGCTTTCCCGGGGACCAAGGTTGGTGTGGAAGCCTATCTAAACCTAAAACGAATCTAACATTAAATCCGTTACAACACCTCTGCGTACCTTACCGCCATCGTCACATTATTTTAATTTATATTACAAAGCCCGGTTTTCATCAATAGACGCCAAAGTACTGCATATGTGCAAAGTTTACATTTAAACAAAGATGACCGTATTGTGCATATTTTCTGCCTGAAGAACGGACCTCTTTCATGGCGTCGTTTGAACTACAGCTCCTTTTACAAACAAGTGAAGCAACACGTTTTAAGGCTGTTGTTGCACCTTTAGTCTGGTTTAAACACAAATCCGAGGGGTGATGTTTTGTGAGCCGGTTTTGCTTGAATCTGCACTTTGTTTGTCACATGAATTTGGGCCCAAATTTTGAGTGTAAAAGGAGCCGTTTGTGGGTCTACCTGAGGTGGAAATGTGGTAAAGTGTAACACTGCTGTTCTTGCATGTAAGGAAAAAACCTAACAGCATTTTTAAAAAAAAAATTCATATATATTCTTAACCTAAAACTCCACAGTTGTGATAGATTAAAGAGCTGAGCATGAGCTTTTTTCAGCACCGAACAGATTTTTTAATTTGTTGCTTCTTTTTCAAATCTACAGCGTGGTTCAGTGTGTGGCTGTGGCTTGCTAACCGGCGCTCCCTCTTTCTCCACAGATGAGTCGGTCCTTTCTCCGCACGTGCTCAGCTCTCCCTCCAGCGTGGCCTACCATTTTGACGAGGTCGCCACCTACGACATCAAGTCGTACCACGACCCTCCACAAGACGGCCTCGAGAGCAGAGGTTACCTGGACCACACTCGGCCGGGGGGTCTTGCGCTGAGCCCCAGGATCAAGATCACCCCCTCCCGCGAACTGTACAACCATGCAGGGGACTCACTCCAGGCACATCCAGTCAACATCAGTCCACGGCCCACTTTGACCGTCCCCGGCCATGACGGCCTGGCCTACCGGGAGCCGCAGTGCCTGAGTCCTGCCAGCAGCAACTCGTCCACCAGCTGGCACTCGGAGAACTACTCCCCCTGGGCATCCCCCTGTGTGTCCCCCAGCAGCGGCCAGGCAGCCGGTGACCTCTGCCCCCGCTTCCAGAACATCCACACGTGTTCCCCTCGTGCCTCCCCTGGCACCTCGCCACGCACCAGTGTCTCAGAGGAAGGCGGCCTGGGCCCACGTTCCCCGTCCCCGCGGCCTGGCTCACGCTCGGCCTCCCCACAAGGCAAGCGCACTTACGACATGTACAGGAATCCCAATTTGGTGCCTGGGCACCGATCCCGCAGCCCGTCCCCACATGGCGCCCGCGAAGAGCCCCATGCCGTGCAGTACGGCCATTCGCCTGGCCTGGTTGACACGCTGAACGGCTTCAGTGCAGGCCTGACAGGGTCCATCCCCACAAAGATCGTGAAGACGGCCAGCGCCCCCTACTCACTCTACCGGGAGAACCTTTCAGACAGCTGTGTGCCACCAACCGATCCAGATGGGAAAGGCCAGCAGGGGGCGGAGTCCTTCTTTGTCATCCCTTCTGTCTGGCCCAAGCAATTGGTTCCTAGTTTCTCCAGGTAAGGACCCCACCTGGACAGATGAGTTGGGCTGTAGAATGATGTACAAGGGACATTTCTTGCTACTTCAGCTTCCAGTTTCGAGCTCCTGTCCAACAATTGCACAGACCATCACCAACCCAGTGTAACCTTTGCTATAACAGTTTTTCAATGCCTTGATGATGGATTGTGTAGCAGGAAGTAGCCTTTGAATCTGGATCCTTCTAGTTCAAAGATGGTGGCTCTTACCAACACTAATATGTGTCACCGTGGCAAAGTTCAAGAACTTATGCAGTAAGAAGTTGCTAACAGGGTAGATGACAACAGGATGGAGATATATTTAGCAGTTATGTTTGTGAGTAATTCTGAACAAAGATTTCATCTAGGCACCAAAGTAAGGCTTCCCACTGTCATCGCCACCTGCCTACTTCACCTACGTTTGGTACCAGAGGTAAACTAGTTACCTGGAAAAGCTAATAATGCATGTTTCCATCTAATAATGTGGAATCTGATCGAAAAAGTCCCCTGAAAGAGAGATGAAAGCAGCAGCCTTGTCCTTCAGGTGTGCTGTCCAAAATCAGTGAAAGGGGTTGTAGTTATAAAACTTATTTAATGCTGCTCTGCTCAGGGAAGGAGATGCAGCACTGAACATGTTAACCACATAACTGAGGTCAAGGCCAGCATAACCACGTTTTCAAATGTAGCCTTAAAATGCACCTTCAGCTGCTGTGTGGAGGGGAAGTTCAAGTTGGAGAAAAGATGGTCTCATCAAACTGCTGACCACATCATTAATAATACAGCAGCGATCATTCTTGGTTGCATATGTCTGAGGATGAGGACACGTGCGCTTTCTGCATTAGTCACGATGCACAAACCGGTGTGAAAGTGTTAATTTTTTTCTAATTTATAGTTAATCCGAATTGTGCTGGAGCTGACTTGTTTGCATTTACAATTTGCGAATCGAAACAGCTGAGTTGTTGCTATTTATATTTAGACTATGTGAACTGAAGCAACCAGATTTAGCAGCGCGTACTGACATGAACCAAGACGCTTTGACACATGAATCCTATGGGGAAAGTCTGACGCGTGATGCACATGGTAGTACGGTGAGCCGATGAGTGATGCTTACGCTTACCCTCTTCTCCCCCAGCATCCCAGTGTCCTCGTTGCCCCCACTGGAGTGGCCTGTGCCCAACTGCACAGATCAGTATGAGCTCCACATCGAGGTGCAGCCCAAACAGCACCACCGGGCCCACTATGAGACCGAGGGCAGCCGTGGGGCGGTCAAGGCACTCAGCGGGGGTCACCCCGTTGTCCAGGTTTGTCCCACCCGTCCGCACTTGCACTCTGTCTATGGCTGAGAGAAGTGACACACCATCACATGAAACACATTTGCAAAAGAAATTAAATATTAAAGTCAGAAGTACAATTAAAATAAAAGCAGACATTTAAATACATGAATTAATGCTTGAGTAAATGTACGAAATGGAAGTACATATGATGTGATTCACGGTAATGAAGCATTGAAGATGTCGCCATTTAGCCGTGGAGAGGAAATCAAAAAATTCTGCTTTAACTCAGACTGGAGAAAACAAACTTCTGAGAAAGCTGTAGTCATTCAGGACCTAAATGGGAAAATGCAGGAATGTATTATTTCATAACGTAGCAAGAAACTTTGTTATGCTTCAAGGTTGAACTCGATTAGGACCTGAATTGGGATTTAAGATGAATTCACTGTTAATGTCTGTGTGCATTTTATTTGCATTTTTATATCCTGTCCATGAAGGAGACCCTGCCCTACTCTTCCGTCCCTTAAACAGAGGGATACTCGTAATTTTTAGCCCAAGTTTTTTTTTTGTTTTTTTTTTTTTCTTCCCCCTCTTCCCCTCACCCCCCTCCTCTACATATCAGTCAGTAAGTTAGATTTCGTAATACAGAGGTTAAGAAACTGGAATTGAAGATCTTGACAACATACTTGAGACGGTTTGGTCTGTTTTATTAGCAGCTTTTTTAATGTTTCTCTTAAGTGACTTCCGGTGTTGACTTGTGCTGATTTACTAATTTATAGAGCTGGGTAATTTTTACAGCATCACATCAGGGTAAGTATGTTGATCAAGGGTACTAGAGCAGCAAGTGGGATGTGAACTTGGGCCCTCTGAGCGCATGTACAACCTCTTCTCAGTTGTAAATACTGTCTACAGTTGTGTCTCCAAATGTAATTTGTCATTATTGAGTCTCCTTGCTTGCCCCCCCCCACCTTGCGTACCTTGTCAGGTGTGCATCGTGTTGCACAGTATTCTCACTTGTAAGGTGAAACTTTGAATTTCATTACAGTGCTGTGTCACAGGAATGGCACCTTATAGTAACACGTTTGGTGTAGACCAAGTATTATTCACTGGTGAGAGTTAGGTGGCCCAAGAATGGGGGGAGTCAGTGTCTGATTTATAAGCCTTTGCAGATGTGAAACGGAGGTTTAAAAAAAAAAAAAACTTGACACCTCCACTTGTACCCATTCTTCCAGTGACTACCTGCCACCGATGCTGCTTCGGTTTTGTGTGTATGTATATGAGATCTATGGCCTCAACTTTCTGTGCACTTGAGGTGCTTTGGTCCTCCTTCCATGAAGCATCACGACAGTCCAAGCAAATTGATAATCAACCGTTGAGAGAAATCTGCTGGTGTCAATTTCAGAGCCTGTGGTGAGGACCCTTGTTAACACCATAAGATTATTTTCCCTTGTATGGTGGAAGCAGGGAAAGGCCCTTTAAGAGCGGCAACAGAGTATTACAGTAAAACCCTGAGATAAAGCACTTGGTGATGAGATGAATTTGTATATAATACGATGGCCAATTGGATCCCCTCTTCGTGCTCCTTTCCAGTCACTATTATCTTCTGGCTGCAGTGTATGACAGGATTTTCTGAAGACAACATACATTTGGACAAAAGTTCTCTTAGTATCATTAATATTATTGTGGTGGCTAGAAGAGCCTTGTCTCTCTCATAGTGCACTGCTCCTGTACACTTGTAATCATTTGTGTCAAATTATAGGAGGATGATGGATCCTCTGCGTTGTGTTTGAGAGCTTCTTGGCAGGTGTGTTGTTGTGCTTTGTGAGTGCCGCTGTTTAAACATTCGGTGGAGAAACAGTATATGCTCCTACAGTCCTATGAGTTCTATTTTAATGCCACCTCTAGGTGGGTTCTTGCAGTATTATTATTCTAATAGTGTGTACTATGTTTGATACGTGCACCTTCTGTTTGTAATGATCGATCTGTTTCCGAAATATCTAATCTTTTGTATTTTTCACAATAAGGAAACCCCACATTTTACACAGTAAAAATTTTTTTTGACCCTGCTTGTTGCATTACGGCGGGGCTTTGCTGTACCATGAGGCAACAGAAAACTACACATTGTTTCAGGAAAGTAGGGACCTTAGGGTCGTATCCCACTGTACAAACCTTGATGACCATTTGAGGAACTGCGGTCATGATTACCTGGCCCACTAAAGCTCTCCCTCCAGATCTCACAACCACAGCCTGCCAACTAAACAGCTGATTTGCATGAGCGAAAGAGCCACAGGGCTGGGTGATCCATGTGCTGGGTTTGCTGCTCCCTCTGTTATTTTTGTATCAGTCAAAAAATGTCTATGAAATAGTTAAACAGTTTTCTTCATAAAAGATTGATTTTGCATCTATGGCCTTTGGAGTGGTCTGCTGGAACAACTGTTTTCAATATTGTTCATTTATTTATGAAATGCTGCTTGACACTGTGGGTGCCCGTTTTTTGTGTTACTGCAACAACAGCTGCCAGGCTTGCGTGTTTGTTGTCTTTTCTACCTCAGTGTCACTTATGTACTACGTTGTGCCTTTCTGTCACGGGTGCTGACTCTGGCGCGGTGCCGCTTCATTTCCATTCGCCAGCCTCAGCCAAATGCTCGTTCCCGGGCCACGTGCAGCCAAGCTGCTTTCTGGATCCCTCCTCTTCTTTCCTTTTTCCCATCCCAAATCTGACTCACCACAGCACCATGGCAACCAGGTTCACAGATGGCCCATGGAAACAGCCCTGTGGTGTGTTTGCTTGTGTAGCCTTTATTACCTTGCTGTGCTAGCTCTCTGTCTGCATTGAAAACAAGTTTGCTTTTATCTGTAGTTTTTTTTTTTTTTTTTATGTATTTAAAAGTTATGAATTGAGACATTTCTGCTTCCTGCCACTGTGACACAGTGCAGGGAAAGCACTGGGATGAGTGTTGTGCACTGGAAAAGCACAAACTGGCAGCAGGGTTTTCCTAATACAGCCAAGGCCAGGCTATCACCTCAGCCCCACCGCGGTGTCCTTCTGTGCCCTTGATGAATCTAGCTCAGTTTCACTGCCAAGGTTCAGTTGGCCCAGACCCCATCACCTCCTGGCTCCTGTTTGTGGCTGACCTTCCATCACCCTCTCAATATCCTGACCCCTGGATCCCAGATGGTGGCCTTGCTGTCCCTCACATCCTGGGGTTGTCCAGCAGCGCATTAAACATTTGTATAAAATGCACTGCACATTTAAAAAACTGTTACTTTTTAAAAGTTTTCAGATGGTGGGAAAGCCTTTCTTAGCCAGTGAAGAGTAGGAAGTCGCGTTTTGCGCAAAGGTCATCGACTGTGGCACCAGCCACCTGCTGAAGGCTGTGCTCAGTGATGTTATCTAACATTTGTCGTTTTGCACTAAGGCAGCTTACCTACAGTACATCGGCACAAGTTGTCTGTGGGATATGGGCAGTGCTGGATGACTGTGCATTTTCACAGACTTCTGTCAAAAGTCCTTAAAGTGTCACCTTGAATTTACTTGTTTGTTTGTTTGTTTGTTTGTGTATAATAAACCACTTCCTGAGAGATGCAACTAAATAAAGAGGAAACATAAAGGAAAAATTCCTGGCAAAAGCAGTTTATCCTGCCAGCATTTAAGGACTTAAGTCATTATTACATCTCAGTGTAATATTATTGTAGTTTCACTTCTTCTGGGTTTATGTATAATCTAGATGAAATATCAGTATTTTCTGTTGATACCAGCACTTTTCGTATTAACAGTCACATTTGATCAGTTCCGTTTTGCTTTTGCAAAGCACCGGTTACCATGTCACTGTGATTGGTTTTTTATTTATTTATTTTTAAAAATCTAAGCTCTTGTAAATATGTTGATATAACTCTGTGTTTTTCTGTAATTCCAAACCGTGATTAAAACATCAGAGTCCTTATTGGGAGGTCTAACACCTACTGATATTTCATTATGAAGAAAGTTTTAACACTTGTTTGTAAAGTAATTACTATTGTAATTGCTAAGGGAAATGTAATTCTTGTCAGGGTCATCTCAGAATTGTGGAATTTGTGTTTTTTATTTTGCTTTTGCTGTTTATTTGATGAACGTTAACATAGGACCTGCACATTTGGCATTATAATGTTATATGTTGACGGTGAGGAATAATCATGAGGGACAGCAGGAAATCATGAATTCGTAATAATGCCCTATGATTTAAGAACAGCAACCAATTGTCCTCAAAATGCTTTAGGGGGTTTAGTCTTTGTTTTTTTTTTTTTTCTTCAAGTAAAATATAACATTTACTTAGTAGCCACAAAATGTCATACACATTTTAGTGAGTGGCCATCCAACATTGTGATGGACTCTGGGGTTCAATCTTTACGTCACTCTTAGCTTTGACAGAAAAACTGCACCTGAATTACATTTTTTTTTTTTTAAACGTCCCAGAAGGGTGAGGCTGGCTGACTGCAAATGAAATTGAGAATGCCCTCTCAAACATCCACTTGTTTTCTTTTCATCCGATTTTGGCGGGGGGACTTTTTCTTTTTTTTTGGTATTTCTTTTTTTCTTCTTTTTTTTTTCTTCTTCTACAGGGGTAGCAGGAAGGGGGAGGGGGTAGCTGCTGTAGTTGTGAGCTGCACACCCTCACTGCTCCAGCTTCATGCTCTGTGGTTTCTGCATATGCTTCCTTCCCATGAAGGCTGTGGCTGAGCCCCCCCCCCCCAACTCCTCCAACGGGTCACTCATGCGTTGCAGGTGACACCAAGCGCCACATGCACTCAAACCTGCAACTGATGCTGCGGCCTGCTCCTCTTCTTGGAATTGCAATTGGGCAGCAGACAAACACCTCACGCTGTAAAGTGCTGCCAGAGTGATGGGCTGAAGGCGATGCCTCGCTTCTTGCCACCATGGTCACGGTTGCTTACGCGCTTTCAGTTCCACTTCAGTCTCTCCCTAAGGGCTTGTGGCCGTTAACTGTAGCACCAAAGTCTTGACCTGTCGCTTCTGCTTGTTTGTTTTTTTTTTGTTTTGTTTTTTTTTTTTTACAGCCTTTTAATTTCAAATTCAAATATAAACCTGCTTTTTTTTCTTTCATCAGTGTTTTTGTCAAATGGGAGAACTCCAAAACTCCAATTTTTTTTTTAAACACACTGCTGAACTGTAATTTGCTTATGTAAATGTTTGCTGTTTACCTTGTGTCCTACAGCAATAGTTTTACATATTGTTGTGCACGTTATTTATTTTTTTACAATGTATGTATTGTTCTATCAGTTTCTGTCTGAAGCCAACTAGAAGTACCTCACAGTTGGCTATTTGGAACATAAATCTGTTACTTGAGTTCACTGTGGGTCCCAGCAAACTTCTTGCTTTCTGTGGACAGAGATATGGCTGTGTGAGGTGTGGCAGGGTTGGCAATCTGGCAGATGTTGATTTATTTTTGTTACGCGATGGATTGGCATTGGGCTGCAGTGCGGTGGCCCGCTTTAAGGCCGCTGCATTTGTTTGCCGGCCAAAGTCTCAGAGGATGTCCTGTCAACACAAAATAATTAATGTTCTGAAACTGCACATGGTAATGTGTGGGTGATCCACAGTTGCTCTTGCAGTGTCCCTTTGTAAACATTATAGCACGGTGGCTCAGCAGGTAGCACTAGTGTCTCACAACACCTGGGCTGTACTTTTGGACACCCAGCTCTTAGTTCGGTTTATTCCAAATCTGATAAAATTGAAAATGATTATCTGCTAATACTGCTATGATTCCAATGTCATTGTGCATCTGTAGCTACTGCTGTAATTTTAGGTGTATGCACTGAGACTTGTAGTGTCAAGTTGTTTAGACTTGCTGTTGTGAGGAGAATCCATTGTTTGTCTGAAAACGGTTGTGTTTACTGCTGCCTCACAGCTACGTGGATACCGTGGTAAAGACCCACTGGGCCTGCAGATCTTCATTGGCACAGCCGATGAGCGCATCCTCAAGCCCCATGCCTTCTACCAGGTCCACCGCATCACTGGCAAGACAGTCACCACTACCAGCTATGAGAAGATGATCAACAGCACCAAGGTTCTGGAGATCCCTCTGGAGCCCAAAAACAACATGAAAGCTGTGTAAGCTGCCACACACTGCTCACTCTAGGGTCATGATCTCCTCATCTGCACTTATTCCCTGAGCTGCTGTGGTGCTGCTATACTCTCAAGTTACCACCATTATTTATTTGCCAGACTTGTGTGACCACACATTCCACTACAGAGCTGCATGATCAGAATAGTTTCTAAAGAGAAGAAACACAATTTAGCTACGTAAAAATATCAGTGTTAGTAGTCATCTTTGAGATAAAAGCATTTGGTTTACAGTGATACTGAATTATCTGTATCTCTGCATCCATTGGTTTAATGCACTTTTGTTTTCTTGCTTGCGTTTTTGTGAGTTTTATGTTGCAGCATAACCATTTTTATTATTAAAACTAATTCTTATTCTCATAGATTTGAGAACTCACCTTACAAAGGATTTTCAGGAATGTTTTATTTTTCTAAGGCAGTGAAACTTTGTGCTGATATTTACAGATAAATGCAAACTAATCCTCCCAAGCTGTCAAATGTGTCCCTTATTCCTGACAGTATTAATGCTTTTTCGAGAACCAGAGATCACTCATCTATTGCGTTAACCTTGCAAATGCTAAATAAATGTGCAGTTCACATTCTCTTTTACCCCATTTTCTTTCTCTCGCAGAATTGACTGCGCTGGCATCCTGAAGCTGCGCAATGCAGATATCGAGCTGAGGAAAGGCGAGACCGACATCGGCCGCAAGAACACGCGCGTCCGCCTTGTGTTTCGTGTGCACATACCGCAGCCAGGCGGGCATCATGTGTCCCTTCAGGTGGCCTCCCATCCCATCGAATGCTGTAAGTTCCCACAGCGTATCTGCCCCCTTGAACAACGCCCGTCTGTCTGCTTGCCAGCTCCTAACTACAGCGATTGCTGTACAGGAGTGGGGTCCCGTCTGACCTGTAAGCTTTGTGAACAGTGCTTTCCCTTGTGTTGCCGTCATTGATGGCAAGTTGTACTTTTCTTTTTGTGCTTGGCCAGTTGTGCAAACATATGCCGATGAGTTAGAATGAAAAGAAATGGATTTTTGAAGAACTGTAGTTCAAATAGAAATAATGATACTGACACTGCTTATGTGAACCACACCGTATTCAGTGCAGCTTTACTCTACTTTTGTCAGCCTGATCCTGGCTCTTCTGCTTTACAACAGAAACTCTTTGTTCTCAAATACTTAGCTATTGAGGTGTTGGTCTTTCATCAAAACACAAGCTAATAATACAAGTTTAATTTTTTAATACTAGCATTTTAATTTCCCTCAGACTGCCACCGTACTCCCCCTGGATGTGTTTTATTGGCTTGCGTCTTGTGTTTGGCATTAACCTGACGTCATTGGCAAGGTAAACACAGCCAAAGAAGGAACAAGGTTTGAATTGAGCTTGGATCTCGTGGCTTTTGGCGCTTCAACCAGAGACACGGGCTCACACAACGGCCTCCTTTGTACGCATTCCTGTCAGCAGCTAGATGCCCAGAGCTCTACTTCACAGTGGGAGTCTCAACCTCTTCTCTTCTGAGCTGCATATTTATAATTTTAATAAAGCTCTTTTGTGAATTAGAAAGGCCTCAGAGTTTGAATATCGGATTTGAATCATTTTGCTATTAAAATGGGTATAGGGAGTCCTTGATGTGAACTAACAGTGTTGTCAGGCTGTTCTATTTGACCTCAGACTCCTTCTGATTTTCAGCATGACATAGGGAGTAAAACTGGGTAAAACTGCCTCTTTTCTGTTGCGGCTGCACTGTGTGGTTACTGGCATATTTGGTTATTGACAGCAGATGTGCTGGCCTCTCCTTGCTTCACGGTTAATGAATGTCACCTGTGTTTGCGTAACCTCCCCGCATCATCTCTGGACCGGGCAGCAGAGTGACCGATAAGCAGGCGGGGAGGTTGAGAGTCTGTCCACTCTGTTGACTCAAAAGTGTGTGGGTGTGTGGAGAGCCATGCAAAGTGCCTTTGTGGGGTCTTTGCCACTCCCTCTAGCAGTGTTTCCATCATTTTGCCCTTGAGCAGTTAAATGCATTGGTAACATCTTTTTAATGAGAAGAAAGTGTTTATTAATTCAGAAATGACTCATGAAATCTGGATTGTCAAAAATTGTGACCTGTAAAGCGGGTTCAGTAATGTATAAATATTATTAATAAATTAGAATAAAAAGTGGAGTTTGTGTGCGTGCCTGCTGTTTTTCTGTTCTACAGGGTAATTATTCATGCACAAGTGAACATGGGTTCCCTGAAATCGAGTCCCATATCAGCCTATCTGATCAGGAAGTCACCAGGAGGCGCACACACCGACGCCCCACTTCGCGTTTCGTTCGTGTGGGATGTCAAAGGGGTTCTTTCGATGTAGGCTGAGCTGAGAGGTGCCACTGTGACCCAGAAGGGGAAGTCCAGCTACTTCTCCTTTGTTCCCCAGCTGTGACAATGGGAGCGCACGGCGGAGTGTCTGTTTTCTGTTGGAGTGTCTCGGACCTGTTCTTTCCCACCTCAACCTATTATCTATTGCTGCTGGTGCTCTCATTTTGGAGAACATTGGAGCATACTGTATTGCCATGCAGTGGCAGAACCCCACTTCTATCCATTCATTATCATAAATTTTTTCATCCTGATCATGGTTGCAGCAGGATGTCATGTCATTTCTATGACATGTACAGTCATGTAAAAACAGTTAACTTAGTTCTTACGTCTTTTAAACTCATATTTCATGTCTGTTTCTGCTCATATAAGGATGTGATCACACAAAACAAAACTCTGCCAAAATATGGAATTGCCTTGATTTCAGACTTAATGCTCTTTAGCACTTTAGTTGGTAATTTCAGTCCAAGTGCACTTGGTTTATTTGAGGAACATAGAAATAGGATATGAGGGGTATTCTCTAAATGTGTCAGGGCTTGTGATGAGTAAGATTGCGTATTCTATGAAAACCTTATTCTCACACCGCTCCTAGCAGCCAATAAAAGTTTGAGCTATGAATTTCTGATAGAATTAAAGTTAAACATGGCATTGTAAACATAAATAGTTCCATTTTCTTCTGCTATGTGTTACTGAAACTGTACCAGTACTGCAGTGTTTTAATAGTGGACTTCCAGAGTGGAGCTGGATAATGGTCTTCCAGAGGGATAGGGTCACGAGGGAAACGTGAGGCTGGAGAGGGATCAGACTACATGGCACCACAGAAAAAGGAGAACAGTAACCCTGCCTGCAATCGATAAGTAATGCCAAACAGTTGATGACCCAAGTGCAGCACAGGTGCCATCTTTGTCGAGCTGGTTGCTCTTTTGAGGGCTTGGCTTTTTATTCTTAAATTTTTGTTGGGGGGGAGCTCCCATGGAATGTACCGTTGTCATTTCAGGGACTTTACGCTGAAATTGCTAGCAAGGGAAAATGCACGGTGTATAGCGAAGCCTGTTACACCGTTTTGAGTTTCTGAACCTCAGCTGCAGTTTTAACTGGGAGTGATCATCAGCGTAAGAGTAGAAACTTGCTGTGAATTTGGGTGGGACCAAAGATTAAAAAAAGCTGCCACTGGAATAAAGATGACCATTAAGCACTATTTTGATGGTTGGCTGTCTGGATCAACTGACCTGGTTGAATTGTCCTTGGTGGGTTTTTGTACATTTCCACAGAGTCGTGTTTTATGCCTGTAATCTTCTGCTGAGGTGTGCCAGAATCCAACCACAAGTACTGACTGAAATTCACCACATGCTGAGGAGTCAGAGGATCATTTACCCTCTTTAAACTGGAGCTGGAAGCCAGACAGAACTTCAGTTGATGCATTTTCTGTCTTGAGGGATGGTCTTGACAAAGCAGTATATTCAGAACTCATGTCCGGAGATAATTCATTTCTGACTCGGAGGAGACTGCTGGTGTTCAGCAGTCGGAGGCATCACTCCTGAAGTTCACGTGTGCTTCAATGTAATTAGACTGATCAGTTGATGAATGATACTTGTTCAGCGCTCTCATGAAAAATGAAAAGGAGCTCTAGAAATCAAAAGGGTTTGGACTCTACATGCAGTGAAAGTTGTCACTTTACAGTCAAGCAATAAATAAGCTCTACCATTGTTATATGGATGACCTTGTGGTTCGAAACAAGGACTGGTAACTGCAGGGTGGCTGTGTAGTTTCTCTGAACATGTTTTACTATTCTGTCCTTGAGCAAGGTGTTTTACTTCATTTCAAAGCAGTAAAAAACCATCTTGTATAAATGGGGAATGGTGGCTGTGCACAAAATCTCATCATGTTTACCACTTTGTGCCCACAGCCCAGAGGTCTGCACATGAGCTCCCAATGGTGGAGACGCAGGACGTAGACTGCTGTTCAGTGCTGGGAGGCCAACAGATGATCCTTACTGGGCAGAATTTCACAGCTGACTCCAAGGTTGTCTTCACTGAGAAGACGCATGGTAAGTTCCTTTGCGAAAACAACCGTGTGGTCCCATCCCCCATTTTTTTGTAGTACCGCAGTACATTCTGATATTCTCAAATTGTATAATACTTATAACCCTTCAGGTCAGTTTGGCATACTGGACCAACAGGTTTTACATTTTTGCAGGTTAAACTTCATAGTCTTATTTCAAGAAGCATCATAGTCATAAAGTTTAGGGGCAACACAGTCCCTGGACATTAAAATAAACTTGTCACTTTAGAAATCTCAGACCTCTGACTGAATTCAGTAAAACATGTACACACTTGTGGTGTTTGAAAATATTTATTCCCTATTTCTTCAGCTAATGCTTGAGAAATTCCAAGTCAGTAGTAAACTATGCACGAAAGTCTATTTTATCTTGCCATTTTGGGTACAAGACAACTGGCAATTTCTCTTTTGCTTTCTTCCCTGCTGTTGTCTCTGACTGATGGTTAACCTGTATTATGTGAACAAATAATAATATAATACTGGTTGCCTGTGTTATCTGCACTGCACGGCCATTTGATACTATGTTCCTGGGTTAAGGCTACACATGCAGGCAGCGCAAAACTCAAGTTGTGTAATGAGGGCCACCAAACTGATTTTGGTTCTCTGTGGTCTCTGCTTGCCTTTCAAAAGATTTGCATAGTCAGCAGCGATCTCTGTGGGTGGTTATTTTAGGAATTTGCTGCAACAGGCTAAACGTTAAAGATACAACAAAGCACCACATGTTGACCTACATCTGTTGTAGGCTTGATCACAGGGCACCATCCTTAGGGCTTTGAAAGGCACTTCTCATTGCCCCCAAAACAGGATCAGAAAGGTCAAGCAGTGGAGGCCGCAGGTTAACTTTGGAAACTAAAAGTGAGTACAAGTAGACTAGCATCTGGATATTTCAAGTAGTCTGTCGTTTTAAATCTGCCCAGCCGCTTATCGTTGGTTTTTCTTCCCATGACAATTTCCTTCCTCGCCTCTGTAAGATGCTGCCTTGATAAAAAATCCAAATGTTCCTGGCACTGCAATGAATGCTGTTTTTGAAATGTGGAAGCATTAGAGTGAGATGGGCCACTGGCTTCTTGTTACAGTCAGGAGTCTTTCCTCAGCCTTAGCCCCTTAAGACAGAACAGTGATATTTTGTATATGACGGCAGCAATGGTAATTTACTTTATCCGGTACAGGTAAAAATCTCTGACTTCACTGGACAGACACTTCTCTTAGTCTTTACGAATTATGTTTCCAGCCAATCCTCTCATGTAATAATGTCAGAGGAAAACATGACACAACTTTGATTTGAATTGTGACCTTTTCTAATCTGCCCCATTAAAACTTGGTTTGCATGAACTTCAGATTTCTGATATACATTGGACTGTCATTCATTATTTCTCCCACATAAGTTAGTCAGGCATTATGGATTCTGTGCAGTATTAATATGGAAGTATGTCTGCTCTTTCAGAAGGTGCCTTTATATATCTCATTCTACAAAATAAAGCTATACCAGCTTTTTGAAAATGTATACCCTTCTTCATACAATCATCAATGTGTATAATAATGGCATGAATAATATTGTGATTTCATCTGACTTGATTTCAAAGAACAAATTAACTATGTTTGAGGACAGAGTGTAACCCCATATTCAATTTATTCCTGTCAGCTTGCAGGACATTTCTGATATCTTCATGGATTTTATCAGGTTGCCATCATGGGAACCCATGTTGTGCTTTTTCAAAGCAAAAGAAACTGCAGTAAACTATAGGATGGCCATGTAACGTAAAGACTCCAATGTAGAAAAATATTTAGGGACAACACTGCTCTGTATTTGTGTTATATATGTGATTTTTATTTGCTAATATTTTTCATTAAAGCAGGAAGGAAACCTGGACAAAATTCACTGTGCCACACATTGAGGCAAATTCTTTGCACTCTGCGTTGAATTCACCGGGCTTGCAGATAAACCTTACAAAAGCCAGGTTGGCCATGTGTGTTTATGACACTGACACATATTTCTGTGTGTTATCATCGCTTTTAATATGCGTGTGTACACACCAGCTGTAGTACAACAGGGCAATTTAGTTTGTTTTATTGCCGGTAGGGTGAGAGCAGTAACCTCTCCGTTAAACTGGATAAATTAAAACATTACTGTATATGCGATAGGTAACAGCTCTTGTAAGGCTCAGTGGAATATCAGTCTGTTACAGGTTTTTGGTCATTTGAGGTCAGTATGGAGGGTTCAGACTTGCAATAACGTAATGGGATATACAGGCTGTGAAGTGTGCGAGCGAAGGTCTGTGTGAATTTAGTGGTGAACCATTGGCTTAAGGAACGTCCCTCCGCTTGCGTGTGCGGATTGTTTACCATCTTGTCCTTGCAATGCTGACAGGATACACATGCCTGCTGTAATGGGTGCTTCCCAAACGGACTGGCCGTGACTCATCTCTCCCAGTTGCTCTGTCCACGGGGACCTGGAGTGGCTGTCTGTTTCTCAGGGTGGAGTGCTGAGGGGTTTGTTGGGTGTATTTGATGGCGGGGAGTGATTTTTGGACAGACCCCCAAGGGTCCTGCATTAAAATGAAGTGCATTGAGCCAGTGCCACCAACCCAAGTTTACAATCACTAAGGCTCTACTGGACAAAATAAGAAAAAAAGCCTGCCAGTGTTTTGGAAGGTTTCTCCACGTGACACAGAGGTTTGGAATGGTAGGACTGTGGAACAGCCTGAGCAGGAGACAACTCCTCTTGGCCTCTGTCCTCCAGCCTCTCGCTGCGTGGCCTATAGACAGAGCCAGCCTGGGCTTCACGCTTCCCTTCCTTGATGCTGGATTTGATGGGGGGGAATTGCACCTTTTTTTTCACATCAGTTTTGGAACAAATAACAGTGCCAGGAGAACAGCAGCCATCACCTTGCAGTGGAGCTAGTTAATCATAAAGCAGTCACAAAAAAGAATCCTGGCAGAGGGTCCGGATTCCCCCTCCTCAACGTGACTCATTTCAGCCATGTGTGCACCTTATTTTCAGTCCAAAGTGGGGTTTCCCACATTTTATGCAGTGTGAGTAATGCAGCTGGATGCTGTGTTTCGTGTGCATTGCTAAGATTCAGTGTTTCTGTGATGAGGGATGGCGTCGACTTTGTTGCTTTGCTTTTATGAGTTATGAAGAGGGCCTGGAGCCTGGGAACTCAGACTCTCCAGACTGGACTGACTGGGGGGGGTCCAGTTATTTGGATGGTTTTGGGTAAATACCGACAACGCCAGTTTGTGGCTGAGCCTGTCAGGTAGCCGATTACACCGTTGCCTCTATGTTGCCAGGTAACCTGTAGCAACGGTGTCAGTGGCGGGTGGGGCAGCACTACCATAGCTCAGAGCAGCAGTCAGGTTTCACCTTCAGTCCTCAGAGTCCTCAGAGCCATCTGAGGCACTGGTCCCAGACACCCACGCCATCTTCCTGTTTATGTACTACTGCACACTGACTGCTCTCTGTGTTTTGTCTACAAGCACCCAGCCCACAGATTTGTGCTGGGGAAAAAAAAACATGGTTTGTAACATATTTTACATGCGATAATTGTATTTTTGATCCTCCCCCCATTTTATAGTTCTTTGGGGGGGAAGCACATTTGTTTTCAATTGTCCATCTGGTTATTATTTCATTTTAGAACCTTTCGTGGTTTCTTTGTTTACATCTGTATGTACAAGTGTCGTGCCCTCGGATGGGAAGGTTTTTGCTCAGAGAAAAATCACCGTAACACAGGTAGATGATGGCTGCTGTTGTCGAAAACCTGTGTGCTGACATTATCAATTCACTAGGGAGTTAGAAGTAGTAATATTAGCTTCACAAGTGAAACAAGAGTGAAACATTTCACACTCCAGGCAAATGACACCTTAAAGCTTTCTGTAGCTTTGCCCTCAACTGCCATATTCTGCCAAGGTTTAGGGAATATAGCAGGAGGTCTCGTATAAATATACTAAAATAACTGTAATGTTCCCTAAACATGAATGTTGGAACGGTTTGTACTGGTTGCCCCAGGGGTTTTTTGGCCAAGGAATGGAGGGAATTCCTTCATGCTGCCTTTCAATGCCGCTGTCATCTCCTCTTGTTGAACCTGGACTGGGACCAAGGAGACGGCTTGGAACAAGAGCCTGTTTGCCAGTGTCAGTGACGGGCACAGTGGTCCGATTCAGGCTAGGTTGGGCAATGTAATGTTGTAAACACCATATGCTGAATAATTACTGCCTCTGAAAAATGTAGAGTATTGCAGGCCCTTGTTTTGAAAGCTGTGAATGTCCTTTTGAGCAGTTGCAGGGACCTGTGACCAAGCGACAGCTTTTCTGTTTCTGGTGCACTAAGGTATACCTCAGCATGTGCCTGTCCAGGTGAAATAAGCATCTGGCACATTTGTGCGCTTCTAAGATCTAGAAACAGGCACGTATTCAAAGGATGAAAAATACTGAAAGTGGTAGAGCTAACTGAGTTTTACTTTAAAAGTCTCCAGAGGGAAAAGAGTGTCACCATTGAATGCTAAGTGGTACCATTTCTACTCTGACCTTTTATTTTGGTTGAGATTTCCAACACCAGTAGACAGCCCTTGTCAGTATGAGTACTTTGTGGGGGTGACATTCCCAAGTGACGCTAAACAGGACAACAAAACTTTTGGGTATGAACCTCAAGTTATCTGGTATAGGAGCCAACATGACTGAAGGCTTGTTCATCTCGGCAATGGTTGAGAGGACTTGATCTTTGATTAGGTGTGCAGCAAGGGTGTAAGAGGATGTGGTTAGACTCTAAAGATATGATCTTTGAACACAGACATTCATCCCTTTTTATAGTGCAGAGTGCAGGCCACCAGCAGGAGGCAAGATTTGTGTTTCAGTTTGTACAAACCCCTCTTCCCGCCTCACCATCGGGCCGCTGCGGTAAGAGCCCTGCCGATGTCCTCCACTTATCCTTCGGCATTGAGGAGTCCAGAGCGGTTGGCAGGATTGGCGTGCAAGCGGAAGCTAGGACAGCACAGGGCAAACTGCTGCACTTCTCCCTCACCAGTTGTTTTTGTCCTGTGGTGGGCTGAGCACAATTGCAGGAAATTGATTAATGCCAATGGTGTCAAGTCGCATTGCATCCAGTGACCTTTGTTCTTCTCACTTTGACCACAAAAAACAAAGCATTTAGCTTTGAAACAGTTTGCAGAACATTATTTGCTGCAAAATACTTCCTTAAAAAATTTAAATCCAGAATATTTTTGCACTAATATTAATAATCCATCCATTATTAGTAACTACTTGGTCAGGATTTCAGCAGCTTACAGCTGACATTTCTTTCCATAGCCATTTACAATGGCAACCTCCTTACTATGATTTAGGTAGGTGGTGGGATTCAAATGTGGCTTCTTGAATTGAAAGTGATTCTAACCACAACAGGCCTGCTGCCCCTAAAAGCATGTTTAGTTTCTTTGTTTTGAACATTATTTTCAGTGCAGGTAGTGTAGTGGTTCGAGCCCTTGTCATGTAGACCCAGGGGTTGAATCCCAGTTTCCACTGTAGTGGTTTTTGCTCAAGATACTTACCCAGGTATGACACAGTAAGAATACACTGTTATATAAATGGGTGCATAAATAATATCACCCCCCCCCATGGCCAAATGCATTAACATAGTACTAATGCTGAGAAACTGAGTGAACGTTGTTTGGTCTAAAGACACTGTAAACCATGGTCCTTTTCTTGTTCCTTGATAGATAGAATTAATAACACACGTCTTTAGTGCTTTTCCGTCAAGAGTGTGAGCTCGACTGATTCATGTCCCTCTGTATGGGAGCGGGGCTTACTGATCTGAGCTATATGAGCACAGGGCATGTAGTGCTGGTCAGTCATCCTGTCCTGTTGACCCTGGGGGACACCTATGCCATTATCCTGGACCTCTTTTGATTTAAGATCCCACTCTGTGCGCTTGTGACTGTGGTGCATGTAGATATTTAGTCTTACATATAAGGAGGAGGAAGACGCAGAGAAATGTGAAATGTGGTCCAAATCGGCTGCACATGTACAGGAAGTTCTGCGGTTGTTGCAACAATTTATTTATGTTTGCGTTTATTTAAATAATTTGCGTTTGTTTGGGCATATTCATTTTTTAAAACTGGATTTATAAATATCTGAATAAGCTGATATTAATTAATTGCTCATTTTGAAAAGGCAAATGCAGCTGGCTGGAGATAAGCAGACTTGTGTGGCCTGGACTCGTGGGCTTGTCTGTTTTTATTTAATACTGTACTCTGACAGTAAGAAACAGAAAACGGAAGTGGATGCCCACACGCACTTGAAAGGCTCTGCTAAGTGTGTAGCAGCCCTACCAGTGCCGGTAACAGTAAAGTAGCATTTAACTTGTAGATAGAAAAAAGAAACCGAGGTACGAATTTCCACGTTTGCAAGAAAAAAAAAACAGACACTTGTGGCTTTGGTAATATGACAGCTGCAGGAGTGAGAAAACAGGCTGGGCTTCACATACTGCTGCAGGCCCTTCGCTGCATTGCGCCTTCCACCCACAGCAGCTAGTGGCTCCTCTTGCATCTTCTCGCAGGTCACAGCTTCTGGACGGCTGCAGAAGAAAACAGAGCTCTGTGTTTTGCAACAGGGTGGGGACATCTTGCTTTGACACTGCCTCACTGTCTGCTGAGTAACTCGCTGTCTGTGACCTGCTTCCCTGTTTGTGTTTTGTTATTTCAGATGGACAGCAGGTCTGGGAGGTGGATGCCACAGTGGACAAAGACAAGAGCCAGGCTGTAGGTATTCAGGTATCTGCCTGGGTTTCTTGCAGAATACTGTAATTTCCTTCCATCATTATGAATAACAAAAAAACCTATCTTTAAAAGTTTACAAGAATAAATGAGATGAAATATCACAGTACTGACAGAGTCTGGTGAATCACAGGTATTATGGTAGAGGAACTGAACCAGGTAAGTAAATGTGTGGGACTGAAAAGCACTGTACACCCCAGCCCTCCATGCACCAAATTCAACACCCCCCACTGAGTGACAGTTAGTTATGTGTTTAGCACAGAGGTTCTCACCAACTAGGCCGTGGATCAGAACCGGGCTATGAACGGTGTTATGTCAGGGCAAGAAGAGACTACTTACTGAGCAAATAAATCGTGCAAATACTTCTGTGGGTTGCACTGAAAAATATACATCAGCTATTTGTGTTACAGGATGTAAAATAAATTTATTGATAAAATGGATAACAAGTTCATGCCTCTGCTCAGTTCAGTGCTGCTACATAATTGGCAGAGTTTTGCATTCTTTGGTTCAGTTTTATTAGTTCAGTTTCACAGAAGCAGAATGTACACAATGCATGTTTTCAGCAAACGTCAGTGAGCCATTTTTTGTGTGCTGCCCACATAAAAGAAACAATGAAGGTGATGCAGCATCTGAAAATACTTAAAAGCAAACAAAAATTCAAACAAAAATACAATCCACCATATTTAAAACGTGGATTTGTTCTGCTGGGTGATTCTGAGGTGCCGTATCCGCTGTGTATGTTGTGTGCACAAATTCTTCCCTACGAGGCAATGAAGCCCTTAAAGCTTTTTAGACACATAGAAACCAAGAATCCTTCTCGCAAAGAGAAACCAGTAGAGTTTTTTGTGAGGAAAAAAAATGCGAGCTATGTGAGCGAAAGCGGGTTTTGACGTGAACCTCATCCACAAACGTAGCTACACTGACAGCATCGTATATTGTGACAGACAAAATTGCCAAAGTAAAGAAGTCCTTTAAATTGGGGGAAAAGACATGATATCTTGTTATCTTTACGGTGTCCTTCCATGGTGTAACTGAATTATTTTTTGCAGGGGTGTAGTTAAGGTCACCTTGGTGGATGCTAACATCGTGCTGTGTGTTCCCAGAGTTTGCTGTTTGTGGAGGTGCCCCCGTATCGAGACCACTCGATCTGCCATGCAGTGAAAGTCAACTTCTACGTGATCAATGGCAAGAGGAAGAGGAGCCAGCCGCAACACTTCACCTACAGTCCCCTAGCAGGTGGAGCTCTGACCCAGTCTTCTGCTTTACAACTTCCATGCATTCGTACTTGGCCTGTACTGGAAAATGTGCAGTATCCGTGTCATCTGCTAGATGCAGTACGTCCATAATAGCCACAGTGATCACATGTCAAGAATTTAGCTAGAATTTTGATGCCTTGCAGTGTGCTGTCTGCTAAATTCTCAATGTCATCTCTCTTGGATGTCTTCTGCAGTTCCAGCCATTAAAACGGAGCCCGTGGATGAGTACGAGTCTGGCCAGATTGGCTATACGGTGCCACAGATCCTTGGGGTCCCACCCCAGTCATACTACTCTAGCCCACGTGGCCTGATCCACTCTGAAAGCTGCCTGGTGTCCTGCCAGCAGGGGCGCACCAGCCTGACGGCTCCCGACTCCCATTTCCAACAGCAGAGCCCAGCCATTGTGTACCCGCGGGGGGCCAAACCCATGAGCAGCAGCCCAGTGCAGTACCAGCAGCCTTCTAGTGGAGGGGTGCCTGACCCACACCGGTCAGTACTGGTCCATGCTGGCTCCCCCGGCCAGCCTCTTGCTTCAGGTATCCAGCCACACTCAACCTCGCCCGGCCAACACCCCTCTATCATCCAGTTCTCACCCACCAACCACCTATTGAGGGGGGCCGCTCCACCACCAGCACAGGGTCCGCATGTGATGTACTGCGATGGGTACGTCCCCGAAGTCTCAGCTCGCTCACCAGCACAGCCACCGGCAATTCAGCCCCAGCACTACCCCACAGTCATCCAGCAACAGCCATACGTGCAGAAGATGACCAAGAACAGAGCCTCGCCGTGCGAAATCGAGCCTCAGGGGTGCCCTGCTCCAGAGGAGCCTAGGAGGGTCACCATCAAGCAGGAAAACCTGGACCAGGCTTACTTGGATGATGGTGAGCTGGCACTCTCCTAACGTTAAGCACCTGTGTCACACATTACCCTCTGTCTGAAGGGTTATTATACATTTGAGAAGGGTTCTGATCTCCTCCCTTAATCCTAAGTTGCAGCGTTTGTGTTCGGCATTTGAATTGGGAAAAACAGAATTGAAGTCACTGTCTTCACCTATTACAGGAGGCATAGATCTGCGTTACTTTGTGATACGTTGGCTTTACTATGATTTTACTGTGCATGGTCCCCTGTAGGCAGATCGAGTTTGGTATGGAGCGTATTAGTGAAAAGTCTTACATACTTATGGGTTCAATTTTAGGTTTTTTCAGGGAAACAAATTTTCTGTAATTCTGTAAGCATGACACATACTTGAATTTTTGTCAGTGAGAGCAATAGACCTAATTATTTATGTTTAAAACTAAGTTGATTTGTCTGGGACAGCAGGTGACATAGGGGTTATGGCTACCACCTTGCACTTAAAGAACCTACATTCGAATCCCATCTCCTGCTGTAGTACCTTTGCTCAAAGTGCTTACCCCAAATTACTCCAGTAAGTTACCCAGCTTTATGAATTGGTAAAGTTTCAGTTCAGTAAATAAATGCAAATGTGCAGCTTTTGAAAGCAGACAACCTCTTTTTCTTATTGCTCTTGCTAATTTCTGTTCTATCCTCAACTAAGTTTTCCAGATTGTTTAAATTCTTGACTTGTGCACAGATATGAGCAGCTTGTGTCACATTCTCACTTCTCACCACTTTGTGTAACTGTATACGGTAACCATATACCCCTGCTCTGGGTTAACAGCTGTATGCATTTTGCTCAGTTTTTTAAGCCCTCAGGTTGCATTCTGCAGCCCTATTACCGTACAGCAGTTTGTAAATATTATTTTCATGTTTTTGCAAAGAATGTCACACTAAACTGAAATAGTTGTGCTCGCCGCCAGTCGAAAGGAGACGGACAAGACTGCTGTCTAGACAGAGAATTACTCTGTTACCTTTTACAGGAATTCTAAATTTAATAGTTTGTATAAAATTACTCCCCATGTTGTTTTGAGACATCCTAAAACTGCAGGCCTCTGGTGTGACAGAAAGCCACCAAACCTGTTAGTCTGGTCTCACACACTTGGGTCTTTGTAACTTCATTCTGTTTGGCGACTGTGAACTACAGGAAGCTGCTTCATTGCTTCGCCCAAAGTTCTTACGGAAAACAATGAAAAGCATTTTGTGAAGGCAAAATTTGAGAGTTTTGCCTGAGGTCTGTGACTTTCTCACCCTACATTCCTGCGGGAAGAGACAACCGTGGTTGCCTGTACTCAGTAAAGGTTTTGGAGAGCCATACAGCAGCACAGACCTTGATGTTATAATTGTGTTGTCAGCCAACATTTAATAAAGAGAGCTCTGCTTTTTGCTACTTTTCTTGCCCTTTGCCCTGCTTGAGTCTAAGCAACTTATGGACGGTTTATGTAACTCAAGCTTATTTCACTTTAGAAAGCAGCTGTTGGGCTTAGCACTTAGCAGTTGGCTCCTGAGCTTGTGTCACACAGCAGTCTGGGTGCCAAAAGTCCTGGGGTTTTTTACATGGGGGAGTCCCTTGGTGAGAAGCGTCACGTCTGTGGACCTCACGTTGGAACTGTCAGTCTGGCTCGGCCCATTATCAGTGCTGTTGAGGTCACCAGCGGACAACGCTTGTGTCTTTGCTCTTCTAAAGCCCTTCTCAGCAGGTGTCACAGTTGCACTTGCTCAACAGGTTGGACAGTACTGAGGCTGAGGCATTGTAGGGGGCACATGCCTTCCATTTTGTGGAGATTGCAGAAGCTTAAGCAGCTCTGAATTATTTAGAAGGCAGGTTAGTGGTTAGAGCTGCTGCTTTACTCTCGATGGCTCAAGGATTGAATTCTAAATCTTGGTCCCATACCCTTGCAGTAAGGTTCTTGATTTCTCCAGTGGAGATTATCCAACTGTATGAATAGATAAACCATTCTATACAGTTTAGCATCGTAAGTTACACTGGAGAAAAATGTTAACAATCCATCATATACAAGTATGGATTTTTTCTGATGGGTGATTCTGTGACCTGCATCTGGAAATCCTATTTCAGTTGTGACATTATACTTACTTTAATTAAAGGCTTTTACTGAGATGTGGTAGGAAATGGGAAATAAATATGCATTTACATGTACATTTATGTAGCGATTACATTTGCTGTTGTTAAGAGCCTTTGAGTCCATATCGACCCATGGCGACGCTATCGTTTCTCTGAATTGTGTTCAGTACGGTTATATTTACATAATCCATCCCTCTATTTTCATAAACCATTTTTCCGGAGCAGGGTCGTGGCGGTCCCGAACCTATCCCTGGGCCATGAAACCCTGGATGGGATGCCAGTTATAGCAGCATTTAAATAATGTAAATGTGTATGTAGTTATACTAGTGCTCCAGATTTCAGACTCAAAGCACCGCAGGAGAGTGCTGGAGGTGACATTGCTCTAGTTTTCCATGTTTTTTTATTTAAAGGCGTGGATGAGTGGTGACTTATCTGTCTCCTCATGCTGTGTTATTCAGGCTGTGCCCTTGCACAGTAAGGCGGTGCGGTAACGTGACTACTGGCGTATGAGTGGAGCCCAAAGCCCCCCATGGTAGCAGAGTATGGATACGCCGTTGCAGCTTGGGGGCCTGCAATTCACAGTTAAATGCATCCAGGGCTGGAGGTTCCTTGGCCTGGCAGCCGACCAGGAAACGAGACTTTCTTGTCTAAGGAAAGTGACTTTTTTCTGTTTTGGCTGCCCGCGTGTGTCAAGACTGTTTTGATGGCAAAACAAGTTCTATGGCAACCATTGTGAAACAGTGGAACAGGCTGCCTGGGAGAGCCGGGGAAAGCCTCTTTGTTTGTTATACTTGGCCGGGACTCCCCCCTTGGCCTTGCGCCCCCGAAGTCCATGGGGGGAACACGCTAGCGCAAATTTGTTTTTCCAAACCAGAGATTCTGCCAATCTGGCAGCAGAAATTTCTTCTATTTGCAGCTGTTCTCCTGCAGAACTGTGTCTGATCTCCTATAGATAGTGTTTGGGGTGGGGGCTGCAGGAAGCAGGGGCTGGCAGTGGAAAAAATGAAACAGCGAGACGGGCCCGAGCAGGAATTCTCTTGAATCCTCGCATCGGGCTTCCCTTCGTAAACAGCAACAGTGTTGCCGTTACCAAATAGACGTGGGGTTTCCGGGGGGAGTCATGCTGCTCCACACACCCTTTCATCTGCTCTTTGAATGGAGTGGCACAGCGGGGCCCGCGATGAGCCTTGGTACTCTCTTATTACCGCAGCCTGTTTTCCCTGCTGGTAGCAGCAGTGCATTTTTATTTGCTTTTGGAAATCTTAGAAAAGCTTTTATAATTGGGGAATTCCCTTTGTTTGGCTCCCCATAAGTTAGTTTGCAGAAGCAAGGGGGCCTGTGCCTCACCGCAGCAAAGCAGCATGCGGGGAACTCTCCCAAGGTGCAAATGAATGTGCCGTTCATTATTCAGAGCATGCACAGCGATGCATGCATGTACACAGCAATGCTACCTTTTGTAGTGGTGCAACACCATCACAGTGAACATTTCGTCTATTGGAAATGAGGCAGAAATAAGCCCTTTGAGTTTCCGGTTCTTTCCACTCTGCTTAAGTCTCAATTTTCTGTTCTCCAAGGCGCTCTGAATTCATGAGGTGCAATATTTTATGTTTTCCAAGATCAGACAAGCACGTTTTAGATGCCTTGTGGTAACATCAATTACTTCCTCCTGGCCACGCATTAACCATGGCTTGGAAATGGACTCAACTTCTATTGTGTTTTTGGAAATAAAGATAAACTTTGTTTTGAGGCCTCCATCTCAATAGAAGTGTCCCACTGAGTCCATCTCACATTTGGGTACTTTGAAGAATTAAGCTAAGGACTTGGGAGTATTTGAGAGTCCTCCCCACTACCACCAGAATCAAGGTACAGTTATCCCCACAGACATCTATTGAGGTCAATGGGAAGTCTGCGAAGGGGTGGTTTCACAGAAATGCGACTGTCAGGTGACTAATACAGAGTTTGCATTTAGCTAATTTCGAAAGTGCCTGGTTTGTTTGCTAACACAATTTCACACTTTCTGCAGAGAATGCCAGCATTGCCCTTTTGTGAAAGCGATTTCTGATGGCACGAACGTTGCTCGTTCGTGCTTTGGTGGCGCCTGAATTGGCCCCGAGGGTAGGTAGCAGGTGAAATTATTCCAACTAGCGAAAGCGGCTGTGATAAAGCACGCTGCCACAGCAGACAAACGGCTTTGTGTCTACATTCGTTCCGGGTCACTTGTGTCTTTTACTGCTGTTTCACAAAAGAGTGCACAACTTGGGTAGTGGTGTCTGGGTTGGGAACCTGACGCCAACCGCATCAGTCTTAACTGATTGTTTTGGCCAATCAGGTTTCGAAGGGATAAATTTTAAGGTGAAAATTGCGTGACGTCACAAATTTTAAAGGTGGGCTCCTCCTCGTGTATGGGGGGGGGTCCCGTGGTGGTCTGGGAGGTTGGCTTGCGGCTAGGCCTCTTCCTGTCTGCTACCTCCTCTGTGGGTTTGCTCTTCTGTGGCCCACGGGGTGCCTCGTCTCAGCTGGGGCCCTGGACTTATTCAGTGGCTACCCACTCTGCCATCTCAGCCCTGCCTATAAAGAAACATGAGCAGCAGGCATTTGTGAAAGACGGCTGATGTACAGTGATTACAGCTGCTCCCCAGACTGAAGGTCACACCACCTTCTTCATCTCTGTTGTCACAGGTTCGTTCACCCAGGACTTACAAAAAGCACAGAGAAATATCTTTCCACCGTAAAAATAAAATTATTATTAAGTTGGATGCTTGAAGGAGCAGGGACTCGGGTCAGAGCCTCTCTGATTGGCAAAATTTAGCAGAATGAAGTCAATATATCTGTTCTCAGCAGCATTTGTATCCAAACATGAAGGAGGGGTGCCCAGCTCAGGATTTATACCACTTACACACATCTGCATCTCATGAGGTGTATGAGACAGATGCCAACCGCACAGTTTCCCTTTCCATATGCTGCATATCCTGTGTAAAAATCTACAATTTGCATCAGCAGTGGGATGGCTGCCTGACAGCACAATGTGGATTTGTTCTGCCACGCCAATTATTAATGAGGTTTAATCTCCTGAGAAACTGAAACCACCAAAGTATACAAAAAGTTTTGAAAGTATTAGGAGAACCAGACATGTTGAGGTGTCCAGTGAAACGGGAGAGCTTTGCAATGGTCATATTTTCTAGGGGGCCAGGAACATGCACCGCCATGTTGGCTGACTGCTGCCGTGTCTTCTGCGTACAGCCACAGTCACTAAAGGCGACAGAAAGATGCAAACATCCTCCACTGTGTGGATGGCCGCGGTTGCCATTTTGCGGGCAACCTCTTTTTGTTTATTGAGGGTCGTTTGTTGGGTTTAAAGAGGTCGTGTGCAGGCTGGCATCTGGTTCATCTTACTATGTGGGTCAGTGCTTTAAATAGCCCTGCGAAAAGCCAGCAGAACATCGAGTCCACCTCTAAACCCGAAAGAGGTTTACGGCTCCCATGAGAGGTGGAAAGCAGGCCATTAAAATGTCATTTTTAGTTTGAGCTGTCAAGATTGAACAGTGATTTATGATTTGTCAAATATGGCTTATGGTTAGACTATAAACAAAGGGGGAAATCATATCAGCCCTTAAATGTTCTGCGTAAAGGTGTATGTTTTGTGACATACTGTACCTGCATAACCTGGGGCAACGGGAGTTGTGGCGGCTAGGGCTGCCAACTTTGTATTTGCAGTGCTTAGGTTCAAATCCCACCTCCTACTGTAGGACCCTTCATCAAGGTACTCCCCCGTAATCTATCAAATAACAGAACCCTACGATAGAAACAGGCATAAACAACTTAACACCTTAAGTCCTGCTAGAGAAAAGTATCGGCTAAATTAATTAATATAAATGTAAGAAATGTATATTGCATCAGAAATGAAGAGGGGAAATAAGTATGAAAGATGTCTTGTGCTGGCAGAGAAACTTTCCACACATCCTCCCTGAGCTTGCTGCTGAGATCCTGATTTTCCCAAGTCCATAACACCATGTGGGGTCACCAGGCCTGCAGCCACCAGTGTTTTCCCTCCCTAGAAAGTGACCCCGGTGACTTAAACAGCGCCGTCCGGTTGTGTTCTGTGTCAGGGTGTAAAGTAGACTCTGGACCCAGGGCTGTGGTTGATGAAAAGAGCTTTACAGTGGAAAGGAAACGGAGCGGAGGATGTGGCGTTTCTGGGAATGTGACCCCTTCCACATTCTGGGCATTTTTCTGTGCTCTGGGCTCCCTTGTGGTGGGAAGCGATAAGAAGAGCAGCGACAGCGTCAGCGAGTCACCCAACACACGGGCCTCCACCCGGGGAACCAGGTGGTCTCGGGAGGTGGAGTCACTTGCTTGTACAATTTCCTTTTGTCACCCAGCTGTTGACATTTGAGGAACCTCCCCAGCTGGTCTGCTCAACTCTGCGTAGGCAGTGACTTGGGGTCAAAAGGCCGCTTATTGACCGTCTCCATCATCTGAAAGGGAAACGTTTACGTCAGAATGAAGGAGCCATTTTATTGACAGTTCAGTGTTTGGTTGCCTGATGAAATAAATCATTTAAGGGGGCAACCACAAGAGACCGAGTCAGCAAATGTGCCACTGAATATTTAAAATCTCGCGTGAAGAAAGTGAGCCAGAGGGCTCTTAGCAGCCATCCACAGGGCTGTCTTCTGCTCTTTTCCCACTTTTTCAGACCGGGAAATGAAACGGTGCTTGTTGAATCTTACAGAAGTTTAGCTGGTCAACACTATGGTTTCCAGAAAAATACATGCAGTGTACAGCAGAGTTTTGCTTTTTGTTCATGAAAATGACTGCAGTCTCTTTGCATTTATTCATTGAGCAGACACTTTTGTCTAAAACAATACATTAACTCGCATTACCATCTTTAAAATGATACTCGCCCACCTCTGTTGTAGAGCATTTTCACACACTCTCTCTCTCTCTCTCTCTCTCTCTCTCTCTCAAACACACACACACACACACACACACACACACACACACACTCTCTCTGTGGGCAAGTTAGAGTCATCAGTCTACCTGAAGCACATGTCTTCGGATGGTGGGAGCAAACACAGAGGTCAGGTGAGCACCACCTGTTGACCTGCCAAGTTTTAAAAAGTATTTAAGCTGTTTTTTTTTTTTTTTGCTACTACAGACAAATTTTTCCACAATCCAGCAATCATTCATGATGCATTAAATACAAGCATTTGATAGATTAGCTAACATCCATTCTCACATTTTAATGTAAATGTAAAACGTTTCCCAATGATTCCTCTAGTGTTATTCTACCACCTCTCTATCAGGTCATCTACTAGCTTTGTCTCACTGGACCTTGGTAGTTAACAGACAACTTTTATTAACTTTGCTCTGTTCGTTTAGCAAGACAGACAAAGGTTTTGACTGTGATCTGTATGTTGCCACCCCCCCCACCCACCGTGTAAATGACAAAAACTCCCAGGGCAACCAGCTTCTATTTATAGAGCAGCGAAGCTGTAAAAGTTTCCATTTATACCCTCCTGTCACTTTTTTCAGTGGAACAACAGGAAGCGGTACCCAATAAAAAGAGGGCTGGTGAAAATGGAGAGGCGGGCACACTGGGCAGGTGCTCTCCTGCGCCTTCTTGTGGTCGCCCACTGCTGTTGCGACAGGCCCACTTCACTCACGTTTACCCACGTTGCTTATTCATACCTGCAGCCAGAAAGGGAGGAGGGTGCTGAGAAAACAGCAGGAATTTATAAATAAAGGGAAGAAGCTGCTTCTTCTTACTCTGTGTCTGCACTTGCAGCTACACCAACCAGTATGGTTGTGATAATATTATGGGCTCAGCTTTTGTTCTGAAACCCCAACGGAATGGTCGTTTCTATGCACTCCTTTCTCGGTGCCCAGTAATTGTAATATAATAGTTTGCGGACTGTGTAGCTTTTTGGGATTAAGTGAAGGTTTTTGTAGAATCATCCTGAGATGTTCTGTGTTTCGTGATGCAACCTGTTGTCCTTTTAGAAATCTTTGGAGAAAGGCCAGAGTGACCCTGAAGCTGTTCTTCTGGTACTTTGCGGTGTTCAAATAAAAATCAGTTGCTACTAAAAACCTAATGTGTACAGGAAAAATATTACCCACACAATTATGCTCCCACCACCAGTGTATACCAGCTCATGAAGGTGTGTGTGCCCAGCTAAGATGCATCTGCCTGTGATGCAAATTAATTTTGACCAATTCTTCTTCTTCGTCTTTCGGCTGCTCCCGTTAGGGGTCACCACAGCGGATCAATTGTTTCCACTTCTTCCTGTCCCCTGCATCTTTCTCCGTCACACCCACCACCTGCATGTCCTCCTTCACCACATCCATAAATCTCCTCTTAGGCCATCCTCTCTTCCTCTTGCCTGGCAGCTCCATCCCTAGCATCCTTCTCCCGATATATCCAGAGTCTCTCCTCTGCACACGTCCAAACCAACGCAATCTCGCCTCTCTGACTTTGTCTCCAAACCATCTAACCTGTGCTGACCCTCTAATATACTCATTCCTAATCCTGTCCATCCTCGTCATACCCAATGCAAATCTTAACATTTTTAACTCTGCCACCTCCAGCTCTGCCTCCTGTCTTTTGCTCAGTGCCACCGTCTCCAACCCATAAAGCATAGCTGGTCTCACTACCATCTTGTAGACCTTCCCTTTCACTCTTGCTGGTACCAATTGCTGTCAAAAAAAATCTATAGGATTAAGTTGATTTGAAGTCAAGGAACAGACAAGCTTTTCTCTGGAGGTGTGGATATGCTTGGGTTGCAGGTACTAGAGCAGAATTTGGGCCCAAGGACATGTAGAAAACACACCAGCTGAGCTGAAACATTTAGTACTTCCAAGCAGCATAAAAAAGTGGACACCAATGGGGAAGGCTCCCTGGAGCTGTGGAAAAAAGGAAGTGGGTGAAGGCTGAGCTGTGAGTCAGCAGCAACGGGTGACTTTTATGTCCTAATGTCTTTTACGGCTTCTTTCTGTTCCGTAGTTAACGAAATCATAAGGAAGGATCTGACCGGGGTCCACGGAGGGGCTCAGACATAAAGGAAGGACCTGTCCAGGATGCATGGACCTCGGGAACTCCTCTTGGGCATCACCTCTGAGAGCCGTCATCCTCCACCTCACCCTCAACCCCACCTCTCTCTCCGCCGCCAGTTCCCTGATTCTGGCTCTGCTTGGCTTGCATTGCACTTTTTCCACAAGGACAGGGGCCCTGACCAGACCCTCTCCTCAACCCTGCGCAGCTTTGTACTTCAGCATCAGTTTCAGTTCCCCCTGAACGAAACAAGAAACATGACTGTGCCTTAACTCCACCAGTATCTGGATAAATCAAATCCAGGCATGTAGACCTAAGTGCTGCATTCCCAACTGTATGCCAAAGAGATCCATCAGCACCATCAGCTGAAAGTATTCAAAAAACTTGTACCTCTTCACAAAAGCTGGAAGGTCATCTGGACTGGACAGGACTGAACAAGGCTAGTCATTGCTTCACACAGCTGTCTATGATGTTCTTCATGGTTCTCTAGTCCATAGAGGAAGCGGAGGATAATGTGGCAGAGCACAAGGCAATGAAAACTACATCTGACCAAAACTGTTTTCTCAAGCATTTGCTGAGATCATTTAAATTCCCATGATAACCTGCTCTGGTGAAAGGATGGGTTTCAAAGCTGTATAGATCATGAAAAAGTTGGATGGAAAAATATGCATCTTCCATTTTTGGGTAGAGTTTTTTTTTTTTTTTTATAAAGCTGTTCAGTGTTAAAAAGCTGACATGGAGTCAACCATGTTTTGTAGTGGATCTGTAGTGATGTTCTTTGTGTGTTGGGTTCAGGAGGTCCACCAGCCACACAGTGTGTGCTCTAAAACCAATCAAAAATCAGGAAGTTCTCTATCTGTGACTGGCTTAGAGGACCCATGTGGGGAAATCCATTTATTCCATCACTTCCGTCCTCGCAGGGGAAGTATCTGAAGTAATCTCTTCAGCTTCTGCATCTGTGTTTACATTTCAGCAGAGAAATATTTCATGGGCCTCTTCTCACACTAGGGCAGCAGCAGTTGGAGGAGGAGGAGGAGGCCATATCCACTGAGCTGTAACACAGGAGAAAGCAATTTCAGTATCCCCAGGTCCTGATTTTATTGTGGTGGAAGCCTAGCAGCAACAAAACATTTTACTCAAATGCTTCTAACACAACTGGACGTTCTGTTGTAACTTATTGTGCACAGATTGCCTTTTGCATTCTGGCACAAACGGTCTGGCATATCGTGAGAATTACCGCCTTTTACCTGCTTGTTCCTAGTCCAGTTCTTAACTGTGGCCTAGAGGCAAACGTAAGGTTCGAGCAGGAAGTTCTCGCACCAAACTTTTTGGTTTAAAGTAGCCGATTTCTAAAAACGAGTTTCCAAGTAGTTAATTTTTAAATTTAGCAGCAGTGAGGAAGGAGTGTGAGCGACACACCACAGTCTTACGTTCGGTAGTTTGTAATGAGACAAACGTTATTTATTCACGTTAGAGTGAAGCACAAATGGCGCAACATTTTAGTGAAGTTTTTATACTGGAATTGTAGTTCAACAGCACATTTTGCCTTGCTTTTGAGTACCTTCTGTGCATCAGAAGTGAGAATGTAGGCCTTTATTCCTGCTACAGACTAAAGGAGTACCAAAGATTGTAATCGTTTTTTAAAACTTAATTTATTCTTCAGCGCTGATCCAGACTTTGTTCTACGAATGTCTCAAGAATTCTATGCAGATTATATTCCTCTTGTACGTATAATGTGGGAGGCCTCAAATCCTGCACTGTGCTCTTAGCTGCAAGTGTGTGCTTTTTTTGCTTTTACTTTTAGATGGAAACATATTTTTGGCCTTTTTATTTGTGCGGAGAGCTACAGGCTGCGTTCTTGCTTTCCGCATTCCCTCTTGTGCCTTTGCTGAACTCGTAGAGATGGTGTTTGAGTCCGTTGCCGGCTTAGCAGTCATCGCAGGGATTTCCCAGGATGCACTTGTGCAGTTAATAAAATTCATTAATCTTCTGTTAATGATGACTATGACAGCAGTTCCTCACAACTGCTATGAGTAACAGCGGACAAACAATCCTCCAATAACAATTTAAGATGTTTTAAAGACTGTTTGTATGCTTTCAGCATGTGTTCGTGTTCACCTTTTCCAGCCAGTTATTTCCCTGTACGTATAAGGCTGTGCTATTGCCAGGATAACCGTATAAACAAATCCTGCCACTAAATGTTCACATATAAATGTATTTTGAAAATTTTATGTGGTGAAAACTTCTACTGATGGTGTATTAAAGTAGAGTTCCACCACATCAGAGAACTGCAAACGTGTACAGTTGGAGAGCAGCTATTTTATTAGGAAATCTCAAATGTAAAACGTATTTTATTGATGCAGAGCTCCTAAGGTGCCAAGTGTTTATTATTTTCATGTAAACATGAAAGAGCTGCATTTGAATCTTAAGCTCTTTATCGCAACAGCAGGGCCGCGTGCTGTTACTTCGCCGCACAGGTGGGGTTTTGATGGAAACCGCGTTGTTGTGGCACAGGTGCCCCGAAGGCCGGCTGCACACGCGGTCTGGGGAGAAATTGGCAGTTAAACTTCTATCTCTTGCTGTTGAGCCGTCCTTAGTGTACAGAATATTTTTTTCCCCTCCTCTATACCCTGAATGTACACTTAAAGCATTGTTACTGTAAATAGACAACTGCTTAATTTTGTATAAAAATGATTTAGCCCCCTTCCCAGTTTTTTCAAAGTTATTGGTAGAAAAAAAAATATTTTTATGAACTGCATCAGTTGTCATCTGACATTTGTTACTGCAAGGCCTTATTAATATATTAAAAGCCAAAGCTTTTAACCTGCAAAAATATTATATTCTACTACTGTAATATTCATATAATATTGTTGAAGTGTTTGTAATGTCTTGCGCTGATGAGGCGATGTTTTTGTTTCGAATGATTCGGCAGAGGAGCAGCGGACTCGGCGCTCTGCTAGGTTCATTTAACAAGCCATGGTTTTCCTCAGAGCCGTTATTAAGCCTTTTTCAAATATACAGTAATCACAATTTTTTTCCCTTCAGTACCTATTTCTACAATTTATCGTCGTCTTCTGTCCATTTGCTGTCCCCACCCAAGTCAAAGCCTTGTATCTACAAAACCTAAGCAATAAACCGCAAATATTAACATTTGAAAGTGTTTTTGTTTTTGTTAGACATCTGCATTCATAATAGTTATGTTTTAAATCAAAAGTGTCAAGCAGCCTTTTGAAGGCTATGTGTAAAATATGTGGGTATTGGTTTGTATCCCAGCATGGTCAAATAGATACATATTCATATATGTAAATATTGTTATTATATATACTGTAAGTTATATGAAAACTTGTGTTTCAAAGGTTGTCCCTTTTACCAAATCCAGTACAATACAGCAAAGCAAAGACAAAAAAAAAAAAAAAAACGAATACACAGTACAGGTGTTTCTCAGTTAACGTGAAATGTAGTAAATGACGGTGCACTTTTACGACCGCACGGTTTTTGGGCCACGTTCACTAATGTTCTGCTTCGGTGACTGTGCTCCTCGGTCCCTCTTCATGGTGGAGCTCAGGCATGGTTTGCACAGAATGCTTTGTTAACAACCCAAATGAAGAAAACGCAAAACGGGAGCTCCTGGCAGCAACCGTGTCGACGCCAGTGGGACTCGTGTCCTCCAACAGACGGTTAAATACCGCGGTCACACCTGCGGCTGGGGGTCCAGGAGGTGTGTGCAGCTGCGCCGCTCCATGCCACTAATATTTAGCCTTTTTAAAAATCATCCCTGCTGCTTACTTGTAGCATTTTTTTGGCTCCACAAATGTGTGCTGAACTCCCTACAAAGCGCTGCAGCTTCCCAGCTGTTTAATTAAAACATCGCCAGTCATCGTGCTTCATAGGCGGGGGCGGTAACCCGGTCCAGACAAAGTGCGGTTATCGGCAGCACTTTGCTTCCTAACCCGGGCGATGATTGTATAATAATTTCAGACACCGAAACAAACAAGAAAACAATTAGAATCGGCAGTTCATTTAAAAAAAATGGTGCAAAACCACACGGCCTTCCCCCGTAAATCGCATAATGAGACGGCGAGTGGCAGAATGGTTTGGGTTGCAGCCTTGCGAGATTTGGGTTCAGTTCCCGCTTCCTCCTGTAATTCCTCGAATTGCTCGGCTAAAATTACCCAACTGCATTAATGGGCGAAACAAATTAGAACTACATGTAGCTGAGCTTTCAAAGAGGCTGCGGAGAAAACTGCGAGTTAAATCCAAGTAACACTGAGTGTTTTGGTTATAAATTATGACTCCAGTAATTCCGTATGACATCTTGTGCGAATATAGCCCAACTCGAACGTGGCACAGAACTTTCATAAGCGTGTTACTGAGCAGCTAAGTATCGTATGAGCGTGTAGTCTAAACCAATTAGCAGAGTTACTCCTCATTTTTTCCACACTTTTGTGCCTCAAAGTTAGAACACATGTTCATATGGTGCTTGGTTACCGAGGAGCAAATTTACGAAGATGCCCAGTTCTTGCTGAACCTCTCCATCAGCTCAGCATTTCACCACGATGTAGTGAACGATGCTGTAAATAATGGAGTGCTTTTGTGTGCGGTGCCTCGTGCTGCTCTTCTCGTGCAAATTCTAGGCGAGGGTGTGTGGAACTGCGATGATCTCTAAGTGGTGGCGTGTTTCTAAGAAACAGTTATTGCCTCCATGTATAACTGATGTTCGCTTAGCAGTGTTTCTATGGGAACCGCAGTGTGTGATGTGCAAAGGACGGGTTCGGGGGGGTGGGTGGTTGCTGACAGTTGCACATGAGCCGTAATGAGAACCACCCCCTTTCTGCGTTTAGGCAAACAGGCCTTGATGGATGTCGCTGATCTCCGAGTCATCGGTTTTCTCTTCATCAGGGTAAGAATGGGGTAGAAAGATAGAAACATCTCGGCCTTTCATCCCTTCCTTCTTCTTCGGGGATTTCACTTGGACTGATAGAAAGCAAATGTGGCTGAACCCAGCCCAAGCCAGAGGCCCTTTCTTTGCCCCCAAAAACAAATAACAACAAAGCAGGGGCAGTGATTGTGTGTTGCTAGGAGACGGCGTGTTTGGACCCAGCTTGTGGCTGGAGCAGTACTTTGTGAATGAAACCCTGTGTTCAGGAACTGCTTTGGAATGACATCATATGAAAGAAAAATGTCCGCTTGGTTGAATGTTTTTTTTTTTCTTTCGTTTCTTCCAACTTTTGCAGATATGCCATGAGTCATGTAGCCTTTTGTCCTGATTGGACCATAAAACCGGCCCATAAATAATTCACAATTTGACCTTCTCAAGCTGGAGACAAAGATAGCAGCCACGCGTGACCTGCGTCATGAACTGGGATTTCATTCATCACTGCAGATTATTCTTCACCTGCAAAAACTCTGCTCAAGGGTGCTTCCCTCCACAGCGACAGGTTTCTTTCGCAACGAAAGTGCAGCACTTATAAAGTAAAACTGAGAAATGAACGTCATAAATGTGCTTTGCGTCCTTCCAACGCTCCTTTCCTTTCCTTGTCTTTTATCAACTGTTTGCGTGGTTGAATTACTTTAATAATTACTCATTGCTTTCTGCTGTTCTGCAAAGAGTTCAGGCTCCTCAAGTTTGGATCAAAGCACGTAGTTTGCATCTTGTACGATGGATGATGGAGGAGCAGGCCACGGGTCACGTGATGGTTAGGGCATGTTTCTTCCAAACTGAATGTTCTTGGCTTGAATCCTCATCGTGCTGCGGTGTATTTGACTGCGATAAATGGCCCGATGTAAATCCTATATAAATGTGCAAAATTTTGTAAAGTTGATGATGGCCTACTGCAAGTTGTCTTGGTAGAAAGAGAGAAAATATTAATCGCTACATCTATGAAGATGGGTCCTTTCCATTTTCAGGAAGGATCTCCTCTCCGTGGCTTTTAGGTAACAAAGCCCTTTTTTTTTGTGAGGTCATCAGCGGTTCACAGCGGATTTCAGCTTCAGCTGGTGTTGAATAATGGCCTGACTCTCAGGCAGCCGACACGCCGGTGAGGTCGCAGCCCGGCATTCTCATGAGACGTTAGTCAGCTTCCTGTTCTTGGGGTTTTGCCACACAGGGCCTACATTTATAGCAAGAGTCTGCGAGGCCCAAATTCAGACTGGGACAGGGAGACGTCTGCACGCTGTGTTTGTACAACGACCGCGGATGTAAAGCGAGGTTCAAGCAGACACTTCTCTGTACGTCTCAAAACTGACGGTGCAGAATAAATCAGAACGTGAATGACCTTCTCAGAGGTGTCTTTATGCTGACAGACGCCTGAGATGTTCTGTCAGTTCTTTAAGGTTAGGGTTAGGAAAGATGCCCGAGGTATTCTGCCATCTTTACAACATTTTATGACACTATTCTAACAGAAGTGTACTTGTACTTTGATTTAAAATAAATGAATAAAAACTAAAAAGGAAAAAAGTTTAAACTTATCCAGCAGATCATCTGTAACAGTCAGGCAAACAACTTTCTACATATTTGTAATTTCGTGACATTTCATGAAGAGTTTAAAGACCATAAGAGGAGTCTCGCCGATGACGATTTTGCAGAATCTGCCTCTGAGATCATGTCGAATATGTACATTCTGCGCACTTCTGATTCTTATCAGCTCCAGAGATCCGAAGTGAGATCCTGACTTCAGAGTTCTGGTGGTTTCACGCCGCTGGTTAGGTCTTGTTGTTGCTTTTGCCCTTCCTGCCACTCCTTGGCCAGTTGAAAGCTGTGCTACGACGCGCCATCTAGAGGCTGCATGGTGCATCACGTTATCCTCATTGTTTGTCTGCGCTGCACATTTCGGTTTCCAAACCTGCACAGCCAGACCCCGGGTAGCATCCAGATCGCTGAAAATGGTAGCTTTTAATGTACAGGGTGGCTCAAAAGGAACAGAACACTTTTGTAAATCTATTGTTCAGTCAGCCCCATATGAACATGTACTATTTCTGGCATTTGTAAGGTTCAGAAAGTACTAAGGACCACCTTAGAAATTGGCTTGGACCACATGTTCATATGATACTTAGCTACTGACTGACATTTAAGGAAATGTTCAAAAGAATCCCTTTGTATTCAGATGTGTGGTCTTCAATCTGTGTGATTTATTTGAGCTCTGCTCAAGGCAGGAAGCATAACTATGATGTAGGCCACCAACCCCATGACCTGTGAGCATGACACCAATTCGAATCTGTCTGTAGCACTTTGAGAGGCGAAATTAAAAAATAATAATTTTCAGACCGCTCGGTGTTTTGTTTCACTGAGATTAGCGCTATGAGCTCGAATAGTTTTGATTAATAACCGCGCCTGCCTTGTTAATACGCAATGAACGTGGTTGACTCCTCATTTTTTTGCTCGATTAAATCGGGGATGTCGGATTAGAAGCAATGTCTTTGTTGCCAATTACGCTGCCTGAAAGCAGCGATGCTGTAAATGCTGGCAGACCGACTGGTTAATACGATTTGCGCACCAGTTTAGTGGTCGGCCGTCGTGCTAAATTGTTTCAGACAACTGGGCTTCTTTTGCAAAGAATTTGTGACACAGCCAGAACCTGGAGACAAAGATGTCATTAAAACAGACAGCAGCTGATATCTGAAGGTTCCCGTTTCGCATCATATACAGCAATCTTTAGATATTTGTCTGCGCAAATTGTCCGTTCAACACAGTGACTGCGAAACGCAGTAAGCAAATCCAGGTGATCCCTCACTTTTCAGTAACATGTTGCTCACACACTGACTGTGCAGTTTAAGGGCCAGGGTTTTAATCCCAACTCCTGCTGTAGTTCCCACTGAGACAAGTCCCATACTCGATTTGGTAAGGTAAAAATGGTAAGGTAAAAACCCAGCTGTCGAAATCACTGTGAGCAGAAAAACCCTGTAAGCTCTTCTGTGGGTGTCAGCTAAACAGATAAATGAAACCATATCCCTCTCGTCTTTTTTATTTTTTGCCTCTCGTGCATCTTCTTGTCAGGGTGCTTTGTTTGTGTGCTTTTTGTGCCCACAGCTCATGCTGACCTCCAGTCCCTTCAGGTATGTTTCTGCTCAGAATTGAGCTGCAGATGCAGGCTGGTGTCTAACACCCAGCCGGCAGGCTTGCTCCCTTCGAGGACCGCCGCTGAACAGCACCTACTTCCTCCTCTTCCCTTTTCAAGCTGAGAGAATGAAGCCCTGGCCTGTAAGGGCCCAGCAGAGGGAGACAGTGAATTATTATCTTGTTCTATAACTCCATATTTCGACTTCTCAGGGTCTAAAACAGCCCAAACTTTCGCTTGTGAGGCTGTGTTTACAGTCTGGCAGACATTGCTGTTGAGGCGGAAGGTCTCCTAGAGGAGTGTGACCTGGACCCCCAGCAGGGACAGTGGACCTCATTATATCAGTTATGATCTCATATGGGAGCGCAAATGGCATACCTGTGCACCTCTGAAACTGTTTTTTTAAGGTCATCAACCATGACTTTCGCCCTTTGGCGTTTCAGGTGTGACACATACGGCCGGATGTTCTCGTGAATTAGGAACCCGGGGTTCTGTGAACCCCTGCGAGGCCCGTGGATGGGCTCCGGAGTTCTGGTGCAACACTTGTTTGCTTTGAAAACAGCACCGGCTAAGGAAATGCGAGGTAAACCTGAAATAAATACATTGCTATGCTGTTACGTTGGGCAACCTGGGTGACGGTGAAGATAAACAGGATTCGGTGAACGGAACACAATATCTTCCCCAAATCCTCCAAGACGTTTTTCTGGGAGATGGTCTGTGGCTTCATATTTTTAAAGAGGCCTAGAAAAATGCAAGGATTGCTAAGATGAATAAATTGTAAATAAAATAATACAATTATCATTTTTACTGGAAGTGGTGCAACATGTAATAATAGAGGAGGAACACAAGAAGAAATTCATCAGTCATTTTTTGGCAGCATCGAGTCCGTTATTTACAGCAGTTTGTCTCTGCATTCGCTGCTTTGGGATCACTGATGGCTCCGGGTATCGGCATCGATTAACTGACTGGCCGTCTTCTTTGCGGACCATTTGTGTTGCTGCAGATACACGGAGACACGGGCACCGCAGGCTAAACGGGAAAACACTGTTGCTGCACACATCGCAGTGCTACCTTTCCTGGGAGTCGCACTGCCGCCATTGTTAATGCTAACGGTTCCATCTGTGCCAAGGATGTTCACATGCAGGGGTGACGGGGCCACCAGGTGACTGTGCTCTAAAGTTGGGGGGGGTTCATGCTCGGATTTGGAAACTCTTCCCACCTTAACTGTTCTCACCTCATCCCCCAGTGTCCCGCTGTATGACTTCATCACTCTACCTGCAAGTAATGCGGTTGGGTGCCCTTCTGGGCTCTTCTATAGCGCATGTTCCAGGTTAATGGAGACACAAAATCCAGTTCAGGGAACATCTCAAAAAATGCTGTTTTATTGTATGGCTGTCTTTGAGTTTGTAGGTTGGCCAGAGTGTGTGTGCATGTGTATGTGGGGCTGCCCAACTATGGCCTGTTATCCCATTTAGGGTGTGGTTTCATAGCCTTGTGCCCTGACCAGGATACAGCAGTTAATGAAAACAGAGGCATGCATAAATGGATGGATGTATGGGCTCTTATTTACCTATTTTACATTTTTCATTATATTTATGATTCACACCTTCCCTTCCCTTCTCTTCCCTTCCCTTCTTCCTTTTTCCTTTATTAAGACTCATAGCAGAGACTCCAAAGATCCTTGAATTATGTGAACAAACATCTTCCAACTTAATCAACAGGTTAGCATCCCCTCCAAAATTTTCTACAGACCTGGAAACAGCCTTTCTCACTTCACACTTAACCGTGTCCCTTCTGGAGTATCTGTCTTCCCTCGAGGAGCCTTATTCGCATTCAGCCAGGACGCAGAGGTGAACGTTTCGGTTTCGGGCACCATCAGCAATGCAGAGGCTCCGCACACTGAGCATTGCAAACAGCAGATGCGTTCATGCAGCAACGAGAAAACAAGAAGCCCAAAGAAGAGGAATGAGAAGATTAATGAAGACGACTGTCGCTGGGGCCCAGTAAGGGACTGCACTGTGGTAATACGTACATTTCAGCGGCGTCGCAAATGTGTGGAAGGATGTGATTTATAGCTCAAATCTGTGTGTTCAAATGCGAACGTAAATGGGATTTTTTTGCCCGTGATCCAGCATCATTTCCCAGTGATTTATAGTCATGAACCACGGCCTCAACGTGCCTTCGATAAACAAGGTGCGTCATCATTTTGCGCAGCTGGTTATGTGATGGCACCACAGACGTGCGGAGATGCCGGATTTACTGCTCGCCAGCACCTCCTGTCAGGCTTACTCATCAGGTTGGCCCCAGACTGACAGTGCATTTGAGTCATGTTTGGTGGCACTATGACACAATCTGTCCAAGCTGGAAAAATAATTCCTCCGGGGACGACATTACCGGTTTATGGAAAGCTGAAAAGAGGTATTAACTGGAGACTCAGTTTTACGACTTCTCGGTTTAAAGGTCAACATCATCAGCAAACAATGACACCACAAAGCTCGCCTGGTTGGTTTGCGTGTACATGCTGCTCAGCATCTTTCCGTAGCAGCAGATACGGAGGATAAATCTCCAATCTCATTGCACCGTATATCACATAGTTTGTGGCTTACGTTACGTTATATTATACTGTATTACATATGTTACAGGCCACCAACACTGGGATAATAGTGGTTTCTCATGTATGAAACATGCGCTGTTGCTTGTAAGTGCCAACAGCTGACATTTGTAGTATTTGACAGTAACCCTCATACTGCAATCGTTTCCAAATTGGCCCTTTTGAGGTTTAAGGTTCAAGGTTCACTTTACTATGTTTGTACCCATAAGCAAATGTATGTGCGAGAATGAAATGTAGGCGAGATTGCGTTGGTTTGGACATGTGCAGAGGAGAGATTCGGGATATATCGGGAGAAGGATGCTAGGGATGGAGCTGCCAGGCAAGAGGAAGAGAGGAAGGCCTAAGAGGAGATTTATGGATGTGGTGAAGGAAGACATGCAAGTGGTGGGGGTGATGGAGAGAGATGCAGAAGACAGGAAGAAGTGGAAGCTTTTGATTCGCTGTGGCGACCCGTAACGGGAGCGGCCGAAAGAAGAAGAAGAGGTGAATATATGTCATAAACACGTTGTAGGAGCCCAATTTTGGATGCAAAGACCAGAAATAGAGAGTTTTCCCAAACAGAACCAAAGGGTTAAATTTATGCAGTCATCTTCATTAAAAATGAAGGATACTCTCACTGCCTGTGTCAACAACCAGAACTGAAGAGTGAAAAGAAAACTGAAACGAAAGCCCAGAAGCCCGCAGTTCTCTGCACGGTGCTAAAGGCCGAGTCTCAATTAGCAACGTCGCGACTGCCCAGAGTGACACACCTGGGCGGACGCGTGTCCGTCTTTCATTTGTCTGCCGCAGACAAGGCAAGCTCTGGGCCTGCATAACAACAGCGGCATGCAAGACGGACACTGGCGAGCGGAATATTGATGAAGGAGCGCGTGGGCGGGCGGCACAGAGAGCGCTCTCTCCTCCTGAGCACAAAGACGCGTCGCTCTGTTGCGCCCCCAGTGCAGCCTGAATGACTTCAGCGGCCCCCAGAACCGGCAGCTCAACAACACAGCAAACCACAACAGCAACGCGGTCAGACCCTCAAGTTGGGAAGTTTCAATTACATTTTGCTTTAAAAAACCCTGCTCTGGCTGTGTGGAACCACGGTCATCACCATGGACTGGCAGACACTCAGAGGATGCACTGCACTCCGAAACCATTTTACTATTCACTTCACTGTTTAAACGCTCTATACAGCCTTCCCCTGCATTCACACACCAACACTAACACTCATCTATGCTAAAATTTCACATAACACAAACAGATACTCCTGCCAGTACAAACACAAACAACTCTGTCGGTTGCCCCCCACCTCTTATTTGCAAATGCGAACTCCGTACAGTCCAGTGCCGGTTCCTACTGCCAGGGACGCTACAGTATCACACAATCCCATTAATGGTGATGGAATTACTTAGAATTAACATTGTTTCCCGTCATGTTTTACTCTGTAATACTGTATGTTTGTCCCTGTGCTCTCGTTCACCTTTTTGGGAGCATAACGCCATACTCTTAATATACATGTGACAAAATTTATACAAGAACTCATACTTGAATGCAAAACAGAACAGTAAAGACAAAAGAAGCGAACAATGCACATGAACTTACACTCACCAAACAGCAACTGGGACCAAGATTATAACAGGTGAAACTGGCAAACACGGGGCAGTGGAGGTAGAGAAATTTGTGCACAAGCCAAGTTACATTGCCTGGCCAAAAAAATGTCACCACCTGAATTTAACTTAGTGTTATGATGTAGGTGTGCTTCAGTTGGTCAGGTCTAGGTTCAGCAATGTTATGTGCCCAAAAAATGAGCTCAGCTGACTACCTGAATATACTGAATGACCAGGTTTTTCAATACAAGATCTTGGGGAAAAATCAATGTGACTCTGTGCAGAAATAAATGTTGTGACATTAGATAAGCTTTATCGAAATGACGCCATGGCGAATGCATGCCGTAATCAAAGCTAAAGGCGCTCCAACCAAATATTAGAGTGTGTCACTTTTTTTTTGGTTGGGCAGCATATAATTGTGAAGAAGATCTACATGCTGGTCCCATGCTGCTTAGCTGACATCTGCATTTAGTTCTCAAAAATGTGAGGCCAGTAGGGGTTTTAAACAAATCGCCTCTTAAAAACTTGAATTCTCGTAATGGAAAGTCCCGTGCTTCCGTCTTCCTAAAAGTCCACAACCAAGAGAGAACGCAGGAGCTTCTGTTAGGCCTGCCTAGGGGCAAGCTGTGGTCTGCTCCTCTCCTGGGAATTTGCCAGAGAGTAGTAGCTGAGGAAGCATCGTTCACGTTCATGGCAGCAAGCTCACAGTTAAGATCACAAAACCACATAAGATCTCTGTAGGCAGTATGCGTTTTACCAAAAGCACCCCATGTACTCAAAACCCAGGCTCATGTTCACCTTTGGCTTCTATAGGCACATCATGTTTGCATTTCAACTGCTTCCCCCTGTTCCGCCACTACCTCGTACCTCACACCACCTCAGATAACAGTTAGCGTTTGTACGTTTCGAGCAGCGAAGTGTTTTTGGCGATACGGTTGCTGGCAAGCGGCCCGCTGGAGATGCGGCGGTGCCCCAGCGAGGGAGCGTGGCATCCAGAAGGGCCAGCCATAGGCATCGATGCTGCGTGCGGTAAATATTCAGGCAGTGTGCCGGCTGCTGAGGGCAGAACTGAGATGAACACTGACAGGCAAAGAAGGGCGCTCAAGGCAGGGAAACATTTATTTTTATTACTGCTGTTTACCTGCCAAGCAGGTTCCTTCATTTGGTTGCAGCTTGGCAGCGTGGAGCAGGTTTATGACGGCATGTTTGCTGGATGTTTATGCTGCTGTTACCCAGTGTCAAGTCTTTAAGGTGGTCCATGTTTACAACTTCTCCAATTCCCACTTTAAAGGGTTGGCTCAGGTTGTCCACCCATTAATCTACCTTCATCATGGAGAGTTTCATGGGTGCCATGACATGGAGCTTTTTTGTTTGTCTTTCATTTCTCAAATTCTTTGCAGTAGCACTGTTAAATATTTCCTTCTTTTAAAGCATTCAAACTGAGCCGAAATTCACTTGGCCGGGGTTATGGGAGTTGATGGCATGACTGATCACTGTGGGGGGAGGATGAGAGTTAGACTGTGAGCAAAATTTGGCCTTTCTAGCATCAAGCAGAGAAGTCAGTCACCGCATACAGCAGCAAGCGTGACAGAAATCCACCTCCGAGCAGAACCGGTGTGGATGAGAAACTCATGGCCGAGGGCGGGTTGAGAACAGACGCATTCAGTCCATCACAAGACCGGATGCTGTTGCTTAGTTTCCGCCCAGACCTGGCACTGTGCTCCATTTGCGGGCCAAGCAGACTGTGGCCCAGAAGGCCCAGTGAAGAGCATCTACAAGAAGGACAAAGAGCTCTTAAGACAACCCGATGTGTTTACTAGAGCATCATCCTGCGCTTGTGATGGAGACCAGCAGCAGAGGAAGAAAAAAGACTCCATTTAGGTAGATGATGTCACTTTTGCTCCCACACACTGGCTAATATCACTGCAGGAGGCTTACAGTGCCTGAGGCCATTAATGCAAACTGTAAAAATGCACCTCAGCAGCTCTAGACTCCAGTAACCATGTTAAGTGTTGTGTACATTAGCGGAAAAAAATGACCACGCCTGCCAGGGAATCCAGCGCTGAGAAGGTTGTGAGCCAAAAAATATTTAGCATCACTGATTCACGTTATTGTCCCATGTAGAGTGGAGCTGAACAATACAAGCAAACTGTTTAGATGCACCATATGGCCAAAAGTGTGTGGACACCCATACATGCTGGTTGCACCTCTCATTCTAGGCAGCAGATTGTGTTATTGTTAAAGGTGCACATTTGCAGTATCGTGGTGGAACCCCAAGTAGAAAATCTGATCAACATGACAGGAAGTGCCCCAGTGAATGTATTTTACTGTTAATTAACAAAAGTATAAAAGGTATTTGCTGAGAAAAACAGCATTATTATTATTATTATTATTATTATTATTATTATTATTATTATATTCTAACTAGCAGACATACTCACCCTGCATGTGATGCACTGTCCAGCTGCAGCTAAGCCCCCCAATATGCAAAAACAGTGCAGGTTCTAGAGGTGCCTGAAGGCATTTAAGTTCTCAAATTTCTTCATGTTGTTCATTCGGTGCTTTTTTTATCGTTCCTGCTTGTCCTGCTGTCAACTTTGCTTTGCAGGATTACAAAGCGAATGCTTTGGTTCTCTTTTTCCTTCTTTGAGGCTAAACTGCCCCATCTCCTAGACAAATGGGTGCAGTGGAAGGGCATTTTGAAGGACTTTAGAAGGGACCTTTTTCTTTTTATTCACTCTTTCCAGTCCAGTCTTTCTCATGTTCTTTTCAGTTTCCTAAACCAAATTATGGACTTAGGGCACTGCAGCCTCCCAGTGCTTCGTACACCAGAAAACCACCGTGGATTCCAGCACAGATTCTTCCAAGGTTTTATTCAAACATTTTTTGACGCAATTTAAAGTTTTGGCCAAGCACAAGATAGGAGCAGGGTGAAACGTGGCTGATTTTGTCTCAGCCAGAAATCTCGGTGTTCTGCAGCTGTGAGTGAAAAGTGTCCTTTTAAGCAAGCAAGTGTTGTACAACACAGCCCTGAAATGCATCGCTGTGTGGGCTGATGAAATTCTGTCTGTGCTGAGCACCGAAATGTTTGCACACCCAAATAATGTTAACCCTCACCTTACTTGGCTCTCGGATCCGCTCGATTCTTAAGCGTAGGCTGTAAGGTTTCGCACTTCAGGTAAGGAGGCTTCATTGCAACCAGAAGCATCGAACCACGCTGGTGTTTCTGCAGTTCAGACTCTTGTTTTGCTTGCTGGTTCTCAGGTTTGGACTGAGAGAATTCGTTCCATCTGTCGCATTCGTCGCAGCAGCCAGCGAGACCCTGTGACCGGGCCCATCCCTCTTCTTCAACATCTCCCCTGTTGTCAGGATGCTTGTTGCATCTGCTCTTTGAGTCTTGACCTTCATCTACCTTCAGCTACAGTTCAGGCCTTGTTTTATTTTATCTCTGCACCCCAGATTTGTGTTCCTTGGTCAGTCGTCCTCTGGGTTAAGAGAAGCACCTGCACTTTAGAGTGTTTTCTTATTGGCCCAGGCACCAAACCAGGCATCTAGGGAAGAACAGGACATCATAGGTAGGACTCTCAGGACCCTCACACTGACCCTTAGTAATGGCACTTATTATTGTTCAAGCATTCACTTTTGCCCCATAAGTCCTTAACACATTCATTTTCAGTGATGCTACCCATATTCTACACAGTTTTTGTGTTTGCTGGCTGTGCTTATCTGCCATTTAGGTTCTATGTGACGTGGAACAAATCTGAAGAAGCACGAGGTCCATCACACGGTGCAGTCAAATCCTTAAGCCAGAAAACCATGCCTGTGTAAATGTCTATCTGCACACCTGGTGAAATGCTGTATATTTGGGAACACTCCTCAAGAGATGCTTGCTTTCTTGACAAACGTAAAGTCAAACCTGAAAGTCATGTGACAGCAATAGAACTTAAATTTGCAGTTAGTGGATGTTGTGGCCCTGATTTGCATAGATCTTGGTATTGCTGTTTCATATAAGTTTTTTGTTCAGGCAGGTTGCGCTGAATAGGGTTAAACACCCCCAGAATTTGATTTATATATATATATGTGCATTATATTTTATAAATAAATTATATTTGTATTTTTCACGTTTATCAAAATGCCAGTTTCATGTTTATGGCCCTCGGAACACAGCTGTCATCGCCTTTCTAGGCTAAAATATTGAGGATGCTATTGTATCATAAAATAAAATTGTAAATTGGAAAAATAAAGGACATTTAAAATGGAAAGAACCCCATTATGCTGGGAGCATATTTGGAAAAACAGTCCCGAGTTGATGAATATCCAAGCCTCTTGCTCTGCTCAGGGCGATGTTGCTCCTTTGTGAATCGAGGCCCCGGGTTTGAACTAATTGTGTTGGAAATATCAGAGGTTTTCAGTCTTGGTGTTTTGTGTTTAAAATACCTCAAATCCATCTGAATTCTTATCAGAGCTGCAGAGCTCATCCTGAGCATATGCTCTCAGTCTTCATCTCTGCAGGCCATGAGAAGGCTTGGGTGATGGTTTGATGGAAATGATTTTGCACAAACGTATTTTTGGCCGCTTTTTCGGTAGGTTGCGGAAGTCCTTTAGGACGTTTCGCTTAGGTCTACCAGGCTGTAGCCGCTTTAAGCCTGCGAGATGACAATGGAATTATCAGCAGCATCCTTCTGCTTTTCCCAAAACCCGAGAGCCACACATTTGTCCGGCATAAGAAATGCACTCAAGAAGTGATGGAGGAAGCGAGTCCTGCTGCTTTCAGCCTATAGATCTTGTGGGCCAAGGGAATTGAGAGCGGAATGCAGCTAAGGAGGCATAAAGCCTGAATGGACCAGCCAGCGATTTCCATCAGCGAGCGAATGGAGCTTCAGGTCACAGAAGTCAAGAGGAAGCCTTGCGAACCCCCATAATCCCACTGAGGCTCTATCCCGCTCTGGAGGATTTCCAGCCTCCATCCTCACAAAGCCCTGCAAACAGGCATGCCATTGCGGAAGGAATTAGAGTCACGCTCACGTAGCGACTGTCAGCACGGGTCTCACTGTAGCCCAGTGCAGATTCGCTCATTGTCATGCTGAGGAGGATAGGGTCATTGTACAGCCTTGGGGCAAGACAAAAAGGGACCAGGATCCAAGTCATAATTACATATGGATATCATTCAACGATGGCAGACGTGCCATGCGGGTCACAATAATGCAGTGGCACTCAGAAGCGTGAGGACACCTGCTGGAAACTAGCGTGACCGCTTCTCCAGCTCTCAGAGTTGAAGGACCTTCGTCGGGCATTCCGCCTTCACGCTGCTGTTTACTTCTCCCAATTTACGCTCTGTTTTCCCTAGCCGGCATGGCGTTGCATTTTAAATGTTATTAACTGCATTGTCACAAACACGGTCTCGCTGTAGTTCTTATTGTCATGCAAAATGTAACTCTGATATCTTTGTTTTGCAGCTATTGTGGCGAGCAGCCTGGATGCTGCCTTCTGGGGTTTTATTGGTTTTAATAAGACCTGGCAATTAAAATGTCTCTCTGCTGGTTATGCCTTCTTATGCTTTCTACCCCCTGCAGGTGTGTTTGGCGATTAAACAGGACCGCACCCTGGCGTCTGCTTGGCCACGCGAGCCCGTCTGTGCTGTGTGTTTAAGGCGAACCAGGTGGCAGAGTCTAAAATTGGAGACCAGGCAGCTGCACGAGTTGGCGGTGGACCCGTTTAAACCATCCGGCCCTCCACTCCAGAGTCTGTGCCAGTGGATGCAGGGGGTGCTGACTTTGGCCTGCCAGATGTGTGGAGACATCACAGCAAATGGACGGGTATGCTTTCCTCTCCCTATCAACGCATTTCTTTAAAACGTCTCACAATACAGCAATCCTTTGACTGACAAAATTAATTCCTTCCTGAAAAGGGTGAGGATACCAAAATTTCGGCTGCCGAAAGCCCGTTTTCCTCATTGTAAATAACGTGTTCACAGGGCATCTGAACACTTCAGACCAGTTTTCCGAAATATAACCGACACATTGTAAAACACCTATAAAACTAGCCCCTGTCAAACCCAATTTGCTAAGAATTAGAAGCTTATTAATGAGGCCATTCATGGGGATGCTTGTAGGCATTGCGATGTGGAAGCAAACAGTGTTTTATTTATATCCACCAGGAGACATCGGGCCAGCATTTCACATAACAAGTCGAGGGATGGCTGTAGACCTTAATATTCTACACCGAAAGGCTGTGCGGTTTTATTTGTAAGTTTACCGGTGTAAATACAGTAACTGTGGATAACTGCCAGCCATTGTTCTGATCCTTTGAATGAGACCGATTATTTTGCTAATCATTAAAACCGGGAACTCCTGTTTCCCCATTGAAGTCCGACTGCTGCTACGATGGTGTGGCCCCCGGTGGAACGCTAGCGTCTGCTGCATGAAAATCTGCGGTATGAGCATCTCGTACCCAGGGGGCCATCACACTGCGGTGATGCCGCCCTCTCCCATCCTGACAGCCGCCGCACATGCGGGAGAGCCTCTGTTTCTTGCTGGAAAATTACAGCCCATTAACTGTCATTACATTCATCCGGTAGCGGGAGTTTTTGCGGCATGGAGGTTCAGGGGAGGTTTTGTAAAACCCTGCAAGCAATCAGGTCTGCGGCAGATGTGTTTTCTCCATTTGTTTCTTTTGTCCAAACTTTCCTCTGAAAACACGGTAGTTAAGTCATTCCGTCTTCACGGAGCGCGGGGCCTTGGATGTTCTCCCTGCAAAAACCTGGTGACAGCTCTTGTGGATCAGTGAAGGAATTTACTCCAGCAGTGACCACTGGTATGGTGGTAGACTTCGCCGATGCGCAATGCTGCCTCCAACCGCAAACAACTACCAGGTTTTTTAGCCAAAGTGCTTCCCTTAGCAGGAACATCAATAGCCTTGGAAGAAAGGGCTGGAAGATGATCGTACAGGAGATGGCAAAGGGTTTAGTGGAGAGCACCATTATGTTAAACGCTGCTCATCGGTCATCTCCGAGCTCCGTACTGGACTCCGAAACCTGCGCGGGGACGTCTCTTGCAGCTTGGGCCATACCCCTGACTTGGTTCTCTTTCACAGTGGTGCGAACAAGGTCTCCAACAGAGAAGAACAGGGCCACTACCAGGTGCCCTGGTGGCTTCAAGCAGCTTGTTGATGAGTCCATGGAAGGGCAGCAACACTGAAAGCTGCGGGGTCAGCGGGGTTGCAGAGGGGTGGATCAGCTCTACAGGATTCAACTCACACACATGTGGAGAAAACAACAAGAAAGAGGAGCTTGTTTGGACTCAGGGCCCTTTGATGCCAGAGTGAGTCACACTCCCAGGGCAGGGGTTTGGGTCCAACAAAGCTAGCATCCTCAGTCCAGTGCTGCAATTTTGAAAAGCCAAAATAACACCAGCGGCAGCTGTGGTGCTGCCTGAGCCCATCATTAAGTCATCAGGGACTGCGGGGGACAGGAGTGCCGTGGACTGGACTCCCCCTTTTTACTCATCTTCATCTGCGTTGTGGTCAACCCCGCTGCACAGATTGTGGGACCTGGTGCCAGGGCTGGAATGAGGCTCAGTTCAAAGCCTCTGGGCTTCTGGCAAGTTTTCCATTTTTTTTTTACATCTAGGTTAATTTATTTAGCTGACATTTTGCTCATTTTCACAGCAACCCCTCATCATGCACTACCTTGTGGGTACAGGTATGTCCCAGCTTACCAGTACAATGCATCCCTGGAAGTCAGATCACGGCCTGAAAAATCCTCATTCTCATATTTGGCCGTAGCTCAGCCAAGGGTTTTAAAAAATTTCACTTGTATGTGCTAAACTGACAACTGTCTGCTATCTTGAGGTCCACCCATGCCAATGTTGACTAATAAGAAAAATACACAGCACAGAGCGGCCTAAACCAAACCGCCTGCTGGCGTGCTGGTCAACAAAACTGCTGGACAAACCTTAGTAAATGAATCAAACTAATGGATCATTGTCAGTCACACGTAAGGAATGCAGGAAACCTTAAGAAAATACATTTTGTTAGAGTAAAAGCTAACATTTATCTACCGACAGGAGCTTCCTGACCGACTGTTCTCTGTCGATGTGGCCTCTCGCAGGTCAGGACGGTGTGAGAAAACGTTGCGTGTGTGACCCCCCGGGGTGCGGGAGTGGGCGTAAGAGTAGGAGTTTCAAAGCAGGTGGTGGTGTTGGGGGGAGTTCTTCTTTGAAGTGTGGATCTGAGTTTGATCAGAGGGCTGCAAACCCAACGGCAAACCCACAGGGTGCAGCGGCGCTGGGACAATTCGGCAGCCAGGAGAAGAAATACGGAGGGAAGAAAAGCTGAGGAGGCCAAATGGCCGACTGTATCGATGCCCATTCATAATCATCATAATGCACGGGTGTGTTTCTCACCTTCCACCGCAGCAAAAACTTTCAAAGTAAACAACAAAGAATTTCAAACAAATAAGAAATCAGTTCTGCACAGAGCTCAGCAATGGTGTCACTGAGCTCTGATTTACGTGCTGGCGATTATTAATTATTACTAAATTATTGCCAGTTAATACAACAGTTAATAATTACGGATTAAATAATTCATTATTTAAGCATACAGATTCCAGCCTTTGTGACACAAATACAATGGGATTAATTTTAATTTTATAATAAGAAGTTAAAATGGCACAATAAACTTAGTTAATGATTATTATTTTTTATGATGTGAACTAAAACGTTTATATGATTCAGCTGAATTAGATTCTTAGTTTTGTTCAGCACAGTTTGACTTCAGCAGAAAGCATAATTTCATGCACAATGAGGTCTACTCTTATTTTAAATTTCGTTTGCAGCTTGCAAGAGAAACGCTGTTACAATTGCCCTCCGGGTTAATCAAAATGTACATTAAAATAATAATTTCTCCCCCAGTTTTTACATTTCTGATGCCCGAGTGTGAAATATTAAATTCAAGCTCAGTCATGTGAGTTGAGGAAGTTCCCATATTAGCATTTTTTTTCCACATTTGAAACTGTAAAAATCTTTAAAATAAATTATTAAATGTATCCTGCAGGTCCGTTGCAGAAATTGTAGGGGAAAACAGAAAACAACATGTTTCAGATCCAGATCTTTCCAAAGTAAAATCCTTTGTCCTGTAAAGGGAGTTCCAGTTCGCCACAGTTTGAGGTGGTGTGGCATCATCTTTGGTAATTGACTGATCGATTGATTGATCGACTGATTGAACAATCGATCAATTAAGCAATTATTTTAAAAAAAGGTTCAATAGCCCTCTGATGTGTGTTGTTTGGTATGTAAGAACTTTCATGCGAGTAGAATGAACTGGTTTACCTTGTAGGTTCTCTTTTTATTAATTTTTAAATTTTTTTATAAAGCTGTTCTTTCTCTGCAGGTGATGTTTACCTGTTTTGTCCTTTTGTGTTTGTAGTTTGTTTTCACTTCATTGTGCTAGTACCATGGACTGACAATATTTTATTAGAGTATGTTTGGTAGTTGGGTTTCATGGTGTCTGGGTTTATTGCCAACCCTGATCGTGAGTGGAGGGATGGAGTCACCCTGTGGGTATCTGCAATACAATAGCATGGCACCGGTTGTTGGAGGCATGGGTTGCTGGGATGTGGCCCTGTGGAGTCAGTGGACTGTTTTCTCTATCGCTGCTCATTCTATTGCACTGTTTCCTATCTTTGTCATTTCAATTGATTATTGAGACTGGTTTGGTACTGTGCTAATGCCTCGCTGATATCAAAATGCCCTTTTTGGAGGAGGAGGTGCCTTTTGTGTGGTTTAAACTGTGTAATGTTTTACTGTTCACTTGTTGCGCACAGGGGGAAGTGTGTAGTTATTGTAACCTCTGTCCAGTGGGCTCATTTGCTATGGGGGACCCCAGTTCTGACAGTAGCTTGTGTGGTGTTTTTTGCACAAATTCATTGTAACAAAGGTAATTCATCACAGTGGAGATCACACCTGGTTCCTTAAGAGTTGTATTGTGGCTTCAGTGCAGTGGTGTTTTCAGCAAGTTTTCCCTGGAATTACCTCCCAGGGTGGTGTAGTCAACCAGATGGTAAGGGACACACCGGAGGTGTTATGCCCCAATCGCAGCGACTGAAGACTCCTGATGCATCAAAGAAACGCCCTCCATGTCAATTTGTCAGTCGCCTTTCCTGTGACTGTGCAGCTGAGACTTCCTCCCTCACTATGTGTTCATTCCTGTGGTTTGAAAAACTGACACTGGATTCCTGCTGAAAAATTATTTCAACTGTAAGCTTTGCAATGTGGCCCATGCACAAGGTGGTGAGGGAACAGCAGTTTTTGTTGCCCTCCTTCAAGGATGCCACATTTTTCAAGCAACATGTGATCATACATATCGGACCTGGCCTGGCAACATAGGTGTACCACACTCCTTATGTCACTAAAGTCCCCATCAGTATGATCCATATTTCCTGTAAACTGAACACTTAACACACACGAATGACCAAATTATTAAGACAAGAATACAACACAAACCACCCCCTGCTTTTTCTGTGCCACATAGCAACACTGTGGTGTCCATAGAAACGCACTAGAACTTAAATGAGACATATTTATAGCTTTCTTTTATAGTAATAATTATAGTGTAATTAAGGAGGTGTAAAGTAGTTAATAAAAACTTGGTTGCAGACGACAACCACCGAAACTACAAAGCTCATTTCCGCAGGTGCAGTCGGCTCTGGGGCTTCTTGGGTTGTTTGAAACCTTCAGGTTCTGTTTTCCTCTCAAACACCTGATCAGCATTTCTGTTCAGACTGCAGCTTCAGCCAGCAATGTGAAAGCCCTGCAGGTTGAACAGGCCTCCCACTAGGATGAAGGAAGCCTGGCAGAAATTTTGGAAACAAAACAATTGGGGTCAGGGAAATGGAACAAAGAAAAAAATAAACTGATTTCTGAATCGATGGAACTTATTAATATATTTCCTATGCAGGTGCTTTTTGCCAAAGTGACGAACAATGTATTAAACAGATGTGTACTTCATAGCCCAGGAAGCACTTTAGCTACAGGCAGGTTCTCAAAACACAGCTCACTTGTCCAGTAGCTCCATTTTGCCAGTGTTTCCCCTCAAGTTGCTGCCTGTGGACATGTGGTGCAGTTAGATCAAGAGATGTGGGATAGATGGCTTTCAGAACCTCCTTGAATTTTGGGAAGTGTTCAGGAGTTCTGAACCACAGATGAAGTTCATCCCACCGTGTCAAAGCCAAAATTGACAAGCTGGACCCTTTGAGTGGGTCCACCAAGTGGCCAGGGATGGAAGAGTAGCTCTTTGCTGGGCTCTTGGGAACGATCAGGCCCTGTAGGCACTGAGGTGGAGATCCTTTGACCGTCTTGCAGACTGTAACTAGAATCTTGACCTGTATTCCAGCAACTACAGGAAGCCAAAGAGGGACAACAAGGTGAGATGCATGGACTCTTGACATTTGTCTTCATGTTTGCCCTAAGCTTGTGAACCTAGAAAACAAAATCCCATACACTTGTTTCATATCCTGCTTTGATATGATGGCTTTCAAGAACCTTGGAGGCAGTCAGGTTGGCACATTAAATTCTTGTTTCAGATATGAAATATCCCAGCTGTAAGTGCACATGTTTATGAAAATGAAACAGGGCCTTGGTGTCACCTGAATGTTTCCAGAAACATCTATGCATTTCAGATGTGTTCTTTTTGGTTTTTGTTGCTTGGTGTTTGACCTTATGGTTTTATGCCCTGTTGGCACTGGATACGTAGGGCTGTGTGAAATATGAAACCCCCTCTGTCTTGGCTCAGCAGGCCTCAGATGTGGGGAGGGAAAATGTGTTCTTTTGCTTCTGCTAAGCTGCCTGGATTTCAGAACTTTGGGAAGGCGAGCATTAAAATATTCCATGGTGGCTTGGCCAATGTGGGCACCCAGGCTACAACATGCAGTAAAACAAGTCTTGGTGATCAGTTGAGTCATTTGCTGGCTGTAATAAACACTAATGTAATAGCATGAGTACTATTGTTCCAGAACACAGATGTGTTCTCAGCCAGCTGTTGAGTTCAGGCCCCCTTTCAGATGTGGTTTAAGAAGAGCAACTGGCTTGGTGTAGCTGTGATTTGTGGGGGGCACGAGCACATACTGGCAGGCGTAAGGGGACAAAATGTGGGCAAGAAAGATGTAAGTTAAAATCTGAGGGGGAAAAAGTGGTGATAACTTTTCTATGCTCACCTAATGCAATTTTCCAAACTTTTCTTGGCAGTTCCCTCTTCTTTTGAGGGATGACAGATTTAGCATTAAAATGAACCTTAATTTTAAGGGCTGTAAAACATGATGGCTCACCAGTTTCCTCTGAGTAAATTTTGCAATCCATTGAGTGCTGCTTGGCCTAACATCACTCACCCTAGGCCATGTTGACTTCAGCACCTCCTGGTTGCCACAAATGGCGGTGATCCTGCACCAGGTGAACTCCCACGTGGCTCCTGCCTGCATGCATAACCCATCGCTGCGGTTTTGCTGCCTGTTTCAGTTGTCGGACAAGCTGGGTCCCTAGTTAAGAGCAACACCAACCTGTCAGTACATTACTGAGGGGCTCTGCATTTGTGTTGCACAACTGGAGATGTGCATTTAAGTTAAATCTTGATTTCTCTCCCGTTTGCGGGTTTGGTTCTCCTTGGCAGAGCAGCTCGCGAGCATCCGACTGATTATAAACCGAAGCAAATTAAAACTGACTGCTGTGGCAATTCCCATTGAGACACAGCATTGTTCCTCACGTTCTCATCCTAACAGCATCGGATCGCATCCGGCAGCTGAAGGAGTGGCAGAAAATGGCAAATCAACCGAATCATTGAAACGCTGTATGGAGTTTAACTGCCTTGATGTGTAATGAGTTCGCTGGTGCCTTCCACCCAGGGATTTCCAAGGACATCCTTTGCTGCAGAGCAGGATCTGGAGGGCTGGAGTCCATTTCCTTCTCCAGTCCATCGTAGGGTATCCACACACTCACCAGTTAACCAGCAACACATCTTTGGACTGTGTAAGGAAACCCCACACTGACACACCAGAGACTGAGCTGGGTTCCAACTCCTGCCTCACCAGCAGGCCATCGATTTTAATCACATTTTGGATTAAATGACTTGCCTACTGTGTGTGTGTGGGGCTACCCTGACAGCCAGGCACCCCTTGACCCTAAAATAAGCTCCAGACTGCTCTGACCCAGGCCAGAATGGAGTAGAGAAGGAAACAGATGGATGGATCAGTAGACAGAGGTTTTACTTTCCTGCAGGGCACAGGCTGAACTCTTTATTGATGTTCTTATTCTGCATAGGTACATTATTTACACTTGGCATATTGGCCAGTGTTTTGTGACTGCATGAGTACTGGAGTGTGACTTACAAATTTAGGTTTTATGTAAAGTCCTTGAGTTCAGAGCTGCAGGGTAATGCCCTCTAACCGCTGTAAGTTTGTTTTGATGACACCTGCAGTGAACCGGAGAGCTTGGCGGTTCATCGGTGATCCCTGACCCTGTTCACACCCATATTAATAGCAACATCACTATTAATCAAAATGCTGTGAAAAGGTTGACATCTTTTCCAAATGTTCAATTACACCCCATTATGTAACCAAGCACTTCAACACACTTTGAAACGGATACCTTTTTTTTTTAAACTGGGTAATTGTGCTTGAAAAATGGAGCAATCTCTTTTGTAAGAGGACAGCAGCCTGAGCGCTGGTTCCCTGGCGGGGGGGATCAACAGCTGTTATACAATGGATTATTCCTCCATGATCCAGCTGCTGAGACCCCCACACACACACGGCTGGATTATGACAAAGTCCTTGGCACAGTGGTCCCCGACATCCTGGGTGCACCCTGATCTGGTTTTTCAGCAGTGTCATTCTGACTTACTGTGAGTGACAGGGAGGGGTCAGCAAAGAGGGCTGCGGTTATGCTGACATCCTCTAGTGACAAGAGGAACAGTCCCCAGAGCAGTGACAGCAGCAGGAGCTGCGTTGCCCCTGCTAAGCCAGGAGCCCTTAAACTGTACGACCGCTCCACATTACACTTGGGGACTTAAGCAGTTCAAACCTTTGCTCTTTTGTACAGCTAGAAGCTGATGGACACGTTGGTCCCGGTTTGCAATATCCCTCCCTTCTGCTGACCCTGCAAAACTAGGCTGAGAGGCACCACATGGGAATACCAACCATGAAAATGGGGGTTTTCAACAAATAAGCTTATTGTATGTTTGCTTATCTGAAGCCTCCTGGTAAAGTTCACCAAAACCAGCCCCAACCTTCTGAATTGCACATTGAATCTGATTAACTTGTATACACTCGGGTATTCATAAATGTTGGTAGTATGACTGGTAAAGGGAGAGAGCTTCCTGATATGATGGGGAGAAGGAAGGTTGATATATTGTGTGTGCAAGAGACCAAATGGAAGGGGAGTAAGGCTAGGTGCATCGGAGGGGGGTTTAAACTGTTTTACCATGGTGTGGATGGGAGGAGAAACGGGGTAGGGGTTATCCTGAAGGAACAATATGTCAAGAGTGTCTTGGAGGTGAAGAGAGTGTCTGACAGAGTGATGGTTATGAAACTGGAAATTGATGGTGTGATGATGAATGTTGTTAGTGCATATGCCCCGCAAGTTGGGTGTGAGATGGATGAGAAAGAAAAATTCTGGAGTGATATGCATGAAGTAGTGAAGAGTGTACCTGAGGGAGAGAGAGTGGTGATTGGAGCGGATTTCAATGGACATGTTGGGGAAGGAAACAGAGGAGATGAGGAGGTGATGGGTAGATATGGTGTCAAGGAGAGGAACGCAGAAGGTCAGATGATAGTGGATTTTGCAAAAAGGATGGACAAGGCTGTGGTAAACACGTATTTTAAGAAGAGGGAGGAACACAGGGTGACGTACAAGAGTGGAGGAAGATGCACACGGGTGTATTATAAGGTGGTGGAATGAGGAAGTACAGGAGAGTATACAGAGGAAGAGGCTGGCGAAGAAGAAGTGGGATAGACAGAGATGAAGAATGTAGACAGGAGTACAAGGAGATGAGGCATAGGGCGAAGAGAGAAGAGGCAAAGGCTAAAGAAAAGGCGTATGGTGAATTGTATAAGAGGTTGGACACTAAGGAGGGAGAAAAGGACCTGTACCGATTAGCTAGGCAGAGGGACCGAGCTGGGAAAGATGTGCAGCAGGTTAGGGTGATAAAGGATAGCGATGGAAACATACTCATAAGCGAGGAGAGTGTGTTGAGCAGATGGAAAGAGTACTTTGAGGGGCTGATGAATGAAGAGAACAAGAGCAAGAGAAGGTTGGATGATGTAGGGATTATGAATAAGGGAGTGCAATGGATTAGCAAGGAGGAAGTTAGGACAGCTATGACGAGGATGAAGAATGGAAAGGCTGTTGGCCCAGATGACATACCTGTGGAAGCATGGAAGTGTTTAGGAGAGATGGGAGTGGTGTTTTTAACCAGTTTGTTTAATGTAATCTTGGAAAGTGAGACGATGCCTGAGGAGTGGAGAAGAAGTGTACTGGTACCAATTTTTAAGAATAAGGGTGATGTGCAGAGCTGTAGTAACTACAGACGGATAAAACTGATCAGCCACAGCATGAAGTTATGGGAAAGAGTAGTGGAAGCTAGGTTAAGAAGGGAGGTGATGATTAGTGAGCAGCAGTATGGCTTCATGCCGAGAAGGAGTACTACAGATGCGATGTTTGCTCTGAGGGTGTTGATGGAGAAGTATCGAGAAGGTAAGAAGGAGTTGCATCGTGTCTTCGTGGACTTAGAAAAAGCATATGACAGGGTACCTAGAGAGGAGCTGAGGTATTGTATGAGGAAGTCGGGTGTGCCAGAGAAGTATGTAAGAGTGGTACAGGATATGTACAAGGACAGTGTGACAGTGGTGAGGTCTGCGGTAGGAGTGACAGATCCTTTCAAGGTGGGGGTAGGATTACATCAAGGATCAGCTTTGAGTCCTTTCTTGTTTGCAATGGTAATGGACAGGTTGACAGATGAGATCAGACAGGAGTCACCATGGACTATGATGTTTGCAGATGACATTGTGATCTGTAGTGAGAGTAGGGAGCAGGTTGAGGAGACCCTGGAGAGGTGGAGATATGCTCTAGAGAGAAGAGGAATGAAGGTCAGTAGGACTAAGACAGAATACATGTGCATAAATGAGAGGGAGGACAGAGGAATGGTGAGGATGCAGGGAGTAGAGTTGGTGAAGGTAAATGAATTTAAATACTTGGGATCAACAGTTTAGAGTAATGGTGAGCGTGGAAGAGAGGTGAAGAAGAGAGTGCAGGCAGGGTGGAGTGGGTGGAGAAGAGTGTCAGGAGTGATTTGTGACAGAAGGGTACCAGCAAGAGTGAAAGGGAAGGTCTATAAGATGGTAGTGAGACCAGCTATGCTTTACGGGTTGGAGACGGTGGCACTGACCAAAAGACAGGAGGCAGAGCTAGAGGTGGCAGAGTTAAAGATGTTTGGACTTGCATTGGGTGTGACGAGGATGGACAGGATTAGAAATGAGTATATTAGAGGGTCAGCACAGGTTAGACGGTTTGGTGACAAAGTCAGAGAGGCAAGATTGCGTTGGTTTGGGCACGTGCAGAGGAGAGATTCGGGATATATCGGGAGAAGGATGCTAGGGATGAAGCTGCCAGGCAAGAGGAAGGCCTAAGAGGAGATTTATGGATGTGGTGAAGGAGGACATGTAGGTGGTGGGTGCGATGGAGAAAGATGCAGAGGACAGGAAGAAGTGGAAACAATTGATCCGCTGTGGCGACCCCTAACGGGAGCGGCCGAAAGAAGAAGAAGACACTTGGGTATTCATAGCATGGCAGTTTATTTGGGTGCTTTGGCAGGTTCCTTCGTGAGGCAACAACTGTCCTCTTTTGGGGCTTCACCTCCACCTAAATGACTGCCAGAATCTGTTTACCTGCTATCGCAGTAAAACACTGTATTTGCAGTAAACATTAGGGGAAAAATCCTACTTAAGTAGCATAAGTGCTTTACTCAAGAAGCAGGTTAAACATGAGCCTAACACTGCCTTGACGTTTACAGCCCAGACAAAGTGAATGAGTGGCATTCGGGATGTCACCAACCTGCTCACTCCCTCATCTCACCTCTTTCCTGCGCCCTTTAAAAAAAAATTTCACTTAGTGAAAAGGAGGGACCTGTGAGACTCGAGCCTTTTGAAGCCTTCCTGTCCTTTCAGCAAAACAGCCCTTCATGTCCCCCGAAAGCACAACATCAAAAACCCTTGCATCCTTTGTGCCGAACTTCCACTCCTTGTTTCATGAGTAGATTAAAAACACGCCATTTGCCTCAAGGAAACCTCAGCTGCTGGGGCATTAACCCTTATGAATACATTTCACATGAACGTGATGGTTTTGGGGATTCCAGTCATTGCATGTATATTTTAAACACTTTTCTGACCTAAAAAGAGCAGGAATATGTGCTTTAAATGTTATTTTGCACACAATATATAAAAGTTACTGCCACCGCTAACCTTCCCAGGTATTAAGACAGCTGGATTTTCAGCACCCGCTTTGCTTATATTTGTTAATTCAAAATATTTTTAATAGACCAAACTCTAAATAAACACAGCTTGATGTCACTGTAGTTACAAGCAGCAGAGAAGTTAAACAGAAAACAGGGAAATGTCCTGTGTGGCTCTGACATGAATTCATGACAGTCACCCTCACCTGTGTTATACTGTACATTAGTCATTATTTCAGAAAAATGGATTACATTATTTCACTGAGGAACATAATACACTGTATTAATCATTGGATTACAGAAGAGCAGAACACCGGAAAAAAGCAAACATCATCACTCACATTTGTGCAAAAATTAAACAGAAAACTGGAACCTTTCGGTAAACACTCGATTTTCAGAAGTGTGGGGTTTTGCGGTTTCTGATTCACTAAACAAATTCATAAATAAGAATCATACGATGGTAATATCTGTAGGTACAATACATCAACTGTAATTTAGGTTCAGGCTGAATATCAGACCCCTGCAACTCGTATTTAGCAGTCAGGCAACTGTTTGCTTGTACTGCTTTCTTCATTCTAATATTGAGGTACAAGTATGGTAATGCTGTAGCTACTGTATGGTATTATGTAGCCATTTTCTTCTATAGGTGAACTGTCATGAAAAAGTGATCCTGAGTTGGTCCAGGTAATAAAATCAGAGACAGAAAGGAGTACATTGGAAATTTAGAGAAGCGTAACTATTTTATTTGCAGTAATGTGTAATTTATTTATTTTTTAAAATAAATTTAAAGTAGCAAGTTGCACAAACCACCGACTATCAGTACCTCACACTGGACCCCTCCCGGGCCAAGTTAGGGCTTGGAAGCTGCTTTACAGCCCTTAAAAATCTAAAGCCGGACCTGGGGAATCACTGTCAAAGTTCAGGCTCCGTTAAATTTATTGAAAGCAAAGTGTTCGTAAAAGGATTTGGTGCCGTGCAGTCCAAAAGCTTGACTTTCACTGGCCTTTGCAGACCACAGCTTCTTAGAACTAACAAACAAACCCCGTTTCCCCACTTTCCTCCTCCTTTCATGACACAGCATATTTGCTTCTGTCAGGTTTTCCTGCGTATCATAACAGTTAGACAAACACCCCCAAAAGAGTCTCATTCCATCTTCTGCCCTGTGCATCCCTTCCTCGGGTTACGAGAAACTATTACGATACAGCAGGGCTACGCAGCATTAGTTGTCTCTCACGGGGGTCACCAAGAGGCAGACAGCGCACACACTCCTGCTCAGGTGGGCCACTTGCAGCAGCCCAGCAACCTCACACGGGGCCCTCACCACAATTCTCCACCCTTTTTTGAAGTGTTAACCCCCCTCACATCTTGCTTTCATTCACATTATACTCATCTCTTCTCAGCATGAGATGGGCTGGCATCCTTGGGCACCGGTTCAAGGGTCATTCTGTTTTGCGGTGCATTTTTGAAAAACAGGCGATGAGGATGAGTTTACCGTAAATGGTGCTACCGATTAGGTTTCAAAAATTATACTGTAGACGTTCCCTGCTTTCATTTGCTCGCTGCATCAAATATTTAAAACACTGTAAGCCACTGTCTATGGGCACGTAATTGTGTACCCTGCCCAGGCTTTGGGTGGGGAGAAAGGGTGCGTATTCAGCAAGCAAGGCTGGACTCTCCCACACAGTGACATTACACCGGTGCTTCATCTATCGATTATTACATTACAGCTCCTGCATTATGGATGGGTGTAATTACCGCCCCTTGAATATCAGCATTAGTGTTTGCACCGTAAATGCAATGCTGGAAAAAGGTTTTGTATTAAAGTAACAAATGAAGCAAAAGAATTTTTTTTTTGCAGTATACAAATAACTTGGCGATGGATGCTGGAAGCCAGATGAATTTTTTTCTTGTTTTATCTGACATCCTGAGGTCAGTTTCTGTTAACTGTTAATAAATATAAGTTCTGGTCAAAAATAATGAGTATACACCCTTGAAATTGTTGTTCTGACTTGCACTTAAAACACAATGCAGTTGTAAAATCAGTTGTAGGAGTCAGGTTGCTGGTAAGTTAAGATAATGTGGAATTTTGAGCATATGGAAGAAAATAAGGTTGTACTTGCAGAGGGATTTGTGAAATATTCATTTCAGAAATTCTGAGTTTGTCAGATCTTTGTCATGTTCAACACTTGAGCATTCTGTCCGGTATTTCTGTCCATTCTCCTGTTGCTCACAACCCAGATCTTCCCACATCGGTCAGTCAGTCATCATTCAAAATGAACCACTGAGATTATTGTCTAAAAGTGTGTTGGACAGTGGTTAACTTTGAACATTTGAGATTAAATCTGGTCTGCCAGTACAGGCTTCTTTGAACATCTACACCGTCATTGGATTATTACAACCTCAAATGAAGAGAAGTTTTTGGACCAAACTAACTGAAGCAGTGAAACACCTCACTGCAGTGACTATTTTATTCCATTCTAAGACGTGCCGATGTTTTGGGGGAGACCTGGAAAGGTGTCTTTGACATGTCTTCAAGTGATCACGAACAGTCAGCTATGTGTACAAAAGCTTTGCCAGCCTAAACGTTCCCAGGCTTCCAGGAGCAACACTTGAAGCAAAGTTTGTCCCCAGAATCCACCTTTCCCAGTTCATCTCACATATTTATTTTATATGTAAAGCTGCTCCTGGTGCATTGCTCCTGTTGTGGGGCTGTGGTAAGATCCAAACTTATTGGAGAGCATTTCCCTCAACCATTCATAAACACCAATAGCATGAAGATTTGCTACAATTGCTATCTATTGTGCTTTTAAGCTACAACACAAGCTCTATTTTTCAGGAAGTCAGAGTGTAGGTTGTTCATGCTGTCATATTTGCTTTGATCAACACCTGAAGTTCTGTCTACAAATGTGTGGATGTCAAAATTACAAAATGTACAGAATCTGACCTGCACAAAAAACAAAAACAATTTTGGAATGTGTGGAGCTTTCCGGAACATTTCTAGATGCTGCTGTATGACCATCCCTGTGACGGTCTGCACCCACGTGAGCCTCAGGCCCTTGCTGCAGGTAAAAAAAGTATTCAGTTCACTTGATAGTTTCATGCAGCACTTTGGGGTATCTGTGTTTTAGAAGCTCGCTCCTTCAAACTTTGGTCCTACTTGTCTGCAGTGGCTCTCGCAGCACAGTTACTTGTACATTCCAGGACCCAGAGAGCTCAAGGCCAAACTGTGTCTCCTATAAACCTCCATCCCTTCAGGTGGCTCCAGTGTTGATGGAAACTTGCGCACATTTTTGTCTGCGTGACTGACAAGTTTTACCCAGGAAGAAAACCCTTTTTTTCCTACACAAAAACCTCCCCTGCTGAAGTTCAATAGCTCATTTAAATCATCAGTCACAACTAGCAGGCACCAAACAATGTGGTTCAGTGCTGTTTTGAGGCCTGGTTTGTGAACTGTTGGAGAGCAGTGGTTGGTGATGGATGGTCTGCATCAGCCTCCTGTTGGGTTTTGGCACTGAAGGGTACCGAATAAACATCCCTTGCGAAGCCGTGCCTCCTAATCTGCGATCTGTGTCTCGCTCCAGTGTTGATGGACTTTGACGTGCGCCTTTTGTGTTCTGCGTGACGGATATTCTTGGAATATCGAGTACGTTTGCAAGATCACAATTGAGAAGCTGCTGCAGCCTTTGGAGCGGCACAGAGATGATCTCTCTCTCTCCTTCTGACACCAGGGATGCGTCACTTTTGTTTTTTTTTCTTTTTTTGTTTCGCTGTTTAGAAGAACAGCCATTTATTTATTTTTTTTCTAACCTTCTGTGGGCGTAAGATTAAATTTCCCTGCTGCTGTTATGGCAAACGAAATGTCCTTAGACTACTTTATGTTTGCATATGTGGTGCTACTGGAACATAGTTATGTTTTATTAGAAGAAACCCCCCAGAGCAGAGGCGACATTTACAGGAGGTACCAGGAACAGGGATAAGGACTGAATTGTAGATTTTTTCTTTGTTTTTTTTTTGTTTAAAGTCTGCTCTGTGTAGATATCAGTTTTCTGCAGGATAGGAGTGTGAAGTGGGGGTTTTGAGGATGTGGCTGCTCAATGAGCCACCTTTCTAATGAAGGAAAGGAACGTGGGCTTTCTGTTGGAAGGAACACCAAGGCATCTTTCCTACATTATAACCAGCAGGAGAAAAGGCCGAAGCGTGGAAATGACCTCCTGGCTCATCTTTTGATTGTCATTTCTGCTCGGTTACTTGGTTGTCTTCGGACTTGGAGGCCAGGTTTCCCACCCTCGGGCAACGGAAGCTGCATCCTGGTTTCACCATTAATGTGTGCAGCTTTGCTGTCGCTATGCAGGGTGTGTGTGTGTGTGTGTGTGTGTGTGTGTGTGTGTTGTCTGGCACCGAACAGAACCACAATGCAGAGGAAAGGGCACTGTGGGCTGATGACGCCGCAGCCAAATTGATCAATTAGAAACCCATCAGACTCACTTAGCGGAGCTCATGTGAACCAGGCTGCAGTTCCCTAGAGGAGATGATACTCTAGTACTGCAGTACTTATCCCATCCGCAGAGCCGCCTGAACAGTGATCCACAGCGAGTACTGTGTCACCAAAGCTGCTTTCCTCCCTCTATTCATTCTTTCACTAGGTGGATAATTATTAAAAAACTTACAATTCCTTTTTTGAAATGATCTATCTATCCCATCTGAAATCAGACCTCTGTTCATTGCAAAAAGATTCTTCTTGTGTCCCTCAGAACTGCTGAACTCCTTTCATATAGAAGGACCTCAATATAAACCGCTTTCAGACCCATTTTTCTCCTTTCTTCCTAACTGCTGCATGAACTTGCACTGCATTGTCCTGTCCTGGTTCTGCTGTATTTCTATTCCTGCATTTTAGTCCTACAGGCAGCTGTTTGTGCCCAGAGGGCCTGAACAAAACAGTGCGAGCGTAAAATGATCAGTAAACGGGCTTGAAGGACACAAGTGATGCCAGATTTCAGGCATCGGGGAAAGCTCACACTGATGTGGGAACCTGCGCGTTTACGTGAAATTCTTCAATAAAAAGAAACTTGCGACTGGGTTCAAAAGTCTCTAAAAGGTCACAAAAACATTTTAATCTTAAACCCTTTCAGTAAATCAGCACCACAGCTAAATTCTGCACAGGGGCGACCGCAGCACGGCACCACAATAAGCCGCACTCTACCTTACATTTCATCACTGCAAATCCCACCAGAAATATCCTCCAGGACATACAAACGTGCTAGCCTACTCTCAGGTGTATGGTACGTGTATAAATGAAGAACTGCGCTGTCTGATCTCTTACCTAAGATTATATATATGATTTGAAAGGTTTTATTAGATTTTTGCCCAGATTAATGCTTCATGCATGACAGCTTATTACAGCATTCAGCTTTTCAAGTCAAGCCCACTGCTTTTTTGCAAGAAAGTGATTCGATAATCATGGCCTAACCCAACTCTAGGAAGATTAGTGTCCAACTAAAGTCCAGTTAGGTACATTCAAGGAACCTGGGAGAAGCCCATCCTGTCAATGAGGAGTATTTATTTGTAGTCATTTTTCAGACTGTGAACTCCTTGAAGGAGGGAAACAAACTTTGAGAGTTTGAACTTGGAGATGCTGTACAAGTCGAGCTTTTTTCTTTTCTGTCCGTGATCCAGCGTTCACCCGCTGCCTGCCTCTCCCATTCATATCTCTCTGGAAGGACGTGAGCCCAGAGCCTTCCGAACAGCCACCATCACTCACCCCTTGTTGCTCCATTAGATCTCATCTTCATCGGCTTGATAATGAAGAGGGCAGAGCAGTGTGTCTGTCATGTGCAGCAGGAATACATTTGGTTCCTCGCTGTTGTGGAGCTGTCAGCATGAGTGCTCATTTCCGCACCCAGCCACCATTCCAGCAGGGGATGGCAGGGGTGGAGGGATGGGGGCGGCGGACGGGTTGCTTGTCATTCCTCTACAAGACGAAAAGAGCAAGAGTATTGCTGCATTGATCCTGAAGTACAGCAGACCTCTTCCGAATCAGTCCTCAGAGCGAGTCTCTCGGGGTAGGATGTGTAGAAGCTCCTCTGGAAGAATAAGTTTTATTGCGGAATTTTTTTATATTGGCTTCAATCGCTTGCTCGTCTGTTAAGAGGGAATTTTTTAAAATTTTTCTCTCTCGGTGTTGGGCTAAAATTCTTTCCATATACGGTGTGGTTCAGTGTGATTAAACCTGACCCAGGATTGAGCATAAATAACCTTTGTAGCTGAGGTCAGGTTATCGGTATAAATTTTCCCACCCTAATGTGGGCGGGACTTCCTTTTATATTTCTGTTTTGATTGGTCTGTGCAAGGGATGCTTATTCGTCATTGGTCAGGACACCACTGTACGTGACACACTTTGTCACCTTATATAAAGTGTTTAGGCCTAGAAGAGGCCCATATAGATTCCCGTCCATGCAGGGGGGTAAACCATGTTAAACTCCTGACTGTTGTATAATTACAGTATAAATTAGAATGGTTTGGCTTGTTTTTTCTTCAGTAATAAAATTCTTTGACCCTGTAAATTGTTATGGTTGGGTCATTTCAACAGAGTAAAGGTCCTGCGCCAATGGGCACAGGTGGATCCTGTCCACCTAAGGACAGCAGAGTTGCAGTTTTGACCACGTTGAAAAGAAGTGCAGAGTTGACACATCTTGTCTTTTGGGTTCTTTTTATACAGACCCCCAGTTCTCTTGTTGATTTTGGGCTTAAGGGTCCAAAAAAAGGGGATCACCTTTGGCCTGTATATTGGCAGCTTATAATCACATTTTTACTGTTTGTACTGTTGAATACAATTAGAGGTAAATAGTCAACTAAATCTCTCTTCTATGTTTTGAACCTGGAACTATCTGATCGAAAGCTTAATTTAGTGCCCAATCCTGCAGTTCAGTCTTGTCAGCAGAAACCCGTAGAGTGTCTTATATCCTCATGCTTGAATGCATAAAACTGGTAAGACACGGAACAAATTCATAGGCATCAAACACTTTTTGCACGAAAAAATCAAATATGGCGTTGGGCGCAGTTTTGTAGCTGTGGCAGAAAATGTTCGGTAATGTCCCCATTTTTTCTATTGTGCTGCAAATGTCCCTTTAAGTCACTAATGCATGAAAATCACACCTGAATCATGCGTCTGAAGGCCTATCTGACCCAAAAGTTTCAAGTCGAGGAAAAGCAATTATTTCAGCCATGAATTTCATGAGCAGCACAGACAACATTCGACAAAAAAGTAAAACCGCCAAGAGTTTCACAATATTAAGTCCTTTTATTCCATTTCATTCATTGAAAGTGTTTTATACCCAGATAAACCGAACACCCTGTGGGACTCTGGGTATTCAATTGCACGTTGTGCCAGTCTGCTGAGACCAGATAGGCTGCACCTTCTGTTCGAACAGAACTTTAATTTTCTCACAATTTTGTTGTTAATTAACAATGGATTTGATCCACGTTCAGCCCCTTTGCCGGCGCGCCGTGTCGCCCTGTCATGTCTACTGCGGTGCATCACGACAGCAGAAGTAAATTAGCAGCTATTCATATGCCGTGTAATTCACCGTTATAATTCACATTACGTGTTTGAATTTCAAACTGCAAAAGCCTACGACACTTCCAACACTGGGAATTTTACTCTTCTCTGAACCCAAAGCGAACCAGGTGTATAGCCGGCTTCCTGTCCGTCTCATTTTTCCGCTGCGTTTTGTACCGTTGTGCTAAATAAGCTGTGAATTTAACTCAGGGTTTTACACTTACATCATAATTTCTATTTGTATGTATCTGAAAAAGAAACAAGTAGTCAAATGGGATGATGCCAGTTTGTTTAATTTCTATTTGCTTTACTCGGAGCTGCAGACGTGCTAAAATTAGCCTGAGAAAATACTTTAAAGAGCTAAAATTGTACATCATTGTAAACACTGTGGGATTTGGGAACCTTTCGACATTTCGAGTGCTTTATAGGTTTTTGTCCCCAAATACAAATTTAATTGTGTCAAGTCAAACTAGAAAGGTGAATTTGTTTTTCTGTGGTTTTCCACTTCATTTTCTTCTTCTGTTGAATTTTGATGAAAGCATCTGTCTTCAGCTTTCCAATTTCTCCTTGCTGTCCTTCACCGAGAAACTTAAAGGAGCTCTTGGCTGCTTGGCAGCGCCGCCGAGGAGACTGCCGACATTTGCTGTGGATGTGGAGTGGATTCAAGAGGACCCCAGCAAGTGAGAAGCGCAGCAGGGAAGCTGCCTTGGAAAACTTATATCTGTGAAAATTGAGCTGTAAGTCACAAGGAACTGAAATATAAATTGGTCAGCAAAAATATTTTATCCCAGCAAAGCAAAGCAAAGCATCTCAGTGGGCATCACAAAGTGATTCTATATAAGGAGAACATAGCAGTACTGCCTGGTTTGTATTTATTCATTTGCTTTTCTATTTGTCTGTTTGTTTCTTTATTAATTCATTTAGTTAATGCCTTTCTCCAAAATTAGTTATAATGTTAACCTTCTTGCAGTGACTTGTTGATACAGCAAGGTGGGGGTTTTTTTTGTTACTGGAGCAGTTCCCCAAATCATTCTCCTTCTCTCTGTTCCATTTGGCTTCTAGAATGCCTTTGTACACTGCCTGGCCAAAAAAAAAGTCAGCACATGGATTGAATTTAGTGTTATGATGTGGGGTCATTTTCACACATAGATTGGCCACCACAGAGTCGAAACCTTAACCCCATTGATAATCTTTGATGTGGCGGAGAAGACTTTACGCAGCGGTCCGACTCCCCCATCGTCAATACAAGACCTTGGCGAAAAATGAATGCAGCTCTGGACGGAAATAAATGCTGCGATATCGCATCAGCTTATTGAAACGATGCCACGGCGAATGCGTGCCGTAACCAAAGCTAAAGGTGGTCCAGCAAAATTTTGGAGTGCGTGACTTTTTTTGGCCGGGCAACGTATGCTGTGTGGGTATGGCTGAAACAGCTGAGCTCTGTCATTAGAAGGGGGTCCACATACTTTTGGCCATGTGTTGTACATCACCAGACTCTGTTGCCCTTAAATTTTTCCCTCTAACAACCAGTCTGCCGCACTAGTGTGATGTACTGTTGCGTGTGATGTGATACGTCCTGCGCATGACAAAAATGTGTGCATTCCCAACCCTTATTTCAAAAGCTGAAGAAGAAATGTTCAATTTCCACTTCTTAATGGAAAAGTATTCTATGCATATGAGTCAGATTGTCAGCTTTGTGGGTGAACTTTTTTGTGGGTGAAGTGTTTTTTTAACGCCAAACCAAAGTCACTTGCGCCTATCTTACACAGATCTGTCCTCTTTGGGAGCTGGAGCTCCTGTCACTTCTGCTGAACAGTCCTGGCCACATGTGTCCTTCAGCCATGAATCCAGGGCCTCAGCTCATCCGTGTATTTTTCATTTTGGAATCGCGTGTGGTCTTTGTCTCGCTCCAACAGAGACGTGCTGTGCAGCGGGGCACAGAGGGATGGATCGGACAGCATCGGGTGCAAGAGCCCACAGGGCCAAGCCGCTGGAGCTGTCAGCACCATGTGCGGCTGCGGTGGGGTCACTGTTCAGGCCGCGTTCTTTGTTTGAACAGCCTGCAGTTTGAGTCTTGTAGTTTGATGTTTGACAGTTTTGTCCTGCAGCCTCTTTATGTGTGTGTGTGGGGGGGGGGGGGGTCCACCAGCATCTTCAGCAGTGCTCTGATTTATGCACTACCTGTCCATAAGTCCTTACACCTGGCTTTGTGTCTGCATGACTGATGCCCATAATGGGGCCTGAGTTACATTTCATTCCTCAGACAGTGCTGTCAACAGCATTGATGTATCTTCTGAAAGTGGGTGTAAATGTTTTATTTAATTTTCCCTATTCTTCATTAATGACTCATAGTTTAGTTCATAACCTTTCTTCTTTAAAGAAGTTTAACTGAACGCAAAGGCTGCTACAATGGTGGATTGTGCTGTGGAAGAAGTGGCGAATTACAGAACATCACACAAGTGAAATGGTATTACTTTTTGATTCTATTTAAATAAATGTGATGCAAATCTGACACGCAAGGCAACCGTTCCTTCCGTCAGGCTTTTTGAATGGTTGTTTTGTGACTAAAGCTTTTTTTATATTAGATCTCAAAACTCAAAAGTGAAGGATTATTAGATGCACTGTACATCACATAGCAACGTCAGAGGATTTCCCCAGTGTGATCGAACCAAAAATGACCTCCCTATAAAGGGCTGAAAGTATCTTAATGCTGTAAGTTGCGGAGAAATGAATCAGTGAAACGAATTTTAAAAAAACCGAGTAATAAGTTATAGGCCACACATTTCTGTTTCATCTACTGCTTGGGCTCCCTCACTTCCTGCGCTATGGTCTTTGCAGAACTTATCTGAAAATTTTGCCGAGCGATTTAAAAATCAGATTGTTTTTATATTTTAAGTTAAGACAAATGCGGCTGGTGTCTGTACAACATTAACCCTGGCAGCTAAAATGAAATGTTTTGAAGAAAATTAGTGTGGGTGAAGTGAGCATTTTTTTTTTTCTTTTCAGTTTCTGTGAAAGTACCGATAGATTTGCTCTCGCACACACGCACGCACATACACACACCCACACAGACACAAATGTGCAGCTATACAAGCACCTCTCATTTCATTCCTTGTCACCAAGTTTCTGATTCCATCCTCGGTTTCCAGTATAGCTTCGCCTTAGCGGTGTATTGTGTGACCGAAATGGTCCAGAGCGACGTTTGTCGTTCACCATCAAAGGCGGCAGTGCATAAAACAGGTGGGGTCCAGGACAGAAAAATAACCTAAACAGTCCCTGCCGTGACACGTCTTCCCACATCCGTCTCAAACTGTATCTTACCGCATCGGGTAAAAACAGTAAACCAGCTCTGCGGTGCTATTAAAATCAAAAAATCTGCGCTCATATCTGCAGGTTCTTTTCCTAAACCGTAGGGTGTGAAATTGAAGGAGAAAATGAGCAACATGGTCTGGCATTATGAGATGTCTGCAGGCCTTCCAGCCCTCGCTTACGTTTTTTCATGTTTTTTTTTCTCATCTGGATTCCATTACTGCTTTCCCCACCTTTGAAACACTTAATAACCACTTTGTTAACTTGTTATTTTGTAAACAGTCACACAGATCGCCCAAAGAGCACTTCCTGGAATCAGGTTCTTTCCCCCTTTCTTTCCCGTGCAGCTTTCCACACCTTTGCTGACTGCTACGCGGGTGCCGAGTGGTGTGTCGATGCCACCCACATCCGCTCCAACGTTGCGGCATGCGTGCCGGTGCCTGGTGGCAAGTGCCATCCCGGCTCACAAACTCACCCAAGATCAACAAGGTGCATCGCTTCCGGGCTGCGGTAGTTCCTTCAAGCGGGAACTTAATGCTCTTGTTGCAATGAATTGCTCCAATAAAATGTGCCCAGTACAGCTGTGCCCATTATGTGTAAATCTGTTTAAATCCTCCCGCAGCGTTAGTCACTTTGCACCTTTTTAATACGTGTGTGCGTCAGGGAAGCTGGCGGACGGACACTGCATTCCCCCAGATGTTCCTTCATTTGGTTTCTTTAACTATGTGCTTGTTTGAACTCATTCAAGGAGAAGTTCTCGAGGGGTAGCCTTTTAAGCCTCTGGGGTAGCGCTTTGCGCAACAGATGGTTGCCAGATTACTTCCCGAATATGACTGGAAGCCATTTCTTAGGTGGATGGAATTGTTGAAAGGGGAGGTGGAGGGACCGGAATACAAATGGCCGAGGCTCTGCAACGCAACGCAGTTGATAATCCTCCCACGGAAAATCGCGCTCGTCTGATTTGCGAGAGCTTTCGGAATCAAAGCATCTCGGCTGCCCGCGGAGGAACTCCATCCATCAGCTGTGCCTTTTGAGATTGCTCTGTTTACTGCAGTACCACCGGTCTGCTTGACCTCTTCCGCACAGCGCATTACGAGCTCCGGGGAAAACGCAGGCGTACCCCGTGCTGCAACGGGTGGAACGGTGAAGAAATTCCCACACAGCGCAGTGAAGAGAAGCCAGATGCTTCCGGCACGTTCCCCTGACTGCAGTGCGCTGTTCTGTGTATTTTTAGTGGTGGGAGGGAAACACTGATGCAGGACAGAAAGATCTTGCTGAAAATTCTGCATAATGTCTATACAAAACCATACTTTGCAAGTCTTGCAGGCCTTAGAGGATTTTGAATCTTTTCTTTTTTTTCTTTTTTTTTTTGGCAGCTATGTGTGCTGAACCCCAGTCTGTTGGTAGATGTGAACACTGCTGTGCTGGTGGCTGCTCTGGATCTGCGATGCATCGCTTCCGGAAATCATAACAGGAACATAAACATTCAAGCTTCGAAAGTGTGGAAGGATTCCATGTACAATAATAATAGCAATAATAATAATACAATTTCCAGGTATATTGAGTGCAAATACTCTACTGGGAAGCCCCAGCTCAAGCTGGACCCTAAAGCAGGGTAGACATTCTTGTAGCAATCTGTGGGATGCCAAAATGTGAACTGACTGACTGCTGACAATAGAACGGTGTTTTATCCGCTTCTCCAACCCCCCTTCCTTCCTTCCAATGCACTCACTTTCCATCTGTGTGTGCCAAGATGCTGTCTCAAGCAGGTGAACAACACGCGTTGTGCTGAATATTTACAGCCTCTCGCTGGGGAACTTCCTCACCCCCACAGGGGATGTGCAAGAGAAGGGGGCAAAAGTAACTTGAAATGAACCTCCTGGTATTTCCTGTCAAGCTCAGGCTGCAAAACGGGAAGCAAAACCAAAGTACAGTTTCTAAGTACGGTTCCCTTACAGCGGCAGTGCTGTAGCAGGCAGACAGACAGGAAGACAGAAACAGACATTGCAGAAACGCCAATTTACTCTTTGCCCAGTAAAGTGTCTACAAATATGGACTCAGTAATTGTTTTCGACAGTCAGGAAGCTGAGAGGTTTTATCAGCAAACTGGAGTTCTGGCTCTTGCAGTTTTCTGTTCCTTCCTGTCCTTGCATTTCAGCTGAACTTTTACCTCCAAGTGTTGTGATCTATTCAGATTCACAAATTTATCCATTGCACTCTGAAAAATAAATGCAACTGTATGTTTGGAACTTGTCACATTTTGGTGCCCATGTCAGCAACACAAAATGAGGAAATTGATAGAGCTTCAATTTTTTTTTGTCTCGGTTTCGATTTATTTTTATGTTTTGCTCTTTTCAACATGTAACAGAGCACTGCACAAAGGTCCAAGAGGTGCACCGTGGAAAGGGGTTGACGGTGTAAATTATCTGCTGTTAGGTCATCCAGACACTTGGCTGCCTAAAGACACTTGGCAGCTGAGGAAAAGACAAAAACAGCCACAGCCAGAAGGGGAGAAAAATAAATGTCAGGAGGTCAGCGTGGCAGTGGCTGTTCAACAAATGGTTGCTCTTTTTATTTGTCGCCACATGTGGCAAAGACGGTGGGCGTGAATACAGAATACAGGATTTATTCTGAATATGGCCTGTGCGGGACAGGCACGAGAAGCTGCCACAGACCTCTCACTACATGATACTGAATTCTACCCTGAGGTCTGAGCTTTGGCTACAGAGTGGCCATCGGGGCTCATATTCCTCAAATGAGCGGTCGGTGCAAGTGGCCATCAGAGCTCCAAGAGGACACCCTTCCCAGCAGAAGAGAAAGCTCCATCATGGGTTGTGAGAGATAATGCAGTGCAATGCGTTGCATTAACTCTGCCTTCTATTGAGATGAGGGGGGCCAAGGTCATGCCAACAACACCATTATAAAACCACCAGAGCCTTTCAAACTGGAATTATGGTCCTTTCCTGCAACTAAAGCTTCTTTTCCAAATTGCACAGAAAAATATGATTTCCGCTTGCAGCCATTTTGGGCAAAATCTCTCAAGTATATATTTATATATATACAGTCCGTGTTGTATTCTTCATGCTTGCATGCAGACACCGCAAAACCTTGATGCTCGCACTTTGTCTCCTTTTTGTCTGCAGTTGTGCGCACGGAGGATTGAACAGGGTTTATAAGCAAAAAGAGCAGCATAAATGGTAGCTGTGTGCCGTGTCTCTAGGTGGCCTTTTTTATTGCGCCACATCATTTCTCCTGCTTGGATGTTTCCAGTCACACGAAGGGACCAGAATACAAACCTCGTCTGGAGCACCGATGGTAAAAAAATGAGCCCCCCTCACAAGATGAGGAAGCCTTGGTGCTTCATTGCATAAATTTTAATGACTGTACACAATAGGGTGCATTTTTTATGAGTTCACTATTACTGTTGCATGGTAAGAACATGTTGAATGTGCACACTTGTATGTTGTGGCCCTCATAAGGCAATGCTTTCTTCAGGGGAAGGGTTTTATCTTTTTGTGGTTCCACTGTGGTGATGATGGTTCCAGCTTCAGACCTAGCAATCCTAACTCAAATTATATCTCCTGAACAGTGCTACTAAGAGCCTTCAGGACCTGAAGACCATTATCCATCCATTGTCATAAGCTGCTCTGTCCTGGTCAGGGTCATGGCAGACAGGAGTCTATCCCAGAATCACTGGTTGCTAAGCTATGAAACTGTGCCCTGGATGATCAAATACATATAGTCACACACTACAGCTAGTTTAGAGTAACCAGTTTACATGAAATACATCTTTGCACTGTTGGAGGAAATCAGAGAACCCAGTGGAAATTCACTCAGATGCACAAAGGACAGGCAAACTCTACACACACTGAGCTGGATTCAAGAGCGGCACTCCTTGCTGCACCATCCTTGAAAACTTACAAAAAAAAACCTGGTTGACACTGAGAGCAGATTGTAGTAATATGGTTACCAATTATGAAGCAGGTTTTTAAATTATTATATTCAAAAATTATATTCAAAGAGGCTGAAGTTCAAGCGGCTCTTTCCACAGTTATGCTGCCACATTTGTAGCATGAGTGTCCAGCTTGGCTGCTTCCATATTTAGATGCATTTCCCTCTTATATCACATTATTACCTTAGCAGATACCTTTATCCTGTAAAATGACCATATTTGTATTAAATCCTTGCTAGTTCTCTTCACTGTCAGGGTGCAAAGTGTCAATCTGAGTTTTCTTCACCTTCGACTCTCTCCTAAAACCATCTTTTGATTCTCTGAATTCACTTCTCCAGCCATTGCATCTCGCCTGACAACTTTGCTTCCTTTTTCCTTCAAATGTGCTCAGTACCCAGGAAATCTAAATGTCCTCTAACATACCACCGTCTGCCCCATCTCCCTCCTTCATTTTTGTCCTGTAATTGACAGAAATTTCAGATCTGCTGCACCAATACTGGCTCTCTACTTGTGCAGTGGAGCCCATACCTTCACTTGTCCATTTCTCTGGCCTCACCTTGTCTTGTACAGCTTTGCTTAACCTAACTGCTTCCATGTAATATTTCTATTAAAAAATGTCGGTAACACAAACAACAACAACTTACAAGATCCTCCACAGTCTAGTTTCTTTTGAGCTAATGCTACCAAAGCAGTTCTTGGTTTTAGTACCCAATGCTGCTTACCTCACTGATCTTTTATTCTTACATTTCATGAGCTTCTGATTCCTTTAAGCACGCAGCTGCACTCTTCTCTCTCGGAACTCTGAACAAAAGCTACAGAGCTGGGTGGGTTTCAAGCTTACATTTATGGTCATTCGGAGTCTCCGGCATCAGTCTGTCATTTTTTTATGGGAGAAAATCTACGATTGGCATTGGGGCTACTTCTCGTTTTTTTTTTTAGTCAATCTTCATGTCCTCTTATGGGTTCTCTTATCACTCCTTACAGACAATTCCCAGACCTTTTTTCCAGATATGTATTTGCCACTCAGGCCATTTTCTTGAGCTCAACCTCTCAGCTGCTCATCTCAACCTTCATGTTCTTCCTTCACAGACGGTAGTTTTAAAGCTGCCCTTGAAAATGTCTCACTTGCCATCATTTACCACAAATAGTGCTGGCTTTACTCTATTGTAGACACAGCACAATGGATGACTTCTTTATTCTATTATTTCTTGTTCTGACTCAACCCTGAGTCTTCTTTCTCCAAATCTACAAACTTTGGCCCCTCCTCACCAACCAGGGCACTAAGCTGTTGAGATTCTAATTCTTTCCAAATACTTCTGCAAGACATTTGTTATCTCTGCAAACTGCCTTTCTTCTTTCTAGGTATACAACTGCTCCTCTATTAGTTGGGCACCTGCTACCCAACAGCTCACCAAAAACAAAACTGACCTTCAGCAAGGTATTTACCCTGAACTGATGTAGTAAAATAATTACTTGGGTGCAAAGATGGGTTAAACAGAGTAAATAGCTTAATAGTGTAAGCTGCTTAGTACACAGCATTAGCTCAGGAAATGCAGCCCCTGTCTGACACCCTACAATCTTAGCTTACAATGTCTTTCTTACTTTTGTCCTTCTTGTAGTCTGATTTTATGGATACTGTAGTACGATTTTGTTAATGGTCTTACCATGGTCTTTGGCTGGCATCATGTGGAAGCAACTTTTGTACCATTATAACTGCTAAACTACACTGCCTCGCCAAAAAAAGTGACACTAATATTTCGTCGGAGCGCCTTTAGCTTTTGATTACAGCACACATTTGCGTGGCATCCTTTCGATAAGCTTATGCGATGTCACAACATTTATTTCCATCCAGAGTTGCATTTTCACCAAGATCTTGTATTGATGATGAGCGAGTCAGACCACTGCGTAAAGTCTTCTCCAGCACATCTCAAAGATTCTCAATGGGGTTAAGGTTTTGACTCTGTGGTGGCCAATCCATGTGTGAAAATGATGTCTCATGCTCTCTGGACCACTCTTTCACAATTTGAGCCCCATGAATCCTGGCATTGTCATGTTGGAATATGCCTGTGCCATCAGGGAAAAAAAATCCATTGATGGAAAAACCTGCTCATTCAGTATTTTCAGGTAGTCAGCTGAGCTCGCTTTTTGGGGCACATAACATTGCTGAGCCTAGACCTGACCAACTGAAGCAACCCCACATCATAACATTAAGTTCAATCCAGGTGGTGACTTTTTTTGGCCAGGCAGTGTATTATTGTATTTATCTACATAATGTGCTGTATAGAATTATTATGATTTATTGCTGCTTTTGCGGTTGCTCTGCTACTTCTAAAGAGAAGAGAGATCACCCAGTCTAGCTCCTCACATACCATCATTTATAGCATGATGCAGTTTGTTGGAATTTGCAGCATTTCCACTGACCGAAAACAAAAGTGTTTTAGTAAGATGGACAGGAAGTGAATAATAAAGAAATTTGTGTGTTAAAATGATGCAAAGTGGGCTGCAGCTCAGCTATAATTAATGTTGTGCGAAATGAATAGGTTCATTGATTCAAATCTCTGGAACTTAGCAACAGATAACTAGATTATCCATGGAGCCATAAACTGCACTGCCCATCCTTGCCAATGAGGGTCATCGCAGGGGACATCACTTACCTGAGCATTAAATCACTCTCAACATAGAGTCACTGTTATTGACCGCTTGTCCCAGATGCCAGATCATGACAGGGTCATTAGGAAGGGCGATCGTCCTCTAAAGCTTATTTTTGGCAGGAAACGTAGTGCTGCCTGATGGGGTCTGAGGGAGGTGGACCTTTTTTGGGTCATTATGGATGAGATTGTGTTCTCATTTTTGGACAGAGACTTGAACCCAATCCTCTGGCAGCAAACAGGACAGGCAGAGGCTCAGAGGACAGCAGCTCTTTCACCTTCTCACCTTCTTTCAGCCACATTTGTCAAGAACCCAAAATTCTCAGGTGAACTTGTTCTTTTTTCGGCCCCATTTTGTCTCACGATACGACTTTTTGTTCAAATGCTATCCGCCCGAAAACACTTTCAGCCTTGACTCCATTTTAATAATTTCCTTCCAAATTTTCAATACAAGCATTAATTAGATCTTCATGCCTGTATTTACCCTTGTAGTTATTTTTTATGCCAAAATCTTATTTTTAGACTGCAGTCACATGGTGTTTTTGCAATTTTCCTGACATTTTCATACTGCCACGCCATTCCAGTGTTGGCTGATGTTGAGAAATCCGTTTCTGTACTTAACTTTGAAAAGCAACTCCTGTCACTTCTTCTCAAAAGATATGAGCTACTATTGTGATTTGTTCCAAATTAGATGCGCAAGGGAATTGTGGGTATTGGACTCTTGAATTTATTGAAGTTGTCGTTCAGAATTTGAAAGTATTGTGCAGTTTTCCCCTCAGTCAGGCCCAGATGTTACTGTGGATAGGTTTGGTCCATCAGACCGTGTTGTTTCCTCCATAACTGGTTAGCACTTTGGGCAGCTGGTCTGATGTTACAGGTACAGATTCTTTATCATACCAAACTGAAGCTCAAAACCGAATAAAATCTGCTTATCATAAGTCCCATTAAAAAACTTGTTTGCCTCATAAATGGTGCCAAACATATCCAACGTAAAAGTTATTGAACAAGATGACTTGGTATGGGCCTTCTGATTGTGGCAGTTGCCATGGTGACCACAGCTAAGAACTTCTCATCATCTTTCTTTAATGACACAAATTTAACTAAACTACTCTGCTTGTCAAGATCAAGCAGCCCAATGGGTTAGACTATATAGGCGGAAGATGTATAAGTCATCCACTCACAAGGTCAGAAATAATTAAAGTTATTAGATATGATGAAGGAAATGCTGTATTAACTGTTTTATTGGCCTTTCAAATATGCAGAAAACAGAGATGAAAGATTTTGACCATTTAAAGCAAAATACTGGGGTAAAGTATGGCACCTAAAGGTACATTAAGAGCTGCCCTCATTAATAATAGACTGCATAGCATGATCGTTGTTATTAATAAGCTTTCTTTTGCAATATTCAGTCATATCATAACATGCATGAATGTCATTTTGTTGCCCGCAGACCTACAGTAATGACAATATTTTTTGAAAAAACTACTGCAGACATCAGTCAAGCAGTGCTTCGGGTTTAATGGTGACATAAAGCAGAATGTATTTGAGTGACATCTCAGCAGAACTGAGCAAAGCAGCAAAAAACTATGGAGGCCAAAATTAAAAAAAAAAAAAAAAAAATCTGTCCAAATGTACTAAGTAATAAATCTAAAGTGTCCATGCGGAAAAAATTCTGAACAATAACTCTAGGTCTTTATTTTAAATAACAAGAAGCAGCAACGTATCTTTTACATAACCGTCATTTGCACACTGCATTTGAGAGTGAGGGACAAACTACTGATTCATGCCAACTGCGCAGCAATATTATTCAGGAAGCCTTTTCCAAAAACTGATGAGCGCCATTTCAATACATTAATGAAGTCAGACGCAAACTCTGCCCCAGAGAACGTAAACAGAATTATTTTTGGACAAAATCAAAGCGGTCTCTTTTTTCCTCACGTTCATTGGTCCATCGCTCAAGATCCAACAGTGTTATTGCACAACATCACAGAAAAAATGTATGTTGTCTTATCATAACATGCCAACTCGGTGAGGACATCACCGCATGTAGGAGAAGCTGTCAAAACCGAGCAAAATTGTTTACGATCGTCTTCCTCTAGCTGGGATTTTACGGAACAGTCATCTTACAGTTGTGTTTTGTCAACATTTCATTTATTTATATGAAATGAATCACGATAAATGCATAAATGCTGGGATTGTTTCCGCATGATGTCTTTAACCTATGCTATATCTCCATATACCATAGGCCCGAAGGTGTGAAGAATGGTGTGTGTCTTTCCACTGTCCTTGTCAGCCAGGCAGGTTAACCTTTGCTGCGTGAGCCCTTGCACAACGTTTAAACCCAGCAGACGCGTTGGGTCCTCATCACAACGGAATCGGGTCCATTTCATTTCATCCCTTTCATTTGGACGAATCCGTTTTCAGAAAAAATTCATTGCATGGCTGCATGTCTACAAACTGCTTTTCATTTGTTAACCGCTTTCCACTGTCACAATCTGAATGTTAACTAGAGCAGATGGAAAGATTAAACAGGACAAAAGGCTTAACCGATAATGGATTTTTTTAAATTTCTAAATTAACTTTAGATGAGCAAACTTGCCAAAAACACACATCAGGCTTGTTTGGCAGCAGCTGCATTATTGGCTTAAGGAAACCGATATATGAAAACATTTCTACAGAAATTTATTTGCACAGAAGCCCTGAATGAGAAAGAGATCATCTTTGGGATTAAATCTTTGACATATTGGCGTACACATTTACAGAGGGTTCTATCTTGTAACAGATGAAGAGTCCTAACTGGTCAACATTAATCTTTTATTCATCAATGCACTTAACTGAGACTAAGAGAACAGTTGGGATCAACAGTATTGACAACAGACTGATCAGAAATTCTTGTCTGCTTTGCACAGAAGGCCGGGCTCCTCGCCCTCCCTTTCATTTCTGGCGCTCCAGAGAGAGAGCAGCACAACATTGCAGATCAAAACAATTATTTCATTTCCCAGAGGCGGGAGATTAATACGTCCCCGAGCCTCTTTGCCATATCTTTGGCAGCAGCAGTACTATGAGCAGTACGAGATCCAAACACCTGTTGGGATGTGACGATCCATCCGCCCAGTAGCTCAAGCCTCTGCTGGGGGAGGACATTCTAATTCCAGACACGGCTGATCCGTAGCGGAGCTCAGTGCTGGCATCCGGTTGTGAGCAACCAGTGTCGCTCGCTGTCGAAACACGCTTTCCCAAGTGCCCTGGCACCCGGCAGTGGATGGGGTTTGTCGACACCACTTTTAATTAAAAAGGAGACGTTCGTCGTTGGAGGACACTTCTGTTAGCCTCTGGGGACTGATAAGAGATTTATCATGGAAGCCACTATTTGGTTCTTTTTCCTTCAAAAGCAAAGCTCTATATGATGTCATTTCCTTACAACTCCATACAGCAGTGAAAATGCCCCATGTCCCCCTACCTTACATTTACTGCATTATTCCAAATACCATGTATGTACCATAGTGTTTTTGTGCACCTATCAAGTTTACCTTTAACGTACTTGGAAAAAAATACAAATTTTCAATTTTGCACCTAACATTGCATTCCGTCTGAAGAGGAATTGTTTGTCTCTCTTTTGGTCAGTGATGCTATCCTTCTTTTTGGATGTTAGCTTGCAGCATCAGCCTCCCCGACACCCCGATTTTCACCTTATGCGTGCACCTCATTCACATTTATTCATTCAACGGACACGTCTTTAGAAAGTAGGCTGCACCTTTTAACAAGTGATACAGAGGTTCTCAACAGCTGGACTATGGAACCAGGCCATGAACATTGCTTTGCCAAGCTGCGGAAAGATCACTTAATAATATATAAAAATAAATATTTCTGCACAAAACAACATTTATACTATTTATTTGAGTCATACATTACAAAACACATTTATTGCTAAAATGTAACAAGTTATACCTATATTCAGTTCAGTGCTGTTACATGATAGCCAGAGTTTTGTATTAACTGGGTTAATTTCATTACTTGTGGTTAGTTCATTGGCGGTAGTTTCAGTAGTTCTGGTTAGTTCTGGTTCATAGACTAGTCTGCAGCACAAAGGTTGAGGACTCCTGAACTCATACACGTCTTTAAAGGACTCTTTTCCAAGGTGACTTTCAGTCCTGGACCCACACACACACACACACACAGTAAGGGCATTTCAGGCTCACCAGTCCACCAGTGTCTGATGTGTAAAAGTGCTGTTTCCAAACCCCCCTTAGCATCACCAAGCTTCTCCTCAACTTTGTCTCCATCAGACATCTCTTCTGTCAGTCGAAGCTTCAGGTTTATCATCAGGTGTCTCCAGCTCTAAAATCTGATCTGCTATATTAAACCCTCTGCCTTGCATATTGCGCCTCTAAACACAATGACTGTCTCATTAACTGAAGTGGTGCAATTGAGAATTCTTGTAAACAAGCGGGACTGCATTCACATTCTAACATTTTTCACAGAATCAAAAGCTTCCTCTCCAGCTTTTAAAATATTTAATCGCTTGGTGGACTACTGTTTGAGGACCCATGTGCGAAAGCAAAGGTAATGGAGTGGGATGACCGGCTGTATGAAGGGACTGCAGCACTAAGGCTCTGCAAGGCAGGTATCATTAAGATGTAGCCATGGTAAACGCTGGCAACTCTGTCTCTTTTTAGACTTTACCTTCTGACATGTTCACCACCACAAAACAAGCACCAGGCACAGGCGTCGCTGTTATTTGGTGCTGGCATTCCATTGTGCTGGTTTTATTAATAAAGGCAGGCTGTCATCAAACAGACCTGCGTATTAATGTTGAAAATGCAATATAATGCATTATTTTTATACCATGTGATACATTTTAACAGTGAGATGTAGTCTAAGAGTCAGCTAGGTCATCTAGCTGAGGTTTTTGACCACTTTGGTCATTTTACCAGGGATAATATGGACTATGCATGTTGGCCTAAAGCAGGACACTTTTTTTAAAAAACGAAATACACCGAGTTGTCAGTTTATTAGGTACACCCCTCCCCCTCACCCTCACAGTAAATGTACGTTCCAACAAGTCGTAAGTCACGTGGCTGCGGTGTGGGGGTATAAATCGGGAAGCCAGACCAGCACTTCCATCAGCGTGTATGTAGCCAGAACAAGTGACTTTGGTGACTTTGAACATGGCGGGATAGCTGGCACATGGTGTGCTGCTTCTAGCATCTTCCAAACGGCTGTCATCCTGTGCTTTTCACACACGACCGTTTCAAGGGTTTACTGTGAATGGTGTGAAAAGCAGAGTACCAACGTTTGGCTGCCCTGCGGACAGAAACAGCTCATGGATCAGAGGGGTCAGAGAATTGTGCACCAAACAAACGGGCCACAAGCAGGTAAATCACATCCAAATTAAACACCGGTGTGCAGAATGTCATCTCAGAATCCAGCTTTTATCGGACTTTTTCTCAAATGAGCTACAGCAGCCGGAGACCATATTGTGGTGATGCTGTCAGCCAAGAACAAGAAAGAGCATCTCCAGTCGGTGCAGAAGCAATGAAATTGGACTGCTGAGGAGTGGGAAAAGCTGCTTCTTTCGATGAATCCAGACTGCATGAATTTCGTGCAAGCAACATGGAGTCCATAGAACCATCCTGCTTGGTATAAACAGTACAAGCTAGTGGTGATGGTGGTGGTGCTAGGGATGATACCTGAACTTTCTGATCTAGTTCATCTCTTTGTAGCTACAATTCCCGCATGATATTGCACTGCGTCACGAGGCACTTTATTGTCACCAAATCGTTCCAGGAACATATCAGTAAGTTTTCATAACTTTGGTGTGCTACACAGTCCTTGCATCTCAGCTCTACTGAGCTTCTTTGGGATGAGGTGGACAGGGTTGGTACCCTATGGTAAAGCATTCCAGCACAACACATCCAGCTTCTTGTAGACTCCATAGAGATGAACCCATGCTATTATGAAGGCCAAAGGGAGCACAACACACTTCGAGATAGGTGCACCTAATAAACTGGCAGCTCAGAAAATATATATATATATATATAAAAAGATGACAGTTCCAGGATTCCTTGGGCTCAAATTGTGAAAGAGTGCTTCAGAGAGCATGAGAGAGACATTTTCGTACATGGATTGGCCACCACAGAGTCCAGACCTTAACCCCATTGAGAATCTTTGGGATGTGCTGGACAAGACTTTACGCAGCGGTCCGACTCTCCCATCAATACAAGATCTTGGCGAAAAATGAATGCAACTCTGGACGGAAATAAATGTTGTGACATTGCATAAGCTTATTGAAACGATGCCACGGCGAATGCGTGCTGTAACCAAAGCTAAAGGCGGTCCAACAAAATATTAGTGTGTCACTTTTTTTTGCCCAAGCAGTGTATTTGTTTTGTGTTAATGCAACAACTGATTCTGGCCGATAATGGACACGGTGGACAGCAGAAAACCATAGAGAAATGTTCCGGGGGTCTGGGGTTGACCTTCTCACCTTCGGTTTGGGCTGCGTGAAGGTGACCTTCAGCGCTTCTGTCAGGCCTGATGGATTCCCAGAGTGTTTATTGTTGTGTTAATACGCGGCAGACAGGGCTCTTGGGGACGTGTGTGTCAGAGTCCTTGTGTTCTGGAGCACTTTGCACGTCCGAGGAACCGGGTAGCTGGGGTGTACAGGGAAAAAACAAATGCAGCCCCCGCGTTTGCTTATCCTGTGATTTTATCACCCCTCTTGGTTACACAGAAGGTGAAAATCCGCGTTTCTCTGTCAGATTTCAATACCCGCAGAGCCAAACTGCTAACCTACGACCCTCCGCTGTCTGACTTGACAGCAAATTTGCCGTAAATTATGTGCGAGGAGGGCAGATTTTTGGGTCCAGGCCCTCTGCCCAACTTTACAAGGCCTTGCGGATGAACTGTCGGTGGCGGGAAGGCCTTTTCTTCGCAGACCATGAAACTGCGCTGCAAGCGAAAGAGTACAAATGCAGTAAAAACTTCCACAAATTCAAACTGGTTTCCGAAACGCTTGAACCAGACGGGTATGGAGTCGAGGTGAAGATTAACCGTTTCCAGTTTCGACCTTTGTACTGGAAAAAAAAAACGAATAAACCCAAGTATTACTTGTAAATAAATAACAGTCGTATGTTTAAAGAAAGAAGGAAACCGAGGTGAAAACGAACGTAAGGTCACTTCAATGGCAAGAACACTCGGATTTCCACCTCAATGCCCGAGTTGCTCGAGTAAGGGCACAGCAGTGTTTGTGTGATATTTGTTTATTCACTTTCTTCAAAATGTGTTATTTTGTGGCTGCCATACAACTTTGAGGTACAAGTTCTCCTCTCGTTGTGTGTTGCAAAGAGTCGGTTAATACACGCGTTGCAAAGAGTCGTCCGCCATGTCAGATTCCACACGTGGCAGCGAAAGGTGTCTGGTTCTGGAATTTTCCCCTAAATTCTGGAACACTTTTAGCCTAAAAATGTCTAATGTCAGTTGTAAGGGTGTTAAAAGGAGAGGGGACATGGGCTCTTGTTCTGTTTCGGGCTTCTTTTCTTCCCCGTACAGCAACGCTGAGCGCGAACTCCTCCGTCCCGAAGGCAGAGCTGGACGAAGCCCGCCGTCATCCTCCCTTCGCTGCCTGGACACCTGAGACAGTGAGGCGGTTTTACGTGTTTATTCTCCCTCCCGTCGCCGGTTGTGAGCGGGACTCCCGTGCTGCCCGGCTGCCGGTTGCTATGGATTTATGTGCGAAGCCCTCGAAATAACGGCACGTCCCACCGCTGATGTCAGAGCGCGGAGCTGCCAGCCGGGGCTGCAGCCTGTTGCTCGCCCGCTTCACAGAGCCCGCCGTGCGGCGCGCACACGGAGCAGGGACCCGCCGGAAAGCCACCGGGAACCGCCGGGAGCCGCACAGCCAGGGGCCGCCCTCCCGCCTCTGTCCCCCCCTCCCCCGGGCTCCGCTCCCCGTCCAGCGGCCACTCACTCGTTCACCGCCGTGAGTATCAAACACGGGCTCCTTTCTTCCATGCACCGCGGCGGAGACTCGGAACAGCAGTGAAAAGCGAGCTTTTCCGCCGTCCGATTTCTGACTTCCCCTCCTTTGTTTCACAGCGATTGTTTCACATTTGGCAAACGTGAAGGTTTAACAGCCCAAGTGCGAAACTTGACTAAAAACCCTTCACTGGTGCTGTCACGCCTGCAAAAAAGAATAACATTTTATTTATATCTGACATTTCGTAATGGGGGAGGGGGTCTGAATTTGGATGATTTACTTTTTAAATGTCAAACTTTTTTTCTTTTCTTATTTTTTTTTAAGAATTTCCCGTGTCCGTTGGACGGAGATGTTTTGCCTCCGGGAGGTTCGTCTTCTTCCCTCCATTTGGTTTTTGCGCGCTGGGGTCCAGCCGTCATCTCTGCCATCAGCAGGCGTTTCTCCGTCTCTCTGCTCCGTGGCCTTGCGCTTCGTTTTGGGCTCATATTGCACGGATTGTGCTCGGTGAATGGGAGAAAATTCGTTTTTGGGACATTTCTAGTCCTGCGTTGCTCGTCCCTCTTACATCTGAGGTGAAGGAGGTGGGTAGGAGAAAATGTGTTACTGGCCCAAGTGAAAGGGAGGACGTTGTTCTTTTAGTTATTTCACACCTTTCTGAATATGACCGTTTGGGTTACCAGTTCTGCTTGAAGGATGTGAAGGTAAAGTTTAGCATTTTCATTGCTGCTGTATGTCTGCCTCCTGTGGGGTGTGTTGTTTGTTTTTTTTTTTTTTTGAGCAATATTGATTTTTCTTTTGTAAAATCCTGGTAAAATTTCAGCCAGGTTGCACCGTGACAGAGGACAAGAGTTGTCTAACTGCTGTCACCGTGTAGAATCCGTATGACAGCTCTTTCCCGGATCTTATCTGGTTTCCTGGTGCCGAGGCAATGTTAGGTGACGAAATCGGTTTGAGGTGCTGAGTTGTCGTGGCTACAAAAAAAAGTGCAGCTTTAACAACAAGGTCACCTCGGGATGAGCATCGCAGCGAGGAATCGGTGCCTGATCCGCCTTTCGGTGAGTAAAGGTCCAAGTCTGAGATGCTTCATGATTTATAATTTTAAATCTTTAAAAAATCTGTGTTTTCAATATAAACATTCACAATATTTGATAAATACCAATACTCAATATTTGCTGTGACCGTTCCCAGACAGCAGGTTTAATAAACTGTGCAGATGTCTTCCTCAAGGCAGGCAGCCCGAACAAAGAGAAAGAACAGCTCCAGAATGCCTTCACGGCACGTTTTTGTTCATCTTTCGTGGAATAGGTGGATTTTTGCCACAACGCACCTCTTTTCTACATTTTTTGGGTACTAATCGCAATTTCAGGCTGTTTTGGACACACTGCTGATGTACAAATAGATGTTATGAGCCATTCAGAACTGTGTTGCGTATCCAGATGCTCTGTATTTCCCTGACAGTCACTTCATGAAAAGTCTCTTAAAGACTGATTTTAAACATATAATGCAGTGCTGTTATTATAGCAGTTATAGTTACTGTAGTTGTGGTCATTATTCATAATACAGTTGCTCAGCCAGTGCTTTTCGATCTCTTTTTATTTCGAGTTATACAGGCAGATGTTTCACAGGAGGCCATTTAGCGTAAGCGATTTGTTCAAAGGTAATAAAGTAGAGTTACTATAGGGAGCTCAACCGTTAACTTTCACGCCTCAAGCCTTCGCTCAGGGTTGGTGTGCCGTCTGTTTTGACATTTCAACAGTTTAAATTCAACAGGGCAAAGGAACATTTTTGGGAACTGCAGCTCCAAAAGAAAACTCACCCATCCATCCCTCCCTCCCTCCATTATAAATTCATTTTGCTTAACTGGGGGGGGAAAAAAACATTTTTATCTAATTTCTTTCTTCCTTCTGTCGTTTATGACTTTATGTTGATCCGTTGACTTTTGCAGCTCTACTACAGGTGGTCCACCGGTTCTCCAGGGAGTGCAGCGTAACTGTGAGGAGATGCGGTTGGGACAGCGATACATTAGCAATGTGCCATGTAGGGGAGACGGTGGCAGGTTTCCCATAAGATAGCTCTTCCAAATTATTTAGCAGGTCACTAGGCACATTATTACCTCAGTAACAGGTGGGTAGCAATGTATGCTTGGTTTTATTTTGGCAGATTCATTTAGTTTAGTTGATTATGTATTTCCAACAGTTTCTCAGCAGTGTGACTGATATTTAAATTTGAGCTCTTCATCTAAAAGATGGAGAATTAATAATAACTGTCATACCGTTGCACAGAATGGCCAGAATGTATTGGTCAGTACTGTTCTGTTTATCTCTGTGTCATTGAGTGACACAAGCTAAAAAAAAAAAAAAAGAAAAGAAAAAGAAAGTAGGGGTTCGGCAGCTTGTCGGGTGTTAGTGTGGCCAAAAAAAAATGTAGTACTCAGCCAAGCTGTATACAGATATTTGGAAACACTACATTTGCTTGAGCATTGCTCCCCTTACTGTTGTGCCAGTGGTTTGGAAATATTTTGTTGCTGCCAAATGTGCATTTTGTAATTTTTTTTTTTTTTGATATAATATATATATATATATATATATATATATATATATATAGTGCATCTTTTTGCAGCCATAAATTAGCTGGCAGTAAATTCCCACAAAGGTGCTTAATTATTTAGCTTTAAGAGTGTAGCTGGCAGTTAGCGGTGTACAAATGATGCTATAACCGTGGCAACTGACCCAAAACCAAGCCACACCGGAAAAGAATAAGTGCCCCTTGTACCCTTTGCAGCTGCATAATTATAGCCCTGCCACAAAAGTCTGAATTAGTCAGTCACAATCTCCAAACAATGGCCTTGGAAGGCATTCGTGACAGAAGATACCGTAAAGTACAGTCAGGGAGCATACGGTGAATCAGTGAAATTCATTTGAGGACAATGAATGAAGTTCTTTTTTCTGGGACTGGATTACTGTCTGTGAAATAAGCATAACTCACACATGTAAATCTGCGTCCGTTGCGTAATGTCGTGTAGGAAGAGCAGTAGATATACTTAATGGTTTATTAGGCTTTTGAACTTTTTGAACATTTCAGAAATCATAATCATCCTAGTTTTACATGACTAATTCTGAACAACTTCCTGAATTCTCTCCTCCTCAGCTCTTTTGGGGGTTCTGCTCTTTCACCTTTTTTGTTGCGTGTGTAACGTTTAAATGAAGTAATGTAAGTAAGCAGATGCAGGGTGCCGCAGCATAAGAGATGTGTGCTCCATGTTCTGGGGTTCTTGCAGAACTTTAAAATGTCACAAATTAACCGTTTGTCTCCTAGTTATGAAACACGGACTTAATGAACTTCATGATAACAAGTGATTTTTTTTCCTTTGTCAAATAGTGAGTTCAGTCTGCAGGTAGGGTTGGTACCTCACAGCACCTGGGATGTGCATTCAGACGTAGGTTTGCCCCGTGCTCAGTATGCATGGAGTTGCGTCTTTTCCCTGCGCTTGCATGGGTTTCCTTCGTGTGTGTTTGTGTGTGCGCGCGAGAGAGTGAGAATGTGTGATTTCCCTGTGATACTCTGGACCAACACAAGCCAGAGTATCAGTATGAATTTTATACTGAGTCCCTATGCAGAATAGCACTGGCAGCCCATTTGCTCACCTGTTCGCAATACATGCTGTCTATGTGCAGGTTACTGTAAGAGACAGATCGGGAAGTTAAGACTCATGTCAGGTGGATGCAAGGTTTTAATTTCATGTCTAACTGAAGCCTTAATGTTTGTTTTCCAGATTGCAGTCTTGTCATATGGTTATATACTGATAATATAGTATTGTTATATTCTGATTATGTCATTCTAAATGGATTTCTCCAGCCTGCTGGAGGATGCCTATCATAAGATTGTATGTATTGATTTCCACTCAGATATAATAGGAAGTTGCCTTTATTGAAGGAAATTACTTTAACGGCTTTCAGAGTCACTGGCATGAACCACTGAGAAGATGACACGTCGACCCGAACCATTTCACCAAGAGATTAGCTCATGTCCATCCCGTACCAAATAGACCGCTGTTATCAGACAGCCAGCATAATGTGTTACTTTATGATGGTGATAAAGTGGAGAACTGAATCCTGTTGGTGCCCTTTCAGTGCCAGGTCACTATCTGCAAGGTTGTCTTGGAGCCCGCAAGCGTAGTGTTGACTGAAGGCATGTCCAGGGAATCGGACATCCTTAACAAAGCAAAACAGCTTCATCCTTAAATTTTCGTTCTAAGTGTCAAAAAAAGGCAGCAGTTGGGAAAGAGAAGAACAGCAGGTGGCGTAGTGGTTAGACCTGCCTTCTTGCTGAAGCATCCCAGTTCAAATTGTTGTGAATTGCTTAATGCAAGTCACTTTGGTGAAAAGCACATGCATGTAAAGATAAAATGTTGCTTATTTGGCTTGGATTTGGCACCTCTGCCACAAATCTGAACAAATTGCTCATGCTTCTGCAATATTTTCCCTTAAATAAATTTTTACGTTTTCCTTAATTTTCATCTTTGCAGCTGAGATGAGTTTAAGCAATTTGCATAATGTCTTTAAAAATTAAATAAAGAGAAACGGAACAGATGGTTCTTTGTTTGTAGCAGTCAATCGAAGATTATCAGGTGGGACTAAGTCTAAGTACGCTTCCAGACAATATATAAAGAAATGTGTTCCCCCCCCCCCCCTCAAAAAATGTGAGTTGAAATACGTACAAGGGTGTCATGATGAGGAGTTCTTAGAGATTCAGCATCACATATCGTTTCAGTAGTTATTGTTTCGGCACTTAGCTAACAGCACTTATTTCAGCGTTCGCATTTGTTTGCTGAGTACTTTCTGATTTCGGCCTCACCTCCTGTCCTCGCCAGACTGGAATGTCGCCTTCACGCACCAGTATGTACGCATGTATGTTTTGCATTTGCATGGGTTTTTTCCCCACTGTCCCAAAGTGTGTGTCGCAGATTAATTTATGACTCAAAGTTACGTAGCGTGTGTTACATCGTCCTGCAGTATAGACGGATGAATGATAGTAGGGAGCACAGTGTGTCTAACACACTAATTCACCTTGGATGAAGTTGTGAGCTAAATACTAATAGTAATGTGTTGTTTTGAATGATATTGAAAGTGTTTATTAAATCGATAAATGCAGATGCAAGAAAATTTTCTTGGTTTCATCAGTCAGTAAAATCCCAAGGGTTGCTTCCTTTTTTAGCCAGAATCTTTATCCTCTGTCAGTTTTCCAAGCACAAAGACAAAACAAAACCTGTAAAAATGTGCTTTCCTCTCCCCCTTCTTTCCTGGGTAGCACTTTTAATCCAGTCCATCAACCTAAGTAGTCTTTCTCATTTTGTTCAGCCAGGTTGCAGACACAATCTAATAATGGCGTTGTTGTCTCTCCCAGAGAAAGCCCACTACCTACCCGACTGGCTTTGATGTGGCTGCCCCCCATTGTCTCCAACACACACACACACACACACACACACACACACACACACACCACCTGGGGGACCTTTAGCGGAGCCCGATATCGGGATTCACTCAACCACTCTTCAGTCCATCTTTCACACTGACAGCCTCCCTCACCGGCTTCTGTATCTACTTGAAAATGGTGTCAGGACCGAAACTTTTCAGCAGGATATAGAGTCCTGAAATATCTGCGCAAAGTCATATAGTAGGCGTCTTACAATGGACCGGAACAGGACCCCCTGTTGCTGCAGCAAAGGGGAGGAATGTCAGTTTAATAATAGCGACATCTTGTCTTAATTGAAAAAAAATTCTTTGTAACCGTTGATCAAGGAGCACGACAGGTATTGTGCATGAATTAAAAAGAAAAAAACAAGGTAACTGAACAGAGAAAATGGGGACCTGTTATCGCGCACGGAGGTATTATGCCCAGTAGTAGAGGTACTCAGAATAACCACCACACATTCTCACATGTGCAGGTCACTTTTACTCAGTTAACAAATGCCTTTCTCCGAGGCATCTTACCATGATTTACCCATTAATGAAGCAGGGTAACTTAGTGGAGAAGTTCAAATTGAGCACTTTGATCTACTACAGTAAGAGATGGGATTTGAACCTGTTGCTTTGGAGTGCAGTGCACTACCTCTAACCACTTCGCCCAACCCTACACCCCATGCTTGTTTTTCCTCTGATGATGCTGAGGGGGCTGTGGGAGCCTCAAATAAAGAGCTTTGTTTGTTGTTTCTTGCTAAATTCATAACAGTTCCAAGATCAAAACATGATTGTGTGTTTCGCCACAAAATCTAAAACTGTGGTCTCACATTAATATCCGCGAAACACATTCCCTCGGTGCACGTTTAACCGATAAAACATAACACACCTTTAAAACAAATAACCCTACACTCTCGTGTTACACTTCAACAGAAGCCATAATAAGCCTCCCAGACAGAGAACACGGACACTCCCCGTCGTTCATAAAACCGTGAATAAACACGGCAAACGCATTACCAACACTAGAAACCACCCCCTGCTGAACTGTACACAATACCGTACGCTCATCCAGTCATGTAGAGCAAAAGAAAATGATCATTCACCAACATTTTAAGCACCAAAACTGAAATGAGGACTTGTATCTTACTAAACCCCAATAGTTAGCTGTTATTCACAATAATGAAAAATACCCAAACCAGCCAAGCTCCAATAAATCACACAACCCTTCGATGTGCAGTAAATGTAATACAAAGATGTTTTCTAAGCCCGGTAGTCATTGGCACACCTTGATTTGCATTAAATTTCGATTTGCTTCCCGGGGCAGCTACGTTTCGACTGCAGTTTGGTCCTCTGCGACCGTAAGGATCTCTGTCAGGTGCCAGGGCCGGGGCTCTGCCCACCGCCGCTCCTCCGCAAAACGGCCTCTAGTTATTATCCATTTGTTTCGCTTTGCCATGAAATATGCTGTGAAAGGTGATTGCTCTCTCTAATGTTTTGTTGCTTCCTAATGCGATTTGTGTGACTGCTGCTGGCCCCAACACTCGGCGAGCAGGAGGCGTGCTGCGGGTGTGGGGGAAAGTGCCGGAATAAGATGGCGAGGACGAGATGTGCTGCCTCGCAAATGCAGTTGTGAGCGAAACCCTTTGCGGGGCGCATAGTGTTTTGATATATTTCTTAGAGCCGGTCAAGTCCTGCCGGGATGGGCGTTCCTCTTTTTGATCGCTTTGCCTGTCCTTTCGCACTTTGTGGCGTATTGCAGCAAAATGTCTCATAAAAGTAATGAGCAGCACATGATATTTCCCCGTGTGGACACGGACGGGTCAGATTCTTCCTCGTTCCTCGAAGCCTTAAACAAGGGTTTAGTAAGGCTTTGTCTTCTATAGCATGAGCGCCATACATCTGATTTAGAGCAGAAGGCGTGAATTGTTTTTCCAGCCTTGTAAATATGCCGACGGGAAAAGGCCAGGTCAACTGCAAACGCAGGCATAACGCGCGCAGACAGGAAAGGTGTACGATTGTTTATCCTTGCGGATCGACTTTGAATACTGAGATTGTTTTCCGACTGATCTGCCATGTTTATGACTAATTCATGAAGCTGCTGTATAACTAGAGCTTTCCGATCTTTTCATAATGCAGCACCATGCCTCATATAAAAAGGTTAGTGCTGGGAGATGGAAAAGGAGAAAAAACCCCATGTAATAAGTTTCATACAATATAGCGTATTGACATACACTCACCGGAAACTTTATGTATGCAGAACCTACAGAAACGGTATGTTGAGCCAGCATGGATCGAGAACCCTGCCGAATGTGTCCAGCTCCTTGTTGCTGAATTCATGCTGTTCTGTACGCAAAAAAGCCTTCAAGTACTTGATAGGGGGACGTAATAAAGTGGCTGGTAAGAGCATAATAATGATGGAAAGGCCTTTAGAAGAGAAGCAGTTCCCAAAGGAGTTGTGGCAGATGACACACAAGTGGAGTGGAGGTGGATTCCGCAAAGAGTTGCCGCAGCAAGGCAAACACAGGTGTGAGACGGTGATAAGACACCTGGACACAGTATATAGGCCAATAGATGTATATGTATATGGCTGTGGTGAGGAGCTGGAAGACGGTGGATGGTTACTGAGATCAGTGAGCCAAAGGAGTCTACGTTACGGTAGAGCACAACTCAAAGGAAGCACAGTGAGTCACAGGATGGTAGAAGAAGGGAATGAGGAAATGGGGGAGCTGGGTGGGGTGGCAGTAGTGTGGCACTGGGGGCACAGTGAGGCTTTTCAGAAACACAACGGACTTGAGTCAAGCCTTGTGAGAGAAACAGTCAATTATAGCCTTGGAGATGCTTCCCCCTTGAATGTATTCACAGATTTATTAATTCCGCCCACTTACGGATAAAAAAACAGCATTTTTTCACCCCTCCTTGCTAATTCCTGCTGGAGTTTCTGAAAGTACAGGTCTCGCGGTGCAGGCCTGCGAGCGCCCCGGGCGTGTTGCACCCGAATACATTTTCACATGCCAAAGCTCATTTTTCATGTGTATATATAGACAGTCTGTGTGTGGAAGATGCCAAGAGGGGAGCGGACAGGAGGCTTTCTCCCAGTCTGCCGAGCGGGGAGGTTTGTGGCCAGCAGGGTCCCCCTTACCACCATCACCAGCCAAAGACGGTGCTGGATTGGACAATGATTATAAGAATTTGGTATGAGGAGCACAAATGAGCCGTATTGTTGAGTTTGACTGTCTTGCTGCAGTACCAGATAGCATCATAGCACAGTAAAATGTTTCACACTACTGACTTTAAAATATAAATAGCATTTGATCTTTAGGACAATTCGCATGAATTCTGAAACATTTCAATACCTTCTGAAACTTCTTAGATTGTTTAGTATGGTCACACCTGTGGAATTTTGTACCTTTTTATATGCATTTATTAGCTGAGTTATCCACCAGGTTGGACATTTTAGAGATGGAGAGGTAATAACGGATTATACATCACCAAATTTTGTTACCCTGCCCTGAGTAATGTGTGCAATGCCGTGTGTCATCTATAATTTATTATTACTTTTTGCATTTTCACTTTTGCAAAAGATCATACAAATTGTTGTTTTTATGTGTGCAATTATTACAGCTATTGGCTCCTGTTACCATGTAGCACTGTGGTGGTGGTGATGATGATGATGATGATGATGATGAAGTTTTTTTTTTTTTTTTTTTTTAACTGTTTCCGAAACCCATCTCCCACTGACACCCCACCCTCTTGCCAGTTCATTTCTTTACCATAAAGCATTCGCTAGTACCCCTCAGCACCTATCACTTGCCCTTTCCCTCATGCCTCCCTCTTGTTCTGTTCCAGAAAGCTGTCTAATGTATATGACACTCATTTTTCCAGCTGGCAGCCCTTTGTGGGTATTTGGGCAGACAGACCTTAAATGTTTAGTACATGAGGTGCATGTCGAAGCCCACAGAATGTCACCAGAATAACAAGCAGAGATGCTCCAGCCATAGTGATGTGCAGACAGTTATAACAAATTACACATCACTAACTGTGTTACCTTCTAAAGATAGAGAGATGTATCTGCAACTTCTCTGTGTGCTGGTTCTGTCTCAATGTTGCTGTGACACGGTGCTGTTCTGTTACCTGTGTGTTATTCTGAGACCCTTGGCAGCCAAACCACAAAAAGCACATTTCTACAGAATCAGTGCTGACCCAACACCTGTGGGAGAGTGGTTGCCTTTTCAAAAGGCCAGCTTGGTTTGTCACTTCAAGTGCTTGGCTGGAGTAGCGGACATTTGGATGATCAAATCAAGGTTGGGGGAGATGGTTTGTCCAGGGGTCTTCATGCTGAATGCCAAGGATTGTCCATAAATGTGATGGAAGTCCAGGTGCTCGGGGAGCAATCCATCACTCAGCATTGTTTTTCTAGCCACCAATTCTTCTCACCTTTAACTGCTTCACACCACATTTGTCATCCTGCCTGAATTACCCAAATCTGTCCATTTCTACCCATGTGCCCGAGTGTGGTGGCTCAGTGTTACGCTGTCTGGAGTGCGGTTGGTAGCGAGGTTTGGTCTGAATAGCTCCGCATCTGGTTTTAAAAACTTAACCCCGGTCTCATGATCGCTTTACTGACAAAACCGTTCACCCACTTTTCTGTCTGGCTGTGTGTGCTGTTTGTTATCATAATCCTTCTGTCTTAGTTAGTGCGACAGACAATGATGAACTCCACCTGAGTTTGTTCTGTATTTTTGAAAATTGCTCTTCGCCAGATATTTCATAGAGGGAAAATGCATGGAGATCCCCTGGTTGAGGAATCAATGTTTACTTTAGATTCTTAACATGGTTTATTTCCTACACACATACCAACAATAAATAAACCAGGCCTATTCTCTTAGCAATTATCTTTTTCATTTTCGCAAGCTGATTCATAACTGAATGTGAAAGACAATATGTGCCAATACACTTGAACTCTAGTCAAATTTTAAGGATTCTGATCGCTTTTTCCCTTCGTGCTTCATATAGGCTCAGGGACATAAAAGTACTACATTCAACTGACAGATGGCAGATATTTCAATATTGTGTCTGTTGGCTTGGAAAATTTAGCAAAATACTTCATTAGCAAAATCGTTTCACTATGTTCCTCAGGAAAGCGCATATGCACCTTTGAACATTTCCCTCAAATAAAACAAACATCTCGTCTTCTAGATGAAAAGCATTTGCTCCTTTCCAGTTTTCTCTGGTTGTGTAGCTTCTTCACATAACTGGTGATCAGATCTTTTTTGTCAGTTCTGGCGGTACAAGAATAGAGGCTGAAAGAGAGAAGGTGACTCTGGGATTGTTTTTATGTAATTCCCTTTTTATGGATGATCATGAAATGTGCTGTTATATTTCTGAAAAAATAACTGCCCCTTTGCAGTCTGTAACTGGCTGTGGCACCTTTAGCTGCAATGACCGCAACTAAATGGTTCCTGTGCCTCTTGACCTGGGTCTCACACCATTGTGGAAGAATTCTGGACTACTCCTCCATGCACACAGCTTTCACTCAACAATATTTGTAGTTTTTTTTTTTTAGTAGAAACAGCTCTTCTTAGGTTTTGTCACCACATCTCAGTCTGGCTCAGATCAGGACATTGACTAGGAATGTCCACAACTATAATTTTGTGTTTTTTTTTTTTTTTTGTTTGTAGCCATTCTGATGTTGACTTGCTTGTATGTTTGGGATTATTGTTTTGCTGCATGAAGTTGATTCCTGCAGCTTCAGCTCACCAGCTGATGGCCCGAGAACCTTCTCTAGAATTGTTAGACTGGAAGAAGAATTCATGGTTCCTTTACTGACAGCAAGGTGCCCAGATCCTTTGGCAGTAAAATGTCCTCATTAAAGTGTTTCACAGCTGAAATAACAGCAAATATGGTAAACAACAATCCATTTGTAGAAATTAATTCAGCTCATGCCTCCAGTTCAGAAAGTACAGTGTGACCTGTGGAGATACTGAGAAAACCCTTGATATTGTCTCTAAAATGGAATCTGAACATTATTCACTTACGTTTAGCATTTATCTGGTGAACCTCTGGCTGATGTTTATTTCCTCTGCATACAAAATATGTTTCTAGCAATAAAATATTTCCTATAACCTCCAAGTCAGTTCTCCTTGCCAGTTTTATGTTTTCATGTGCAGTGTAATTGTTTCTGATGGCTTGGTTTCTCGGCTGCCTGTTGATATTCCTTTGGGAACACAGGCTATGCTGGTGTAATGATACAGACGCTCATGATAAGTAAGGGAAAAGAGGTGACTACTCGAGTTCAACCTCAGGAAGTTTTAACTGTTATTTGAACCATAAAGCCAACATAAAGTGGTGTATTTGCAAAGTGTATATAAGTTCAAATTTTCCGGAGCAAAATTAGCAAATAAATGACTGTGGGTCTCTACCAGGCACAACCTCAGCACGCCCGGTCCACATTTCTGAATATTTTTGGTTTGGTTTGTAGTGAGAAGAGACAGAGGCCTTACAGAGCAACAGAGAAATAATTTAAAACACTGACCTCTTTGAAGTGGCATCAGAGGAGAAATGATGACTTTTATTTTAGCAATTACGCTACTCACATTCTATGGACAATTAAAACAAATGAACATTTTGCTCCTTTAACGCCAAGATGAGATGAAGCATTTTGTTCTTTGGTAACTATCCATTTCACTGTAAACGGAAACATTAACCAAGAAAACAGTGGTAAAAGGCAGCTGATTTCCTGTCTTCTCAATGTGCTCTGAGATGAAAGGAACAGGAAAGAAATGAGATGCCCTTAGTAGTACATCTTCTGCCGTAACCCCAAATTCATTCTTTTTCTTTTTGTCAGAACAGCACCGGATCACGACAACCCGGACAAAAACAGAACACGGAAATCGTATTCATAAAAGATCCAGAAAGTGCGGCCATGTCTGAAGTTCCCCAAGTGTCCGGTCTTTCCAGAATTCATTTGAATGATCATGAACATCAGATGTCCCTGAGGAAGAAAGTTTATCACTTCAACCATCCACATACCAATGGAAGGTGCTTGTGCTTGCAACTGAATACACAGAGTTGGATGCTGAGAGTACATCACCAAGGGGTTACATTACACACCAATTCCCCATTGCTGGGCCAGGAGGAGTCTGAAATTCAAAGTGTTAAAATGAAGGTCTGGGCTAAAGCAGCAGGTTCTGAAAGGAGCGTGACTTGCAGGCAGTATGGTGGGCGTCCAAGGGGGCGCCGGCACGACGCTGAGCTGGAGGGGCTGCAGATCTTCGGCCAAACCCCCGGGAAGCCATTCAGAGACCCCTCCATTGCCTAAAAATTGACCCTGTTTGTAAAGCTAAAGGGCACACAGGCATGGAAGCATAGCATCATGGTGCGTGCTCATCTCCAGCTAGTTCCAGTTTGCTCCCACAATGCACTACAAAGGCCATCTGGTAAGCATACTGGGAGCTGCAAAGAGGAGAGCGGTTTAGGGAGAAATGGAATTTGCCCCCCACCCCCTTTTTTGCTCTACTATATTAGAAAACTTTTGCTGCTGACTGTGTGCAGCATCAGTTTGCAGCCGAGGATGGGTCAGAGAGGCGCCGCAGACTCACGCTGAGCCTCAGCCGGGTTCCACCGAGAGGGTGACTCACGCGTCACGTGAATGTGAGTCGCCGATGTTGCTAATTGCTCAGCGCGGTCCCCCACTGCGGGGCAGGTGCTCGCAGGCGTTCAGTGCAGCCTAGGCCCCCCAGCAGGCATACTGAGCCTGAGATTTTTAAGAATTCTCATCCAGCACTCGCAGAATCCTGTCTGCATGAGGGAAAGCAAGTTGAATACCCCTGGCAGCCTCTCCTCTGTCGTTCCATTACCCACAGGTTAGCACAGGAATGACATCAATCTGCACACGGGGACCGGTGGCCTGGGTCTCTGCACTTGCTTTGGACTTTGATGAATGGCAACGCCACACGAGAGATGAAAGACACCGTGATCTGCTGCAAGTACCACTCTCTTCTCGACCTGGTCTTCTTGGTTAGCCTCAGACCTCAAGGCCTTCTGTGCTGACCCCCCATGGCCTGTTGTCATGCTTCAAGTTGAAGTTGGACTGATGAGGAGCAGGGCTGCTTATTCTCAGTCCAGCAGGAACTCCCGGGCTGCATAGTAGCTGGGGATGAGCGATGCTGAGGTGGGAGGGTGCACATGAGGAAGACCAGAAGAGGTAATTTGACAGGCCAGAAGCAACTGACTGTCATCTGTCATTTATTTACGGGATCCGACTGCAGGTGCTTAATAAGGATCCCGTGACAGAGCGGCCTGTTTTTGGAACAGCAGATCAGTTCCTCGAACCTTTGCTGGCAAATGAATTTGTGGGGGCTCCAGTACTAATTTGTGACTCGATAATCTGTGTCTCCGTAATAAGGAAAAAAAAAGTCTCAATTACTACGGGTTTGAAGTCAGATAAATGGCGGAGGCGCAAATATTTAATTACAATTGCGAGTTGAAGACAGGATCACAGGAACGGGTCTGTTCCGTGTCTCCGGGTGCAGATGCGATGTGTGGTTGCCATGGTGTTTCGAGGCAAACGCGTCCAAGCCTCAGAGTGGAAAAGGATGGCACGGGTGGGAAGTAAGAAAGAAATCAGTGCGATGCGTTTACAAACCCAACGCTTTCCTGTCAGCCAGGCTAAGCTGCGCAGGTTTCGGCTCAAACAAAACTCTCGAGCGAAGATAATGGATTCCTGGGCGTTTCAGTTCTGTTTGTGGAAAACAAACTCGGCAATGAACAGCAAGATTGTATGTTTGCTCGTGTTTTGGACTCCAGTACAAAGTAGATCCGTTTTCCAAAAATGACTGCAAAATTTCGGTCAGATGAGATTACTGTTCCTGAGCACGTTCCTCCCTGTTTACTTTTAGTCCGCTGCTACATGTGCTCTAATTCAACAAAATTTATAATAGTGTGAGCACACAGAGGGGAAAAATAGCTGAATGCAGTATAACTGACACAGACAGGAGCAGTAAATTCACTAATAATAATAATAATAATAATAATGATGATGTTGTTGTTGTTGTTAATAATATTTTATTCTTAAATATGAGCTGCTCTACAAAACGGTAGAATCGCTGCCTTTAGTTTCTGCAGCCAAAGATTTATCCAACCAGGGGCATAAAATTGGAATATAAAGTGGGCTACACTGGACAGGAATAAATCAGTGTACAGTTTATTATGTAATAATATTAATCAACTTGATCAAAGGGCTAATAATAATAATGCAGCTATTTAAAGAACAGTTTTCATTCCATCACTGAAAGTATATTGACTTGACATTAATCATGTGTAACACTGGCCGCAAATATTATTTGGTCATGAAATCCTGCTTATTAACTCATAATTTAACACCTGAGGCTCTGAACACTGCAGGGTTTGCAGTATGGTGCTGTTTGATTAACAACTGTGTGCTTTACTGTGTGATGTCCTTCTTCAGGGCTTGATGTTGGTGTAGTGTGTGTGTGTGTGTGAGAGAGAAACAGAAGGTGGACAGAGTATGTGTGGGTGTGTATATGAGTCAGTGAGAGTAGGTTACATGTCTGTGTGTGTGGGGGGGGGTGACAGACCATAGCGTGCATGTGATCTGTGTTTTTGCGTGTGTTTCACCTTACTTGTAAGTGTAGTTTGTGTGTGTGTGTGTATGTATGTGTGTGTGTGAGAGAGAGAGAGAGAGAGAGAGCGAGACACAGGCAGGCATTGTGATGGAGGAACGAACGCGTGTACGAGTTTTGAAGGGCTCCTGAAATAGTAGCAGTTGGAGAGAGAGAATCTCAATTCCCATCGCAGCAGAACGGCAGTGCTCTCTGAAACACTCGCCAACAAGTGATCGCTTTGGGTGTAACAGCACCGCTAACTGAATTTGCTGTTGGTGTTTGAATTGCAGAATTGAGTCTTGGGGAAACCTGATACAGGGCAACTACGAGAGCCCCTGGACACACAGCAGCGTAGCAGCGGGACGCATTTCTCTCTTTAAGTTTCCTCACCCGCACTGCACCTCTCGCAGCCATGTGTTGGGTCTTTCTGAGTGGAGCCATCTGCTCCAGAAAAGACCCTGTGACCACTTCGCTTTGGTAGCCTCCAGTCATCCCCCACGATGAAGCTGCTCAACATTTCCTAAATCTGAAAACCCACCACATCTTTAAAGAATTGGGGGGTTGTGGTCATTCGGTTAGGTCATCATCTTCACGTCCTTTCACTCTTAATGAGTGCACAGACTATATAGGACTGTTCATCTATAAATACTTTTTGTCTTGTATTCAGAGGCGTAAGCTTGCAAATCATTTGAAATATTAAAATAAAGTGTGTCTTATTAACATTTTGTGTTTCGGTCCCTTTTTTTTTCTTTTTAAAAAATTCTGGAAAAAATACATAGGTGCGCTCGACTGTACGGTCATTGTGATATCTGGGTGTATGAGGATTTACTGAAGCACGACAGCTTCGCTAATCCAAAACTTTGAAGGGCAGTGACAATTGTAGCATCATTGTGAGCGGGAATGAATACTTCTGCACCATTTTAAAACATGATTCATTTACATCAGTTTGCATCTAGGGTATTATGTATTCAAGTGTTTGTATTTTAACAAAGCTGCAGTGTGGTGTGCCCTGTTGATTTTTGCTTGGAATTTTTATTGTGTTTACACTGCGGGGGGGGGCATGTAGGGGTTATGACATTTGCATATGTTGAAAGGTTTTTTTTTATTTTTGCAGCATTTCTCATTAACCTTCTGAGAGTATGAAAAAGGAGTGGTTAGGGAAGGTGCGATTTTGGTGGCTGAAGTGTGATCTTGGCCCTTCTTCAACAGGTGGCAGTGTGACAGCGAGTGGGCGGCCACCGGCATGTGACAGCGGGGGGGGTGCCTTAAAGATGACTCTGCTCGCGGGAGATGGCTCAGACTACGACTACAGTGCTCTGAGCTGCACGTCCGACACGTCCCTGAATCCCCCTCCTCCGCTCCATGAAAGGGAGGCCCTCAAGGGGACCTTCTACAAGCGAGCCCAGCACCTCCCGCTGGGGGGGCCATGCAGCGAAGCCACACTGCCCGGGGCCCGTAAGCTCCACGCCATCATCAATGTAGGTGGCCTACGCTACCAGCTGCCCTGGACCACACTGGAGGACTTCCCGCTTACCCGCTTGGGTCAGCTGCGCGCCTGCAGCAACTTCGATGAGATCATGCGCGTGTGCGACGACTACGATGTCGCCCGCAACGAGTTCTTCTTCGACCGCAACCCTTGTGCCTTCCGCACCATCCTGACGTTCCTGCGGGTGGGCAAGCTGCGGGCGCTGCGAGAGACCTGCGCCCTGTCCTTCCGCGACGAGCTGCTGTACTGGGGAATCCCGGAGGATTGCCTCGAGTGGTGCTGCCGCCGCCGCTACCTGCAGCGCATTGAAGAGTGCGAGGAGCTGGACCAGGCTGAGGAGGAGGAGCTGCTGGAGGCCGAAGGAGGGCTGCGGGAGCCCCGGGCCCCTCGCTCGTGGCGCGGCCTCTGCATGCGCCGCCTCAGGGACATGGTGGAGAGGCCCCATTCAGGGCTGCCCGGAAAGATCTTCGCCTGTCTCTCCGTGCTCTTCGTCACCGTCACGGCCATCAACCTGTCCATCAGCACCATGCCGGCCATGCGAGCCGAGGAGGAGGCGGTGAGTATGTTTGTGTGATTTAAACCTTCGTCTCTCATCCGGAAGGCAGCAGCTCCAACCACCACTCCACCTGCTTCTCCATTTTGGGTGCCTGTTTCTGCCTTAGTTGTTCGTCCAATTTTTTACATAAATATGCTCAGCTTTCCTTTGTTGTTTTTTTTTAAACAGCATAGGAGTCCACGCACGCCGACACTGCATGGGACGTTTTACCTTAATCCACCTTAGTCCTCTTAATTACAGAACCGACACCGCAGGGGGCGTTCAAATGAGTTCCTGAAGAAGTGCGACAAAAGCCGTCGTCTTTTCTCCAAACTCCTCACATCTTCATGCTCGAAGAAAACTGCTGTCAGAATGAAGCGGGAGGCTAGACAGTTGAATCACAGGGACGGCAAGGAATTTCTGTTGGCGAAAGTTTTAATTAAAAGCCCTCGGTAGCGCAGCGCCAGAAGAGCCCTGCAGCACCCGTGTGTCCTACACGACGACACTTTGAAGCACTCTGAGGCATCACATGGACCAGGGTCACGTTCAAAGGTGGTCCCGTTCAGCGGGGTCTGTTCTCAGAAAACCTGCTGGCTCTCGCCCTCCGAAAGCTCTTTGACAAAGCGGAGTGCTCATTACCGGGGCTGACATTACATTGCGGTGTAAAAATAGGTTACGGAATACAGGACTTCCTCGCACCTCCCGAGCCTCATCCGAAGGAACCACGCACGCATCAGGGTGTTAACGCTGAGCCTGTGTGACAGCCGAGAACATGTGTGTGTTGTGCTGTTTACGTTCACTGATAAAAACTTCAAACGCAGACCGTCGGCAGCACATCAACGGCACGACTCAAGCGAATTTCCACTATCTTAGCAGCCCAAAATAAAAAGTATCTCAAAAATTACTGGTCATCTGCACATGAGCAGACCTCGGGTGACCATCAAATGACCATCAATGCATCTAAATACTGTTTACTAAAATATGTTTTCCCAAATTTTCAAAAAAAAGACAACAAAAGGAAAAGAAAATGTTATAAAATCAATTACAATATTTCAAGTGACTTGCTTGCATAAAACTTTTATGTATATGTAACATAAATATTATAATAATTATAAATGTAGATTTAGAAGGGAAGTGTCAGAGATGCGGGAGCAAATCTCTAATGTTACTAACTTTTCTGCTGGGAAGTTAGTTAAGGAAAATCGAACCGAGAGTTTTAAAAACCATCAGTCATTGCTTTACTATCATCTCGAACCCCTTGTCGTGGTGAGGGTTGCAGCCCATCTTTGAATCGCAGGATGAGAGGCTATGAAATAGCTCCCTGGGTGGGACAGCAGCTTAGGGTGACCAATTAACCCAAAACACATATTTGGACTGTGGGAGGAAACCAGAGCGCCAGCAGGAAATCCACACAGATACAGAGAGAACATGCAGACCCCACACAGACTGAGGGGGATTTGAACCCACACAGGCCAGGGGCTATGAGACAGCAGGGTTAGGGCTGTTGAGTCACATGACCAGAACTCTCTCTCTCACACACACACACACACACACACACACACACACACACACACACACACAAAACTTCTGTCTGTGCCAGCCTCTGTCAATGCCTCCATGTTAACACTGAACAGTTTGAACACTTTAATTCAGCATTTGTCACAAATCTTTCTTTCTCTCCACACCAAATTTGTACCTCCAGGAAATCGTGTGAGGGGCATTTTCTGCATGCATGCGCGCTTTCATTCTGCATTTGAATCATAACATCTTTCTCTCCATTCTGGAACAGACAGAAAAAGCAAAAGCATGACTCAGCGCCACCTTTAAGCTGAGATCATCGCAGTCTGGACCAGCATGAGCGTCAGTAATGTGTGAGAGATGTGAAGAAAGTGCAGGCGGCAGCAGTGCAGCAACCAAGGCAGAAATGCACAACTCAGAAGGCTGTGTTATCCTGTTACTGCCCTCTGCTGTCCAACGATGGGGCCACAAGTGCAGCAACTGCCAGCACTATAAACGTGATTTACCTTAACTTATCTGTATCTGGACTGACAGCTTTGCCACTCACTGGGTGACCTTGAGTTTCAGGACTGTGGTAGGGGAGGTGGTTTCTTAGTGTGGAACTGTGTTGCTCTCCTTTCTAAACCATGTAGATTTTCGGAAAAACAAAAAAGTCGCAGTAGTGGGCCAGTGTGAAGGCTGCTGAACTTTGTGTGCTGCTTTGCAAGTGACTGTTGCACAAGTTGCCATCCATCCCTCCATCCATCTGTCCCTCCATTATCCTGACCAGAGTTGTGGTGGTCTGGAGTTCATTCCAAATTCAGTTCGATTTTATTTTTATATAGCGCTCTTCTCACTGCAGTGACGCAGAGCACTAACAGAAACCTAAAAGGTTTTAATTCACATGCACTTCAACAGGTAATATTGTACAGTTAGCTAACTGGCCACACAGGAAAGGAAAACAAAAAACTCCTTTCCACTAGGGAATAGGAGAAAAATAAACCTCTGGGGGGTCCATGTGCCAGTGGAAGCCCAGCCCTCCTGGGCATCCTAAGCAATGCTAATAGTCAGAAACTGTAGTTTTGTCTTTGTTGCATAAACAGGTATGTTAAGTTCCAGTTCACAGTCCAGGCAAGCCACCCACGTCTGCAGCGTCTGGTCTATCATGGATCTTTGTAATTCAATGAGGTCTGGTCATTTAAATTCAATTGGATGATTTCATAATCGCATCCTGGAAGAGGGTGTGCCGGTCCATCAAAGTGTTGCACAAGTTGTGATCCGTCTTATTGGTCACAGCCCACCAAAGACAAAGGACTCTGAACCATCGCTTGTCTCGACCAAAAAGCTTGTGACCGGTCACACACAATCAGCAAAACATCACTGACCTTCCACCCCCACCATAACCCCTTGGTGGGTGAACAGGTGACCGACTTGTCCATGTTGTACCTGTGGGTGAAGAAAGAAACAACCTGTAGGTTTCTAATAGCACCTGTTGTTCTGTGTCCCAGGGCAAGTGTTCCCAGATGTGCTACAACATCTTCATCGTGGAGACAGTGTGTGTTGCCTGGTTTTCGCTCGAGTTCACCCTGCGCTTCATCCAAGACCGCAGCAAGCTGGCCTTCCTCCGGCGGCCCCTCAACCTCATCGACGTCATAGCCATCCTGCCCTACTACATCACCCTGGTGGTGGACAGCACGTCCAAAGGTGAGAAGCGCATTGGTTCCGGCAGCACCTACCTGGACAAGGTGGGCCTGGTGCTGCGGGTGCTGCGTGCGCTGCGCATCTTGTACGTGATGCGTCTTGCTCGACACTCTCTGGGCCTGCAGACACTGGGGCTGACGGCGCGCCGCTGCACACGGGAGTTTGGCCTGCTGCTGCTCTTCCTGTGCGTGGCCATCGCCCTCTACTCGCCGCTGCTCTACCTGATCGAGAGCGAGGCGGCCGGCGCCCGCGAGTTCAGCAGCATCCCGGCTACGTACTGGTGGGCTGTCATTACCATGACCACGGTGGGGTATGGCGACATGGTACCTCGCAGCGTGCCTGGCCAGGTGGTGGCGCTCAGCAGCATCCTGAGCGGCATCCTGCTCATGGCCTTCCCGGTCACCTCTATCTTCCACACATTCTCGCGCTCCTATGTGGAGCTCAAGCAGGAGCAGCAGCGGCTCCTGCAGCGACGGACGCACTTCCTGCTGCGCAACCGCATGACGGGGATCAGCAGCCTGTCGCTAGAGAGCGATGTGCTCTTCCCCAGCGGCACATCCTCCTCCGAGCCCCAGAACAACGAGGACTGAGCGGGCTGACCCAGTGGCCCCCCCACAGTAGCTTCCTTCTGTTCACAGTTCACCTGTCGGTCGCCGCGTGTCATTCTTCTCTCCCACATCCCCTCTGTTTGGACTCATTGCAGACTGCAGGATGTGCAGCTTAAACGCTGTCTCGTGTTGCAGTCGAATCGATAACTCGATCAATCCACATCTTTTGTTACTATCAAGAGTGTTAAATGGCTGTGTAAGTTAAATAAATAATGCAAAAGCTACTGTACTCTGTTTAGATCTGAACTTATTTTTTTATGGTCTGCTAAACGTGCTCCTCGTCTCTCTGGATTTGGGTCTGCATTTGATGTGCAGCTCGGCAGCATAATGTTGAGGTTTGAATGTAGTTGTTGGTGTCCCCACTAGGCACCGCCCAGAGGGATATACAGCCCAAAAAAAGTTTATAACTGTGCTCAGAAAGTTATATTTCATTTTAACTGGAAGCTGTTATGATGGCCAGGATTAACATGCTGTATATTTATTGCTCCAAATACATGAAAATGAACGAGGCGCTAATGAACCTTTCCTCAGTATGATTTTTGTAGCCAATTCCCAACATGCCATTTTTTCATTGGGAGTGGAGATACAATGAATGTTTATATCTGCACTATAGTATTAGTATCATCACCTACTGTGAATGAGTGAGTGAGTGAATGAATGAATGAATGAATGAATGACTGACTTTGAAAAACTCCACCCTCTCAATGACTGCTGTAAATGTACATTTTTCAGGTGTATGAGGGCTGCAAATTATCATTTTATCTACTAAATTTAGATACTGTATGCAATATATTTGTCCATTTTGGCCTTTGGAGATTCTGAATTTTTGCCTGCGCTTGTGTCTACATTGTGTCGCGCAAATTGTTCATCAGTGTCGTCTGAGATCAAAGAGACAATAAATGGTTCACACTGCCTGTCCAGTGGCGTGACCTCATGTGAAAATAAAATGTGCTCATTTACTGCATTCTTGGCCTCTAGAGAAGAATTTACTTCTGTCCATCCATCAGTCGTCAGCAACTGCTGCTGCAGGTCAGGGTCATGGTGGTCCAGAAAGGGAGAGGGATTTTTAAACCTCCTATTTATTTGTGTTTCACCCAAGTGGTAGACTTTGTAGGTCTGCAGCACAACCACACAGCCTCACCATCTCTGTCCAAAGTGAAGGTAATTCAGTGTGTCGATGCTATAGATCTGTTACACCCCACAGCCACCTTGTGTGTTATGAGAGAGAGAGAGAGAGACCACTGAACTCTGCATAGGGGAGCATCATTGTACTGCAGTACACAGAGTAAACAAACTCGCTTTACTAGACTACCTCCCCTTTCGGCCCTCCCACTCTCTCTCGACAGCATCGTACGCCTGCACCCCACTGTGTGTCACAGTCGCTTTTGTAGGTCCTATGAGGCTCAACTCTATACGCAGCTACGCGTGAGATGTTTTTCAGCAAAAATGGTGGTACAGACTCTTCTCAAACCTCGGATTTTACAGATGATCACAAAAATATACCAGGAAAAATTGAAAAATCATAAATATTGAAAAACCTACTTGTTAACCATAGTATTAAGAAAAAAATAATTAACTGTTATTAGTTTTTTGTAGAAAAATTTATGAATAATTAATGGTTAAAATAATGTTTTTAACACTTGATTCTGTGCGTCAGTAAAGCGCCATCCCTCCATCCCCATAGTCAGTGTGATGAAGGCACCACAGCGCCCCCTAGCGTCCTTGTAGCGGCGGCTTAATAACTGCTGCATGTGTGTTTCACTCACTTACCCACATTACCTGTTCAATGCACACCACATCAGTGTATAACAGTGTTACCATAGTGAACAGTGCAGAACTATAAAACACTGTGGTAAAAAATATTCCTCTTTCAATATTCCGGTCCCCACAGTCATCCTTATAACCCAGAACATCGGATGGACAGCATGGGACTAAGTGACTTTACTTTGTCTGCTGAATAAATGCACTTTTGTTTTCACTGAGCCATGTGTCACTTTGCAGAAAAGCCGCTTCATAATGAACAAATGCAAATGCAGTGAACTTCCTAGCGGTTTGGCCTAAATCCACCTCAGGGGTCAGGCAGTGGGAATGCATACCCATGTGATCACAGGGGCCTTCAGGTGAATGGTTAGAAATAACGGTGGTGCAGAAGCTGAATGTCCACTAGAAGATACAACAAAGTCCACCAAGGTACAGTGGGTGTGTTGAACCAAGAAGAAAATCCTGATGGGCATAGGTGATCCAAACCGGGTGACTGTATACCTAAACGGCAAATACATCGAGGTTCGCCTGTACCATCACACCTACTGACTGCACGGCTAATAACACAAACTGAAGGTGACCAGATGCCGACAAAGGTTGCGTGTGTTGAAGTAAGACAGCAAAAAAACTTAAAAGTCCTGCTATGGACTGCGATCCCAAAGTGTTTCCAGAATTGGCTCCGCTGCACTGGGACTCTGCATCAGAATCGCAGTTAAAAATGGAATGATTGCATATTTTTCAGCGAACGTTTAATTCACATCTATTTAATATTCACACATTAAATATACAAGAACTCTGCACACTTTCAAGGGCAGCAGGCCTGAACATCGGTACCTCGTCCTTTTGGAATTTCTATACCGCTCATCTCACCCCAATGCTGTTTTTGTTTCGATTTTGCCATGAATTTGTGTTTGGCTCCACTGCTTCCGCCAATGTGATGTCATTTTCCATCCTCGTAGGGGCAAAATAATTCAGCGGTGGTTCTGCCGTTGAAAGGCAGATTCCATCACGTCTTCAACCCCTGGTCAGATGTGCACTGGTTTCCCAGTCTGCGTACAGGGCTCAAACTGTGGGAATATTGAGAAGGTAATGGGAGAAGCTCCTCCTCCTCCTCCTCCTCTCCTTTGACTTTGTTATCCATCCAGTTTGGTTGGATTCATTGGTTTTTCTTTCCCTGTGGTTATTGTGTTTTGTCTTAAAGGGTCTTGTGTTTGTTTGTACTGCTTAATAAAATCCTATACTTACTCTGGGAAAACTGCAGTCCCTCAGGTTCTAGCCACCCATACATCCACCTCAGATCTAGACCTGGTTACCCTGCGCTCACAACTCTCTTAACATTTTGCTTCATATTTGCTCCTTTTTCACTAAATGCATGATTTATGAGTAAAACAGATGTAGAAAAGTACCAGACAAATAAACACAAGCACTGTAAAATTCGGCATTTCAGTTCAGCATTTTGACACCAGAGGGCTGTGTTGTCAGTAAAATGTCCCTCTTGTGCGTTCAACTGCACGTATCCAGGTTGTGGTCCTCTAAGACTACTGGCACCCTTGATGAAGATGCACAAAAAAGCAACGCAGACTGACAAAAAAGAGGGCGCCCATCCTTTAGCTTCACCAGACGTCCAAGATGGACAGGAGAAGGGAGCAGTGGCTGTGTGGGAGTCAGTGCTGAAGGACCAGGACCACAGCTTGACGGTGGGCGCTGTGATTCCAAGGGTGCTCCTGCTGTCATATTAGTTTGTGTGTCCCTCCTTGGCCGCATGGAGACCTGCCGCTGTCATGCAGATAGAGACCTTCGGAAATCCTGGGCCACACTGGGTCACACTGGGCTGTCTGCCTCAACAAGACTGGAAGGCCATATTGGGATATGAGGGGAGTGTGGGTGTGCAGGCAGGAATTTGCTGAAGGTGCGTGTTGGACAAGAGGCTGCTTGGGTGGCTCTGGGAGACGCCCACGTGTCCAGTTTCATCCATCCATCCATCCATTCTTCCAGTGCACAAGTTCTCACCCAATGCCTGGACTTTCAGTGACACAAACACTTAGCTTGAAATAATTCCTGTGTCAGTCAGGTAAAAAACTGACCCTGGTCTACACTGCTGTACCGATTTACTGTGTTTCACTTTTCTGCTGATTATTCTTCACTATGCTTCATTTCAGAAAACATGGGTCCACACATGAGCCAAACACCAATGTGCATTACGACTCTCAAAACGGACTCTTGGTTTATCTTTCCTTCCCTGATGGGTGAGGCTGGAGGCTGCAGAGATAAGAGGCTTCGATGACGTTCATTATCTTTGCCACAATCCAGGATGCCGCGGTGCTGCACCTTTGACCGTCTCTGGTCAGGTTTCCTCCTGCCTGCAGATGAGTGTCCGCAGGTCGTCCACAGGTCTGCTGCCTTCACCTCGCCGTTGTGTCCAGCCATGAGGCAACAGAGGAGGGAGGCATGAGCAGGGATGTATCTGCCACTCCTCATGGGTGCTGTGGGAGTGAATCAATAAACAGACGTTTTATTATCTCACCCAGTTTAGAATCCAATGGATGGCACCTCTAGGACACTTTTTACTTGGTTCTGTACAGGAGGTACCACACTTTCATGGCATGTTAATGTGTCGCCATCAAGGATCAGAAGTATCTGACACGGTTCTGGTTTCTGCTAAGTCATCTGAATGTGTCTGTTTTCCAAATTGTCGGCTGAGGTTACAGGCAGCTGTCGTGGAAGTCTTTCTTACTTGGCTCTTGTGAGCAGCAGGATGACACACCCAGGCATGTTGACATAAAGCAGCTACAAGAAGTGACACGGTGATATGGACTAGTAGGTAGTGGCCTGGTGTGTGCCACTCACTTGTCATCTGAAGGCTTCTGGTTCAACTCCCTCTCCTGGTGCAGCTGTCGTGATTAAACTGTTTACCCTGAATTTACCCAGAATACCATGTACTAACAGGTGAAGTCACTGGGCAACACCTCAAAAAATGATAAATTGGTCTCAGTGTGGACACAGAGGTGTAGGGCAAAGCTATACACTTTCTTCATGTTTGTTCAACTTAGACGTTGAACGAAGCATAAGAGAGGCACGGCTGTATAAAGAAAACTGGCAGAAGACTCATTAACAACCTTCGCCGTGCTGATGATACCAGGATACCAGGTGAAAGCAAAGATGGCTCAAACCATCTGCTCATCGGGGTTAAAAAAGACAGAGTCAAAATGGGCTTGCACCTTGACATGAAGAAGACAAAGATCCTGACAACTGATGGAGATGATCATTGCAACCTTGATGGAGAAGTGAAATAATCGACGTCTGCAGCCCACTTGGGTCGATGATCGATGATGAGCTGTCGAGAAATCCGACAACGAATCTCAACTGGCAAAGCGGCCACCAAGAACCTAGACAGGACTCTGAAGTGCCGAGATGTAACTTTGCATACAAAGACTGGACTTGTTCAAACCCAGGTTTCTTCTGTAATGTTGTAGGCAGGTGAGAGCTGGACAGTGAAGAAATGGGACAGCACCTTTGAGTCATGGTGTTGGTGGAGAATTCTGCGTATACCATGAGCAGCCCACAAATCAACCATTGGTAGTGGAGGAGATCAAAACTGCGCTCTTCCTGGAAGCTCAGATGACAAAGTTTCAACTTTCATACTTCAGCATGCAAAGAGAAAGAGTGTTGGAGAAGGATGTTGCATGAAGGTCAACGAAAAAGATGAAGACCTGTGATGCGACGGATTGATACCATAACCGCAGCTATGGAGGCCTCCTGGCTGAAGGCTGAACACAGTGCAGGGCAGTCGTCCATAGAGTTGACCTGAGTCAAGATGGATTCGAAGGGACTTAACAACAATGTGGACGTGTATCCTGATGTTTGCTAGTTCGGATCTGAGGACCAGCAGAGGTGTAATGCAAACCCTGGACAAAGTAGTTAATCCCTTAATAAAATAATACATTTTTCCACCTTGTAAACGGACAAAATTGTCAGTGATTTTGGATGAAGTTGTTTAGCAAACATGGAAGTAATAAGGGGTTAAAGGAGGGGGGAGGTTAGTGAGATGAATAAAGGCTTTGCTCACGCACGACTGAGTGAAAAGAAAATTATTAGTTATTATTATTCACCATGCAAAGTCACAATATGGATATTGATATGATCCTTATGCACGGCTGCTTTTCAGCCAGTAATGTGGGCTCTAGTACATAATTTAATATTATAGACATTTTACATGTTATTGGACTTTGAATACAAAGAAGTTATACAACCATTTTCATATCAATGAAAGTAACCTACAGCTAATTTTATTTAGTGTTACCCCATAAATAGTTAGTTTTAAAATGAATATAGATTATTTTTATTTTCTTTCTTTTTTTTTTTTTTTTTTTTTGGTGAAAGTAGCCCTGAAGCTGTTCAGCATTTATTGCGACTTTGGCCCGTGGTTGAAAATTTTTGGATTTAACTGATAACTGATACTAAAAATGTCCAGTATTTATGTTGGTTTAAAGGAGTAGATTTCGTAACAAACCTAATATGGCAAAATATTATTTGTAGTTAATTATTATGACGGCATGTTATTATGTTGACACAGAATGTTGTGCTTGAAAGTTTTAAAACTGACACGAAAACTTGATTTGTTTCAAAGTGTAAAGACAAGGAAGCAATACGAGCTTCTGTGTTTAGTTCGAATAATTTGTATCCGTGCTATAAGCTGTATCCCTGGCAGTGCTTCTAAATATGTTACATGCATCTTATTTCTTTTTGCTGTTTAAATAATAAAAAACGTTAAAAATGCGCTTCTGAAGTCGCTTCTACGAGCGAGCGGCGAGCCGAAGCCCGAAACGGAGCGCGAACGCGCCTTACAGGGTCAGGCCTACTCGTATTGGCCCGCGTCCCGCCTCAAAGCAACGGGCGGACCAATGATACGAGGGGAGCGCGCGAGGTTCCCGAGCCCGTGCTGCGGCGGGAGCGCGCTTCGGTGTCCTCCATGGCCGCGGCTGCGCGCACACGGACGTGAGGCGAGCAAACGAGCGAGCTGCGCTGATTTTTTTTCCTCCCTCCTCCTCTTCTCCATTTAAATGTCCGCCTCCGGTTTTCGCCGGACTTCGTGATGGTGTCGGTGTTCACCTCGCTCGGATAAAACGGGACTCTTTTTTTTTTGTTTGTTTTTTTGTTATTGTTTTGCTTTGCGGTTGCCTCCTCGCTGGCGCTTTAGTCCCGCTAGCGAGAGCGGTCTTTTGTGCCGTCCGGCTGCGTGAACAGACGGGGCTCTCTGGCACGGACACCCCGCGTCGGCTAGCCACGGCTCATGGCGGCCTGAGGGGCGCAGGACTCCGGGCTTGAAGCGTAGCAGAAAGAAGAGAGGAGAGGAAAGGAGAGAAGAGAAGAGAGGAGCACCGGTGAGGCGAGGCGAGGTGAGGCGAGCGGCACCTCAGTGTGTGCTTCCACAAAGCTCGCGCTGGGAACGCTTATATACAGTAAATGACAAAAAATATATTATTATGTCGATATATTCAACGAAGTGTGTGTGCGGCAGATGAGTTGACCCCCTCAGGGTTTTTGGGATGTGTACGTCGGTGAACGAGCGTGAGAAGGGCGCGCTGGACCGGCTCGGCCCGCAGCGCAACCCGTCTCTCTCACAGCGTGTCATAGAGAACCGGCTCCTTATTGTTAGGTGGCCCCTGTCCAAGGTGACAGTTGGGCTTGAATGATCACCTTTACGCTGTTTTGCCCATTTAAACGCCAAGCTGTCCCTGTTCAAAGTACCTCGGTTGAAGTGCTGCAGCCAGAGAGGGACTCGAACGCATAACCTGCAGGACTGCACCTGCTGTGCTCGTCGCTATCCCACAGCAGACAGTGGGGCTGGAACCCAGTGCGAAGCGTGTCCAGGGGGCTCGGAGGGTCTGGTGTTGCCACCGTTTGCCCTACAGCGAGTGAACTGGACCGGGTATGCACTTACCTTTTAAAGTGCAACTTGCGGAACTGAAAAATCAAGGTGAAATGGCAATGACTTGTCAGGTAGGACACGTACAGTATATTCTGGTGTGTTACCCTATAATCTGCAAAAAATAGAAGTTAGCAGTTATTTAAATAATTTCTGCTATTTTTTTGCTGTGACTTTCTGGCTCATTTAGTGCCTCCCAGGACTCAATATCTTCCCCACAAGCTGATCAGTGTGGCACTGTGTGTCAGGCTGCCACTCACTTGAACTGACATCCTGTCAGTTTCTGCTGCTTCGCTCTGGATGGGGTTGGATTTTTGGGGGTGAACTGTGTTTTCCGTCAGCCGTGTTACTGGGGAAACAACTGTAGGTGGACCGGAGAACCCAGACTCCCCAGTTTGCGTGCTCTGACTGTGTGCTGACAGCAGTGAAATGCTCAGCCCCCAGTGGGGTTTGATTTTTTTTTTTTTTAATTCAATTCACTTGGTCTCCCGTCGTTGCTTCTGGAACCCTCTGTACATTATTATGTTCCTTTTAATCCCAATATATAGTTCTGCAGAATCTTCATGTCCTCTTATTCATTTATTTTAGTTTTTTTTCCTTTTTCTTTTCTCAAAGCAACTTAGTGTTAACCTACTTATACTGATTTACCCAGTTACACAGCTGGGTAATTACAACTGTGCCAGTTCCAGGTAAGCACTTTGATCAGGGGTACTACTGCAAGAGGTGGGATTCAAACCTGTGTTCTTTGAATTCTGATGTGGCTCCTCTAACCACTACACCACCTGCAGTCCCATGACATCCATCAGCACAGAATATTCAGTTTAGATGTATTTTTATAGCACAGACTTTTAGCCAGGGTGATGCAGAGTGCTGAACAAATAAGAGTGTGCAGGTGCATCAAACACACACACACAGAGTCAGTGTGTTACATTCCCCAAACAGTGTGCATCCAGGCTAGAATCTCTCCCAGCTGCTGTCCCCTCTGCCTTCTGCTTTCATGTATGTATATATATCTGTCATATGCCAGAGATTGTGGGACTCCCACTCAGAATGACTCACACACACACACACACACACACACACACACACACACACACAGACTGTAGATATGAGCGAGATCTCATGCTGGGCTCTCCTTGATTAGTCACCTGGCAGCAAAATGGCACTTTCCAATTGTTTATATGCAGTGCCGTCATGTTCGGGATTATTCATCCTTGTACCTCCCTGGGAGTTTGTACTGTTGCGCAGCTCAGGGTGCCAGACAGTGACTCTGAATGGGTGGAAAGTGTGTCTTGGGGTGCGTTAGGTCTAGCTGGACAAATGTTGTGCATTGGTGGCTGGAACTGGTGTCAGGGAACGAGGATGGGACAACTCCAAAGAAAATAGGTCAGAAACATTGACAAATGTTGGAAAATAAGTTCCGATATGTGAACTGCACACTCTGACAAGTAAAATCCAAACTATGATCGATGTGACTTATGAGCTGGCCGCCGGTCATACGTTGAGAAAAGTAAATATATCTATCGATCTGTCATTAGCACGGTGTCAGCAGCCATCATTAGCTTCAAGTGGATAGAATTGCATAGGCAGTAGCTGTTTCCTTTATTTTTGACAAATTTGGTTTCTTTCTGCCGAGAAAATGGTTTTGAAATGAAAATGCAGGTGCCTCTTAGTGATGTTTCTTTATTATAACATAACAATTGTCATTTTGCTCTGAATTTCTTAATATTTGACCTTAATTTATTTTCCACCTGTTTGTCAGACAATTGTACTTGTCTGACTGTGAAAATTAAAGTTAATTTCCTGTCCTGCACAGTCTACCCCTGGGAAAGAAGTACTTCTCTAGCCCCTTGCCAATTACCATAGAGCCAGGCGTGGGTGTCACTATGGAGACATGCCAGATCCACATGGATGGAGCTGGGACTGTTCTCTATTTGCTGTCCTTCCTCCTCGTCCTTTTGACAGCGTCTGCCTTTTTCCCAGTGTTCAGAGCAGCTTGGTGCTCCTCGCGTCTCCACCTGAAGCGCTCTGTCATAGGTGTCCGTACACAGGAGCGCCAGGAGACGGGGTGAAAGGAGAGCCCGTATTTTGTTTTGCGCACTGGTGCAGCACACCGGCAGCTCAGGGACATGCAAGCCTGGTCCTGCTGCGTGCGGGACCTCAGTTGGCCATGACATTCAACCGGGCCTGGATTGTGAGATCGAACGTGAGGGCAGGTGGGTCAACGGGTGAAAAAGGGCTTTAATCCACGTGCCGCCCTAATACTCTGGTGTACCAGATGTCTGATTATGTTTTCTTGGTAATGCGCTCATTAAAGTAAACAGCGGTGCCGCATGTCAGCCCGGAAGCTCAAGATTATTTTTTCAGCAGGAGGTAAAGAATCCATAAGATTATTATAATGTTGCACAGTTTTATGAATAAACAGTCAATGGCAGTATGTCAGATTGTTATACTTCGTTTTACAGTGGCACAGAATATCGAAGCTCTTTAAACTGCATCATATACTTAGCATTCATGGAATTTTCCTATCTTTCAAAGTGGTGCTGTGCAGTAGTTAAAAAAAAAATCCTTATTTTGCTATTTGTCTTTTGCTATTACCTTATATATGCGGTCAAGTATGTATTTATGTTAGTGGAATAGTTTAACGTAGGAATTACTTGCATATTGGATATTATTATTATCATTATTATTTAGTAGTCAGACACAGTCTGTTTCTCCCAGCAATATTCCTTTCTATGTGCAGTGTCAAATCTCCAGCATTGTGAATAATGGCACTCAGACTCTTTGTGGCTCAGTTGCCATGAAGGGTCAGGCTTCATCCAAAGCAGTTAATGCACTCTGGAATGCCGCCCCCCCCAGTCATAATGAGATCGCTGGGAAAGCGGCTCGGGCCCCTCGGGTTGTGGCTAATCGGCAACATGGCCATGCGCTGGGGCCTTTGTGCGCTCCCACAGTGGCGGAATGTCTTCCTGTGTGACTCGGCAGGCTTTGGTGTCAAAGGACCCCTTGTTTCCCCGGAGTCTTTAAGTCTTTGGCAATCGGATGCTTTGGGAACAGGCGGATGCTGCTTTGCACGAATGCTGTGCATCTGTGGTCAGCATTGCTGCTCAGGACTCCATACCACAGCACCGTTCAGCTTCAGCCAGCTTGACAGAGCAGTTTTCACTAATACCTCCTGCAGTAGGCATGATTTGGTTGTGGTGCGACACCTGCATCTCACCGAGCAAGTGGTGCACAGTCACTCGTGCCTTTGTTTGCTTCCTGTCCGGTTACGGTCAGAGGACTTCCCTGTCTGGGTGGCTGTGGTGTTGATGTGACACAACACATTTATTTAGCTGACAATTCTCTCCAAAGCAATTTACAGGGTTAAGTTCCTTGGACCTGTGTGTCCAACTGGAGAGTTTTTAGGGATGTTATCTCGACCAAGGCTACTGCTGCCAGGAGACAGATTTGAACACAGATTCTTCATATCCAAACACAGCAGGTCTAACCACTACACCACCTGCAGCCACGTACGTGTTGTAGGTCTATCTCAGGAGGAAGCTTCATCAAGTTGCACAACATGACCAGTCACAGCTGCCTTTATATTTCCTCTTAATTCTGTAAGAAGCCAGTTGTGCAACATTGATAGTAGACAAACTGTTTAAAAGAGCATAAAAGCTTTCTGTGTGCTGCTTTTGTTCTTGCAGAGGGGAATGGGGAAAAGTACAGAAAAGTGGATGAAATGGGGGGGGTGGAAGTACAAGTTGCCAGGTTCTGGTGGCCATTTTCCTAATTTTCCCTTAGCTAAATGCTGATGTCTTTTGCCCCTTTCTTGAGTTAATTCTCTGCGCAAAGCCATGGAAGAAGGAAAGCATCTACTTTTCATTTTATCGATAGTTTTCATTGATAACAGAAAGAAGGAAATTACTGAGAGTTGTAATAGACATTAAAACTTCAGAATTTAAAAACAACCTTCAGAACTAACAATTTTAAAGAAATTGATGTTTTTGAAAAAGTTGAAAAGCTGTGCAGGAAGAGAACTGGTGCACAGTGGGCCTTTGTGTATACTGTTGCCACAGTGACCTGAAATCTGGTCCACCCTTTCTGTCTTGTTCCAGGATGTAGACCTCTTGACCATGGTGTGGAGGGCTGGATGCCGGAGCTCATTCAGTTGAGCTCTCCCTGCCATGGCATTAATTTTTCACACGCTGATTCCTGGGCTTCGCGAATGCGCTTCTTTCTCACTGATCCGTGTTACCCCGGCCTACTTTGGCTTCTAATTAGTTCCCAGACTTGTAATTTTCCCGGCTTTTCCACATCAAATGCTAGCCTCGGTTGGGCTGCGATGTTTTGTTCTGTGGCTGCATAAACGTACCCCCTGCAGCCCAGGTGTGGTTGCGACACCCTTGTACATGAGAGTGCTTGACTTGGCAGGACTTTGGGCACTAGACAGGGTCTCTCAACGTCCAGGGACACCAGGGGAGGTTCGCTGAGCCCCTTGGTGGAACAAGTGTCCCCTTGAGTTCCTGCCACAACAGTACCCCGTTCTCCTTCCTCAATCCCCCACTGTTGGTGGCAAGGGTTATCTGCTGAAAAGCGCCTTTATTTCTCACATACTTTTCAAAGGGCCCAACTTCAGTTCTGTGCTTTTTTGGGTGGATGAAACAAAGAAGGCCCTTTGGCTTTGGCCTCGGGTCTTTGCGAGTTCTTCCACTATTTAGCCCCCATGTATAGGCATCCAGTCATAATGAACAGCTGCGAGTTGCGTAACTACACAGGAGCGTTTCGGTGGGCTCCTTTTGTGTCGTGCACATTTTGTCGCAATAGTGTAGACAGATAAGCAAGCAGGGATGTGTAGCTAAACTGATCCCAATACAGGAATCCCTTGTGTAATGCATTTCTGAAAAATGGCATATAAGGTGAAATCTCATACGTTTCAAATGTTTTGTGAAACTATTGCTTTAAGAGAGCGACATTTTATGGGAAGTGAGTGTATTCGAGAGAGGTGTCTGTCAGCTATTTTGGGTGTGTTACTTAAATGAATAAATAGGAAAATTTCGCTCATGCTCAGCTCTTGTTCCTCAGAAGTGCATAAGAGCTTCATATTTGTTCGTAATTTGGTCAAGGGTAATAAATAATTGTTGCTCATGCTTGTCAGTGGGTCCACCCCCTCGTTGACATCACTTTCAGGTCATTTGGTCATTGACAGCTTGGGGTGTTTTGCAGTGTGTAGTAATACTCTCATTGACAGCCTCATCCTCAGGTGGAAAACCTTCCTTGATCACTCACGAATTTAATAATATGAAATTAATGCTAGTTCTCATTGCACTTGAAAGGTCTTTCTGTAGTATTGGGTATCTGGTCTGGAGTTCCACCTAGTCATTTCTGCTTGTTGTGCTGCAGCTGGCTACCCGATTGTCCGGGTCATTAACGGCATTGACCCAGAGATTACAGAGGCTGAGCAGGTACTTTGGGAAATGCTTAAGGTTCCGAGCACAGTCCATGCGCTCGTGACTCTTGCATTTTCTGTTTTTGGATTTTGTGGTTTTAGGGACTCATTCTGAAAGCTATTGTTTGAAATCACCATCGCCAGTCAGTTCAGGGGCAGTGGTAGAAAGAGGTCAATGACAGGTATCCACCTTTGACACTTTGTGTCACATTTGTGGGGCATGAGTGAGATGTGCACCTTAGGAATGTACACCTATACCCCAGTTTCTGAGAAATGGTGTAAATACCACAGACTCAAATACCGGGAAGCAATTTCCATTGCTTTCTATCAAGGGAAAAAATGATTTGTTCTGGCATCATCTGAAAAACCCCAGTTAATTTGCCCAAAATATCCCTGACTCTCAAAATACCTATTTCAGTGTGGTAACACTTCAAACACGATTACCTGACTGCCAAACTGTGTATCGTGTTATTAATGTGCATTTGTGGGGTTTTATGCCGTTACTTATTATATTTCTTTTAGTAGTAATAGCAATGAACAATTAATAGTAAAATCTGGTTAAATTAAGAAATGAAAGCAACATAAAATGGAATAAACCTACTGTAATGTTCTGGGGGACTTTCCAGCTGTAGAGAAGTGAATGAAATCACAAAAGGGCAAATTGCTTAAGCACGGGCCACATGAGGCAAAGACTGAGAATTCAAATGCTTCACACGCCCACCAGTTTTTAATATTTTTCTAATGTGGTTTGGCTTTACTTTGGTAAATATCCTTATGCCAGAGCTACTTTACTTGGCTGCTGAGTTGAGTATTAATACAGATGGTCATTATACTGGGAAGTAGGAAACCAAGAGCTTGAATAGCGACATACATTTGTATTAACCTTGTCTCAGGGAGAGGAAACCACCAAATTTTCCGTTCAAGAACATCAAGGAAGCCGAGAAGGAAATCAGATGCGAGTGGAACGGGAGCGCCAGCTGGCCGGCAACCGCAGCTTCAGATTAATCCGCCTTGGCCCACTTTGCCTCGCATGCCATCAACACAGAGCTCTTGTCTGCATTTATGAGGGAGAAAAATGTCATTATGAAACAAAGAAGAATTTAATCTTTGCTGCTGGGCTGTCTGACCGGTGGCTGAAAGGAGGTTCAATGGCTTCCCTCACTTCCTCTATTGCTTTTTGTCATTGTCAACCCAACAGGATATGAGAAGTAAAAGGCAGGATGGCCTTGCCATTTTGGGTTGAGGTAGTGAAAGTGAAAAGCAGGTGGACAGTAGGAATGTAGGTTGTATAGTAGGGCCGAATTACCCTAGAAATTGCCCCAGTAAAAAAATATTCCAATGTTGTAAATTTATACCAGAATCCTTACACAGGAAGTCACTTGGGAGAAAAGCATCTCCTAAATAAGTAAATGTAAATATTAAAATTAAAAGTATAACCGAGGCCCCATTTTAACATAGTAAACAAGTTATCACAGTAAAAATTACCCAGGCATGTGAATCAGTGTAAGTAGCTTAACACTGCATGTCCCTTTGGGGAAAAGGTATCACCTAAATAAATCAAAGTAAATGCTTAGTTTGACCTTTGGTTTCCCACAGTGAAACTTTGCTCCAATCTGAGGTTATTTGCCATATAATATTGGTGTGTTGTGCCACACTCGATGGGAAAATGTTTTTTACACCTTTAATGCCAACCCAGAGTCACATGAGAGGGCGCCTGATTATGTGAAAGGTTTCCAAATGGCACACTGACGTTAATCCACTGTTTGAGATAAATCGCTGTACGAATGCCCTGAATGACCAGGAAGGTGAGCCACAGCAGGGTGTTGGTATCACTTCTAGCCTCAGAATTATGATGAAAATCCCGTGGTCCTATAGCAGAACCGATGCATGGGGACTGCAGCCACCTTGCTGAGGGACACCCTGTGGAAGCACTGTCCCCAGGAACACCCCTAGGCCACTGAGGCAACGTGTTTGAATATTGAAATGATGGAGAACAAAGGACTGTATGAAGTGCTGGCGGAAATTGTCACCTTTCTGCTCACTCCTGAAATCTGTTATGGAAATGCTGCCGCTAAAGCCTTTTAAAGACAGATTATCATGTGGACCAAGGCAAATGAGAACCCAAATCCATTGTCCTTTATTTCTATATTTTTTCTCTCTTTAACTCCTTGTCTGTGGTCAGAAGAACATGTGGGACAGGAATGTTTGTGCGGTGAAGGCTTTGCTGCAGTATTATCCTGTGTGGCTACGTGATACTTGTGACCTCACTCTGAACTTCATTTTGGGGTTGTAACCACCGGTCAGCACTGCTTTAGGGTTAGATTTTGCCTTTATTTAAATCCTTTGAAATGCTGCTCGGTTCAGAATGAACAATTGCACTAACGCTGGCCGAGTCATCCCGGGTCATGGTCTCAGATGAGGGCTCGTTTCCCACATGTTGCAAATGAGTCAGTGTGCTGTGTTTTGGTCTGATGGATGTATGAAGTGGCAAGTTCCTCCAATAACTTCTCCATTTGTTCCCTTTGACACCTCTGCATTTTGTTTTTTTTCCTCCTGATGAAGTGGTACACTTCTCTGTTTGCCGTTGGTGGAAACTGTTACTCCGGCTGTTGAAGATGACACACCGGCCGCCCCCCTTCCCACTACTGAGGCCAGGCTAAATTTGACCGTCTGCTGGGTAAGGGTATTTCCGCAGCGGTTCAATCACTTCCTTGCGCACTCGTTGGGCTGCTTGTGTTTCATATCCCTGGGTTGCTGTGTTTTTCCAACAGGAGTGCAGCAGGGATGCATTTGTTGGGCAGTTAAGAGGTGGCTTTTAAAGGCGCTGTGTGGCAGTGCATTGCCTTGGTGTTTGTGCTAGCAAATGATGCTATAAGGGTGAATCTTGCCATCGTCCATTCATCTACAGTCACATGCTGGTGTCTGGAACCTGTCCTCCCTTCTCCAACATCCACCCCCAAAGGATGTATGAAATACTTCAAACCCTGTTTTTTATCGATGTGGGGTGGGGGTCATTCTAGACATTTTCTCTGAGTCTTTTTAATTAAATGCACTCATTGCCAATATTGTAGGTGTTCCTGTCTACTGCTCAATATAATGAATGATGCAGTTATCTGGTAAAGGTAAAATAAAAGTTAGCATATGCTTTAGAAACTTGGCAAAACTAAAAGTAACTTAATCTGCCTGCAAAAGCCCATTTCAGAATTTCCCAAATTGCCTTAGGGTGGGGGTGCACGTGGATGCTGTCAGATCATCCTGCAGCTGTTGGACTGCCACAGATTCATTTCCTTTCAGCAGCTTCCAATGCCTTTCCCCTCCCAAACCAGAATGACATAGTTTTAGATGAGATGTTGGGCTGGCTTGATGTCTTTCCATTCCCTTCTAAGCAGCCCTGTTCCAAGACCTTTGACTCCGAGGCAGCCGTGTTAATGAGGCAGAGTAACTTCAGCACAGGCATGCTGAGGATCATACTCATATCTTTCTGATGGGCAGTGAAGCATAAGGCTGTCCAATTATTGGTGACCTTCGAAATTGCTTGGTCAATTTCAGGGTGGGCAGTGTGACCCCTGGAGAGACCGTATGCCGCATGGGCGCTAAAAGGGTCCTGTTGATTCTGGAAAGTTCAGTGAACACGTGAAGGAGTGTCATTTGGGCAAAACGAAACTTAGATGTCCAAGTCTCCAGTGTTAGAGCCTGTTTATTTGTGCAAATGAATATCTGGGTATTTTGTGTTCTTGTTGTACAGAGAATATGACCATATTTAAGAAAGAAAAAAAAAAACTCAGAACGGTGTTTGAGTATTTTTAGGTGCCCTTTTCTAAAGTTTGGGGAAGACCTAACTTCAGTGAAAAGTCCTAGGCCTTAGACCACAGAGATGTCTCACAACCTATTTATAACAGGATAGATCCCATTTGTGTTCTGATTGGGGCTACAAGTGAAAGAGGAAGTACAGCTGGCTGGGGGTCTGTGGTGTTGTTTCAGTATGCTGTGTGATCTCAGCAGGTCTGGGAGTGTAGGGTTTTGTTTCCAGTCCATTCTCTCACATGGGTTGTGGGGCAAAAGGTGCTGGGACTTGTGTTGGCTTGTCTTCTCCTGCGACCTGCATTTTAGGAGCCTGTCCGCCATTCCCAGGCATCTCAGCATCCAGTACCAGACAGCTTATCTGCTAGTTGTTCCCAATCTCAGTCAACTCACCTTTCATCCCAAGGCTACAGACCAGCCAGCTCAACATCCACCCCGACTTGCCAATTCACCTTCCAGTACCTTCCAACTTCAGCTGCTTCCAGACAAGATGTCAGTTATCCATGCTCAACTTCCATCTAGTGCTATCTAACTACACCATCCAGGACAAACCAGCTTACCATCCATTACCAGCTCACCTTCCAGTATTATCAACCTCACTTTTTTGTACCATTCAACCTCAGCCACTTCCAGCCAACTGTAATCTTTTCACTATCCAGGACCATGCATCTCAACATCCAGGACTACTCAACTTTTAACTCATTGTTGAAGCACTACAAGTGTATTGCATCAGCAAATCAAAAATCCTTAATTTTCCAGCAAAGCTAGATGGTGAATGAAAAGAAGTCTCTCTTCAAAGAAAAGGTGATCGATCAGTCTCTTTATAATCGTAGCACAGTGGGCTGAACAATACAAAATAAAGTGATTTAACAGCTCCTTTAACAGACGTAAGTCTAAGCTGTGCCAAGCTCACCAGTAGGGAATGAGACCTAAAGAGCACTTGCTATAAACTCCCTTCCTCATTGTCTGTTCCTCCAGCCACAGGCTTGGTTGTGTTTTTGCTTTGTGGTATCATAATATGGCCATTCCCACTGTAAAAAAAAAAATAAATAAATAAAAAGAACCCCTTGGGGATTCTTAGACTGACTCTCTAGTAATGGATCAGAAGTTAAACCAATGGCATAAGGCACTTTTGCAGCCCCTGTGAAACCCTGGCATGTTTTTATGAGCTTCTCATGAGGTTGATTTGCTGTTGCTTACATGCACTATAACAAAGAACTGTGTGTTTTTAAGAGAAACTGAATGTCTTGCATTATAGAATATTAATTCTTAGAAGAGTGGTATGTGGTTAATTGTACCCTTCTGGCATCTTGAGGTGTCTGTCCTGTTGTAGGAAGCAGTATGTTCCCCATCCCCACAGCTTGTCACTGCTGCTGTTCGTTGTCACCTCTGAACGTGACATTTTGTTTTAAGGGTGCAAAGTGGCTGTACAAGGAATTTGGGCAGGTTGCCAATCCAGGAGCTGAGAGAGCACCAGGCTCATTCAGCCAGTCAGCCAGTATCGGACCCTCCACCCCCACATCCGCTGTCCATTTGAGTACCTGGTCACACCATAGGATAAGATATTATAAGATAGTATTACTTTTAACCATGTGCATTCACTGAAAATGGATGTTGTGGATTTTCCTTGAGGTGTATTTCATGTAACAGATAATCAAAGTAGTAGAGTCCATAAAAAGTAATTTTTTTAAATGTTTTAAGTCTCAAAGTTGGAGAAACAAATTTAATTTGCACAGAACATGGATGCATTTCCTCTAGATGTGTCCATCAATGTTTGTGTACATAACCTAACCTGAGACATGTACAGGTGTCCCTCATTAGGCAGATGTATTGGCACAACTTAGACTTTACTGAAAATGTATTGGAAAGATTCAGATTTGTGCATTTTGATTACTAATTTTTGCTACTCATTATGCCTAATATTCCAATAGTAAGAGTTCAGACAGCAAGGGAGGAATGACCAGTTTTGAATTCACCTGACTGAACTGGATTGGTAGGTATGAATCATAAGGATGAAGGACCGTATGTAGAATCTAACTAATGTAAACAGATGCCCTTTACACAGTCCATCAAGCTTGGTGTGTCTTTTTGACGTTTTACCTTTTAAAGTAACAAAATTTGCATAAAAATGCAATAAATGTTACATACATAGCATAGTTATTTACAAGGATGTATATGTGGATAAGGAAGTTGTGGGAATATAAGGTAATACCACTATTTCCAAGTTAAAAATGAGTGCAATGTGCTACACTGGAATAAATTCAGTGTATTATTTTAGGGTATGTGTTGTACTGTAAGACAAAAAGTAGGCACCGTATATGGAACTTAATGAGTTTGGAAATGTCCAGGAACTAACATGGCACAATCGTGTTGTTAGCATAACAGCAAAACGCTCCCAGCATGCAGCTTATTGACGGCCTGTCGTATCCCGATGTCCTCCACACTTCACACACGGAATACGTTGTCGGGAGGAGGGGCAGGCTTCTTTCAGGGAGTGTTTGATCTTAGATGAGTTGCACAGCCTCTAAGCGACTTGGCAATGCTTAACGTATGTGCATTCATTAGGACGCTGCCATCACAAGGTCCCAGCGCAACCATGAACCCCTCCCCCACAACAGACACATTTCCCACCCTAGTGTGTCATGGAGGCATGTTCTTACGGTGCCCCGCATACCCCAACAGCGTCGGTTGCCCTGAGAATCGGCCAAGGAGGGAGCGGAAACCACGGACACCCTCCACCCACTCCAGTGACGCCTTGCACATCTTTGTTCATTAACTGCAATTGAAGACTCCCAATTTCCCAACATTCAGCTTTTTCCTCTTCATATCTTGTGCATCTGACGGGGGAGGGAAAGAGATGAGTGGAAAAGAGCAGAAACCCTTGAGGTTAGAGCTCTCCCACTTGTTCTGGATGAAGTCACGTGAGCAGCAAGCCGGTTCTCTTGCTGCGTGGTGGCCATATTTGGGTGCAGGGATCAGGAGTGACATCCGTGCAGTTGTTCACTTACAATCATAAAGGACAGGAGTTGTAAAGGCGCTCCACAAGGGTGACTGAGAGGAGCAAAAAGAGAGAAATGCATGTGGTGATGAGCTGTGCTCGTGGTGAAATATAGTTTCTTTACCATCACCTTACAGCATGATGTGGGGTATCCTTATATGTTTTTGCACTGTATACATACCAGAGTTATTGCTTCATCTGGGGAGCCTAGAAAACATTTGTTAAAATTAGGTCTTAGTTATACTTTTGATTTTAATATTTACAAGTATCTGCTTAACTGATTCTATACTCCAAAGCAACTTCCCATGTCAATGTATTTGCACTAATTTATTCATTTATACAGCTGAGTAATTTTTACTGTGTCATTGGGTAAGTACCTACATCAGGTGTACTACAGCAAGAGATGGGATGTGAATTCCAATTTTGGAGTTCATAGGTGGCAACTTGAGTCATGTACCACTCCTAAATCTTAATATTCTTTATGGTAATGGAATGTGGGGGGTTTTGTTTGTACTGCAGTTTTTACTCTTGATTACATTTCAGTTTCAATTTTTGTTGTGCATTTATACTTATGTATATAACACAATCTATTCTTAATATTCTAGACTATGTGGAGGAAGGGCATTGATGTCCAGGTATGGTGAAAGTGTGGAATAATTTTTTTTTTTTTAAACACTATAGTGATGTGTAGTACTCTGCTCTGTACTACAATACTACAACCTCATGTACTGTATTAAAAACATGTAAAACACAGTATTGACAATTTTATACATTGATATCATCTCATGTAAAAAAAAAAAAAATCATAAAAATTGGTTATTCTGTTCTATTATGTTTTACCTAAAAAAAAAAAAAAAAACACAAAAAGGTTTTTTCAGCGTTTAAGATTGTTCTGTTTTTTCGAGAATGTATTTGTAACAGTCTGTGGAATCTGGAATATGCAAAATCAAAGTCCACTAAATTGAAAATGGTCTTTATGTGTTTTTGTTTTTCTGAATAATTTGCTGTTTATTACTTTATCTGTAGCACTTATTCAGGCACAAGCAGCCATGCTAGCGCTGTGTACCAGTGTAAATCTAGCAAATGCCATGTTTTAACAATATCAATTGCTGGGCAGTGAGCTGAGAGTGCAGACCAGGTGGCCCAGGGTTCCATGAATGTGTAAGTGGCAGAGCAGCTGGGCAGCTTTGACTCTGCGTTGTCTTGCTGGGCGCTACACACTGGGGGTTCCGCTCTGACACACGCATTTCACAGGACAGGCTCCGGGGTGGGGAGTGTAGTCAGCAGGAACAGACACAGCAGGGGCAGCTCAGGCACCTGTGAACATGGTGGTTAAGGACACAGCATGTGACCTGACAGGTCTTTGTCCGCGGCACTTAACCTGAATTGCCCCTCTGGGAGCGGAGTGAATAAATGTCCAGCAGTACAGATTGTAAAAGACTGGTTGAACGGGTTAGCAAATGGGAAAACGATCAGTACGGAACTGGAGCTATAAACCAGAGGTTGCTGGTTTGAACCCCACTTCCTTTTGCTGGTGTGGTTTCCTTGAGCGTCAGCTAAATACCTGTAAAAATAAAGGTATGCTCTGGATCCGTTATCAAAGTTCAAGGTACAGATTTTCAATCATGCAAACCTGTTTAATTGTATTTTCTTCACTTATCTTTTTTTCATTGATGTTCCTTGTGGAGGGAACATCAAAGACATTTCAGTGTGGGAATGGACTCATTCAACTCACTTCCTTGATGTTTACAGCTCATATGCTATGTTTCTACTTTAGTGATCAGTGACAGGATGACAAATGCTAAATGGGATGAATCAATCAACAATATGTGTTGAATGGTAATTTTATTAAGTACATATTTTCTTAATCATTTTAACAAAAAATAGAGTATTAGAGTATTTTTTATTATAGCTGTATGTAAGATGTTAACAAGATCTTTCCAGGGAATAAATCAGATTACATCTCTATAATTCCACTTTTATAATAGATGGATAATAAAGCAAACTGGAGGTGACAGGATATCGGCAAACATTGCACATGCGTTTTCACATTAATAAAAATAATTAAATGATAGTTCTGTTATGGACTGGCATCTAGTGTTCCCTGCCTCACGCCCTGTGCTTCTACGATAGACTCCGAAACACTGTGACATGACATAGAAAGAGTGGCTGAGGGAAATGGAATAAATAAATTCCTGGAGTAAATATTTTATTAATTTGAGGTTTATTTGAGAAATGTCTGTTAAACGTTTATTGATTTAAACATAACGTTAAGATTTAGATCGAGTTACAAAGAGATTTCGGTCCCAGTCATGTTAAATTGAGGACACAGTGTGGTGACAACTTTGAGAATGACAATAATAATAATAGTAAAGGTGGCCTGCAGGTCCATGTGGTTACCAGTTCTCCTGGGTTTCTTTGGTGTTCTGGACCTGGATCTGCCCATGACCCAATACACCACTATAGCACTGTGTCTAAATTCAGAAGCGCATACTGTAATTGCTGCCTGTTGGTTTGGGCCTGCTCACTGATCGGAGGGCATGGTGAAGGTCGTAAAGTGTGTTTCAGGAGTGTTGTATTCCGGTGTGAGGAGATGACCTCTTCATGTGATCTCAGACGAAGGTGTGTCTGCTTCCAGTTGCCATGGCACCATTGAGATCCTTAGCAGCGATAAGATACTGAATGATTTAACCATTTATACAGCATAGTAATTTTTCTTGAATCAGTTCAGAGTAAGTACCTTGTTTAAGGGTTCTAGAGTAAGAAAATGGGATTCAAACTTGGGTCTCTTGACTTCAAAAGCAGTGTTTCTAACCACTATATCACCTACTGTCCACATGAGGGTATTCATCTGTCAGCCTTCTGCAGCATTTTTTAAGACCAGATCTTCTGGTTGTGTGTGTGTGTGTGTGTGTGTGTGTGTGTGTGTGTGTGTGTGTTACATTTGTAAGCCTGCATGCAACTCAGCTCTGCTGGAATGCATGGTATGGCTGCTATGGCAACCCCCAGGCCTGTTTGTCTCTGGCGCAGTAAATATTTATTTCTGCCCCCCCAGGGCCCACTCAGCAACATGGCGCCACGAATGTGTGCAGGGGGGAGTGTCCTACGTTAATATGGATGCATGGTACATGTGGAGGACAGAGACATTGGCTTTGCTCATAGGTAATGAGCAGAATGGGCAAAAGCCGCTGTTTCAGACAGGAGCGGCAGGGTGGGGTTCGGCCTCAGGTTCTTCTCATCAGTGCATAACCTGGTGGTTCTTATGACTCCTGTTTTGTAGCTGGCACTGTAGCATCACAAACCACATACACAGCCCCTGCGGCAGTCGTCGAGACAGTTGGGCACACCAGTTGTGTCATACCCATGCCCCCCCCTACCCCCGCAGCTGGCAGTGCACCCCCTGTTTCCAGCACAGTGAGTCACAGCATTGCACAACGGGAAGAACAGAGCAAATGGCCTCTAGCCTTGGCTTAAAGGGTGGGGCTGGCCAGTTGGAGGAGGCACTTTTAAACACACGTCCAGCATGGTACCTGCTGGAGCAACACTCCCAATGAACTCTATGTGACCCTGAGACATTCCGGTGGCGGGGGGAAGCAGGGCACCAGTGCTTGTACCTTGAGCAGAGGTCACCATGGAGCTGCAGGAACCACATCAGGACACATCTGTGTGACATTCTGTTAAAGAAGGGGTTCTTAGCCATGATGTCCGTGGGGACTATGAAGCACAGGCTTGCTTTAAAAATAACACTAAATAAAATTATAAAATGTACTAATAATATTACTGTGGTATTACTGGCTCTGACATAATTCTTTGTGAAGGTAGTAAGCTTTTAGTGCAGACTTTTCCATAAATTAATTTATAGACATTTTTCCAGGGGGTTCCTTAGGTTTCATCCGTTTCTAACTGGGTGTTAGAAAGGGTTGAAAACCTCAGACAGAAAAAAATTGTATTTAAAACAATAATGTAATAATTTTCTGGGGAAGTTCGGTAAAATTTTACAGGCTAGAATGGAGGACCGATACAAGAACAAATTCATCATGCATTTCATTCTGATGTCTACATACTGATGAATAGATACTGGCCTTAAAAGGGTCTGTGGCCTAGAAAAGGAAAATAATTAATATAATTATTATTAATTTTGTTTTTACTTTTACAGTAAAACCACACGATAATGTGAATTTGGGATTGGCTCTTGGCTCATGTCATTTTGCTCACTTCACCAGTCAGCAACATGTTTCTTTGACAAATGTTCAGGATTTACTGAAGATGACGTACATTTGGATTTAAGTTTCTATCAGTATTATTAGCATTGTAGCAGGGGGGCTCTGTCACAAGGCACTGTTCCTGCATTTTTTTCAAATATTTGTGTATAACCTTTGAGGGGAGTGACAGGGCGACTGTTGTCCCTCTCCATGTTCACTGTGTGTAAGAGCTTTGGGGTGGGGTTTTTGTTGTGCTCTGTGAGTGCTGCAGTGTAAACATGCCATAGAGAAACAAAGCTTGTGTTCTCCCAAACCACCCACAAGAGCATGGTGGAAGCCAGTTGTTACAATAGACATATCCACTGGATTATGTTCCTAATCTGTTTCTGAAAACTGGATTTTAAACTGGGGAAAATGCAAATAGGGTCCTGTTTCCCATTATTTTAAATGGCAAAAATTGTAATCCTTTTCATACCTTCTCTCCAAAAAGCCCCAATCAGCTCCCCCAAATATCACCAAAACAATGTAAAATGTCTGTATAACAAACTGTCATTACACTCTTTCTTCTCCCTGTACACCAACAGACATTTAGCCAGGACAGTTGAACATTCAGCCAAGGTAGATTCTCCACATTCAACCTTGGTGGGCTACCCAACATTTACCCAGTTGCGCTTCGAACATTATGATGGATCTTCGGAACATAGATGGTGTAGTAAATTGTGCTGTATGAATGCAGGCTCAGGCGAGTTATACTTTATTGTAGACCTTACTCTGTGGGTGCCCAGCAGGGACAGTACAAGCAAGGTACATAATGCATTTCAAAATGACAGTACATAACAGATGGTGAGTTTTTAATTATACAGTTCAGCATTTTATCAAGCGTTCAGAACATAATTGGGAACTTTCTTCTGTAAGTGGTTAGACTGAAAAACATTTTAAGGGGAGCTTGGAACACAAACCAATTTTTGATATGAAAGAACAAGAGATGTTCTGTCATGTAGATGCAAATAGGGAGGACCTATACCGGCGTGTGTTGTTATTTTATTAGTGCATATTATATTTGTGATGTGCATGTTTTGTTTGTAATAATTGGTTCATTTCCTGCAATAAAGGAAAACAAATTTACAAAACATTTTTCTGTCCTCTTTTCACACAGTAGATGGGAAAACTGAAAAAAAATATTGTTTTTCGTGAACCTCACAATTAGACCACCGGCAGTTTTTCGGACCCCATTTCTCATGTTATGGCAGGTTTTACTGTATTGTTGGTGTTGCTATTCAAGTTCATCTTGCTCTTGCAACCCTTGGATTTTTGTACCAAAGCAGTTTCCTGAGCCATGGGTCCTGCGGTGCTTCAGTTCGGTCAGTGTGGCACAGTGTGATTATAGACACCCTGCTGATAATCCCACCGGCTGGATTAGGTCTTGAGCAGCTTGGCGTGATATACAGTATGCCACAGCCCACCACCCTCCATCTTTCCACCAGAATGATCATTTTCGAACATATTAAAACGAAGAGACATGTCCGAGCCTTCGGTCTCTACATGTTTCTCCTGCTTGTATACATGAGACTGGAGCGTGAGTCTTACTGTAATTTCTGGGGTCTGACTGTGTTCTCTTTGGCCTCCCTGACCAAGTGAGTCACATGACCCTAATCTGCAATCTCTGTCATCGTACTTCTTGCCTCCATGACCTTGTTGGAGTTTGCTGGCCTCATGTTTCTTCTCTAAGTGATGCTGCTGATGGGTGACTTTACTTGTCCTGCCCATCATTTGTCTTTTGGTCCAAACCTCCTTTCTGACCTTTAAGTAATTTTTGATATTTTAGGTTTTGCGGGAAAAAAGGAAGGTGCAGCGCTGGGGGTTGTTATACTGGACTTGACCTCTGTTTTCTCTTTATGTCTTCTCTGTCTGTCTATTGGATTTTTGTAGGTGGCCGTATGACTTTCACTGTTTGCATCTTGCATGATGTTCAAAGGATCAACACCCCAGTATCTACAGGAAACGATCACTCTCTACACCAGTAGGGCACTGTGCTTCTCCACCTTTTGTCACTTGGTGGGTTGACATACAAGAGGTCCAAAATGTAAATATTTTTGGTCTCATCTCCAGTGTGGTGGAGTAGCTGCTAAATCCCTCTCAATATTGTACAAGGATCTCAAAATCTCCCGACAGCTCCATAAACATGCCTCCCCTGTCACAGTCATCTCTATCTTATCAGTTCTATATGCATCTACTCATGTCATGCACTTCAACAAAAACCCAGAATTCCCTTGTTAATACACTCTGTCTACTCTTTCAGAGAAAAGCATCAGCTGAATAAATGAATGTAAATATTTAAGATTTGCATGTTGTGAACTGTTGTGCCTACTTAAGGTAATGGTCAGTTTCTTTGGCAGAATAGGGATTGCGCATCTGAAGTGCTGCATTTCACCAGGTGTCCCCAGCGTGTGTAGATGTGAGTTTGCATCCGATTGATGAAGGTGGGTGGTGCAGGTGAAGCCTGCGTAGCATTACCCACAATATCATTCCATAGCATCCAGAAGCCTTGAGTAGCCATCAGTGGACATCATGAGCATGAGATGTGCAACAGTATGACAAAAAAGCAGCCATGTGCACTGGGCAGCAGGTGACACAGTGATGACAGTCACAACCTTTGCATTGGAAGGGCCCAGGTTCAACTCCTCAGTTCTGCTGTTGTACCCTTAATCAAGATACAGTATACTATATAAATCCACTGAACTGATACAGCACTATAAATGGTAAACCGTAAGTAGCTTAAAATTGCAAGTTGTATTGAAGAAAAAGTAGTTGGATGAAAGGGGGGGGCTCCACTGCCCGTCAAGTTTAATTTTGTTTCTCGAGACCTCCTCGCAAGTAATCACATTGCGGCTGTGTTTGCAGGGCCGTCGCGTGCCTTGTGCTGATGCCGTGTGGAGATTATCCCCATGCTGCCATGAGAAGGCCCGGCTGTTCATGGGAGGGGGATTGGGGGGATGAAAGGAAAAATCGAGCGCTGGGAAATTAAAATGCACTTCCTGTTCAATCCCAGCCCGGGGGACCTGGGGTGGTGGTGGGGGGAGAGCGTTGAATCTGCAGCGCTTTCGGTTGTATAATTGAAGCTTTTGTGCGCCACTCGCGCTTCGGCTCGCAGGGACCGGATGAGGTTGCGTCTGCAAGAATGTGAAGGAAGGCACTGGAATGAGGGGAGAGACCAACTACGGTGTTGCTCATCCACGCAGGGTGTTATTGGCGCCGGGACGCCGCCACACAAACTGCACGGGCTGCCTTCGAGACCTGGCTCAGTCATAGAGTTTGCCGAGGGCTGACAATAAGCACCTTCGTTTGGGGGGGTGCAGGGTAATGTCCCAGACGCTTCCTAAACCCCGATTTATCTACAAGGGTTTGTGTTTTTTTTTTTTTTTTTTTTTTTTTTTACCGCGAGTTGTTTTGTTGCATTTTTATGTGGTCTAGGACTCGACTCTTCTGCCTGTAATGCTGTAATGAGGCTGTGCTAATTATGCAAAACAGTGTAAATTCATATCGCAGCTCATCTTTTTGCTGAATCAGCTGGAGAAACTGGAAGGCAAACGACAAGCACATGTCTGCATCCGTTTGCCTGCTGTGGAATGCACTTTTGTTTTCTCTGGGTTGAATGTCACTGTCAGGGTTCCACAAATTTTTTAATTTTTTTTTTTTTTAAATCATCATTCTACCTGTCTGAGTGAAATGTCTGTCCCAAACAGTTGGAAAACAGCTAATGTCAAGCACTGGCTTTGGAGGAAAGCATTTGCCAAAATATCTAGATGTGAATGTGATGTAAATGTTAAGGGCAAACAGCTCATGGGCTGGTTGAAGTTCTGATTGGGCTGGGCAGAATGAAGGGCCCACGCTGTGTTCTCACTGTGGAGAGCCCAGCTGGGATGCAGCTGCTGCCGAGCAGACTGCCCCTGAGGGGCCGGTGCTATTGAGCAGCGTTCCCTATTGACCCATCTGACTGCTGCCCAGTCTAGCCAAGCACGGTGTCAGTGGAAACCATCACCTTAGGGTTTTCTTTGCTGTTTCAGCTAATGGGTCTTTTGAGGGACAGGAAGAGATGCAACCATGATGCCCCATAGTGTGTCTCTCCTCCGATGAACTGAATATCATGATCTTCCCAATTCTGAAGTCCTGTGTTTATAGTCATTGTCATTTCAGCAGATACAAGTTCAGGTGCAACATAAACTTTGTTTGAGCTGCTCTTGTTTACTTTTTATACTAGTAATGTCACAGCCTGTATGCTGCTGTTATTTCAACTTCTGATAGCTGTTTATTTTAAATAAACACAAACTATTACCAAAAAAAGTTATAAATATGAGTGTGTGTGTGGCCTAGCATAGCCATTCAATTCATTGTGCTCCTACTAGTTAAATACCTGGTATGTGCAGGTACATGGTTCAGAAGATATGGCATGAGAAAATGTCCTCATGTTTCTTGCGGTCTTTTTTTATTTTATTTTTATCTATCTATCGATCAATCGTGTGCATTTTTAGGGTGTGCAATCTCAACTCCAGGGTGATTTATGCTGCTAGCATCACCGTTAAGGACAAGAATCTGAAAGTATTGTGCTTGAATTGTTCCAGTAAAAATCCTCAGCTGGATAAGTGGTTTAAACACATTAAATCATTTTAGGGAAAAAGGCAACAGCTGAGCAACTGTTAATTTAAAAATTAGTAATAATAGAGCAACTTCTTGCAGTGAACAAGGCTGTAGAAAAAGCATTCTGTCGAGGTATTGCCTGAGTGGTTTTGAATGTCTGGATGAAAAGGAATCGTATGGAGGACTGAATAGCCAGGGTGCATTGTGCCCTTGCTAGGCAGGAAGGAGGAAGATGAGTTGTCAGGGGTTCGAACCTCACCAGGGTGTACGAACGTGCTGGTTTTATGGTGTTCACATCACTGCTGCCACCTGTTGTTTATCCCAGAGCTGTGTGCTAAATGCTATTTTTGTTATTTAAATTGCCTCGTGGCAGTCTGTGCTTCCTGCGGCGTGTGAGACTGACATGGTTTATTGGGGAAACTGGGGGATTTTTGTACGACAGTGCTGGGGGGGCTGGCAAGATGTCGCATAATTGTGTTCAGTGTGTTTGAAGTCTTGCCATTTACACATCTAGTTGACACTTTTCTCCAAAGCAAGTTGCACTGCTGAGCATCTTACACATTTATACAGTTGAATCATTTTTACTAGAGCAGTTAAGGGTGAGTACTTCACTCAAGGGCACTACAGTGGGAGTCTCTCAGTTTTTTTAGGTACAAGGAAGCAACTCTAACTGCTGTGCCACATGCTGCTGCCTCCTTCAAAATAGGGTGGAAATGTGGAGGATAGAAGCAAACTGGGTAAATTCAAATTCTGTATATCAGAGCCCTTTGAAAACTCCAGTTTTAAGTGAAGTTTTAGTGCTTTTTTCAAGATACACAACTGAATCTGTAGTTATTAATGTGCTGCCTTGTGAGCCGATCGATTTAATCATGCTAATGGCTAATTTAGCATATAAAAGTTTTGCTTCCAAATGAAAACAGGAATAATTTGTGATCTATAACAAAAATACTTTATATTAGCTAGGATTTGGTTAGCTTGCCTCTGCCTTTTTGTAGGACCGTTTAGACTGCACTTTTCTTGCTTGTTTTTCCTATGCCGTTTTTGTAGTGGTACCTTTATCACCAGGGCTGTGTTAGCATGGGCCCAAGCTGGGTCAGATTTCGTATCTCTGGGTCCTAGCAGACACATGCTCCTTCACTCATAAACCATCACACTTTTACGGCCTCTCCTGTTTTTGTCTTACTACTCAGGTGACATTCTTCCCCTGTCCTCGCCGTCATCAGTGTGTTTTGTTCTCACGTTCTGTTTGATCAGATGATGAGATCTTTCAGGGTTTCTCATCTGCTGAAGTTGTGCATTTGCTCTTTGCAAAGATGCTCTGTTTGCAAGTGCGAATGCTATTGATAGGGACATTAAAGCTGTCACTGTGCAGTGCTCCTTCAGGTTGGTCTCCGTTACTGAGGTGATAATTAGGAGACCAGGTCTCAAAGGTCCCTTGGCACAAGGAAGATCTTATAATAGTGCACAGCAGAGTTGTGGGACCCACATGGCTTCTGTGTTACAGCGATTAAACCCTGAATGAGGTTGTCTCACCAATTAGGGTGACAGCAATGAGGCGTTGAATAAGGTTGTCCTCTGCTGATATGACAGCTGCGTTGAGAAGTGTTGGTGTCATGTGGTGAGTGCAAGCATCTGTCACCAGAATGGAAAATTAAAGAGAAATCATCCTCTTTCGTTGCTTGTCGCAGGAATCAAAACCGGTTTGCCATGCAGGTCGTTCTTGGAGTTCATCGCTGTTACCTGCTAGGCCACGTTGCTCAAAGTCCTGTTCTGGCCTCTGTGTTAGGGCAGGAGACCAGAACACAATGGTGCTGTGACCTGGGCGTCAGGGTCCCTCTGCTTGCTTCTGGTGTTCATTCACCTTTGCAAATACAAAAGGATGCCAGGTCATCTGGGTTGATGCATCACAAATTGCACAAACCTGTGGAGAATTTTCAAGCAGCTGCAGGCTGGAGTAGAAAAAGGCAGAAAAACAGAACCAACACTGAAAGGAGTATTTTGAGGGGAGACCTGGGAAAGGGAAACTGTAATGGGATTGCATGGCTTCCCCTTACATTCCAGGTTTGAGTCCCATTTCCTGCTGTCATTCCTTTGACTAAGGTACCTACCCAGAACCGATACAATAAAAATTACCCAGCTGTATGACTGGGTAAATCTTTTTCATAGACAACATTGTATGATGGTTGATTGAAAAGTTTTGAATCATATCTGTCATTCTGCATTTTAAGATTCTTTGGGGGTCAAACTACTGGTTGTGAAAGCAAAAGGACAAAATAGAATGCCGTTCTACCCCTGGAATATAGTCACACAGCCTTGACCTTGGCTCCTAACCACAACACAACCACAACATTCACAGGATCCGTGCAGCATGACAAAAATGATCAATGTTCCCAAGCCATTTTGGAGAAAAGTGTGTTTAGCAGATTATGATGAATCTCCTGAGCATGATGGACAGTCATCTCTTCTTGTCCTGCAGGCCCAGCAATGGGTGGGACTAAAAGTAAACCAAAAGACCCAGGCCAGCGCTCCCGGAGCCTGGATGGGACGATTGGCTCAATTGGGGGTGGAAGCCACCACCTCAGTCCCGTACAGCAGACCCTAACGCCGAGTCGGAGCCCCGGCAGAGATGGCACGTGGCGTGGCACCCAGCCAGTGAGCAACAATGCAGAGCTTGCCCTCTTCGGGGGAGTAGATCACAGCAGTAGCAGCATCACTTCGCCCCACAGAGGACCTCTGTCAGGTACCGGTGCCGAGCTCATTCTCCTCACTGCCAGCTAGGCTAATGAAATGCATTGTGGGAAGGCCAAAATGAAGTTGCCCTCTAATACCCACTGTGGTTCCCTTTTGGATTCTGTGCTAAATAGAAAAAGAAGAAATTGGGAACATCACTTAAATAAATTATGTGAACACACTAAAAAAACACATATCTGTTACTAATTCCACACAAATATAATACCTTTTCCCAACCTTAAAAATGCTGTCTCTCCCTGAAAAATCCTGAGAGGCAAATTGTAAAAATGAGAGCATACGATTAGTGTCAATGGTAACATTTTTGTAATGTGCTCCTGAGCATCAAAATTGACACCTGTTTATGCTAGAATATCACCAGATCCCATGAGAATGAGCTCAACATTATTAATTATTCAGCAATACTGTATGGCTGTTTATCTGTGCTCCATTGGCTCTTCTGTAGCAAATGCATTCTGGACAATTAAAGCACGTGCACTGAGTAGCATACATACATGCATAAAATACTCGGTGTTTTGTGTATTATCTTTAATTCAAAAAAATGTAAAAGCCAAAAAAATGAATGAAAACAATGCAAATGTATTCAGTTGTTGAACCAGTTGATAGTATTTTTGATGGTCCAAACAGGAGGTTGGGCTATCCCAAATGGTGGAGGTTGGAAATTTGACGCAGAACAAGCCAGACTAAGACTACATGATGGCTTTGATCTCACACACGGCTCAGATTTCATAAGGCAGAAAGGCTACGTAGGCCAAAGTAAGGACTATTAAATAAAACTCCCTCTAATGCTGAATTCTAGCCCCAGTGGGCATATTTCCTGCTGTAATTGTATGCCTTGCAAGTGTTTGCTAGGTACACCACAACAGCTTAATGGAATAATGTTTCTTAATAAGCATTTTAACCAGTACTATACAGATTGCCTGAGAATACAGGTAAATTTAATGTTCTACAACTTACCTCTTGTCAAGGTGTCACATGAAAAGAAGTCTGCAAAGGGTTTGAATTATAGAAAATAATGTAGGTTAAATGAACACAAGTAGTACATATTAGATATAGTAAAACCCAGCAAAAACCTCAATTTTAGGCAAATTCAGATACAATGCAGCTGGCAATCGGCTCCCATCTTCCTGTTCCCTTTCCAGCTCACCATGTTGAATGTGCAGGATTTACTGAAGACGACACATTTGGGTAAATGATTCTGTTAGTGTTGGTAGTGCTGGTGAGGGTGCGATGGCCATAATGCACTGATACTACATGTTTGTAAATAGTCGTGACTAATTGTTGTGGGAAGTTATAGGAGGGTTGTTAGCCCTCACTGTGTTTCAGAGCTTTGGAGCAGATGTGTTGTAGTGCTCTGTGAGTGCTGCTGCTTAAACATAGCACAGAGAAATAAAGCTTGCACAGAATGGGTCACTTTAATATTATTAATCTATTAGTGTTACAATATATTATGCTAGTCATGTGAATGTTCTGCATATAGTAATCTGTCTATTTCCTACATGTCTAACAAATGAAAACATTTTTCTTCTTTTCACACAGTATTGGAAGATCGACTCAAAAATATTGTCTTTGATTAACCTTGCAATAAGGTGACCCTGGAATTTTACACAATTGAATTTATTTGGATTGATAGACTGAGAGGAAGAGGTTGGCAGTAAATGCTGTCATGTAATTCTCATGTTGTATAGTGCAAGTCGTGAATGGTGCTGCTTCCTTTCCTGCAGGGGGGGTCACCACCTTTGTGGCACTGTACGACTATGAATCTCGCACTGCCTCAGATCTGTCTTTCAAGAAGGGGGAGCGGCTGCAGATCGTCAACAACACGTAAGGAAATGCTCCGCCCGCACTCCTCTTCTGGCTCCACCCACATACACAAACAAAGAAATGCCCAGTTTCACAGAGATATACCAGTCCTGGACTGACTGCACCCTCCTCTTGACCCCCCCCCCCCACAACAGCTCACTGTGCCCCAGGCACCATCCGCCAGTCCCCATCTCCCTCCCCTTTTCAGCCCTCATGCTAGTGATGGCCTTTTCTGCCTTCTAACTGTATCTCAGCCTCTCTCTGGGAAGCAGTTACCGTGGAAACAGGCTCTGCTCCAAAAAGAGCCTCCTTCTAGGAGATTGAAAAGTTGTTCCTTTTTCTTGTATGTAAGGGCAATTATACACCATTTGAATACTTTGGTTTGGAGTGTTGATTTGCACTTTAGTTTATTTGTGATTATTTAGTGGGGTCATGCACTAGGAGCGAACAATAAACCCAGCACATACAGGGTCTTGGCTAGTTATTGCGATGGAAAATGCACACACAAGCTCAATGGAATTGGACAGTGCATTTTAATCTATGTGGGGTGTCCTAAATTTAAATAAAAGTGCAGCACCAAATTGATTGGTGATACTGCAAAATACTGTGGATTGATGCTGGTTAGGAGTCCTTTGTGTGACTCAGGTCATTTTTTGTGTGGGGAGGATTTCATGACCATATCTTCATATGTAAGAATTCTCGTAAGAAATGCATAAATTCTCATAAATTTAGCAGGCTTCAGCTTCACAGATTTTGGGTTTTAGACTGTTGGAAAAAGGTTGGATTTTCAGCATTTATCATATTTCTATTTTATGCATTATATACATACTTGACAAATCTTTTTTGGAGAAAATAATGCACAAAAGGTTTTGACATCGTGTCCTGAAAAAGAACAGTTTAGTCATCTCTATAGTCAGTGTGATGAAGGCAGCACAGCGCCCCCTAGTTCCCCTGTAGCAGCGCCTTAGTCACTCTTGTGTGTGTGTGTGTGTGTGTGTGTGTGTGTGTGTGTGTGTGTGTGTGTGTGTGTGTGTGTGATTCACTGTGATGTGTGTGTTTCAGTTACTGTGTCACATATTACCCACATTACTTGTTCATTGCTCACCATGTTAGGGTATAACAGTGTTACTGTTGTACACTGTGGTACTGTACAGCACCATGGTAAATAAATAAATAAATAAATAAATACATAAAGCTTAAATTGCAGTTTTGATCGTCTGGACTTTTATTGTATTCTGACACCCCCTCGTAGTCTGGAACACTGCTGATGGATTGTTTGTTTTGCATTTTGTTACCGTTTTGGTAAGTGCTGTATGCTTAAGACACATTGGAAATGATGCTAGCTTGACCTCAGCAGCAGCAGAAATATAGCATAGTAACAAGCATTCCTAGTCTGACAAATTTGTGCTATTGTATAACAACTGTACATACATATGCATACATAAATACATAAAGTGACACTGGATGTTAAGCCTCCGTATGCTGCTTTAAAACTGTGCCCAGATAGTATCCCCTGTGGTGCTTTCTGCAAAGTGTCTGAAAAATAGATTTTTCTCCCTTCTGGTGCCGTATGTATGCTATAAATAAAGCTCAGCCATAGCTATAAAGTTGGAAAGTGGGCTATCGCTTCTGTAACAGCCCAGTTTTGTGGTACTGGGAAGAAGGACGTTGTGAGTATGGGGGAGATCACAGATTTGCTTCTGTTCTGCATTGCTCTAACGCCTGCTGTTTATGTTTTCTAAACTCCCTTCTCCTCAACCCTTCCCCTCCTGTTTCTCTCCTTTGCACGCTACATGATATACGTTTTAGGAGAAAGGTGAACTGCAGGTTAGTACAATTGCTCTTTTTCTTGCACCTGTCTTAGGTATCGTGTGTGTGTGTGTGTGTGTGTGTGTGTGTGTGTGTGTGTGTGTGTGTGTGTGTGTGTGTGTGTGTGTGTGTGTGTGTGTGTTATATTGGTTCTACTAGCTGGCCCGACACTACTCCCTATCCCCACCACTGGGCTCAGCGCCCCCTCTGTGAGGTCTTTGATCATAACAGGGTCAGCACCCCTGAAATAGCAGCAGGGCTGCGCACAGACCCTGTGGCTGTTAACTCACTACAGCTTCTCCTTCACCTTTTCTTTTCTTTTTCACATTACTCAATGGCAGATTCCACATCGGGATGGCAGCTGTGGCCCTTTGTCACATTACTAGTTGAGTTCATCAGTTTTATCTAACGCTTAAGATCTTTTATGGACTAATAAAACAGAAATTGTATGTATCAAAGTTCTCATGCAGACAGAATCCATTCTCAGTTTAACAGACCTTGATTTTATGGATTTTGGATTCTATAAGTGTGGTAATAAAAATGTTTTACAAAAAATAGACCAATCATAAGTATTGGGGGGACTATTTTTAAACGTAATATATAAGGGGGGAAAAACAGTGCTTAGGTGTGCTTGTAACTTTTGCTTTGGATAAATTAACAACAATGTAAAATAGTTTATTACAATACATACAGTATTTTCATTACTGTATGCTGCATTACTGTATTTATTGTTTTTTAATTTATTTTGATTTTTTTAAATTTATTTATTTTTGTTTTGGATATACTTCCAATATAAATGTTATAGCAAGTTTCTGTTCAGATACCAGTATTTAGGTATTACTTTTGCAGCGCAGAGACGTTATAGCAAAAAATTTGATATAAAGTGAGTTCAGATACTGCGGAATCCCTGTGCTACACAACACTATAGTGGGTGGGGATTGTGCATAAATTACACTTTTGATTTTCCACATTCGCAGCATCTGTACAGCCCCTCCATTCATAAAGTCTAGTGGACCAAGGATAGATTGCAGTAACTAAGCAGTACAGATGTACTGAATGCGACCAGCAGGTGGCACAGCAATTACAGCTGCCTTCTTTGAAGTTGAAGGACACGGGTTCAAATCCCTCCTCCCCCTCAAGCTAACATTGAGAACAAGCAACTTCTCTGGGCAGTGTACATCCACACTCATTTCTTGGTGTCCAATCGTCGCACTTACAGCTGTCACTGTGTCCTGGGCCTTTTGGCGTTTTAGAGCTGTCACTGCATCTTGGGGCCTGTGGTGGCACCGGCGCTTATTATAGCCAAGGGAAACCAAATATCCTGATGGGAAGCCCTGTTTCCACACATACTGGACCCTTGTGCACTGAAAGCAGGGTTCCTATGGAGGCAACAGCAGAGACAAAGTGGGGTGAGCCCTTGGCAGCAGACGACCACGTTCACTCTGTGTTTTTGTTCTTCACAGGGAAGGTGACTGGTGGCTGGCTCGCTCTCTAGCTTCTGGACAAAGCGGCTACATTCCCAGCAATTACGTGGCCCCTTCAGACTCCATCCAAGCAGAAGAGTAAATTTCCCTCCCTTTTCTTTTGAGGAAGAATAGAAAAGTTAAACTGACCAGACTGAGGGATTGAACCCCCCCTCCCCCTTCTTGTTTTCATCTTACACCTCTGTCTTGCCACTCTTAGATGGTTTCCAGTAAGTGGCGGCAGAATGTGAAGTTGGTGAATGGAATTCCATAGACTTAGACAGGGATAGAAGCCCAAGTTACACTGATCTCAAAGGCAATGGTGGACGGTGTTGCAAACAATGTTTATGTCTGCCTAAGTTTTGGTCTAAAGTGAACCAGGTCAGGTGGGAAAAAAGGGATGGTGGAAGTTACAGATTTGACTGGAAAACGCATGCACACACACAACCTTTAGTTTCTTTCACAGCTTCCACAATATCTGTTCATTTCAGGTGGTATTTTGGGAACATCACCCGCCGCGACTCGGAGAGGCTGCTCCTGAGCTTGGAGAACAGACGTGGGACCTTCCTGGTGAGGGAGAGTGAGACCACCAAGGGTGAGTGTGCTCCTGTTACACACTGCCATCTGGGGCTTCCTGCCAAAGCCTACCCGTCATCTTCCTTTCAAGCAACATGTTCGTGCTCAGTCTCCCTCTATTTATGCTACCGCAGGCTTGACCACAGTACAGCTGAGCTCAGACTTATGTACTTTCGAGTAACAAACTTTTTGAGTACAATTTTTTGAGAAATATAGCAAGCTTTACCTGACCTACTGTCAGATAGTGACTCTAAATACTAAGCACTAATCCTAAGTTTTTCAAAATTGTCCTGTAATCCTGGCATTATTGTGCTTTCTTATTTACAGCGTGTTATAAATATCTCTGCCAGTTGATGCAGATTCTACAGGCATGCACGAGGCATTCTGGCTCACCAGAAGGAGTGGCTTCCTATCAGCCTAGTCTCAGTGGGAGAGAAAGACAAGAGCTCACTGTTTTGTACTTTCTTGAAAAGCCCCACTGAAAAGCCTGTGAAAGCAAGGCTTTCTTGAAAAGCCTTCCACCCCTGGAGCTGATTTTAATATATTACATTTATTCATTTAGCCCATGTATGTTGCTTTAGAGAAAAATAATAAATGAGATTATTTCACGCAACAGACACGTATGGGTTCTCAACAGTCTCTTAGTCCAATATCTTCCTTTTAACTGGTGCACCAGTAGGGTGCGTGGTGGTGCAGTGAGTGACACTTCTGCCTCACAACTCCTGGGCTATAAGAGCTGCACACAGAGGGTGCATCCAGATAAAGAGTGTGGATCAGCAGCCTCCGTGGTCTCAAGTCACACATGAATGTTCCCACATTTATGAATGAGTAAGAATGACTAATGAGGGAATCGTGAAACAGCTGAAATGTGATAACAGAAACAAACTGCTCCAGAAGGCTTGCTAAGTTATTGTTTTATTTAATAGAACAGACGGAGATTGCATACAATGTAGGAAAAGATTCCAGGTCTTTAACTTTTTTTTTTTTTTTTTTTTGTGCATAACATGCATGTTAGATGAAAAGTGTAAAAAGACCCTAACCCTGCGATGCAGTGGAGCATTTCTGCAGGACGTTCGCTTGCTCACTGTGGAGAGAGATAGCTGAATGAAATGGAAGGGGAAGCATTTGGCTCGGGGCTGGGGGGCGCCTGGCGACTGCAACTAAGTGAGATGCTGAAGTAGGTCAGTGTAGCCGAGCTGGATCTCCCCAGGTTGCATCTTTGTTCAGCCTTAAAGAAAGGAGGGGCAACGGCAGAATGCTGACGGGCAAATGTGTGTGTTCAGTGTGTTATGTAGTGCCCCCTAGTGGTACGTGATGAAGACACACCTAGCAGGATTCCAAGATGACAGCCTTAAACCCAACTCTACCTGCAGTTGCATTGCTGGTCTTACAAGGGAACACCTAGGGTTTTAGTGGTGAATGTTTGTTCTCACTGTAGGAGGATTAAATGACAGGAGTTAGAAATGATCCTCAAGATTCTACATCCTTAAGGATTAATAAAGTCTTCATTCATATTCAGTAATATGTTGGTATTTTTGAGTCACATTTGGTTCAAGTATAATTTGTTCCTGAAAATCTGCTTATAAGGGGAATTCTTGTGAGCCAAACACTTCATTACCATTAATTTAAATGGACAAAAAAATGAGGTCCCTGAGGCACAAAAACTCGTTCATTCTTGAGCAAGCATAGAAAGTTCCTGCCTGACCTTTTAAGCTCTGGGCTCAAACAGTTTGGTGTTTTGTCTCCATGCATATGTGGGTTTCCTCTGGGTGCATCCCACAGTGATGGATGGGCAGATAGATGTAAGCAAGGAAGTCTTTTTTTTATCTTAAATTTCTGAATGCTGATATTAGAAATTTCTCTGATTTAGGATTGTATCTCATAGTAAGATTAACATTATTTATGATTTATTTGCTTAACAAGGCAGTTTTCATAATTTACTGTAAGGATATTGCCTCTCAAGAAAATAAATGTTATTTCACTTTATTTTATCTTCTTTTGCCTTTTCAGCTTTTTGAGCATCATTTTTATGATCTATGTTGGTTTTGAACGATGGGGAAAAAATCCTGACATTTCTGAAAGATGCTTGCAAGTGAACACACAGCTATGGGTGGTAGGGAGGACTGCTTGCTTGACCACGGTTCATATTTTAACATTACATTTTTTGTTCTAGTTAGACTTTTGTTAAAAGGATAAATTAATGGGTTTTTATGCAAAATATTAGGTATGAATGACATGAGCTTATAAGTGCAAATTCTCATAATGTGAGTGCCCATTATGTGACGGAAGCCTATACTTTACTCCTTTTTTCTCCTTCCATAGGAGCGTACTGCCTTTCTGTTCTGGACTATGACAATGTGAAAGGTCTCAATGTGAAGCACTACAAAATCCGCAAGCTGGACAGTGGGGGATTCTACATAACATCCAGGTCGCAGTTCAGCAATCTGCAGCAGCTGGTTGCACACTACCGCAGTGAGTATTGACACAGCCAGCGCTGTGCTTGTATAGAAAGAAGAGACCCTGGTCAACTGGTCACCACTGCTCATTTTCCTTATCGTCTGTCCATTTAATGCAGATGCGTACCCTTGGCCATCTACACCCTGCTGCATTTGCCAACTCTAGATATGAAATCTGAGCAGTTGTATTTTAGCCTATTTGTAGCAACCCCTTGACTTCTTGCCGAGTCGTACGCTTTACTGCAGGCACCTTCACACATCTTGTGCTGTCTCTCCTCAGAACATGCAGATGGCCTGTGCCACTGCCTCACGGATGTTTGCCCTGTGCTGAAGCCCCAGACCCAGGGCTTGGCCCGTGATGCCTGGGAGATCCCCCGCGAGTCCCTGAGGCTGGATGTGAAGCTGGGTCAGGGCTGCTTTGGGGAGGTCTGGATGGGTAAGTTCTCTTTTGCCACCCTAAATGCTTTGAACTCTTTCTGTAGAAAGCTGGATGTGGCAGTGTGAGCATGTTCTACGACAAGATAACTGGACCGCAGTCCCATAAACTGGTGGTTTAACAGACATGCTTGTGTGGCCATACCTCTCCAGGAACCTGGAATGGGACAACACGGGTGGCCATCAAGACGCTGAAGCCAGGCACCATGTCCCCAGAGGCCTTCTTGCAGGAGGCACAGGTCATGAAGAAGCTGCGGCATGAGAAACTGGTGCAATTGTACGCGGTGGTGTCTGAGGAGCCAATCTACATTGTGACCGAGTACATGGGTCAAGGCAAGTTGACCTATGTTGCAAAAATACAGAAAGCTGCCACAGCTATGCTATACAGTGGTGGTGTCCAAAGAGTGAGTGAGTGAGTGCAGTTAGCTTTTGGGTTTGGAAGTTTGTTAAATAGTTTGTTAGCTTGTTCATTCAAACCAAACAGGTACCAACAGTGACACAAAACATGAATTATAAAAATGTTGATGGTAACCACAGAGCATAGATAGGTCAGGTTACAGTGTCTTTGTCTTGTATGTACACAAACCAACCAGGAAGCCTGCTGGATTTTCTCAAGGGAGAGATGGGAAAAGTACTGCGACTGCCCCAGTTGGTGGACATGGCCTCTCAGGTAACTATCTCGCATAAAGGTTTCCTTACATCTTCCACCAAGGAAATGATTTAAAAGCACTTCCAGTATTACTTTTTTCTCTCTTAGGCTCTGTTCATGTACTAATAGCAGTAACACAAAAATCTGCTCAAATTTGATATCAGAAGATGGAGAAAACAGAATAGTTGAAAGGTTCAAACACTGTCCTGCACTATGACTGAATGTAGGAGTGATTTTGACTTTACATACCGTCAGATTGCCTCTGGAATGGCCTACGTGGAGCGGATGAACTACGTGCACAGGGACCTCAGGGCGGCCAACATCCTCGTGGGCGACAACCTGGTGTGCAAAGTGGCCGACTTTGGCCTGGCCCGACTCATAGAAGACAATGAGTACACAGCAAGGCAAGGTAAGGCCACAGGGGGCGCTGCTTGCTCGTGCCAGCCCAATCTTAGGGTTATTCATTACTTATTCGTTTAGCTGCTGCCTTTCTCCAAGGTGTCTTGTAGTATTATGGGTGAACACTAAGCTACTTACAAGTACTGCATAATTAATACTGGAAGGTTCTGTGGTAAGGACTGTGTTCATCAGCATTACAGCAGCGGCTTCGAGTACAAGTTGACGCCACCCGTTTGTCTCAGTTTATTGTAAACAGTAATTTTTCTGGTTAAGCCCTTGGAGTGACTCCTTGCCTTCCTAGCCATTGCTTCCTGGATTTACTGGCCCCTCATCTTTCAGGCATGAATGGGAATGAAAACCTGTTTAACTCCATTTTGTTCATAATTCCAAAGTCACTATAAAACTTAACACACTTCTACTCCGGTTTATTTAAGAGTTAAGTTTTTTTAAAACTGCAGCTATATATCTCACACTCATTCACACTCAGTATCCATCCATCCATTGATTTTCTGAGACTATATGTGGAGAGGGGGTGTCCAGATGTGGTGATGGTTGGGAAAATCTCACATGTAACTTGAGCATATTTTTATTACAGTGCGGTGTAGTACTGTATTGGATCAGAATAAGGCTGTTCTATGAATCATTTTCTAAACCAAATTAAAAATTACGATTTTTCCTCATGCATACAAGTAGGTTAATTCAGTATTTGGGTTTTTTTTTTCCTATTTTTTTTCTGGAGTATTTTTTCAGCAATCTATAAAATCTGAAATTTTGGACTGTTAGTAACCAGTTGTCCTGGTCATTGTTGGAATCTGTGTCCTGGAAGTGTGAGGCTGAGGATGGTACACCTTTGACCAATCTGTCTTGAGAGTAGCCGCACACCTCAAATACAACAAAAATACATTTAAAAAAAAAAAAGGCAAATTTTGACATTTTTACATTTTAATACATATAGAGTTGCATAGACTTTGACGCGTCCCCAACATTTCTACCACAGGAGCAAAGTTCCCCATCAAGTGGACGGCCCCGGAGGCGGCGCTGTACGGCCGCTTCACCATCAAGTCCGATGTGTGGTCTTTCGGCATCCTTCTAACTGAACTGGCCACCAAAGGCAGGGTCCCGTACCCAGGTACCCTGAATGTGTCTCATTGCCTCATTAACATTCTAGCAGGGTCCCAATGTCCCCATCACTGATTTACCTGTCTGATCCACAGGGATGGTGAACAGGGAGGTGCTGGAGCAGGTGGAGCGTGGATACCGCATGCCATGTCCCGCCGAGTGCCCCGAGTCGCTGCATGAGCTCATGCTGTCCTGCTGGCGCCGTGAGCCTGAGGAGCGGCCTACCTTTGAGTACCTGCAGGGCTTCCTGGAGGACTACTTCACCTCCACGGAGCCCCAGTACCAGCCAGGCGAGAACCTCTGAAGCTGTTGGGACTCACGGGCAGATCGTGGGGGGGGGGGGTGCAGTTGCATGGTTCTGCACCCTGCCGCCCTGATGAGCCACTGCCAAGCCTCCTCATACGCCTGTCTCGTTTTTTCTCCTCCCTCATCATCCAAACCACCACTTTGTCATGGCAACCATCCTGCCTGGACCTGTGGTGGGTTTTCACTTCACTGTTGTATAACACAACAGCTTCTCAAGAGGCCCATTATTATTATTATTATTATTATTATTATTATTATTATTATTATTAGTGATGTGTTGCTTTTGAGGTCAGTTCATGGAACCACTGGCTTCAAAGGGCCAATTAGCATCCTTGCCAACTGACAGATCCTTCTTGACCAATGGCTCCATCCGCAGCGGCCGCCCGATTTCGTTCACCCCATCCTACGCAAGCTGCCGAGCGGCCTGGGGGTGAGATGTTCCACTCAACCCCTGCAATGTCCAGCTGAAGTGGAGCACATGCTCTTTGGCGCCACTTGTCCCCTTCGAGTGGCACCATTTCAACATCAGTCGCGTCTCTTGGCTACATGAGGTTTAAAGGGATTTGCCAGAGACTTCTTTTTCTACCTTTGAAAGTCTTCCCGCTGAAACTGAGAATTTTTGTTTCCCGCTGGGGCGGAACACAAGGTCGAGTTTGCAGCTCTTTGTTTTTTTTTTCTTCTCCCCTCCCCTCCTTTTTTTTGTTTTTTGACTGGATCAACTGGAGTGTGTGGCACATGTGGAGACCAGAGGAGGGCTGTGTTGTCTCTCTTTTTTTTTTTTTTTTTTTTTTTTTTTTTTTTTTTTTTTTAAATTGATAAAGGTGTAGATAAGGATGGCTCTGTAGTGTGAGGAGCTGAAGAAATTTGGGGGTTGTGGGGTTACTGCGCAATGAGAGTGTCCTGTAAGCAGACCCCGGGGTTACCGTAGATATACATATGAGCTGCTTCATCTGAATCAGCCTGCAGGTCTGTGGGAAGGGATTTTAATCTGCCTGTAGGACTGTAAAATGATCCTGTACAACTACTGATGGACCCAGGTGCCGTTCGCCAGGACTGGAATCCTGCTGCAGTTTTCTTTTGTGCCAATGAAAGCTCCCTTTTGTACTGTCTGCAATGTACAAGATGTATTTTTTATTATACTGAGGTTTCTTATTAGACACTTTCAGTAGGCAGGCCCTGAGACAAAGTTTTGCGCCATCTTCAAGTCAACCTCTTTGGTTCCGTTTGATTTGGACCATGCACCTGCTTGGGCCCAGAATAGTCAGCTTGCGCTTGGACTTGAGGTTTTGCTTGAAAGTCGGTGGCCGTCAACAGAGTAACCACCCTCGTCCTTTATGCAAGCGGTCAAACCTGCACACTTCTGCAGACGTTGCGAAACAGACGCTCCTGCCGCGGACCTCGTGCCGTTCGCTCGCTGCGTTTGATGTGAACGCTTCACGTGGACATTTTGTACTGTAAATACGTCCCATTTCCAGATGTTAGTTTGCATTTTCACAGTTTCACATTCTGTTTGTCTTGTGAGTTTTGTTGGAACGCATTGAGTACAACCCCCCCTTTTTGGAGAAACCACTTTAAGTTGTTGACACCTGTACTAGAATAAAGCGACAGACCTGCGTCGTCTTGACACTGTAGCGCACAGCTCACTTATTTTAGCTTTTTTTTTTGGTAGAAGGTTTTGTTCTTGTACAGGTACTTTTGTTTGACTGTAGAGCAGGAACTTTTTGCATTTCAGTCACATGGCATCAATAGTGAATGGAGACCTGATAGGAAACACTACTTCAGTGGGGGGATGGGTGGAGAGTCAGTGGCATGGTAGCTCAGAGCGCTTTACCTGCACAGGTGTTGCGCAGCGCACTGTGCACAAAACCTGCTGCCACAGGAAAAATGTGACCATTTTGTTTCTCTGAGGAGGTCAAAGGATTTTGATTTGCTTTCTTTTTTGAGGCACAGAAATAGGTTGTGCTCTTGTGACCCCATACGACCTTTTGAAATGCCGAGCCTTCCAGATCCTGCCATCTCTTTCCAGGTACAGCCTTGGAGTGATGTTTGTTACACTGTTGCATTTTTTTTGTTTAATTTCTTCAAAATGATAATTAATCTCTCTCTATTAATATTGTATAATTAATTTTTGTGTCTCCTTTCTGCCTAAAGCACCTGCCTTAATTTGCCTAAGGAGGCATTTCATTAAAACTCAGTGAAGGGGATTTCCCCTCAGTGTGTTTCTAAGCCAGAGGGGTAAATGTCAGTGATGAACACCCTTGTAGGATAGCCGTGTTTCTGATGCTTTTTCTGAGTTGAATGATTCATAGTCACACAAGGTTTAGATCTCTGAACCGATAAAGGAAAACAGATGAATAACTTAAACGCGAGAGAATTTGTAGCGTTTTGTGTCGCCTTGTTCAGATGGGCTGGGTGAGGTGGCTCTTTGTGGATTTTAAACCCCTTTAATTTTTCAAAAGATGCGGTAAATTGTACAACAGCTCCGTGGCAGAGCAAGACCTGGTCTTTTTCATGGGTTTTTCTTGTCTTTGCACAGATTTTATACAAACTTGCTTCATCCGGTCTTAATACACCAGGCCAAGAATATTGAGAGTGACCCCAGGGTCTAAGGTATAATGAATGGGTTGTCTAATGTGGTCTTCCCTGTGTCTCTCTTTAAACACTTCTGATATCCTTTTTGATTTAGATGTTAAAATCATGGTTTAAAGCAAGACTTTCCACGTATTTTAAGTCCTTCATTGGCATGGGAACACTTTTCCCTGCTTTACTATGAGAGCAAATAGTAATAAGTGGCCATAGTTTCTAAGGATAAAGGTACATACTGGGTCATTTGTATATACCCTTGACTAATAATTCTTATATATTTATTGTGTAACTTATTTCTGTTGTAAAAACATTTTGCTCACGATGTCGTTGTTCAGTAGTTGCCCTATTTAATAAGTATGTATGGCACCATTTGACCATTGGGGACCAGCGCAGCTTGCACTGGCGGGGCAGCCCAGCCGGTTGCAGTGCTGGAGATGACATGTGGCGTCGTTCCTTGGCTTAACTTACTTTCCCTCGCTCTTTTGTGCTGGTCTCCCTTTGAGTTAAGTGCGATGGTACTAGGAATGGGGAGCGGAGCCGCATGGTAATGGATGGGCCGACGTTTCAGTACAGTGAATAGACAGGAGTTGGGGAAGTGAGCCACCAGCGCCGTTCTGCTTTTTCTTCCGTCCCAGGGGGGCCGCATGAGATGGTTCCTCAGAAACTAACTCGGTCGTCTCTGGCTTTACAGTCATTTTTATGTAGTACCTTTCAGAATACTCCAATTTGCTATAAATGGTAAAGATGAGATAGAATTAATTGTAAACTGGATGTTTCTGCAGAAAAAAATACTGTAAATTGTTTCTTTTTAGAATTAACAGTGTAATACGGTACAGTACTGCTAACTTTGACTCTGATGCCAATACTTACTGTCTGCCGCAGGGCCGTGAAAGGCTCTGACAACCGTGCTGGTGGGAAGGATTTGTTCACAGGTGGATGGACTTTGGGAAACACAAGTGCAGCCAAATATGTGATGCTGAGACTTTTGCACAACCGTACCGCATTATATTGCATTCTCTGCTTTTTGAATGTGTTTTGTCAGACTGGCATTTCCGAGGTTTCTTGGCATTAACTGGGTTGTTCTGACAGATGTTTATTTTGGGCTATTTTTTACATTTCTGCCAGCCTAAATGAATGCCAAGGACAGTTTTTTAAGTTGGTTTGCTTTACAACATGGGCCATTTTTTTTGTTTTTTTTTGTTTTTTGTTTTCCCCTGCTACAACCTATGCAGCCTCGAGTTTGTGCTACCCCCCTTGACCATTTATTTATTTTTTTTAATTTGACTCTTTTCAAACAGATGTTAACAGACATTTCTCGAAAGAACAATGATTTTATAGTGATGAAGTCTCAGACCAGTTGTTTTTGAAAGGCAAAACTGAAAAATTAGAATTGTACTTTGCTGGCTGCAATGTACTCCGTGATATACTCCTTAAATGTGCAATAAATTATGTTTCTAAAGGTGTTTTTTTTTTTTTTTTTGACAATTCAACTGTCAGATGTGTTAAGGTTAGTGTCCCTTCCATTCAATGTCAGATTTACATTTGTCATAAATACACATTTACAAAAAAAATTGCTGTCCTTTTGGCACCATTTTGATTTTTGGAAAAAGTCTAAAAGAGTAGCATGAGGTGAGTATGAAGACTGTTGAGCTGGACCCATTTGGTGTTTGGCCTAAGATCTGCCCAAGGTGAGATGCAAACCAATGTTTGCTCTGAGATATATATATATATATATATATATATATATATATATATATATATATTTTTTTTTTTTTTTGGTTGCTACAAACGGGACGCACAAAAACGGTTGACTGCAAATAGTCTCTTGACAGGGTGGGAAATGTGACCGATTTGTGATTGGTCACCCGGTCCGCAAAGGTTCATTAACCTTCTACCCTGACCACAGTGTTGAAGGGCAGTGTCGCCCAGTCGGTTTCTCCAGTTATCACTAAAATTATTAAACCCCTTCATAACAACCAACGATTTCCTCACAAGCTTTTCCATTGTTTAGAAGGCACGTTCACTTAAGGTGAAGAAGATGATGGCGACCTTGCATCAAGCCGATTAAACCAACGGGAGAACAGCTGGGACGCAACTGCAGCACATTCTTGTTGGCTTTCCTGGCTGCTTCTGAGCACGCAGACAGGAGCTCCCAGAGGAGGAGAGTTTGTCTTCTGAAACGTCAACTCATCACCTGTTCCACGGTGACAAAAAGCTTTCTCACAAGTGTTCCCCTTTTTTATACCCCCGTGCAAACAGGAAGTTCAGAAAAGGCCATTTTAGGGATTCACTTTTCGGCCTGAACTGAACAGCACATTTCATTTTGCTGTATTTTCACAAGTAAGAGAAGTAACGCTGGGGATCCAGCAATTCTGAAGCCCCTTTTGTGAAGGCTTTACAGAAGTTACTGGTTTTACAGTTCACACTGACAAGAGAATGGGAACAACAATGCACAGTGCTGTGGAAAAAGTATTTGCTCTCATGATTTCCCCTGTACATTCATCATACTGAATGGTTCTAGATCTTTAGACAACGGCAACCTAAGTAAACAGTTTTTAAGCTATTGCTTCATTTATTTGATTGTTTACTACTTTTTTTCATTTATTTGAGGCACAAATTTATCCAATACCCTTATTACCCATGTGGAAAAAGTCATTACCTTGCCAGACTTAACTGGGGGCATAACCTTTAGCAGCAACGACTGCAACCAAACATTTCCTATAATTAATACCAGTGTTTCACTTCACAGTTGAGGGATGTAGCCCTCCCCTGCCTTATTTGAAGAACTGTTTTAATTTGCTGCAAAATCCAGAAGCCACTAAGATCAGAGTAGGAGGGAACACTTGGGTGCTCCAAGGCATTCAGACAAGTGCTCTACTTATTATGTTTGACCTTCCTTTACTCTGTTATTTTTCTCATAATGGATACAGTCAATAAGCAGAAGGACAGGAGATCAGACAGCCAGAATTAAATAGCCAGAATGTTTCTTATTTTAAAGCTGCTATTATTCTGGATTCATTTCCAAAATGTTGAAGACTTTTAAGGCACGTTGGTAAATCAGTTGGGCTTCACCTGAGTTTTTTTTTTTTTTTTCCAGTGGACCACACCTTTATTTCTTGTGTTTCTGTTCTCCTTTTGACATTTACATAAGGACGCAGAGCAAGGCTTGGCTGCAGAACAGAAAAAGACAAAAGAGCGGTATTAAGACAAAGGGAAACGTTTAGGTCTCAGCTTCTATGGACACATCTCACTGGCTCGTTCACATTCTAGCAGTTTTTGGGCAGAGCAGCTCTGTGGATCTTTTATGGTTTTTTGAAAGGACCGGATTTACACGGTGTGTGTTGTGTGAGTCCAGTACCTCTGCTTTATCCCTTGGGTCTTTTTTGTGTCCTTACTGTTGCCAGGCAACACAAACTTGTTAGTTCTTTGGGGCTGCGTCACTTGCATCTTGGTTCTCTGAAAACTCTTCTCCTGCATCTCTACAGCTTTTCATTTACTTTCTTCACCCAGTAATGGAGCCCTGAGGACAACAGTGTGCCATTATTTAATCTCCTCATGTTGGCTTCTTCTCATATTCAGCCCACAGTGTGTTCATGCAGTCTGCAGCATCAGCTCCAGGGCTGCAGCAGTGACTCTGTGCTTAACTGAAACCACTTTTGAAAATCACACCAAGAGTCTGAGTGAGAGACTGTGATACGCAATGCATTGTGGGTAATGTATAGCTGCATCTCCTTTAGTTTGACACCACCACTGAGCACCTCTGACTCTGCGATCCCCACCACCACTGACTCTTTGCATGATAACGTTTTGCACCATTACACCTGCTTGTTGTAAATAACATTTGTGTATGTATCTACTTAACCATTTATCATCATTTCCAATTTATTTACCCATCCCACTAACTATACATTTTGTCTTGGTGGCCTGTGCCCTCAGTCTGCCTGTTTACTGTACTGTGCACCGTGGTCCAGGAGGAACTACACTTCACTCTCTACACATCTGTAAGGCAGAATGGTAATAAAGTGAACCTTGAACTTTACCTCCATGAAGTCTTGTTGCCCACCAGATGAGGAGCTTCCTTAAGGAAGTACCTACAGATTTTTTTTTTTTTTTTAAAGGCTCTAAAGTGCAATCGAACCACTCGGGGAAAGGAAATGGAATCACAGAGCTGGCAGGGCTACCGTGTGTTAATGTGCAGATTTTGCTGCTTTCTGTCTGATTTGGTTGGCAGATCCTGTTTGACCTGTGAGGGTTTTTCACCTGAGGGCTGTGGCCTAAAGACATAATCCCTTACCTTTGTGCACACTGATGGTTATGTGTGTCTGGTGCAAACATGGAGATGATTCTCCTCACAGTTTATGCTTGGAACCTCATGAAAAAGGGAAGAGAGGGATGGTGGGTCCTCACCCCACATGAGCCATTGCACCTTTTTTACCCGCAAGTCTTCTCTGTCCTGTTGCAATTTATTTCTCTCATAGTTAAAATGCGTGGTTCTTCCTTTCGTGCCACCTGTAGGGTGCATTTCAAGTACATTTCTTGTTTCAAAATCTTCTTTACCCAGATTCACTGCATTTAAGGCCTAGAAAGTAAATCCAAGTCCTCTACAGACAAACAAGCACACATTTAGTGTTCAGTGTAAAGTTTCTGGTGCATCACTGGCATACACTTTGTGAATCAAACTGACAAAATGTGACTTTGCAGGCCTACTAACCCAAATTCATTCAAAGTTGCCTCTGACTTAAACTTTATGCAAAAGTCAAACATCATTGTATTTTATTTTTAGAATAAAAAGAAAAGAAGACGTTAAAGTGAAACCAGTCAAAAGCATGAACCTTGATTTGATGCTACTGCTTTATTTATGCTTTATTAACATGTAGCATAAATATTTGACATTTCCTGTTTTTTAAACAGAATGAACACTGAGTTTTACTTTTTATTATATAGATTTTTACATTTGACAGTTTTGGATTTGTATGCAAATTAGTATTTTTCTGCTCTGCTGGTTCCTAGCTTTTGATTTAGCCCATTAAAGCCTTTTAAAATGACTGCAGAGGTAAGTAATACTTTCACAATATTTTGGTTGAATATTAATATTTTAAAATCCTCACTATTCCGTCACTTGTTATTTTTATTGTTTTTTGTAACATTGCTCCCCATATTACCTTCACATCTTAAGTAACTTTAATGTAAAAAGGAAACCAGAAGAAATAGAAACATCAGGGTTTATGTTTATAGACTGGGCGAACCATACAGTTCAAACATTTAGATTGTGCATTTTGGCTTTTTATTTATAATATTTAGTAAAGTCTTCATAATCTGCAGTGAAATATTGTGCTCAATGTGACCACTTTCATTTGTGAATATGACTTTAACCAACAAGTATATGGTAATTTTATGAAAGTTTATTTATCTCGATTAATGTTTGTACATTTAAATATCAGGAAAAAATATGTTTATCTGTGAAACTCACTTTAATCTCCAGTTGTCCCTTTGGCGTTTTTGACATCGCGCAGTGAGCTTCGCTGAAGGTCCGCGGCTCAAGAGAACTACAAACCCCATCTCCGCAATCCTGATTACGCAGCGCTGGCCGATTGGCTACAACTCTCAGTCGAGAAACCCGTTCCTTCGCACTCTGATAGGTGGCTTGGCTGACTGTCCGTCGCACTGAAAGCGTTGATAGGCCAATATCTGAAAGGAAGGCGGGCTTAGTGGCCCCAGAGGGACAGTCGTGGTGCGGGAGGAGCGAACGGCGTGTTTCCGGTAAGTGGAGGCCACGGAACAACAGAGCAAAATCTGGAAGAAAACCGTCCGTGGACCGACTGTCAGACGCGTTGTACCGACCGCTCGCGTCCACTTTCGGTGCCGACACGGAGCCGGGTGTCGGGGGGGGCACAGGCGCGGCAATGGAAGCCGAGTTTCGGGAAATCGATGGACCCGGGAACTGGAACGCCGTTTATCAGGTGAGTGTTTGTCGGCTGAAGTGAGGCGGAGGGGATGCTGAGGGGCCGAGCTGCTTCAACCGGTGTAGAACTTCCAAGAGGCCCGCTTACAGCTGAGATTCTGCCCTCGCTGGCGGATCTGGCTGGGCGAGCGCGATGGACAGCCGGAATAAACCGGTAGAACCAGGCAGTCACTGTGATTGGTCAGTCGGTGAGGTAGTGACACACATGGCGGCGTGAATTGTCACCTACTGTCACATGGGGGAAACGTGCTATCACCTAGAAGAGCGTGGCTTTCTGAAACGCACTGTGACACCCCGGCGACCTGGTGTCAGCGTTGGGGTCTTTGTGGTGAGGAGCGCGGAAAGGTTTGCGGTGAAGTTTACTTGGGGCAGGGCTGTAACGAACTGCGACGTTTTTGGAGGGCCAGCAAATGGTGTCCATTCTACTCAGGAGTTTCACGCAGATATTTGGGCCATTTTCGGCTCATTTGTTTTAACCCTGCACTCGGCAGCCACTTTCTTAGGTACACCTGTGTAGCAGGATCCTCTTTTCACCCCAAAGCAGCAGGGACACAGCAGCAAGGTGGTGCACTCATGTCCACAAGGTTTGTTGTCCATTCTGTTAACATCACATTTCAGCTCATCACAAAGATGCTCTATTGGTTAAGAGGTGGGACAGTACAGGCTGCTGTGGTAAAATAAGGTAAAGTACTGTCATGTTGGTGGGGCGGTAGTGTGTAAAAAAAAAAAAAAAAAAAAAACCCCAAGGCCAACTGTGTCTGAAATGCTGGAACCACAGCGACCGACACCGGTGGTCAGGCTGCGTTCATCCACTTAGACCCCATGTCCTGTCCATTTGATGGTCATTCAGACAGGAACTGGGCCTCTAGACCTGGCCTGCGTGTTTATACCCTGAGAGACACAACCATGTGCTGGGTCACAGTGCAGGGTGTAAACACACGTGTACCTAATAAAGTGGCCTTGAAGTGTATACTAAGGGGGCTGAATACACACAGGGTCAGAGACTGGCAATTTGCCCACCATCAGGCTGAGCTGAGGAGTTTGGGGGCCTTGGGGCATCTGGCTTGGGGGAGGGGGTAATAGTGTCACAGAGCTGCACAGATTCCTCAGCACTGGCCTCACAAGGGACACAGCGAAGGGCTGCAGTTAGGCTGCCGGTGTATTTACTCTCCACATGCCTGCTGTGTTTCGGGGAACACACGCTTCCTGGAAAGAAGTGCGCGCACACACACACGCACATGCACTGTGCTACTGCGGCCGTTTTAATGGGACGGGGCAGTTAGTGCAGCACGCAAACGCAGTCCTGCACACAGGGCCGATGAGTGAACACTTCGGCCTTATGGGGACGCTGAGGTCCGGGATCTCAAATTCGAGATACAACAGCGTCCTGCTTTACCTGGTGTGCTCGGTTTTTCAGTCGGTGATGACTTTGATTCCTTCTGTTAGCAAGGTTGTTGATGCGCGGTGTTGTGTTGAGCTGTCCTGTGATCTCTGTCCTTGTTTCTTCTTACTGAGGTTGCTGAGCATTGAAGTAATCCAGTGAGTTGCTTTGTTTTTCTAGAGAAGCTCACAGAAATCATGGCATAAAATCAGCCTTTCCACTTTGACCTGTGTGTGTGTGTGTGTGTGTGTGAGAGAGAGAGAAAGACAGACAGAATAGGAGCTGTGGTGTGGAGTGAGTAGAAGGGAGCATTGCAGCCCTTTCATTCACAGTAGCTTCATATTAATTGAAGACATGTGTACTTCTGAATTGGCAGAATACAAATGGCCAAAAGGACACATGCGAATGCAGCACTGGCATTGACATAAATCAGTTGAATAAAATAAAATTAAAACAAATAAGATTCTACAGTTTAATAAATTTTACACACTTTAGTGCTGCTGATTAGGAAGGTCGAAAAGTCTAAGAATGCAGTCTGCAGATGCCTGTGGCTTTCAGTAACAATGCATGCAAACTTACACACAGCAAACGGACCTGAATCGAATTTACTGCGGTAAAATGTGGTTTGCATCTTGTATTTCATGCTTTTTTTGTCCTTCTGTCGTCTTACTTTAACTAAGGTCCCCCACATAGGTGTGTGTGTGTGTGTGTGTGTGTATGTGCGCTTATACATTTGTCTCTTTATTTAAATGCTGGTAGCAGAAGAATGAAATATTGTTTATGTTAATATGTTTTTTTTTTCCTCCCCCCCCCACTGCAGGAAATCCGCCAGCAGTCATGCGAGCTGCCCTGCAAAGTTGCCAAACTGTCCGAAAACAAGTCCAGGAACCGTTACAGAGATGTGAGCCCATGTGAGTACGGCGCAAACACGCAGTTTAGTGCAAAGCTGGATGCCCTTCGGTGAGAAACACCCCATCCCCCCTCAGGCCCCGGCTTCCGCAGGCTCACAGCTAGTAAACCGGTGTGGCCACGTGCAGAGCAGGAACTCACGGTTAACCGACTTCAGGTCAGGCTCACGTGTCCAGAATCCAGGACAGCTCGCAATTTAACTTTTAAGGGATATTTTTCTGTGCACAGACACTAGGCTGCCGCAAACTGAAGAACAGCAAGCAGCTGAAGAAGTCATTTTGCTGGTTGATGTGAACTCTCACCTGTGCTGCAGACATCCAAAATTACACAGCATCTGCTGAAAAAGGTTTATTCTGCAGCCGAACTTCACAGAGTCACCCGACCAAACGGCCAGAAAGGCGTCTCCGTCACTGCTTAAATTAGCAGTTGGTGCTAAAAGTTGCCGGGTTTCACACCTGCGGCAGTAAACAGAGATGTGCATTTATGCTGGGAGAAAAATAATTTGGTTCCAAGTTCTCAAAGCAGATTCTAAACAAGCAGTCAGTATTATTTAGGGAGAGGAAACGATGTTAAGAAAAATGTAGATGTAGAATGAGATATTTAAGAGGATATTGACAAGAAGCAGTTAAAGAGATAAAGCTTTCAAAGTTGTTGCCCCTCCCCCCTCATCGTGGTGACTTGAAAGTGCGGTTTCCTTCTCTAAGGCCTGAAGCTCCATTGTAACCCCATGGTGCCTGCCGATCGTGTGCCAGCTGGGCTGGTGTGTCTGCGGAGCACAAAGGCCTCCTTCAGTGCTAGATGCCACCTTGGTTAACGGTTACGATGGGGTTTGGTGGTTGTGATGGGAGGGTGCACACAGGTTGCATCTGCACCCTCTTTGTTTTGGAGACAGTGGGCAACCCAGCACAGCTGTAGATGTCCTCTGGGACGTGGCAGCTTCTGCTCTTGAGTCTCTTGGGAATCACACTTAATGAAAAGTGTGTGTGTGTGTGTGTGTGTGTGTGTGTGTGTGTGTGTGTGTTTCTTTTTTCACTTCTTGTTGTAGTTGACCACAGCAGAATCCGGCTGCAGCTTGGAACAAACGACTACATAAATGCAAGTTTGATTTCTGTGGAGGAGGCCAAGAGGAGCTACATTCTCACTCAGGTATGTGTGGTTGGAGGATGTGGTGATGCAGCTTCAGGAGACCTGGGTTGAGGGGATTGGGTTCGTCGCTGGACTTGCTGTTCCTGGTGGAGGTTCCAGTGATCACCTAGGGGATCCTGAACACCCCCAGATTGTCCTCACTGTCATGAACATCTGAATTGTGCAGAGAGACTCAGCTCTTTAGACACTTACTGGTGGTGTGCACAGTGGTGTGGAATTGACTCCGAGTGGTTCTTTCTCTGACCACGTTTACACCCGTGTGTGTGTGTGTGTGTGTGTGTGTGTGTGTTGCTTTGCACGTCTCCAGTTCGTTCGCAGCATCAACTCGGGGCGGAGCTGGTGATGGTGTGAATCAGTGACTCGCACGTCTACTTCCTGTCAGACACAGCGCTGCCTGCAGCCAAATGAATCCTCTTAATGTGAATTAGGATCGAAAGATAGACAATAAGTGGACTCATGCATGAGTGAACCTTAAAGTTTTGTCATAACAGTTGGGGCTCCGAACTCATGCAGAGCATAAAAGGGTAAGAGCCTGAAAGGGTAAATTGAAATTATAAGTGGTACAATTTTCAACCAGGTAAATCTGAAGGAAAAATGGTCTTTTTCAACCAGCCTGTGCATGCATTTACAGTACCGGTGAAGTATTCACCCCCTTGAACCTTTTCATATTTTATTGTTTAGTATCATTAAATCATAGTGGAGTTAATGTTTGAACACTGGTTGATTTAAAAAAAAAAAAAAAAAAAAAAAAAAAAAACTTTAATGTTACAAAGAAAATACGTTTGAATAAGTTAACTTTTTGATAATTATAGATATGAAACGCAAAATAACTGAGTGCTTAAGTGTCCACCCCCTTTACAGGGATACCGCGAGATCAGCTGTGGGGCGGGTTCATAAGGTGAATGGAGATCAGCAGTCAAACACGGAGAAGGGGATGAATACTTTTTACTTTTGCTTCCCAGCTGCTGTTTCTCAGACAGTGGTTTAAATTTTCACATCACCACCCCCATATATCAACCCTCGTGCTTGTTGAAGGTGACTGTGGGCAGGGCTGCTGTGGTGGCACATGTGGATCCCCGGCACATCAGCATCTCTCTCTCTCTCTCTCACACACACGCACGCACTCACGTTGGCTGTGCCTCCGCATCGCTGTAAACGCAACTCACCACCCCTTCAGCCCTGTTAGAGATGCACATCACTTATGAACTCTTTGTACCTTTTCATTCCTTGTAAGAAATATTAATATATAATGGGTGAGAATAAATTTTATCCACATTTCATTGTGAGCCAGTAAGGTTCTCCTTGAAGGTCTTTGCTAGTAAATTTGTAAGGACCTAAAATGGTTTAATACAAAGCTGGAAAGTAACGAAGAAGCCCTCAAATTTTTTTTATTTATTTATTTATTTATTATTTATTTCCTCTTCCAGTGGGTTTGTTAGCAGATCACATTTTTTAAATAACAGATGATTGCTTCTTATGCAACATTTTCTAAGGATTCACCGGGACTTGTTTTCTTGGTGCCACTTTCCTTGCTGCTTTCTTGTAAGTCACTGAAAAAAGGTTGGTTTATATCAGTACACGATGCACAAACAGTTTAGGGCAGCGTTTTAGGAGCGATTATGAGGAATGCCCTTTGCCATCTGTGTTACAGGAAGGAGTTACTGTTACACCTGAGAGAGGAATGAATATGTGCAGCACTGAGGACTTGCAAAGCTTGGTGATAGAGTTCAACATGAACCGTGGTGCCAGTGGTGGAGCTGACCATGCACCATGGGGTGTGAATGTACTCAGATCTGCACCTTCCGCTTCCTGTAGTTTGCCGCGCCCTTCCTCTTTGTGTTTGAAAAATATGCTTTTTGTTAGAAAATGGCCTCCTGAGGACTTTGCACCGTGAAGTCGGCTGGTGCCTCAAAGTCCCAGAGTCCTTTCTGTAACTTTAGTTTATTTCTGGGTCGTCAGCGTTTGTGTTTTATTAAGTTTAAAGTCTCCCATTACATTTGGCCTTTCATGTTAGGACTTTTCAAAGATACAGTTTCCATTCCATTTCTTGATTTTTAATTGCGATTTTGTCACTTTATAAAATGTGAGCAACCTGTGTTTATCAGCCAGCCAGTAGATGTCAGTAAAACACAGCTAAACGCAGTAGGAATGTGAAGTTTCCCACTTCTCTAATTCCACTTACAGCTTCTCTCTGGTATTCCTGAGTCCTAAGGATTAATAATAATAGATGAAGAAGTTGTTGCAAGCTTTTTGTAAAATATACATGTAATCTGGTGACAAACATGATTTTGGCTTCATGCACAGTGTAGGCAGCACAGCAGTTTAAAAAACACACGCATGCACGCTATGGGCAGCTTAAAGTCATAGATCCACTTGAAAAAGGTTTTTGGACTGTAGTCATAAATCAAGGCTCATGGAGGAAAGCATGCTTTGTTAAGAGTACTAATAAGTATGAAAGAGCTGAATGAGTGCAGGAGGATATGTGTATTCCATATTATAAGGCAACTAGCTGAGTAGAAAGGTAAATGGTGATAAAACATTATAGATCACCGAACAATGTTACATTCGGTTTATAAGTGTTAGTGCTGTTGAACAGGTGGATAAGGAGAAAGTAATAACCATATATCAGCACTCTTTATTACCTTGATGTTAGTAATGTGCATTGCCATGTACGTGTTATGTAATTTCTTATCCGTCCCCGTTGCCAATTCAGGTCCTTCCTCCAGCACACCTTCAACCGTGGTGGTACGTTTGTCTTCATTTTGATAAATTAACTGGGATCTGCCTGAAAGCTCAAGTCACGTGCACACGTGTGTTTGACTACACAAAACCTCGCTTAGGGTAAGAAGTACCGCTGAATCAGATCTGAAGTCTGTGGCTTGCAGAACAAAGCTGTGCATAAAGAGCAAACAACAGAGATTGAGAGATTGAGCTCTACAGATGTAGAGTAATTCATGGAGAGAAAGTACCTTGTGTAGGTTTATGATAACTGATGTTAATTATTACAGTAACTGGTAAATGTTTACTGTTAAAGTTAAGGGTAATGAAGTCTTTGGGTTATGAGAAGTTACACTACAAAGGGTTTCTCAGGAACACGTTCGCTTTGTAAGGAGGGAGACTGAAATAATGTTGTTCTCGTCACAAACGCGTTCATTGCTGACTGATCGAGCCAATAAACCTGCAGTGTCAGCAGCTCAGGAACCTCAGATGTGACCAGTAAACACTGTGGGAGTGAGATTAATGAAGGTGGTGCTACGCTCCTCTTCAGGTTCCCTTGTGTTTGAGTGTATTTTACTGCAGAATAATAGTTGGACGGAGAACGGCACATGGCTGTTACTCTGCAGCCAAGAAAAATGGTGGAAAAAAATGTGATTTAACAAACTGGAAAAATGTTTATATTTTTAAAATTCACCATTAGAAAGTTTGTAACACAAGGAGTCTGTGTGCTGCTACGCGATGTCTCCGTTTTGGGTCAATGAGGGTACTTTTATGTTGGCCAGATTTTCAGGAGGTGCATTGGTGTGTGTTATTCATGTTCTCTGTCCCTTCACCAGGGTCCCTTACCGAACACATGCGGTCACTTCTGGGAGATGGTTTGGGAGCAGAGGACACATGGGGTGGTCATGCTGAACCGTGTGATTGAAAAAGGCTCGGTGAGTTCTGCCCCACAACCTCTCTGTGCCTCAACCTGCTTCCCACTCTTGATCAAAAATTTAAACCCTTCCAATTTCCTGCACCGTGGTGCTGCTCTACAACAGGGGGTCCACATCAGTCTCCGTGAAACACACGTCTTTCTAATTTAATCATGAACAGGAAATTGTACCTTGGGAACTACAAATACATCCACATACAGTGCTTGAAGAAAGTATTAGTACCCACCTTGATTTTTTTTCATATTTTCTTTCTGTTCCACCTCCACTTGTTAATGAATGTGAAATGCTTCTGTAGGTAAGTGTGTTTGTGTGTGAGAGAGAGAGAGAGAGAGAGAGAACTGTAACCCCTCTGGTCACTCCCAGGTAAAATGCGCCCAGTACTGGCCCCCGCCAGATGAGAAGGAGGAGGTCTTCCACGATACCAGCTTCAAGCTCAGGTTGCTGTCAGAAGACGTCAAATCATACTACACGGTGCGGCGGCTGGAACTGACCAATCTGTTGGTAAGAGGGGTCGGCCTTTCACTTGCTGTCATCTTCTCCACTACCCTGGCCAAACGGAGCACTCAGCACATTGGACCTAATGGGGCAAAAGTGTGCAGGACAGATACTGCTTTTGGCAAGTCTGTTGAGCTCAGCTGATCTGAATTAGTATACAAGTCTTTAAGTAGATCGCTCATTTATAAACTTTTAAGTAACAAACTGTTTCCCGTTAAAAGCTTTTCTAAAAAATAAGTATTCATTTCTCATAAATAAAACCAGCATGCATACAAATTCAAAGTTTGCACCAAAGTGTCACGTGAGCAATAACATATAAGTAGCCCAACAATCTGTTCTACCTCTGGTTCTGGCTCTTTATTGTGCTTTCTTATTTACATTATGTCATAAACACCCCAGCCCAGGGGCTCTAAACAGATAGGCGGGTGGACAAGGCATCCTGGCTCAGCAGAGGAGGGGCTGTCTGCCTAAGACAGAGCTGTTTTCTTCCTCTCGTGTTTTCATGTTGCTGTCGTAGTCCCAAAGTTTTGCCACCTCTCGTCGCATCAATAGCTGCATTTAGAACTAAGGATGAGCCCCTGGCCTCCTCGGTGTCATATTATATCTTTTTTTTTTGCCGCAAACCAACTCTTGGTCTTGGCTAAGTGCGTAAGTAGGGGGCCGCAGTTTTTCTACAGAAATGACTTATAATTGATGTTTTCATGTACTATTTATTGATTTTATGTAATTCTGCCCCAAAAGAGACAAAACAGCCTATAAAGGTCTTAAATGTGCTGGATAAGCTGTGCTGTTGGTGGTAAGATGTCTGTAGAAGTGTTACTAGGTTCTAAAAAATTGATGCTGAATAACATCTGGTGAGTAAACGTGGTGAATAATCACTTATGACGTCAGTTATGTTATTTCCAGTCACTATTTACCAAGTGGACAGGCTTTTTAGTTTTGTTGTCCAGAGTAACGGGGACAAACGCGGTGTTTCACTTTGACTCCTATTTATTCATTCTTTTATCATTTGTCATGATTTTGAATGCTTTCCTGAATCATTTCCTTATTCCCTATTTGTGCATCATGCATATCTCCCCTGCTTACTGTAAGACAAGTCAGTGCAATGAGGGCAGTGGTTAAGGAACCCCACATGGCTGTTGGCTCATTTCCCAGGAGGCTTCTCAACTTAAATATTTCCCAGAATGTACTTAGCTCTGTAAATGGGGTTAATTGCTCGATAGGTTGTTTGGGGGGGGCACTTTTTCTATGAAATGGCAGAACTTGCCACAAAAAACAGGCTTTCGAAGGAACTTGCTGGCTATTTACGTGAAAACACTTTGCTGTCTGGGTGAGAGTTCATTCAAGTCAGGACTCTCTGGGGGGTTAAGATTATTCCAGGTATGTTGTGATGTCATCATTCCAGGTAAACAGAATAATAATGCAAAGCCCAGAAAGCTCTCTTTGTGCTGTGGCCAACGCCGGTTGAGCTGTTTGTATCACGGTTTTGTTGAGAAGCTACAAGCCGGCTGTTCCCGCGCACCCCTGCTTGGGTAGCTATGCGGTTTTCTCCAGTTGCTCAGTGCCGCTCCTATGGCCATGTCACTGTCTTGCCCAGACGCAGGAGAGCAGAGAGGTCCTGCAGTTCCACTACACCACCTGGCCCGACTTTGGCGTCCCCGAGTCGCCTGCCTCCTTCCTCAACTTCCTGTTCAAGGTGCGCGAGTTGGGTTGCCTCAGCTCGGAACACGGCCCCGCGGTGGTGCACTGCAGTGCCGGCATCGGACGCTCCGGCACCTTCTGCCTCGTAGACTCCTGCCTCCTGCTGGTGAGTCCTGCCGGGTGACGTGTGATCCTGCTTCGCCAGATCCCTGTGCTCTTGATACTGTACCCGTTTGTGTTCAGACTGTCTGCCTCGCACCTTGTGCTTCTGAGTTAGGTTCTGGGGAATCGTTGTTGATCATGGAAATTTTATTAAAAACTTGAATCATTTCTCTACTCTCAGCATAGGGACTGCTCACCACCACTCACCACCTCTCCAGTGCAGCATCTCTGCTGATTCGTTTACTTTACCCTTATCTCTTTATCCATGTTTTTCTCTGCTTGTCATCTCTTCGGTTCTTCTACTTACTTAAACAAACGTAGCATTTAGTGCATTGTGCACTGTGGACCAGGAGAACTGACATTTCGTTGTCCAGACTGCAGGTGACAGCCCAGTACATCACAGCATTGTTTTTTAATGTTTTCCAGTTTTTTAGAAAAGGAAAAAATCAGCTAATTGGCACAGAAATTGTTTAAAGATCAGTTTATTTCAATATTTGTAGTCATTTCCTGACATGAAACACTAGCATAAGGACTGTTTTGTTACAAATGCCACTTTAGTTAAGGAAGTGTTGTAATTCTGTGTAGCAACGTGGTGTTGTGATCATCGGTCATTTCTGTCCTGTGGTTATTTGTTCAGCAAAACTGAAACCCAAATATTTGTTTAAAAAAACCTTTTGCCTTAAATATTTTAAGTGATTTCCAAGCATACAAGCCCAACACATTTGTAACATCGGTATACAAATGTCTGTTTACCTTAAGTGCTATATTATGTTATTTGTGTTAAACAAAACCTTTCAAGTATGAGGATTAATATCTTGCCAAGGTAATAAAAATGTGATACGCTGGAATGATGGGTCAGTCACACACGCCTCATCCACAGATGTCCATGCGCAAAGACCCGTCGTCCGTCCGCATCCGAGACGTTCTGCTGGAGATGCGGAAGTACCGCATGGGCCTCATTCAGACGGCAGACCAGCTCCGCTTTTCCTACCTCGCTGTCATCGAAGGAGCCAAGTGCATCATGGGAGACAAGTCTGTGCAGGTTCGTCTATTTGTCATGCGCCCCGGTTGTCCGGAATCGACGCTCTGCCTCAGTAATGCCTGAGGTGCTTGCAGGTCTGGACATTCTCTGTGTTAAATTTTTTTTTTTTTAATTTTAAAATTTGTTGGAACAAATGCAGCCACGCCGGTTTACGTTATAGCAGCGGCAGCACACTGGGTGTCAGCTGGCGTTTCCTGTCGTCATTGTTACTCATGATGCGCCATGTCAACTTGTTCTGCCCTAAACATGTTTCTCATCCCACTGGTAAAAGCAGTGGTTATTTATTTTTAATTGCCTGAAATATTGATCAAACTTGGGTCCCATTCTGCTGTGCTCTCCAGTAAGATACATCTGTGATCCTTTGCAGGAGTCCTGGAAAGAGCTTTCGAATGAGGACGACCCCCCAGAAAACACACCCCCTCCCCTTAGACCCCCCAAAGACCCTCACAATGGCACAAGCGGCTCCATGTCTTTCTTCCCTGACAATGGACTTGAAGAGGTCATCCGGCAGGACCACAACGAAACGTGCCCAAACAGGTGGGCCTCGTCTCCCGGTCTCTCTGCACGTCCATCTCCATGGCAACAGAATTTGCCTGTTGCTCAGCAAACACAACTTGTGTTTCTGGGCCTGCTTATTTGTCAAGCGAGAGAATAGGAATGATGTGCATATAAACACATACATACGTACATACATATACACACACAAGAGTTTCCCCCAGCCAAGCTTCTAACTACTCAGCTTGGGTTGAGGTTTTCCCTGAAGCCATGAAGACCTTTGTTCTGTTGGACATTTTAGTTCAGAGGTAGGAACTTTTGACCCTGATAGTGATAACTTGAATTATTTTTGATAAATGAGAAATAATTAGTCTGATCATATGATTATAGTAATAATTCTTGACATTTTTTGCCTCCTTAAAAAGAATATGAATTTTTTAGGGACATGAGATGGTGTAATGAGTGGCTGGAGCCATTGCTGGCTGTGAATTCCAGCTCCTGCTGGAGCACCCTGGCCTTATCGAGTTGAGACTGAATAAATGGGTAAATCAGCATAGCTTAGCACACACAACCAATCACTGTAATTTGCTTTGGAGGTATCAGCAAATAATGGTTAATATTTTTTTTATTCCTGCCCCTAGAACAGTTTATTTGCTGCATGAAAGTCACATTTTTATTCTAAAAATATTTCTCCACAAAATCCTGCTCAGTGCCGATTGGTGATGGATTTGTGCTGCAATTGTGTGCGAAGGTCGTCTTCTTGTTCCTGACCACAAACAGAAAGGAGCCTTCAGCAGCGTGGGAGACAGTTGAAGCATTACGGTGCTCTCAGACTTCCCTGTGTGCATGTGGGGGCAGCTGATGGTGCGGTGGCTGAGCAGGGTACTTACCCTGAACTGATGCAGTAAAAATTACCTACCCGTCTGAATGACTGTATAATGTTAAGCTGCTCTGGACAAAAGTGTCAGATGAATGAATATTTGGATGCACTTTGCTGGCTGGCTCTGTGTATGCAGATCATCTTTGTTGTGCAGCACTGAAAAATTTTCAAAAATGGACAAATGTTAGTAAAAATAAGCGTAAAATAGTTTATCTTTGAAAGCCTCTTTACCTGACCGTTTGTAACAAACACCGTGAGAACAGTGGTTTTGCTGTTACGGTTGATAATTTGACTGTGTTGCAGTTCTTGCACTGATGTCCCCGTTCCTCCTGTTTGCACCTGCTTGTCCCACAGCTCCCAACCACGGTTTCGCTGGAGAGTTGGTGGTGGCAACGATGCTGCTCCACTTCCCGTGGCCCCTCGCCCTGACCTCCCCGATGGCCAGATTGTGTTTAAGGAGCAGAAATGCTTAAGCCAGCAACAACAGCAGGAGGAGAAAGAAGAAGAGAAAGAGGAGGAGACGGCGGCAAAGGGGTGGGCGTCGCGGGAAAAGGACGCGCGGGATGAGCGCGGCCAGGGGGCCTGGACACCCCTGATGACCACTGTGTGCCTGTGCACAGCCTTGGCCCTCAGCGCCTACATCTGTTACAGAACCTGTTTCCATTGATCCCCCCCCCTGCTCCCTATAGTCCTTTACGGGACTGAGCAAGGTGCCGGCGGGGGTCCGCCAAATTTTCCCTTCAAAGGCAAAGCGATTAGCTGGGGGCATTTGGGGTTTCAGGGAGAAGCCCCTTCCCTGCTGGTCTTCTCTGGTCCCCCCCCCCCCATGGACTCTCTTATAAGCTCAGGGCCTCCATTCAGGTGTCAAATCCCACCGACAAAACTGGCTTTCAAGAAAACAAATGGTCATTTTTTTTTTTTTTTTTTTTTACATTGTTCAAACGAGGGAGTTGTTTGTGAATGCATCATACCGACATGTATGTATAAATATAATTTTTACAGCATATAAACCGTACAAGCAGCATGGTTTACCAAAACACATTCTTACATTTGTACTTCCATTTCAGCTGTTCCAGGTGTTTTTTTTTTTTGCTCCCCCTGCCTTTTTCCAGACTATTTCCTGCATAGTCCCCGTCAAAATGGGGCCAAGAGGTCGACATTCAGCTGGGTTCCCTGTAAGATCGCAAATAAAACAGTATAACAAAAGCAGCCACAACCGAACAGCAAAAGCTCAAAGCAGTCTGTCCTGGTCTGCAGGGGGCGCCGCGCACTGCCCGCTGCACTCGTGCTTAACTTCAGCACTTTGGTTCCAGGAAGTCCCAGGTTTGCGTCTTAGCTGATGGAAGAAATGGGAAGCGGTGCAGGGAGGCCATCCTCCTCATTGGCTCCACCTGCAGCCTGGACTGGGACTTTCCCTTCTCAGGATAGCAGTAATGCAGAGGGAATCGCCTGTCAATCAAGGGGCTCGCGGTCATGTTGCGTCAGGGAGGGCTGTGAGGTCAGAGGAGGCAGCAGTGATGCCCCCCCCCATTGCATTGTTACACACACGCAGGCTGCCAACTCCCCTCTCCTCTTGTCAGCAATATGGGGGTGCCACTTCTACCCAGGGGGTCAGAGGGCATGTCTACCCAAACCTGGTCACCAGCGCAGAGGGGAGGTGGAGGTCACAATTCTCCACTGCCACTTTTGAACCTTAAAGGGGTCAAAGGTCGTCCTGCACACGTGCTGCCGCCTCCTGCCTCCATCGCTCCTTTTTGCTCCGTATGCTCAGTACCCACACACGAATTGCTGCTGCTTTTCCTCTCCATGTTGAACATTTACTCTGGGACGCGGGCTGTGGTAATAAAGTCGTACGACACCGACTGCTTTGTCCTTGCGCGTTTCCTTCAGCGCATCGGTGAGCTCGCTGTACGGCGGGAGCCGTTGCTGCTCCGTCCTGAACCGAGGCACACGTTACAGGTAAGGTGCTGCTCACGCTGCGTGGCCAATTAATGCAACCTTGCACCCTGAAACAACTGGGGTTCAAATCACCCACCTGCTGTGGCATCCTTAGGCGAGGTACTTACCCTGATCTGGTACAGTAAAAATTACCCTGCTGTACCCTGTAGCTTCAGAGGAGAAGTTCAGGCCCTTATGGCGCCTTGCCCTTGGGGGGGAAAAAAAAAATCACACTTCGTAAGATTAAAAAACGATGCATTAATATTTCTCTCCGTGTGATATTTTGATTCAAAATGATGGTCAAAAAAAATTTTCTGAGCTGGATCTTGTATCATAAAATATTTTTCAGGAAGAAAACATTATTTGCATATTCCACCCGCTGAACTCAATATTTGTTACAGACACCTTTTGGCAGCAATTACAGCACCAAGTCTTCCTGGGTAGGTGTGTACCAGGGTCTGGCGAGTTAATCTGACCTCCAGCCCCCGGGTCTGAGCCAGTTCGCGTCCCAGACCAGGACCGATGCAGGAGGCCAGGCTGCCATGGGACGTGAGCTCAGCAGTGGGTAATGAGAACGCAAGTCCAGGCACGAGCTAGACAAACAGCACCGTGCAAAGGTAAATGTGCCACCTGATAGTGTGGGGTTATGTTTTAGTCCCGCTGCAATAAAGGGACTGAACACACAGCCAACCGAGTGGCCCGCCCTGCTGCCACCAGGGGGCGCTGCTAATGTATTAATGGGAAGTTCCGTTTTTCCCCAATAGTCACATCTGACGAACATTTCCTTGTTCCTTTCCCTCTCACTCATTGCTCACTTTCCTTAACCCCATATCTGTCATTATGCTGTCTTTGTAAAGTCATTTTTATGGCTGTTCTCACCTGCTGCTGTGTGTACTGTTAACCTCTGCTCTTAATTCCTATTTTATTGATACTAAAGTAGGATGTGTGCAAACACCAGCCTGAAGTATTGGCACAACTGGCACTGTGGTCACATAAAAATAATTGCAGTAGTACAGTATAATAAGTTATACCTACATGTCAAAATATTTCTATAGAGATTCCTAATTCTAGAAATTCATGACATATTACATGCTGTACACATAAATACAAAACAATGCAGAGTGATGCAAAAAGAATCGAACATTTATTACTCACAGTAGCTAAGTATCTTATGAACGTTTAATTTGCCCTTTATTTTTTTTCCCCAATTTTGGTGCTAAAAAGTTGTATGCATTTCCGCCACCAGTACTGAGTAACAGTAGTGTTGAATTCTTTCAGATTAATCCTCTTTCATTTATAACACATACACCTCATATGCAGTATCTAGAATATATAAAAATACACACATATATAAAATATATAATTACATATTTTACATACAGCATGAAACTTGCAGTATCAATGGAGTAATTGATTCAGTTTGGTTGAACTTTAAGGAAAGAATTTTTCAAAGTTATTATCGTTTCAAATATTATCAGGTTTTTTTTTTTTTTACCCAGACTTTGCTCTTGATCAGATCTGTGATATTTCTGTATTGATTTCTGATTTACTAGCCAATGTCTAACAGCACCCATGACCTGAGCATGCGTTTTGGCTTCAGGGCCTAAAACTCAGAGACCTGGAGGGCTTTGCCGCAGGCGGGTCCCGACATGTCACACACCTTTCGTCCCACCACTTCCTCCTGCTCACCTGCGAAGGATGACGGGGAGTGCCGCCAACCGCCAATAGTGCAACATCCGCTTTTCCAAGTACCGGAAGCGAGTTTTATGGTCACTGTTCTTACATGTGTACCGGTGCAACGTCAGAGAGCTTGCTGCTCCTTGTCGCTGATATCAATCTTAATTTTATGTTGTTGCTGGAATGGAGCAGCAGGTGGCATAGTGGTTGGGGCCACAACCTTCCACTCAAAAAGCACAGCTTTGAATCCCACCTCCTACTGTACTACCCTTGATCAAGAGACTTACCCTGACATAATACTGTAAAAATTACCTGGCTGTATAAATAGGTAAATACTGTAAGAAGCTTAATTTTGTAAGTGACTCTGGAGAACTGTCATAGAATAATGAAACACAGAGGATCTTGGTCAGTGAGAGCAGTTTGTACTTCTGCTGTTTTTTGTTGTGCAAGCGACATCGCTCGAGGTCTTTGGCCACGGCGTGTTCCTTGGCCGTTTTTTAATGCGGTCACGTGGCAGACCGCTGCTTGTGACACCGTTCCGTGTCAGAGGGATGGGCGACTGGCGCAGCCGCACGCCTCAACACGCCTCAGGAGCTGACAGGAAGTGTCAGAATGGAGAGCGTCTGCTGCACGCGTCACAGAACATTCTCCTCGATCTGATGGGGCCGAGCACACATCACAAGGGTGTTCCTATCTCCTGGTTCCATGATTACATTTACCTGATGCTTTTCTCCAGAGTCACTCACACCATGAAGTTACTTACAGTGATTTACCCATTTATACAGCCAAGTAACTTTAACCTCATCAGCTCAGGGTCGGTATCTTGCTCAGTGGTGCCACAGCAGGATATGGAATTTGAACCTGGGTCCGTACAAGGCAGTGGCAAACTGACTATAATTAATGGTTACTGAACTGCTAAAGACGACTCAAAAAGACAATGAAGTACTTACGCCACCTGATACAGATCTATGAAGAATGTCCAGTCCGGTCATGCTGGGTCAGTCATGAAATCCAGACAAGGTCTATGACCCCAGATGGCCCCTGCAGGGGAACTGCAGTGTGTGAGCACTTGCGTGTTTTACGCTTCCCGATGCCGAACGCCTGACCGATGACTAATCGTCCACCGAGTGGGGTCACACGGAAAAAGTGCGTGGACGCGCCGAAAAGGGGAAAAACAAACACCATGTGGACGCAGGCCTGGACGCCCCTGACATGAGCCCCTTGCCATAGTGCCATGCTGCACTTCTCTTCCTTTACTAGGCCTTATTACATTTCATAATTTGAGAACGCTTTAACGGAACAGGAAAACATTACAGGTTAAAAGACTATTCTGTGGTCTAATGTCACGAAACAGGCACTGAAGTTTAGATGTCAGTAAATGCAAGGAACACGTGCTTTTCTCATTCTGTCTACAATGAAATGTAGCAATGATGGCACTAACAATAATGTCAATTATTATTATTATTATTATTATTAATAATAATATTGTCATCTTAGAGTTTCACCAAAAAGTCCAAAAGCAACCTGTTCGATTGGTGTAGTTAAAAATTCACGCCAGCTCATCCTTTCCATTGCTCTTCTCGCTGATTCTGCACATTTTACGTGTACTTTTGCTTTTATTCTATCAAATAAAATGCTTAGAAAGCCCATTTATCCTATGCCTTAAGCAATACTCAGTGTTTTGTACTGAGGAGTGCTTAACTTTGTTTATTAATGTACTCAGTAGTCGGTTTTTAAAGCTTTGTTATCATGAATCCGCGAGTTTTCAAACTGAGCCGAGGATGCATCTCGTTTTGTTGTGTTTTTTTTTTTTTCTACTGCGAACGCTGGTGAAAGCGACCGTTCGGCCCCTCCGTGCGGCACTTCTGACCGGGACTTCGGAGGCCGCTCTCGGGGATCCGAGCGGGGGGAAAAGGTAGAGGGTTTTCAGGAGAAAATCCGAGGAGCCGTGCTTTCGAGCACCGCTGTGAGAAGCCGGGGGGAGCAGGAATGCTGCCGCCGCCGCCGCCGCTGCGACCGCTGGCGATGACTCACGGCGCTCCCAGGCACGCAGTTTGATGACGTCAATGCACAGGATGGAACAGGCCGCACCGAGCCGCGCGAGGAAAAGTACAGCCTGGGCGTGGCCAACGACAGGAAGCGTCCTTAAAGGGCCAGAGCTGCTTTTTTTCCCCCTGACAGCTGAAGGAGTTCTGGGTTCAAAGTAACGTTTTACGCATCCTTAAGGTGCAGCAACTTTTCTCTTTGTTTTTCTGGCACGCTTTGCTTTTGGTGTTTATCAACAAAAGTTTGGTTTGAGAGGTATCTGCGGCACGTAAACTTAGATGTGTACGCCCTGGAATTTCGAAAGACTCTTTCTGGAGTTGCGTGAAAAAGAAAGAAAGAAACAAACAAACAAAATACAACAAGCAGAACCTCCGAAGCCACTGCGTTCTTGCCGCAAATCCGCTTGTTAAACGAAAGGCGCTTCAGCGGGGTGGCCGCACGCCTACCGTCACTCGCTTGTGCGCATGCGCGCCGTGAAGAACGCTGGAGGGTTGACTCGATGCGGCGCCCGCGGCCTCGATGGCCTTTCTTAGAACCGCGTCTTTCCAGGAAAGCGCCTTGGGAGTGACGGGAAGGAGCGCGGATTCCGCTTGGGGAATGCGCCCCGGGCGGAACGCCTGTGCGTGGGACAGCTGGGAGCGGCGGCCCAGGGCTCCTGTGCCCCGCACTGGCCCATTGGTACGCGACTACAAAGGCCGAAAAAACTTTGCCGTAAAAGGCATTTTAGAGAAAAACTAAATAATAATAATAATAATTAATAAAAGAATTGTCCTCCTAGGGTCCAGTGTACCCATTGCTTTGGGAAAAGCCTCTGCTGCCAACTTAAACAAATGGTCACCAGCAATGAGTGTGATCTATTTAATAGAAATAATATGTATAAATGTATACAAGTTATATATATATAGTATATAAATATGCAATTGTAATATACTTTAGTTGTGATAATACTATAATGTACCCTGGGGATGGACTGGAATGCTGACTCCTAACCCTTGTGATTATGAGATGGAGGTTAATGAAAATGGATGAATAGATGGATATAATAATAATGACCCAAAATGCAACAATAATGTTTTGTTATATAATAATATATCTATTAAAAACTGTAATGAAAATAATTACTGCTTTTGCTGGTGAGACTAAGAAAATACTCACATAGGTCCAAGTTCTTTGCTCTGTTAAATTTTCACACTTAGTCTGACATTTCACTCTTTACTACTTCATAAATAATGGCTGACATGCTGCTTGCGGTACGAATCGCTGGGCTGTACTATGTGTCCTGTTGCTGCAGCATCATGTTATTACTGCGATGGTTTTTTGTTTAGAATGGAGGCCCATCTCGGCTCCGCTCGGCCCGATGTTCCTGTTCTAGAACAGTCCGCCGCAGCAAGGACTTGCCCTGCCGAGCCCCCAAGGGTTAGTCATTAACTCGGAACTTCCCAGCTCCCCGCCAAGGGGGTAAAGGTGTTGCCACGGGACGAGGATCACGCCTTCGCTCCATTCCTCTTTTTTTTTTCTGCGACACTTCCTGGAGGCCTGCATTTCTGGAAACTCCAGAAAGTAAAACCATGTGGTGGGAGGAGCCAGCTGTAGACGACACATCCGGGTGTCCGGCAGCCCACTGACGCTGGCTCTGCGGGGGACTTGTTGCTGGTCCTGTTCAGGGGTGGGTTTGGCACAGATCCCTTTCGGGATATTTAATCTTCTCACATGTGTTCCGTTGTTCTAAAGATACCTCGTAGCGCCCAGCTCATATTTCATGGCTTTTGTGCCTTGGCTCTTCGTTTGTAGTTCATTTCCCGTTGGCTGTGTTCTGTTCACCCCGGCACTCGTCATCTGTTTGCGTTTAGGTGAAAAAAAAATATTTATGGAGCATGCAGTGCAGAATAGTTCCTTTTACCTGGTTTTTGTTGAGACAGCGGCTGCAATCAACTGAGCACACACAGCCTACAATGGAATTCCTCAGTCCAAGATGCTTTTACATACTGTACATAAATATGGATAGAAAGGTACTTTCACACTAATTCTCTGTCCATTTTACCATAGTAATGTTTTATGTGTCCAAAGACAGCTTCGTTTTAGACAGCATCTTGTAAAATCTACCCTCCAACTGACACTCGGTCACTTTATTAAGTACACGTGTGTTCGCACCCTGCACTGTGACCCAGCACACGGCTGTATCTTTCAGGATATAAACACACAGAACAGGTCTAGAGGCCCAGTTACCGGCTGAATGACCATCCAAGATGATCCTGTTACATAAGTGTACCTAATAAAGTGACCTCCGAGCGAATCATACAAGTGATCACAACATCCACTGGGTAAAGTGGACAAAGCTCAGGTGAGAAGTGGGAAGAAAATTGCACTGCAGTTTTTTTGCTGTTAAAACAGAGTTGGCCAGTGGAGGGATGTGGTCCGCGTGGAATGACCATGAACGGTCATTTGTTGTCCCTCACGTCTACTATAAAATGGTTATTTGGACACACACTCATGTCTGATAATTTAATTTACATACTCTTAACAGCTGAGTAGGAAAGTATTTATAGTCTTTGTGTATTAACACATGTATGGTTTTTGGTGTACAAGATGGTGTTTGGGGTGGAGTCAGATAGAAACCCACAATAATACTGTTTAGTGTCTCATGACGCTCTTTTTACCTCGACCCCATGTGTTTTCGACCTCTGCTACCGTGTCACTACAGAGATGTTGCCGTGACGCATCCTTGTTTACGCTATGTTTGTTTGTGATTTCTCTGGACACACGTGGTTTGTGGCAGACACCCGAGTGGCATAGGCCTGCGGTGTGTAAACAAGGAGGGTTCGACGTGAGCAGGCTGGATGGACGGGGGCTGCAGAGGGGGGACGGGGCTTCCCCTAACATGTCCTCACACTTCCTTCTGCTCACCTCGTGCTGCGTTGTGACGTCCACACCTACGTGGTGTGTGTGTCAAGCACACCTCCCTTAGCACCTCTTGCTTTCCAGCTGCTCAGATGCTGGGTCAGCCACATGAGTTTGCTGGTACGCGACCCAAGCGGTCCATGTAAGGCTTTCGGCCAGGCCACACCTCAGCGAGCAACACAGGGCCGATGCATCTGAGCAACGCTCTTTGATCTCCAACTGCAGCCTCGAGTGCGGAGAGTGTTTTCCTGCAAGAGTCCTGTTTGCACACACCGTGTGCCCCAAATGTCACTGTGTGTTTATCTTTTAGTGGCCTCGTCCCGCAGCTGACGGACTGCTGGCACACAGCCACCGGATTCCATCTCTCAGCCACAGAGTGTTGCTGAATCCAGTTCCTCTTCTATGGACGTGTGCCAGTGACATGTCAGCTGTGCACAGCATCTTGCCTATAAATACATCAGTAGTGGCGATGGGAGGCAGCATCTAAACGGGGCAATGGGAAATTCAGTGCTTCAACCCAATGTCTTAAACACTGTGTCACTGAGTTGGGCAACCGTAGAATATAATGATGATTAAATGTGAAACCGTGTGAGTAATTTGTTAAAATGGCAGAGCTCCTTTACATACAAGAATGTAGAAAAAATGTAGCAGTTGGTTTGCCACAGAAACACATTTATGACAGGCGCTCTGATTTACGGGAGAGAGCTTTTTCTACTTTCTTTTGTGGAAGGTGGGCCTCCCCAGTGCAGCACGAGGTCTGGACATTTCCCTGTTTGGCAGTTAGAGATCTCAAACAACTGTAAACATCCAAGGTGAATTACAGTGGTAGGTTTGTGCAAGTTATTATAAATTTCTAATAATACCTCTAGTACATCTGCATACACACTCGGTGGGAACTTTATTAGGTACGGCAGGTACACTTTATTAGGTGTACAAGGATCCTCTTTTCTCCCCAGAGCAGCAGGGACACAGCAGCAAAGTGGTGCACTCATGTCCACAGGGTTTGTTCTCCGTGCTGTCCTGCACCGTTGCTGTTTCTGCAGATGGTTTGATTCATTCTGTTAACATCACATTTCAGCTCATCACAAAGATGCTCTCTTGGTTAAGAGGTGGGACAGTACAGGCTGCTGTGGTAAAATAAAGTACTGTCATGTTGGTGGGGCTGTAATGTGTAAACTCCCCCCCCAAATCGGCTGTGTCTGAAATGCTGGAATCAGAGCGACCGACACCGGTGGTTAGACTGCGTTCAGCCACTTAGACCCCACATTTTGTTCATCTGATGGTCATTCAGACAGTAACTGGGCCTCTAGACCTGGCCTGTGTATTTATATCCTGAGAGACAGAACTCTGTGCAGAGCCACAGTGCAGGGTGAGCTGTGTGTATAAATTCACAGGCATTCCTAATAAAGTGGCCTTTAAGTGTACTTCATAAGTCCCCACTCTTTTACTGTAAGGCGAAGTATCCAGCTGCCTCACCACACACTTGGAACCAGCATTTCGTTCTTTATCTTTTTTTTTTTTACTCCTTTCTTGTTTCCTGTTCTTTTGTTTGAAACCTGAAAATATTTCGATAAGCAGTGTGATCATCTGGTTTCCCTCTTTACTGAAATGTTGCCTTTGAAATTTCCTTAATTTTTTTCCGTTCAGTGTGAGACTGAAGGGGTAAAGATGGACGTTAGCGTGCAGTGGTGGGCGGTGGGGTGTTGGCGGAAGATGGCGGTGTGAACCTGGGTGCTGACGCTCATCTGAGCACACAGCAAACATTGTTCTGTACCTGCATGGCGGCTGCTAAGCTGCTCCGCTGTTGTGAAACCCTGCGGCGCTCCTACAATGAAGAAATGCTAAGCGAGAGGCATGCTCTGCGTGTGTTGGCTAGGCCGAGCTTCGGCTTATTCCTTCTTATCAAATGTTAAGAAGTCAAGTGCTCCGTGCAGCCCAGTCATTCTGGAGAATGGAGGGGCCGGGGAGATAAATAAAAGAGTCCCACCAAAATACATTAACTCTTTAGTTAAATCAGTTTTTGCATTCAGCGCATATTTCCAAAATACCCTGTGAACTGCGACCCGTTTCCCTTTCCGATTTCATCTGAAAGACTCCTTTCATTCATTTATAAACCAAAGTGGTTCCGGGTTTATGAGACACCGTGCAGACCAGCCCTCCAGCAAAATCTTAACCGTGTCCAGAATTTGTGGGAAAAGTTAACCGTGCTGTGGCTGACATAAGAGCCTGTCACTCCGTCCTACGTGCTGTGTCCCCTGAGGAGCTTGGTGGCAGTATTCCCGTCACAAGGATACGTCCTTCACGGTGACTAATGGGGGGCGAAGCAGGAAGGGGGGGGGTCCCTCATCCGGGTCCTCTGAAAAACTTCCAGCAGCAGTGTTTGTAATCCGGTCTTTTGACAGATGGAATTTTTTGTGTAATGTGAACGTCATACCAAAATAATGCCATGTCATGAATTCCAAAAAATGTACTCATTTCATGCATGCTTTTGTGCATATTAATTCAGGCTTCTCACAGTTATTTACCAATTTATACAGCACAGTCATTTTTACTGTGTCTGTTCAAAGGAAGTACCTTGTTTAAAGGCACTACAGAAGGTGGGATTTGACCCCAAGTCCTTCAAGTGCAGGGCAGCAATTTTAATCATTACATCTCCTGTTGGCTGTACTGTGCCTTCCCTCCACTGCTTTATTTGTGGCTGTGGAGAGACTGTGAATGGCGACTGAAACAGACAGTTGGTGGTTTGGAAGGATTTGCTGCACAGCTCTCTCCAGATGAAAGGTCGCCTTTGGAAAAGCAGAGGCTAAATTAATAAATTGAGATGCAAACATGAGAAACCTCCCTTTATATAAGCAAAGCAGTTAAAGAAAATGGGGGGAGCGATGTCCCTTCATGCTGTGCGACGCGAGTCCCTGGATTTCGGCCTGACGAGTCCTCAGACGAAATTTTGGGGTTCCCTGGCGGATCAACAGGAAGGGCAGCTATTACACAAGGCCCGCTTTGTCCCTGCAACTCCCTCACCCCCCGCGGACCCCACAACCCCGTTGCACGTCAGCAGGACTTGACAAAGCTGATGTGCACTTGTCAGAGGTTGAGAAAGGAGAAGTAGGGACATGTCGAAATCGCGTTCGGCGTTCCGCCAAGGCGATCCTGGTCACTTACGGGAGCTCAACAGCTCTGAATTCCCGATAGGCCGGAGGTCCGGACATCCGCAGGGCGTGATCTGAACACGGACACGCGTGTGACCCGGCCCGCAACTTCGCTCTGCATGCCATGTGTCTTCAAGCGATGTGGTGCCACCAGCAGCTGCTGTGCCGCAAACGACCTTTGCTGACCCCACGATTCGTGCTACTGGAGGCGAAATGTATTTTTTTTGTTGGTTTTATCTTTTTACAAGTTGCATGACTTCCTCAATGGGAGAATTTGCACTTTTCACTATCGTTTGCTTTTTGAAGCCTTTTAATCTTAGGTTATTTATGCAGCTGTGTGACTTCCTTCACCCAATGAATTGGCACCTTTTGCTGCTGATCTGTTTGTTACTGCAGGCCCAATTTGCTCAGCTTTGTGTGGCTTGCAGGATTTTGACAAACACAGGAAGATTTTCACCATCAGGGAAACATTCTTCCATGAGACCCAGGCAGTGTCCGTACAGTGAGTTAAGGGACACCAAGAGCTTTTACATTTCCACAGCTTCTGCTGTGGTGCTCTGTTGCCGTCACCTTCCAAGGTGCGCGTCCCAGGTACAAATCCCCCTCCTGCTGCTTCACACTTGACCGACCCTGCATTACCGCAGTAAGAACACTCTGCTTTATAAATGTGTGAATCAGGAGTAGTTTGTTGTTGTACCAAACACATTAAGTTATTTAATTTAATGTCATTTCATTTAAATGCCATTTATAAGGCAGATAATAAATTGCACTGGATAGAGGATGATGTAAATGAAAGAGTAAAAAGATGATGACATGGATATGAACCTTGAACACTAGAAATAAGGGAATAATAAAGTAAATTTTATAATTTGTTTAAGAGATGTCAGCTTAATGCCAAGTAATGATTTAGAAGGTAACATAAAGCCAATAATATAATATAAATTGCATCGGATAACAGTGACGAGTAAATTCCAGGTAGTGATGCGATGAGGATGATGGATATAAGAACTGAATACTAGAAATGAATAAATATTGTAGCTTGTCTTGAGTAAAGGTGACACATAATAATAATAATAATAATAATAATAATAATAATAATAATAAAAAACAGAATACTTAACAAAAATGCCACTCACTGTAAAATAAGCTTCGCAAATATCTTCAGTCATACTGTAACAAATAAAATGGTTATGTGAATCACAAACATTCCCATTTGAAGGATGTTTTCTCTCGGTGTGCAGCTTAAACAGAGCGTGTGGCACAAATGTGCACCGGCGCGGCTCTGAAAACAGCAGCGATCAAAGCAAATTCTGTGAAATGCCGCTCTAGGGTTTTCAAGGAAAAGTGAGGTTTCTTGTGTTTTAGGGAAGTCGCTTAGTTTTCACCACAAAAAGAAAATCGAGGAAGGCAGAGTAAAATTTTAAATTTCACAACATCACATTTTGCCATAAACGAACAGTTCCAAAACACGAATTGGAGGAAGTCTCCGAATAGACGCAAAGTGAATAGAAGAGGCTGCCATGCTCCCATAGGCCTGCAGGCAGCAGGAGCTTCAGACAGCAGCCGCCACCGCCCTGAAGAGGTTAACACAGTTTGAGAGAAGAGCTGACGCAACTCAATGCTTACGGACAAGCACTCCGTCGCTGACAGTAAGTTTGTAAGGAAAAAAGGGGAGGGATTTTTGTTCCAGAACAAATTGAACTCTTCAGGGAGTGTGGGAAACCCCCATAACCACAAAAATGTCTGTGTCAAAAAGCGAGGGCACCGCTGGTGGGAGGGTGTGGGCTTCGGTCTAACACATTGACCCCTTGCATGCCAGACTCACGGCTAACGTGTAACATGGACCGACACGCCGCCAGGTACGAAGATAATACAGGCATCTCTCTCCTTACGGACATAAAGCGCGCTCAGAAATCAGCTTCTAAGGTGGCATCTCATAAGTCTGAGATTTGATTGCCATTATGGCGCGGACTTTGAAAACTCCCCTCGGCTCTTGTTACTCATAAACACAATAATTCTGCTTCGTATTTGGCCTTAACTTGATAAAAGGTGTTAAAGTGTTTCACTCGTACATGTGAAAACCCTTAAGTTGAACTCTTGTATCTCAAGGGATGCTTGTGATTTGTTCTGGTGGGTTTCAACAAAGGTACCTTTGCAGCCTTGTCCTTTTTTTGGGGTTTTGGTGGTTTGCCATTGAGTGGGTGTCGAAGTCTTGGCAAAAACATTTATAATAACAACATCATGTGAGCGGTGGAGATGCAGGAGGTGTGACTCCCTCTTCCAATCAAAGACCCCAGATTTGAATTCCTCCTCCTGCTGAATGTACCCTTGAGCAAAATACTTACCCTGAGTTACCAGTGAAAACTGCCCAACTGTATAAAAGGGAAAATGACTGTGAACAGCAGAAACAATACCTGTTAAACCAAATAAATCGCATTCGTAATATGCTATACATCAATACATCTGGACTCTTTATGGAAGAAATTTAGATTACATGGCTGCACTAGGGTTCCACAGCAGGGCCCCCACTTGGCTGTGGATTAATAACCTTCTGGATGCAAATGCTATGCTGCCTGCTGCTGCTGAAGCTGCTGGTGACTCAGGATGTTCACCATATTTTGCAGACGCACAAACGCACACGGGCGCAATGAAGGGCAAGATGTGCACTTAGCGTCAACATATTCTGTACCTGTTCACAGCTTTATACAATTTAAATTTAAAATTATTTCAAATAACTTTTGGCATAAATGAATTAATTTTTGGGTTTTATATTATTATATGTGCGTGTCATTTCCGGGGTGGCTTTTAAGTAACAGTTTGAAATTGCAGGAAGTTTGGGGTCTTGTGCAACATACACTTACTCTGCTATCCACTATGAGAAGTGTTATGACATTTTTGAAATTCAAAACAGCTTTTTAAAATAATGTCTTGTATATCACTGGTTTCCCCACAAAAATCATAGCACACCAAACCAATCCACATAATTGAACACAGTCTAAAAAAGGACAAAGTAGGAATTAATTCAACATATAACAGTTAGATATAAAGGGAAGGACAGCCATTCTCTGACATGACTGTGTGCTTGCTGGTCAATCTTGAATGTCTTATTAATAAACCTCATGAAAATTACTTTTCCTTTAGCTTCCATGTTATTTTCACAATTGTGTGTTTATAGGGAAGCTACCAGTCACATTTTTCGCTGTGCAAAATCCAAGTGTCTTTCGAATCTTCTCAATTACTGGATGCTGAAATATTTACGACCGTTGTCTTGACTTAAAAATGTGGCCATTAACTGGCGCAGTAGCTGCGCTTCTGCATGCAGAAGGAACTCTTCTGCTCTCATCAGATTCGCCGCATTTAATGTATTTTTTACAACGTTTGAGGAGACTGGAGACCTTGGATAAAAGGCGCCGTTTGCCGTGCGGGGTCCTGTTTTATTCTCTGCATCAGAGCCTGAGCCTCTGCCAGCTACAGCTGCTGGGTGGTTTGACATGGCTGTGTTGGGGCTCAGTTGTAGGATGCAGCCCATTCCTACGCCTTGCAGGTAGCACAGTGGTTAGAAGGACCACAGATCAATCCTACTTTCAGCTCTGCGTCATAACCAACTTACTGAACTGATGCGGTAAACGGCTACTTTGGACAAAAGTGTAACCTAAATGAGTGTAACTTCAAAGCACTGTCATCCTCTTGTCAGTCACAGCCTGGTTTCCTTCTGCGTTGCTTCCCTCAAGGGCAGAGCTGTCCTTACATTCCGTGCCCCTGCATCCGCACAGTAGCCATCGGTGACCGCCGTGGGGAGGCCTGTTTGAACCATGAGCACAAGCGCTTCCTGCATCAGCAGGAAATTCATCGAAAGGGGGGTAAATGGACACGTTTGCTGTGTTTTTGTCCATTTGGCGTTTTCAGTTCCTTCTCTCTCACACACATTCACACACACCCATTCAGAGACAGAGGACCTTATTGGGACGACTTGAGGCATTCCTGGGTTTATGTATGTTTATTGGTTAACTGAAAATGTTTAATGGGGGCTCAGGTCCCCTCAGTGTTCAAGCCTTAATTCGTCCCCATCATATTGCTAATAACCCTGCCAAGTGCTACTGACAGTATTTTTTGCAACTTTACCTCACAGGTTATTACACCCCTGGTAAAGGGTATTATTGGTGCATTTTCTAGCATAACAAATTCTTATTCATATTCAATGCAGTCTTGAAATTTAAATTTCCTACTCCGTCACTCTCTATATGAGTACAACTGCAAATAACTCCGATATCAAAGTGAAATGCGTCACCACACTGCCCACTCTTATACAATGTTTATATATTATTCTGTTCACAACAGCTGGGTTTTATTGGATTTACCGAATGTGTTTACTTGACCGACACTGTTCTCCAGACCACTTTACAGCGATTTATTCACTTAGACAGCTGGACAATTCAGCAGCTCTTTTTTGACCAAAAGCACAGCAGGAAGTAGGGTTCAAACCTGGGCCCTCTGAACCCAAAAGGAGAAGCTCTAACCACTGCACCCCCTGCTGCCTCACTTGGCTGTAGGACGCTAAAGCAGCAGATCCTGTGGGATTGAAACCTTCAGGGGAAAGTCTGTCGATAACCACTGTACCACTAACCATCCGCTGGTCCCGGTTGTATAATTTTCTTGTTCTGTCTAAGAAATGTGCTGCTGTTTATTCACTGGTAACCTCACAGTGAACCAGGAGCCTTTTGGTCATGTTGCCAGTGTGTGGTAGGGAGGCAAAGCCCATGTTGCAAGTTCTTCTTCCCATTGCATTATTCAGCACTAATTTTAAGGAATTAAAAGCATCTAGAAAGCCACACTTCTTCAAAAGTTTTGAAAAAACGCAGCAGTTTTTGTGCTGAGCACTTGGTGGGCGATGCACCACGGCTGTCAAACTGGTCCAAATAGGAATGAAAACTGTCGCTGTTCAAACGGCTCACATTCTTTTCACATGAATATTGCTGTCAATTTCAGTTTCTCAGCTGGTTTTTAAAAACTGTTTTCCTTTGTAGGAGATTTGTTAGGAGGCTTTACATCATGCAGAGCAAATATCCTGCCGACAGTCCCAGCTGCTCCCAGCTGGATGTTATTTTTCCAGAATGACTGTTTTATACAGTGCAGAGTATATTGTACTAAGATGTCTCTTTTTCAGCTTGTTGTCTCTTTACACACACACACACCACTCTCCACCCTGCTGTCATTCAGCCATCTTGCTTTAAAGGAAATGCCCCCACACATAGGCACGTCACAGGTGAACTGGGGTGGGGCTCCTGAGGAACAGCTCTGTGTAAAAAAAGAATTTGTTTGTTTGTGTCTTTGTTTATGCCTTTAACATCCAGGAACGTGATTTTGTCCTTTTTGCCCAAAACTATGCAGTGCTGTGTCACTGTCTTTGTCTTCCTGCTACACCAGTGTATTGGATCAGCTCCTTTCATCATGAGATGAGTTAAAAGAGGAAGAGGTGAGAATCAAGCACCATCTCATGGAAGCAGAAAACGCAGCTAGAAGTGTTTGGCCTCACAAGTACAGTGTATCTCATCCTGAAAATTTTTCAGAGTGTTATCTCTTTGATAGACGGCTGAGAGGTGTTAAATATATACATGAGAAAGAATGAAATGTGTGCTGTTACTGAGCTACATGGTGCACGCCATCCTCCGTACGCCATCATGAAGCTCGCGTCTTCACTCTGCTGTACCCCAAACCTGAGCTCCTTGGAGTGATTCAGCTCTCTCGGAGGATGAACTTTGGAGTCAGACTTTTTACGCCCCTCCGATAGGCCTGTTGAGGTTTCCATCAGATACTAGCTTTGCCAAATCGGTGGCTTCAAAATGTCTTTTAAGGCCTCAGCTTGTTGTGGTCAGTTTACAAGAATTCCTTTTTTTATTTACTTACAGAGTGTACACCTTTGTTCAAGGCAAGCTGTGGTTATATCCCCATTTTCACAGCAGGACATTTTACTGAGCATTTCAAGTTAAGAACCTTGCCTAGGGGTGCTTCAGATTACAAGGCTCCAGCATAAATATTACAGTAAGTCTCTTGACGTCCTTACCAAAAAGCTATTGGTTATAACCTTGTTTTAGTCATAATTTTGAGAAAGCTATAAAACCTTTGCAATATTTGTGTATTTGCATTGTGTATATCTATAGATATATATGTGTGTATTTATTTTAAGCTTACCTGACACTGGTAAGCTGTTCCAGCACAGAAGTCTACGTACGAGTTCTCGAAATTAACTAAGGCCATGTGTGTTTGCACACCTCAAAAAGAGCATTTTACAGCTGCAGGAAGGTTTTGGGTTGATTTTTGTTTGACCTAAAGTTAATTTTTAGACTGATCTTTGTGTGACCTTGAATCGGTTTGCAGTCGGAGATGCGATATGGACGTACTGCTGTTCTCATCATGATTTTGCAGCAAATCGCAACGCACGGCACGCCAAGAACACGGCTGAGCCAGGAATGTGTTAACAGAAAATGAGGAGCCACACAGACAGACAGAAAACCTCCAGGGCACCAGGTGACAACATGGTAAAGGACCATGTTAAGGCGGTTTGTTCAGAAAATGGCTAAACACTTTAAATTATGCAATTAAAACTTCCGACGGTATGTTTATGTTGGTAATAATAACAGCAGCAACAATGACACACACATTCTTACATTCTTCTTACATCAATAGTGTCTCCAAAAATCTCTGATTTTTTTTTTTTAATAAAAAAGTAATGCAGAAGTGCCTGCAAGGGTTAACAGTAAACAATTCAAACACCAGGCCTAATTCAAGATTTGTCCAAAACTCTCCTTTCATTGCACAGCAAATGCGGACCTCCGTTGAATTATGTAGGCAGCATTTTTGTGCATTAAAGTGTGAGAAACTCTGCACGTACATTACATACAATCAGACATATTTCTGCATTCTTAAATACATTCCAGCTCAGGCATTTGAGCAGTTTGGTGCAGCTAAAGGAGGGTGACATTTCCTGATCAATATTGAACTGTTAAATAAAGGTCAAGTCAGAGCTTCATCCCTGAACCCAGGGTGGGATTATTGTGAGAACAAAAGCTTTTCATGTTTTTGTTGTCCTGTGTTGAAATTATGCACTGAATTACAAATTTTGAATTAGGATGCCTCTCTGCTCAATATTTCCTTAGTCAGCACCTGTTACTGGCACTTGTCAAAATATATATAAGCAGTTAAAATAAATGAACAGGGCAGGTATGATTTGTGGCTTCACCTGGGAGGTCAACATCTGTGTGTATTTAACTGTGGCGTTAACAACTTGAGGGTTCAATAAAATATTTGCAGTAGCACAGCATAGTTATAAACAGGGTTATTTCAATACTGAATGACTCATGCCCCCCCTTTTTTACCCCAGTTATTATTCAGATACACATATTTGGATGAAGGTGGATGATGGCTGTGTGGGTTGGGTGTGAGTGAATCCAGCTCAGTCTCTGTGGACTTTCTGTGGGTGTTTCTTCTGACTTTACAAAGATATGTGTTTCAGGTTAATGGATCACTTTAAAGCAACTGTGTGTGTGTGTGTGTGTGTGTGTGTGTGTGTGTGTGTGTGTGTGTGGTCACCCTGTGGTACACAAGTATCCTGCCCAGGGGAAGTGTCATGGCTCAATGCCCAATGATTCTGGGATAGGCTCCGGACTTCCACAACCCTGTTCTGGATAAACAGTTTGCGAAAATGGATGGATGAAAATGAATATTTGCGCTATTTCAAAAGTTCAAACACAAACCAAACCCCAGCTAGTTTATAACATATTGTAAAAAAAAATTGAACGCATTTTCCTGTCCCGCAAACTAAATAGTCAAAATAATACTAGACAATTTTTATGAAAAAGAAAAACAAATTTGAATCTTTTAGGATATAATTCAAGCTATTTTATATTCAGTTGCCATGGTCTGACTTGTCACACACAAAATGGTTCTAGGTCAAGCTGTATTAATTGGAATGAATTATATATACAAAATATGATGTTTGTGCGCATAGAATAGGAATTATGATTTAAATGATGTGAGTGGTATCTTTTCCTCAGACCCAGGCCTCAAATGCGAGGGGACAACGCAGCGTTTTATAGCTATGTAATTTGTGCATAATAGTGCATGCATGTTTGAATTCAAACAATTTATCTTGCACGACAAAATATGACAATCCTTTTTGGCATACACTATGTTTTTGTGTGGAGATAAAATCGAGACATTTTGTATCGCCATACACACCATTTCACAGCAGTAATGTGGACACACTCGTACCCAGTGGTGTGTGAAGCTGCCCATCGGTGTGTCAGGGCAGGAGAGCGAGTCAGAAGCACAGATTGATCAGGACTGTAAATCATAAAGATTTAACACATTGCACTGTGTTTTGAACAAGCGGAGAGCCACTGTGGGGGCGCTTCCCAACACCACAACGTGCTTTCCAGAACCTTCTCCTGGTACCTGACTTCATGATGACCTCACTTCAATGTCGAAGCAATTATTAATCGATTATCAGCTTTTTGTACAGTGCGCCGCATTTCTGCGTTCGTGCATCTTCACTCCGCTGCTTCGCGCAGCTCGAATGACGCCCAGCAGCGAGTCACTTCGTCACCAGGTAACAACGCACAGCCACACGTCCTTTTCCCCAAAGTAAAAATACTTTTTATTCCGATAAAATAGTTTAACATTACAAAAAAAACATTTGTACGGTTTTACATCTTTAACAGATTACTTCATAGTATTGGCAACGCATTGAAGTAGTTACACAGAGTTGCATCATACTCATGCAGACCAATTCTTCCCTTGACAACACATTATTTCTTAAGGAAAACGGTGACGGGTTTAAATAACATAATACTCGACAGTGTGTTCGAAAGCAAAACGCGTACAAAAATAATGGAAATGTAAAAATAAAAATAATGAACAGACGAAGAGAGAGAATCACAGTGCCGCGCGCTGGCGCGCGCCTAACTTGGTCCTCGTGCAAACAGTTCTAGCGCCGGGGGTGGCCCGCACGCGCTCGCGCTCGCGCTCAGAGCGTGCCCACTTCGGCGCGTGTCCCCGAGTTGTGGCGCGAACCCGTCCGCAGTTCCAGCCTGAGTCGGAGGGGTCCCGGGGCGGCGGCAGCGGCAGCGGCGGCGGCAGCGGCGTCTTAGGCGGCGGCGACCGCGCTAACACTGTCCGGTGGCGGAGAGCAGGCTGCGCAGCGTCGCCAGTTCCCCCGAGAGCTGCTCGACGCGCTTCTGCAGCCGGTGGTTCTCGGCCGTGAGCTCCAGCACCTTGTGCTGCGTCTCCATGTTGCGCATCTTGGCCTTATCGCGGCTCTTGCGCACAGCCAGGTTGTTGCGCTCACGGCGCTGCCGGTACTCCTCGCTGTCCTTGTCCAGGCGCTTCTTCGCCTTGGCGCTCGCAGGCACCTTGCCGTTGGCCGGCGCGCCCCTCGCCTTGTCCTGCGGCGCGGGCGTGCCGGGAGGGCTCGAGCAGGTGGACGAGGCCGTGGAGACGTTGCCCAGGCTGCCGCTCGGGTTCGACTGGTACTGCAGATAGGGTCGCACCTCGTAGCCCGAGGAGCCGCCGCCGCCGCAGCCGCCGTCCATCCTCGCGTCTTCCTTGTCCGATCTCACGCCGCCCTTCAGGTAGCTGCCCAGCAGCTGCGGGCTGAACACGGTGTCCACTCGCGTCTCCAGCAGCTCGGGGTATCCCAGGAGGCTCTGCTCCCTCCCGCCGGCGCACGTGTCCTGCTCGCTTGCGGACAGGTAGCTCCGGCAGGTGTGCAGAGCAGCCAGCCGCTTGCTTTTGTGCTCCTCTGCGAGGAACTCGGCGAAGATGTCGTCGGTGCGCGGCGGCTGCTGCTGGTGCTGCTGCTGCTGCTGTTCGCGCTGCTGCTGCTCGAAGTCCAGGTAGATGCTGAAGTCAATGGCTTTCTCGTGCTCCGCGATGCCCAGCTCCGTCATGGAGGCGCTGCTGGAGTGCTTCCAGAGCCCGCTGCTGTTCTTGCTGCCGTGGAGAGCGAAGCAGTCCCCCTCGTAAAAACCGGCCACTTCCATGGATCTCAACACCCGCCGAATCGGGGCGGGGGAACCAGGGGAGTGAGGGGCGCGCCGCCCTGTCGCCGAACTTGGCTCTTGTCTTCGGGGGCCCGGACGCCTCAAGCTGCCGCTCGGCTGGCGCACTGCCACTCGCGTTGCTCACTTAAGTCCGACTTGGTGCGTGCGCGTTTCTACGTTTGTGTGCGTGAAAGTGGGTGTGCGTGTGTTTTTGACTCCGAGTCCGGTTAAGGAGGCGTTAAGCAAAGCGGAGCTCGTGTTGACAGTCCATCGTGGACGCGCTTATATAAAGGTCGTGGGTGGAGGGCGGCGCTCCTACATGGGACGGGACGGGACTGGTCGGGTCGGGTGGCTGCGTGACGTGTTTTACCGGCTAAGCCTCCAAAACCTGAAACCTGAAGGACCGACACCCCCCCCCCCCGGTTCATAAACCGAGCTATGAAAGAAAAAAAAGCAGGAAGAAGGAGAAAACAAACTGTTGTACCATCCAGAGACGGTGCTCCCGTCAGAATAAAACCCCGCAACAACCTCCGTCTGCTCTGAACACACAACTTCTTCACGTGTTTGCAGAGAACTTTTTAACGTCTTCCCCAACTCTTATCAACGTTTTTTACAGCTTTAAAGCGGATGACTCGGGTTACTTTTACGTCCGCACAGCCATAATTCGCTGTCGTTCTTACAAAACTCAATAAAACCGAGCAGTTTATAAGCTGCCTTGTTGGTCTTCCCTGCAGTTATTTTTTGAACTGTAAATATGTGCAGCGTGGGCGTAGCAGACCCCCCCCCAGTATTCACTATGACTCCATCATATAGACAGTTAGCAATATTAGCCTGCGACTGTTGTTGAGCCATTACAGCCCTGCTGTAGCTCCTTTTATCCGTGTGTTTTTCAACTCATGATGGTCAGAAGGTTTGGGCTGCAACCGAGCAACGCACAGGTGTCTCCTGCGCTTCATTTCACGGTTGCTCTGCTGGTGAGCAATAAAGACCCCATACCAGTTGAGACCAGTCCACAGGGCTACTGGTGAGTAAGGCGGACCAGTGCGAACCAGCTGAGTCGGTGTCCGTATCAGGACGTGCTCACACGGTTCTGCACTTTCCCCCAAGCTGCTGATAACTACGGCCAGATATCGCCGGATCGAGGAGGACACGGTTTGAAAGGTTGCTCTGGAAAGACTTGAATTAATCGGATATTCCTGATCCAATGCCACCTGTTATTAGGCTGCTGGGTTTCTTATTATTTAATGTATATTTCATAACCGCTCCTCCGACAATTTGCGGACAAACGCGTAACAAAAGCTATAAATTCAACGAATGTCAGCTTTGCCAGCGTAGGTAAAATTGACACAGTTAATAATATGAAATGCGGGGACAACCGTACAGTAACGCGCCATTCTGTGTTACCATGTAAAAATGGAAGAAAAAAAGTGGAAAAGTTTGCGTAAGAAGCGCCTTTTTGCGCAAACCGTTCAGCGCCCGGGCTGGCAGAATTATACTGCCATCTAGCGGCGCTCTGCTGCATCACACGTCAGATTATCAGCTTCAACTCCGTCTTGGAATTCCAAGGTTCAAGGTTCAGTTTATGCGTTTGAATCTATATTTTTCCTGGCTTGGTGCAAAATGCCTTAGTGATTACATCAGACTGCACTGGATTGTTGGACATTTTGAATTTTCCTCACACAGAAAACATTGCTGTATGCAGTGTCAGTATTTTGCTGGCCCAATGCTGAACACCGGTACCGTATTATAAAAAACAGTTGGACTTTAAACTGCAACATGGAGCTGAAACCTACTTTTTGGTTGGGCTAATATCTTGAGGAATTTCTTTTTCTTGATTCTTAAAGAATGGAAGACATCCATATGCTCATTTCTCAGTGACTAAGTTTCATGTGAATGTGTAATATACACCGGATTGTATTTATCCTTCATTTCCCCACGTTTGGCTTTAAAGTTTTCATTTTCATATAAGTAATACACTTACGAAAGTGCTCAGATCTTTCTGAATCACCCTGGACCAGGAAGTACACTAAATGGCCGAAAGTATGTGATCAGCACTCCCATACATGCTTGTTGAACCTTCCATTCCAAACCCATGGACATTAATATGGAGTTGTACCCCCTTTTTGCTGCTATAACAGCCCCCACTCTTCCAGGAGGGCTTTCCAGCAGATTTTGGAGCGCGGTTGTGAGAATTTATGCTTGAGCAGGAAAGGAGCTTCCCTGAACTATGGCCATACACACACAATTGTCTACAATGTGTTTGTATGCTGTATGAGTGCAGTTTAAACAGCTCAACTCAGTCATTAGGAGGGGGGTGCCATATACTTTTGACCTTATAGTGTAGCTCATAGCTGATTTTTTCTGCTACTTTTCACAATTCATCAAAGACTTGATTTATATAAAAATATGCCACTGTTTTAACTGATGTTTTCTGAGATTCATTTCACTGAGAGGTGAGACAAAAATTGAGCTCAGATCATTTAGTTATATTTGCTAAAGCGAACAAGGTGTTTGCAGAGTTGTGGAATAATTTGTGCTTTACAATGTTTTATAGTCTTAAAGGTGGCATGTGAATACTGGTGAATATAGGACATGAATTCAGTAAATGTACCTATTATTATCATTATTGTCACTACTACTACTACTACTAATAATAATAATAACACTTCAAAGTTATGCAAGTTTCTCTGTGGCAAAGTATTGGCTTAGTGATAAAAACTGGTCATGGCTTCCAATTAAGTAATAATAGCGTCGAATTCCCTTGGAGTGTAAATTAATCATTACAACAATTTTCAAGATTACATTTCAGCTTTCATTATTACGCCCAAGATCAAAGTAAATTCGCGGAGAAAAGGGAAGAACAAGTTAGTTCGGTACAAATTGCCAAGCTACGGGCTTTTCTAACAGGTGGCCGTGATGTGGACGTGACCTCCCGCAAGCCACCAACTACGGGGGCCGTCCTTTCGAGCGCAAACGTATGTCGATCACTCGCAAGCCTCTCTGTGATTGGTCGTAGAAAGGGCGTGGTCAGGAAATCCTTTCCATCTCGCCGCCAATGCCATACGACGACCTGAAGTGAACTCACACGCTGCCCATCATCGATTGGCTAAAATGGGTCGCGCGGGCTACGCCATTGGCTGGAAACGGTGACGAATCGGCGCTCTGTGGAAGGCGTCACGGTGGGGCGGGAATCCGGCCTCCGCTGTTGGTTGCTCGGCCGGACGTTCTGGGGAGACATGGCGAGGGAAGAGAATGGAGACGAGTATCGGAGCGGCGTCCAGGAGGAGCCCGAACCCAGGGGCCCGGGCCGGGGGGAGCACCGATGGGGTCCTCAGCACGCGGGTGCCCGCGAACTTGCCAACCTTTACTCGCCAGGTGAGGCCCGGCAGGCAGCCAGCGGTGCGAGAGACGGTGGCGCTGGTGGCGGCAGGTACGATCGGTGTCACCAGGTGCGGCTCGGGGTGGGCGCGCTGTCACCGCCCGACTGCACGTGTAGCCGAGCCGTCGCCCCCCGGACTCCAACGCTGCCGGCTGGAAATCCGAATTCACTTCCCTGTGGATGACATGTGCTGACACTGGAGGTTTATTGGTGATGACATTATGAGTGTCATCAGTACTAGTCTCTTAGTAATAATAATAATAATAATAATAATAATAATAATATGTTCGTCAGCTGTATTGTAACTGTAATGCGTTGCCCTTCAGTCTAAAAACTCAAGTCTTTCTTGAACATTAATCTCTCCTAATCACTGTGTCGGTGTTTCAAGCAGGTTATTGATATTATTTAAAATGGCGATGTTCAGAGGAGATTTTTTAAAGTTTTGTTTTTCTGCGCTGCACAGTAGTACATTTGGATGTTTCCTGAAAGGGAGAGGGGGGTTAGCCCTTTGCTAATGTGTAGGTTTGGCTTCCTGGGTTACTTTTATTCTGTCAACTAAAGGTCGTGGCTGAACTCTGCGGTTTCCCTTTGACTGCTCATACGGAACCAAAAAATCGTTCTTTCTGGGGCTGTGCTTTAGGCTGTCCAGTGCTGCCAATGTTATGTCTGCTTTCCCTGCTCTGTTTGGCCACAGAGTCCTCAGTCCTGAAAGTAATGAGTAATGATTTTTTTCTTTTTCTCAGGAAACGCTTACAGGACCCATTTTTACAATTTGCTCGGTGATTTGGTGAGCTGTCAGGTTATTGGCGAGGAATTAATGTGGAAGGTGCTTGTGTTTATATTACAGCTGTGTTTTTAGAGAATTGCGGCCTGTACCTAAACTGCCATCATTCATTTGACCTGTTGCTCTTTGAAGACACTGCGGGGTGTGTGTTAGCATTCAGGAACAATCTGGAATTTTGCCATTCTCTCCTTTCAGCACTTTGGGACTAGAAGGGGCCAAACAGTTGTCCCAGGTGCAGCCAGATATTTATAGTCCCCTGCATGGTGTGGCTGTTTAATGTCACAGAAGCAGGTTTGGACTACACAGTTCTGTGTGATGCTGTGAACTTGGGTCCATAATGGGACCCAAAGATGTAGATGAAAAGAAACGTCTAAACTGACTTTTTTTTTTTTTTTTTTTTTTTTTACCTTGTAAGCAAGGACGACAGGCATTCAGATAATTTAGAGAAGGTGATTTGCTACCAGAAGTTTGGTAAAGTTGTATAAATCTGTTCACGCAATCTGTTTGGAAGCTAATTGTATTACCTCAAATGGCCTTGGTGGGCTCTGCTCCCAGGTACCATGTGTAAAATCGCGTTAAATACTTTAGAGTGCGTCTTAGGTTACCTGGTTCCACATCACTTTTAAGTGGTGTGGGGAAAAAAAATAGAACACGAAAGCCGAGCCAGGGCCCTCCACCCCTCGTTTCTGCACCAGCTCACATGTGAACCTCTGCTTTCGGTTTCTGTACAAAATATCTTATTTTTTGCTCAGCGTGGGATGCTATGAGGGAAGTATGTGGTTAGGGGCATGGATGTCTTCTGAGCTGATGACATATGCCATTTGTCGGTTGAGAGAGGGCAGGTGCCTCACTGTGTGCTGGTTTCTGTGTGGATGAGTGGTCCTGCTGAAGAACAGGAAAAATGGGGCTGAACGATCATCTTATGCCTCTGTCCTTTTCTGTTGTCCTTCTTCAGATGTGTTCACAACAAGCCTACACTGTATTGGTAGCAAACATATGGTCCACAGGTCTAATGGGTTTGAAAGTAGTAAGTGTGGTAGGTCTCAGTTAGCTGACATCTGTAACTGTTGTAAGAAAAAATATGAGCACAATTATGACTATCTGAACTGTAATTCAACCAACCAAAAATATGCTGAGGAATTGTGAAAGTAAAATAGCCCATGACTGAAACAGAAAACCCAGGTTGCTTCAGTAGTTTATCTTATGCAAGCTAAATAGTTGTCATTGCTGTATTATTATCATTATTATTAGTAGTAGTAGTAATAGTGGTTGTGGCCATGAAGATAGCATCTACAGTATATATCTGTAGAGCTCAATCTTTGTTCTTTATGCAGAGCTTTGTTTTTCAAGCCACAAAAAAATTTGGCACACAGGTACTTCTTACTCTAAGTGAGATTTTTACGAGGTCACACACAGACACACACACAGAGAGAGAGTCACATTACTAATGTAAGGATGGTAAAGCATGCTGTTTACTTTTCCACCTTTTTGCTTTCTGGGTCTGAAGCACTGGAAACTCAGGTAGTCATACAAATTGCATACATTTGTAGCATGACAAATTATGATTAAAATATTGTGAATAAACTGTGTGTTAAGCGGTAGTTGGAGGCCTGTGGACTAAAAGGAATATCAGGGACACAAACCACATCTGTCAGCTCTCCATATGCATGGCCACACTTCCCACACTGCATTGCAAGACCTGAGGAGCTGCCTTGTTTGAAGTGATTTAGACCCCGCCCACCACATTGAGCACACAGGGGGTTCATTGTTTCCTACAGATATCGCAGTCAAGATGAGCCTGAATAGTCCTCCGCCCAGTGGTGCATGTCTTGCTTAACAAATATCTATAATGTATTTAACTGAACGTACATGAATATGTTTAGTGCTTCTACACATCACCCTAGTACAGCTGGCTGGTGTATGTCTTGTATCTCAGTTAATATCAGGGTTTGAGATGCTGGTTCTCAGAGATGTTTCCCATATACTTTACTTGTGCATCAGACTAATTGTAATTGCAAAATTCACTTGGGATCTCTAAATAAATCACTAATGTTCTCTGATAATAATATTATTATTATTATTATTATTATTATTATTATTATTATAGCTGAGTATTTTTTACGGGAGCCATTAAGGATAAGCAGGTTGATCAAGTGCAATACAGCAGGAGGTGGGATTCAAACCTGGGACCCTTGAGTGCAAGATAACTGCTGTAAATGCTATGGTGTAAATGGGTAGATTTATGGTAATATTAGTCCATGCCCACCATTGATATAAATGGGAGAGAAATGTCTTTCTGCAGTTACATATTTGTAATTCCATTATAAACTGTTCAGAAGAAGCTGTTTTGTTTTGACTGACTGCGATGTATCTTAAGAGTCCAGTGTTGACGATTTCAGGTGTTAGCGAAGTTTCTAGACAGCTTGGTTACGGGTAGGTAGTGTAGCACGTGCTCGATTAGCATAAATGGTAAGTGTAGGTGACGGTGGCTAAATAGTGCAGCTTGGGTTATGTGGATGGCTCGTGTAGGTGGTGTGTGTAGGTGTTGAGAGGAGCAGTTCTGGGATACTAGAACTTGCTGTTGAGCCTTTCCGAGGTGTTGTGAGCCTAACTTGACGAAACACTTGTGAAGGGAGGTGCCCGCTTGACAACCACAATGAGATACTGCACCGTCACTTTGTCGTGCTGTGTATGTGTACAGTTGTGTTAGTTAAATAGCATTAGCTTTGTAGTGTAAGGTGATGGAAACCAGGATAGAATAAGAATGAAGCATGCTGTTTTATGTGTAAGATCCCCCTTTAAAGTGTTAGTCCTTACAGATAGCACAATGTGTTTATTATGAATCTGTACGTGTCTAATGGAGTGTAAATATGTAGCACTTCTCACTCCTCTTCTGTCTCTGCAGGAAAGAGGTGCCAGGAGTACATCAGTGTTGTCCTCTGCTTCTCTCTCATGGCCTTCAACTTCTGTTACCTTCTTGCCAACTTCCACCTGGGTCACATTTGGTACATCCTGCTGGGCATTGGTAGGTGGTGCCGAGGGAGCAGTAGCAACTACACTACACTGTGACACCATCACGCACCTCACTCCCACACCTAGCGTGTCAGCATGTGCCATGAAAATTTTTAGTGTTTCATAGATGACTGTGGCATCAGACAGTTTCAAGGTGGCCTCTCTTGTATTGGCAACTTTTTAGCTTTACTCTTTCACTGTTTGTGGATGCATGATGGTAAATGTGGGCATTTCCACCATCATGTTTGCCTTTATTGGATTTCACTGTAAATTCAAATTCTCTGTCTCTTTCTTCTCGTCAAACTCCTCCAACTTTCTCAGTTGCAGGAATCCTGACAGCAGACTTTGCATCAGGGATGGTCCACTGGGGTGCTGACACCTGGGGTTCAGTGGACCTGCCAGTTTTTGGAAGGGTAAGGGGTACTCCTTTGTGTTCATTGCCATCATATAGTTTGTTACTCTTTGTGCCACCACAAAACGTGCGTTCTAGTTAAAATCACAATTATGTCAACAAATAAAAACAGCTTTGTGGGTGTTTTTATTTCCTATATCTATTTTACATGTGTTGCACATTTTCTTTTAATCTCAAAGTTGTCTGACAGTTGAACATCTTTTATTATAATATTTCCATTTTTCTTTCATTTTACCCGATAACATGAACTTGTTTGTTCCACAGCTGTCACTGATCTATATTGTAATTTATGCATCAAAGGGTTTGTGTGTGTGTCGGTGTGTGTGTGTGTTTGTTTGTTTGTTGTTGGATTGGGATGAAGCTCACAGGGACTGGGAATAACTTCCAGCACCCTCCGTTTACTGCATTTTTAAAATCTGTTAAGCTTTTCAACTTCCCTTTAATTTCCCCTCATATTTTCATGGACGTCTACGATACAGTTACAAACATAAATAATAAATAACTATTTGTATGATTTTGATAATTAACTTTCACTGAAAATGTTATTATTGTTCTACCGTATTCTTATTTTCTCCTGATGTAAATGTTTTCATGACCCCATTTAGTGCTCCACTTTCTAGGAATGCATCCTGAGTAGTAACCTGGTTATGACTATATTAGACTATGTTGTTTTAGAGTAGGTGCATCAACTTGCACTCATGTAAATACTTTCGTGATTTACAGGGTAGGGGAGGGTACAGAACTGGATCTTTCATGCCAGTCTTTGGGTTGCTAACATGGGGAGAACATACAGATTGCATACCCCGAGTCAGATTCAAACCTATACCCAAATGTACAGCTCAGGAGCTGTGAGGCACCGCCTTCACCCACTGACATACAAAGTTGCTGCCTTCTGTGTTGTTGTATATCAGTATAACTCTTCACCTGGTAAGTGGTGCTGAATGGGTAGACGGTTAGAAGCCAATTGCTACCTCTTGCAAATGGATCTGCATTCCCATTTCCATGCTTTGGTAGGAATGGAGTCAGTGTGACTTTACACAGGATGTATTTGTTATGTTTTCAGTTTCTGCCCTCCCTTCTTGCCCTGGATCTGTTTCCACCCTGTGTGTACTGACCCCAGTTTCTTTCCTCCTCCTCACATCCAGGCTTTTATTCGGCCCTTCAGGGAGCATCACATTGATCCCACGGCCATCACCCGCCATGACTTCATTGAAACCAACGGAGACAACTGCATGCTTACCCTGGTCCCGTTGGCAAACATGGCCTACAACTTCCTCACTTTGTCCCCTGGTGAGCAGCTGCTGATAATGTTGCACTGGCAAGGTCCAGTGGGACAAATTCTTTTGTCCTTTGCTCTGGCGTCTCTAAACCGGTTGCCGCGTGTTCATCTCTGCTGCACCTCTTGTCTGCAGCGGAGCTCTACCACAGCTACCCGTGGAACTGCTACGTGTTTGCCCTGGCTATTTTCGTCACCCTCACGAACCAGATCCACAAGTGGTCACACACATACTATGGGCTGCCACTTTGGGTGACGCTGCTGCAGGACTGGCACATCATCTTGCCCCGCAAGCACCACCGCATTCACCACGTGTCGCCACACGAGACCTACTTTTGCATCACCACAGGTCAGGTTCCTGGGAGTCTGAGGATAAATATGAGCATTTCCCCTGAGTTTGTGTTAGATTCAAGTATTTATGTTGATTAAGTGATTCCTTGGAAATAGTGATGGATTTGGAGGCATGGATTTAAGAGATACTTATTGCATAGTCCTTCATCCCAGATGTTACCCTTTTACTTGAGATCAACAGGTCCAAAAGCCCCACTGTCACTCCAGTCTTTATGCCTTCTGTTGTCTCAAACCTCTCTTAAAACCCTGTAGCCTCCCTGAAGGAAATGCACACACACACACACACACACACACACACACACACACACACACACACACACACACACACACACACACACACAAGTAGAAGTTGCTGTTGGGTGTAAATCTTTTGGCATCGATATGAATGTTGTTATTCATGTCTTTAAATGATTCCTCAACCTCTTGTCTACAGGCTGGCTGAACTACCCCTTGGAGAAAATCGGCTTCTGGCGTAACCTAGAAGACCTGATCCAGAGCCTGACAGGAGAGAAGCCCAGATCGGATGACATGAAGTGGGCCCAGAAAGTCAAGTAACGTCCCCAACTCTGACAGCCCTACCTCAGAAGACCTGCCGCCTCCCCAGACTCCTGTCTTCTTCTCTGTTTGCATAGCTCCGCCCATAATATTCAACAGACAGGTTTAACTAGTTGCAGTCTCAGAGATGGCGTAGCGTTAAACCCACAGTTTAAACCGGTGTTTTTCAGTTCAAGGACTGGGGACTCGACAGATGGCACATTTGTGTTTTAGCCCAGTGTTAGTTTGTTGTTTTCAACAGGTCGAGGGCTCGATGATTAAAATCCCAAGTTGAGTGAGGTGGTTGGTGCTGTCTCAGGGTTCCCACTTGTGGCACTGAGAAACACTGGCTTACACTGTCCTTGTTTGGTTTTCCTAGATAGGTGGCTTCCAAAGCCACGTAAAGGTCAGTCATGGTGTACGTTTCACGTAGATGAAGCGGCACATTAAAACACACTGACCTACATCATCATCCTGTGTGCCAATGTGTGTTGGCCCTGCCTTCCTTCCCCAGCCGGTTCCAGCATCTGACGAAAAAAAGCCATTGTTCAGAAGTGGTAGAGTAACATGGATCGACTTCTGCCTGCTATACAAAGACTAAAAGGTCAGACTTTAAAGGTTTATAGAAAGAAACATCCTAAACAATACTTGAACAAAAACAGCTTTCTCACTGTTCCTTAAGGTTTTTTTGCAGATACAAGAAATGCAAATATCTGACAGACTGGCTGAGAAGTTGTTAGCTTCCTCTTTTCCTTTCCCCTCCTACAATTTAGCAGCTCAACCTGTGTTTTTATATCTTTCAATGCCAAGCACCGGAACCCGAGCCCTTTACCTCCTGCTACTTAGAAATTACTGGATGGCCTGTTCTGAAGTGGGCCGTGGTCTGGCAGGTGGCGAGACAAGGTCTGCCGCAGGGTCCGTGTCCCGCTCCTTCCTCCCAGGCTCGCATGCAGTTCTTCCGAAGCAGCCTTATGCGTCGTGGATGCTGCAACCTGTCAGCATCATCTCGTGTTACACAGCGCCTTTTCAAGCTCCACATGGGAGGGTGGTCGGTTGCTGGCCTTACTTCTGATGTCCCCACCCCAAACATTTCAAGCTTCCAAATGCGATTTTGTGGCAGTGCTGGGGCCCGTTCTGGATCCCTCTCCACCCACTGCCGTAAAACCCAGCAGCGGCACCACTTCAGCTTAGCCAATGACGCATCACAAGATGTATGAATATCAGGGGCTGGTTGGCTGTTTGTATCAGGAGGTGGTGACTCGTGGACCACAGGCAGTTACTTTATGAAAATACTTTGGGTTAAGTTGATAGGCTTTCAAATGCACTAAATGCAAGGATTATGGATTTTATTTTATTGTTGCAAATTATCTCTTAAATTTGAAAGCTTATACTAACTGATGCTTTTCACTCTTTTCACCAAAGCTATCATGCTGCGTTCTAATAGTTCTCATAAGTAAAAAAATAAATATTTCCAAATACTGATAGCAACATGCTATCCCCTGCTCAGCTTAATGCTTGATATTGCAAAAGACTGTATTTAGAACATTTATATTTTGGAAAGATCACATGGGAGAGGTATAATCTTTATGGTATTACTATTGATTTTATCCAAGACTCCCAGTTTCTGGGTTTAGTGACTGGAAGGGGTTAAAATGCGGAAAGAAATGAAGTTTTGTGTGTTGCCTTTTTTTTTTTTTTTTTTTTTATACCCCCCTGAAGACGCTTGTATATTTTTGGAAGCCAGTGTAAGACTGTGGCCAAGTAAAGGAGGAGATAACGTCAATCGTATTACCTGAAAGGGCAGCGGAGTTTAGAGGGCAGCACATGAGCTCGCCCAGCAGGACGATTGCGCACCTGCAGCGCCACCCACGTGCTGACAGGTGGAAAAGCTTTGGCTGCATCGGTTTGCATTTCCCAGATTTGCAGCGATGTTTCCCTGTGTGCTGTGGGACGGAGCCCCCGTTAGGCAATTCCGCTGTCATCTGGGAGCGCTAGGTGAGAGAGGAGTTGTTTGGTTTCGTTTAGCCTGGTCATGTTTTGGTGTTCGTTCCTGGGAGCATCAAGGTAGAACCAGTGCCGATAACTGGACCCGAAGCGCAAGCGTCAGCTGGTTTTCATCACAGTCGGTGGCGACAGGGAAGCACAACTTTACCATACAGAATTTCTACACTTATTTCATAATAGAAGCCAAAATAGGTCAAACACTTTTTAACCTTTTTTCCTTCGAAGGTCAGGTAAATTCTAAAGCTGTACATTTTGCCATGTTTTCTACTGATATGACAGGTCAAAGGTCACAACTACTATCAGCCACATAGAATTTTGCTTGCTTTGTTGTATTGACTAGGAGGTCCTGCTCTAAGCTGAAACAGGAACCGTGCAGTAACCAAAAAAGTTTTTCTGCTTTTTCATTCCACTTTGAACATCCTTCTCACAGGATGTATTAGCAAATGGTTTTTTGTAAAAGATATTTACTGTTTTACTCATGAGCAGAAAGATCTTTTGTTCTGTTTATGTAAGAATAGGCTGCAGATATATATTGGCTATTTTATTATTATTTACCTCACATGGGAAACTTTTTTATAAAAATCAGCACTTCGAACATCTGACAGACTCTTTGTGACTGTTTCTTCTTGAAGTGGAAACAGCTTGTCGCTCTTTCTAAATCACCTGCAGCAGCGTTAAACCAACCAGACAAAACCAGTCTCCACCAGAGCATCACTCCAGCCAGGGCCGCTTACCTGGTCCATGGGGGGCTACCTGCCTATTGTGTGATGTCTCTCTAAAAGCTTCTACTGCTTTGTAACCTTTCCCCACACATGGATTGTTCTCCATTATTTGTCAGTATTGGGATTTAGATAAATGCCAAGTCCATGGTATTTGTACAAGCACAAAATAACGGGATACAGACCTTTCACCCAGCAGAACAAATTTTTCTTCCTCTCAGAAATCTCACAGTAAACACAAACCCTTGGTTAGATTTGTTGTCCCATAAAATTATAAAACATATTTCAGCGTACTGGTAGAATTTGTGGCCATTTTAGCTAAACTGGCTCCTTGCATAAAAAAAAGATACTTTTAATTGTGTAAGGGTGTAGAACGCCTTTATTTTGATGGTATATTATAACTGGTTTTCTCCCAGTATCTCTGGATCCTACAGTGTCCAGGTACGCCATGTCCACTTTGATGTGCAAGTCAGTTTGGGCAACCTGGTTGGCACTAGCAGCCCACAACCTACATAGCACAACATCTGCTGAAACAAAGCAGTTCCTAGATGCTGTAGAGTGTGTAGTAGTGAGATATTTTGCCAACATGAGAGGATAAATAGCTTAGTTGTTGCCATACTTAGCTTGCTGTAATACAACAGGCTTATTGCTAACAAACTGCAAGAACCTCACAGAAATTGTGTAGTAGGATTCTTCTGTGTGTGGATGTTTTTATCACTCTAAATACAAAGAGTTTGCACACGGAGTGTTACTTGGGAATAAGCTCTTGATTTTTGACAATGAAAGTACTGTGGACTTTGCTTCAGAATGTGTTCAGGGGGTGCTTTATATGAAATGGAACAAGATCAACATTTAGAAAAAAGAAATCTATTGTATAATCTTGTCATATCAGTTTGTTGCAAAATCAGCTTCCAAATGCTAACATTTTACACTCAAGTGTGGGAAATGGTCAAGGTCATTTACCAAAAAACTAAGATACTTCAGTAAGCAAGAAACGTACAAAAGATTTTTTTTTATCATCACACATTTGTTGAGGTACTTCTAATTAACTAGTTTAATGTAATATGCCAATGTTGCAAAATATTTGAACATGTGTATAACAGAGAAATACAGATTTAAGATTTCACTTGATATAAAGCATTTCTCATGCAGTGAACAATGTGGGTTTTCTTGACAAAATGTGGTGGACAAATTGTGTAAATATGAAAAATAATGCCTTGATGCCTTTTTGTTTTCTTCCAATTGGGAGGCTGTAATGTTACAATGTACATATATTTATAACGAAACTAAATAAAAAACTATGTACTATTGGGTGCTTTGCCATTTTTAATTTTGTGTTGTATTGCTGATGTGAAATTAAACTACAAGGTTTTCATTTGAGCTGTAACTTAAAAGCACTGCAGGCGGTGTGACAGTTAAAGCTGCCGTCTTCCACTTAAAGGAGCTGGGTTTCAATCCCGCTTCCTTTATCAAAGTAACTTACCTGTAACCGATACTGTAAAAATTACCCAACTGTACAAATGAGAAGAGATGTTAATTGAAACTTATTTCTTTTTCCTTAAATTAAATTCTGCATTTTATTAATTTGTGAAATTCTTGTTACTCACCAAGTACAGACATGTTGGAGAAGTCTGAACACCCACACCCAGTTTCTCTTCTAAGTTCTTGATGTGCTGTTCCAGAAGGTTGTCTTGGGATAGAAGGTGGAACGGATTAAAATTAAACGTAGGTTTATATTTGCCACTAGAAAAATACTAAACTAAAATGAACATCTGACCTGTACCATAATTCAAAACAATTCTGGGATGCATGGACAGCTTTCTGGAACTTACTAGGCGGTTCTGTAAGGTCACACTAAATGAATGTACAATCTCTAGGTTTTGCCTTCTCTGCCTACATGTTGCCACACCCAGGAATAAAGCATTCATATTATTAAACCACTTATTATTTGACCTCTGACGCGCTTTATTAACGATTATTGTTATTAATAATATAATTACCGATGTCCGCTATTTTCTCCGCACAAATATTATCGACAGGCGCCATTAGAAGTGAGCCAGTCCGCGTTAAGTTGTCTTAAACCACAAGGTTTGTGCGAAAAACACAGCAAACACCTCAAGCCCGCAGGTGCCCAGCAACAGATCGCGCGGACGCGCTCGGGCACGTTAGCGTGCGCGTTCCCGCTGCACAGCGACAAGATGGCGGTCTCCGCCGGATCAGGTAAAGCGGTTTGCGATGAATAAACGAGTTTTACTTTACAGCCCGTTCTGCTCGGCGCGTCCGACGGGCGAGACGCGGGCTAAGGCGCGTTGCCCCCCGGCCCACCGCGAGCTCTGTTCCGCAGCGCCCGTGTGACAGTGTCATTGTGAGCCGGGGACGCGCCGCTACCCGTTAGCCCACGGGCCAGCCGTGTGCGAGCGGCTCCGGTACCCTCGGCTTTCCTCCCTCGCATCGACGGAGACTTTTGCGTTGAATGTTCCGCTCGCTGGAGCACCTCGCCTGCGGTCGTGGCCCTCGCACGCCGCTCGAGTCGCCATTCCCGCGGACGGCCGCGTTCCCGACGACACACGCAGTGCGGGTTCCTGCTGTCCAGCCAAGTGATGGAGGATAAGAAGCGGTGTGCTTGCTTATTCTTACATTAAATCATATCAGGTTATGATAGTACGCGTGAGGGCGATCAGCTGCTGCCGTTTGCGTGCAGTGAAACCGCATTAAATTTGACATCTGCAACCTGTGGTTGCGTGCACTTCGATTACTTGGCCATTTTTATTTACATTCGATTGACACTTTTCTGCAGAGCAACTTGCAGTGATTTGCCCATTCATACAGCAGGGTAATTTTTACTGTATCAGGTCAGAGTAAGCACCTTGATCAAGGGCACCACAGCAGGAGGTGGGATTCAAACTTGAGTCCTTCCAGCGCAATTGTACATATTATACAGTAGGGCATTCCTGTAGTATTACGTATTTACTTACGTACACATATCTTTACATATCGTCTGACCTTTTTGTTTGTCCAGGCATGCCAGACAGTCAGGACTGCGCTGTAACTAAAATTTTAAAGAGGGTGCAAACACAGGACACACGTACATGAGGTAGACTGTAGAGTGCCAGAATGCACCTGAGAGCATGGGTACATTGTTCTCACAATGCACTGTGGGCACCAGTCTCTAACACAGCTGTTTGGTCCAATGTCCAAATGTGATCTCGGTGTGGCTGCCGCAGATATTGTAAATGGAATTACTGAGCGGGGAATGACGGGTGGTGGTAATAAATGCAGGCCGAAAAAATGAAAACCGGAGTTCAGGAGACCGAATAATGGGGGATGAGTGTTAAAGCATTCATGGCGAGTGTGAGAACAAAACTGCATCACTGATGAGCGTTGCTGCTATGTCATCATAACAAACTCTTTGCAAGCTGCCTGATGACCACGCATCATCCGTGCCAGTGTCAAGCCTTTTTTCCCAGCAGGGTAGATGTTTTTGCTAACAGAACAATGACATTTTTAGTTCTCAAAACCTCTTCTTGTGAATTCCTATAAAGCGTTAGTTGTCTTTCTTCTAGGAAACCCATAGCAGTTGAGTGACTTTTGCCCTTCCTGCACCCCTTGGGTGTTATTACCTGACATGGTCTATCTGCATGTGCTTAGCAGAGCCATGGACAGGCTGTTTAATGCATGACATCTGGTGCTTAATTACACAGACTTACAGCCAGAAGATTATTGGCTTGAGTCTCAAGTGAAGACCCTGCTGTTGAAAAAGGTACTCAGTTTGAATTGCTGCAGAATAAAATGATGCTATATAAACTGAGCATTAAAATACAAGTTGCTCGGTATGACGGTGTCACCGTCTGAGTTACTGGATGACACAAGTGTGTATTCCTCAGGAGCTCACCATACCCCCTGTTGTGTTTTTTTTTTTTTTTTACTTCTTCAGGCGTGAAGGTTCCTCGCAACTTTCGACTCCTGGAAGAGCTTGAAGAGGGCCAGAAGGGTGTGGGAGATGGGACGGTGAGCTGGGGTCTGGAAGATGATGAAGACATGACCCTCACACGCTGGAGGGGAATGATCATAGGGCCACCCCGGGTGAGCACTTCACTGTCCTTGCCTTTCACACAGACAATTCTGGCTTCTTCCTGCTTTACTTTAATCTGTTTGAGTAACAAAATATTTTTCACTCACATTTAACAAACCTGGAAAATTTGGATATTGTATGGAAACATTCAGACACCACAGCATCTGAGATTTTAAAAGGTTTTAGCTATGTTTGTTGCGAGTCTTGGCATTCACTATATGGCCAAAAGTATGTGGAAACCCTCCCCCTTTTTTCTTATACCTGAGCTCTTTTGCCTGCATATGAACACATTCTAGACAATTGTGTGCTTCCAGCTTTGTTGCCACAGTTTGGGGAAACTCCTGTCCTGCTCCAGCATGACTGTACGCCCCCCAACCCCTGCATGCATGAAGCTCCATAAACACATGGTTTGCCCAAGTTGGTGTTGAAGATCTTGAGTGACTGCACAGAGCCCTGACCTCAACCCAACTGAACACCTTTGGGATGAACTGGAACGCGTAGACTGCAAGCCAAGCCTTCTCCTCCAACATTAGTGCTCAACCTCACTGATGCTCTTGTGGTCAAATGGGCACAAATTCCCAAAATCTTGTGCTTGTGCACTCCTGGCTGTTATAGCAACAAAGGGGGAACAATTCCATATCAGTGTCCATTGGGTTTGGAATGGGAGGTGCAACAAGCATGTATGGGTGTGATGCTCAGGTGTCCACATATTTTTGGCCATGTAATGTATTTGTGTCAATCGCTGGAGTTGAAGAGAAAACAAAACCATTCAGTGATAAATCCGTTTTCAGGGTAAAGTTAAAAGAGCAGTTGAAAAAAGTATTTTTGTGTTTATATGAATATTCAATATTTAGATATTCCTTTAAAAAGTTACATTTGTATCTACTTGCTTGAAAATTTTTTGTTTTGGTCCCAGACTAATTATGAAATTTACTCAGCCCACATATAATAGGTCCCCATATAATAAACTGCTATGAAAGCATGTTCTCTCTACAACAGATGTGTTTTTCAGTGCAATAGCATTTTTACAGAATTACATGTAACTTTATTTCCACAACAGGTTTCATGTTTTCACTCTACTATGGTGCTTACTGTGTGTGTGTGTGTGTGTGTGTGTGTGTATATATATATATATATATATATATATATATATATCCTACTTACTGTCACATTGACAGTCTCAGCCGATCACAGCCCTCGATTAAGGCAAATATAATTGTACTGTTAAATAGCACATTTAGTAGTATTATAATTATGAGTTCATTTAGTTGACTTTTCTCAGACTGACTTGCAGTGTAAAGCTAAGTCATTTATCCATTTATATCCCAGGGTGATTTTTGCTGCGTATGGCTACGTCAGCAGGCAGTGGTCTAATAGTTTTTGTTAACAGCGCTATACCAGGCTTCTACCAACACACTGTCTTTGTGCTTTAGCTGAAAGACAAAGCCAGTGATCTTGTGAACTTTAGGTTGTAAACATTCATAAGCAAAATTATCACAAAATCTTTGTTGAGGGGTTATTCTGTCTCACACCCTGTCCTTCCATGTTTCAAGTACACTCTGTATTTCACTTTATTACCCACATTGCATGTTCATTACACATTAAATAAGGTTATAAATTTGTTTGTAGTACACCGTGCAGTGCTATGCGGCAGCATGGTAAAAAATATTGCGCTTTAATGCCACTTTCCATTTTACGGATTTTCTGTACACCTGGACACCACCTCCCCAATATAGTCTGGAAAATTCAGGATAGGCTGTTGTTTATAGATAATTTGTAAAAAAAAAGTGTGCTTCTTTCTGGATTGAACTGCTGCTTTATCTCTGTGTGGCAGAAGTGTGTGGTAGTCAAGTCTGTGTGTTTCCACTGACTCTGTGCTTTAATGTAATTACAGGACCCCATGCAGCCTTCCACTCACTTGCTCAGCTGGGGGTGCTACAGTGTTTTTAATAAGAGTTGACTTTTACCATCCATTGCCACCAAGTTTTAATTAAGGTGGTCCAGTTGTGTGCCATAACCGTTGCCGACATGTTGGCCTTCACACCTCCGTGTCCCTGTGGTGCACAGACAATTTACGAGAACCGGATGTACAGCCTGAAGGTGGAATGTGGGCCCAGGTACCCAGAGACGCCGCCGTTTGTCCGATTCGTGACCAAGATCAACCTCAATGGTGTGCATAATTCCAGCGGTGTGGTGAGTGTCACCCTGGCCTCATGACAGAACCCAATCTCTTGGATGAACCAAGTGAAGTTCACACAGAGTTCAGCATTCAGTGTTAAATTTTTATGAGAATTGGAATTTGCAAATATTTCTCTGAAACATTTAAAAGGAGCTCTTTTTTGGTTAAGGCTGATATTTAAGACATATTGCTTTGTAACAGAATTGTATCATCGGCAACATGAATTTTAGTCACGAGCAGGTTTTGAAAACCAAAGAAAGACATCCGAGTTTTCCTATTGTAAATCGACAAATCTGCCTCTCCATTTCCCCAAAGCGTTATATGTTATTTTAAGTAATTTGTGTGTGTGTGTGTGTGTGTGTGTGTGTGTGTGAGAGAGAGAGAGAGAGAGAGAGAGAGAGATAGAGAAAGAGCTGGGTGTCTGGGTAGCTGCTGCTGACATTGCACCCATTCTCAGACGGGACCACACACAGATGATCAGATGTGGAGCCCTAGTGATCTCCAGCATTGGGGTCGCTGAAGACTTCCCCGAGATGTAACGGTGGAGGGAGCAGCATGTGAACGCTGGGTTTTGGTGGGGGTGATGGCAAGTCTGAGTGCTCCTGACGCTCTGCCTCACCCTCACAGGTGGACACACGGGCAGTGTCGGCCCTGGCCAAGTGGCAGAACTCATATAGCATCCGCGTGGTCCTGCAGGAGCTGCGGCGCCTCATGATGTGCAAGGAGAACATGAAGCTGCCCCAGCCACCTGAGGGCCAGAGCTACAGCAACTAGGCCTCCTTCGTGCCGCCTGGCCCCTTCTTGGCCCCTCCCCATCTCCAGTCTGCTTCTATCTCTCTTATTTTCTTTTCTCCATTCATCCCTCCCACACTGACTACCCCAGAACACCTGGATCTCTCACTGGGCATGGGAGAAGATGAAGAAGATGATGCCTAGATACCAAGCCCAGTGCTTGCCAGACCCATCAGTCATTTGAACACTGTACATCTTACTAATCTTTTTTTTATTATTATTTGTTAAAAATGCAGGTTGTACTATAACATAAATCTTATTGCGTGTACAACTGCGTGTGAAGTGTTTTTCAAAGGAGGACGGGTGGGAAAACGGTCCGGTAGCAGAGCACCTGCAGCTCTAACTTTTAAAGGAATGTGGTGGCTGCTGATGGATGCTCCAGAACTTCAGTCGAACCGCAGATGTTGGCCATAGTCCGGTCCCTAATTTGGACCCAGCAGGAGACTAACTTGGTCCGACGATGAGGCAGATTGGGACACTGGGCTGTCGGTGTCTCAGCCAGAATTAAAGTAAAATGGGCATCTGTGTAAACGGGAAGACGGTGCTTATGCCCCCTTCAGATATAAGAGGGCGACGTTCTGCCACAGCTGATAAATGCTGTGTTTTGGATGGCCCAATGTGTCTCGGCTATATGCAGACCCAATCCATGCTGTAGGCATTAAATAAGCATGATAGGGCTATAATTTTGTGTCTCCTGCAGCAGGAACGTGTGTCACCCGCGTTGTGCTTCTGTGTTGGTGCTCTGATGTCCACATCCTGTGCCTTGGGGTCCTCTGTGTGTTTCAGTGTGTGAGAAGCATTACTGGAAAAAAATTCACTCCAAATAGGTTTTTTTTTTTGGCCCAACCCCACAGTTTGGGGCATGATTATGATTGTATTAATACAGAGTAGGGCTGCAACTGTCGTCTATTTAAATAATCTAATACTCTTCTGGTTGTCTCGGCTTTTAATCAAATAGTCAGACAAGAAAAATGCATTTTGTTAACCAGCAATACAAAATATACAGGAGAGAAAAATTAAAAGTCTCATAAAATGAACATTTATGCCGTTTCATTTTATAAAATGTGACTTTTTAATTGTCATTTTTACGTAGAACTGTAGAGCCAAAACCTAAGTAAACTAAATCAAAATAAATCAGTATTGTGGAGCACAACAGGAGTTATCACAAACAACGTATAGATGAACCAAATCCATTAACCACACAGAATGTAGATGCGGTCATCGTTGCTTCTTTTTGTTGCCCCCTGCACTTTCAGAGCTGCATCAAATTGACTGTTTTTTTAACTTTGCTGTTGTTGTTCCGACTGTATTTGAAGACATTTTAGTGAGCTATTGAGCTTTCCTAGTAACCACTGCCTGAGTTAGGTGTGTTTTCATTTGTTCCCACTTCTGTGGAGCGTAAACTGTGGGTAATCGCGGCCGAACAAGTCTGCCAGACATTAACGTGTGTGACTCTGGTATATGAATTGGACTCACGAAACACACTGCACAATAATGCTGCAGCTCGGCTTTAAATGGAAAAAGGAGTTGTAAGGATCTTTTTTAAAAAGTAAAGTTGTGTCTTTTATTTGAACAGATTAATTGGTTTATTATTTGTTTTTTTTTTTCCCAGGCTCCTTTGCACCACTGGCATCCGGGTAACCTGGCTGTTGTGTTACCTGACCAACTCCTTTGGGAACAGTGAAGTGATGCCTTCCTGTCTTGTATTTATTTAAGTAAAGTCCTCCATCCCGTAGCCTCTCATCGTGTGGCTTGCTGAGCGCTGGTTTGGCCGGAAGCGTCGCCGTGACCATTGGCTGAGCCCTCGTCTAGTTTTCCGTGGCTCTGGGTGTTTGAGTGAGTATGTATGACTAAGGGCTGGGGTGTTTTTCCAACAGCAACAGTGGATTGAACTTTTACCCAGTCCCTTGAACAAAGGCACATTTCAACTTGGTGACCAGTAAACAGGCTCAAAGGGTTAAACAGTAGTGTCCTTCAGTGGCTAAAATTCAGCAGAACTTTCAATAATGCACAGCAGGCATGAGCAGCGGTCACTGTACAATCCATTGAGTCACTGAGTGTCATAAATTACCCACCGGGTGTTTTTAAATAACGTAGAAAGGTGTGCTTTTATGTTCATTTGCATATCATTACGAAAGGCCCTTTTCACTGTCGTGCTGCGAGTTTTGTTCCAGCAGCCTTTATGCTATGAGGAGTTGGGAAGGCTAAGCAAAGGCGAGCAGGTTTGCAGCTGTGTTCTTGCCCCTAAGGAGCATAAAAGGTGTCAAAGCACCTCTCTGAGGGACCTGGGAGGGAGCCACGGGCTGTAGCCATGCAACAGCTTACCGATTTCTCGGCTCCTGGTCCTGTGTGTGAAAACACCGATGCTGAAACGTGAGCCCATTAACATGGCTGTGACCAAGCAAGACAGCTGCAGCCCTGCAGTTAATTCCCACAAGGAGGTGTAGAGAAATAATCACAGTTATTCTTCTGTTGAACTTTCAGAACCTGAAATACCACCAAAGAGCTCGTATTTGTCTCCTTTTTCACCACATTACTGAACCAGAAGCAATGTCATTGTTTTGCGGCTGTTGCTGTTGCTCATAACTGGAAATGCAGTTATGCTGTGGTCCTTTTTTAAACCCTCATCAGCTGGGGTGCAGTAAAGTCAGAGGTCAGCGATGCTCAGTTTGGGAGAAAATGACATAACCAGCCCTATGATCCTGACTGTACAAAGCATTGCTAAGTGTTCAGAGTATAAATGCTAATTTTATTTGCCTTTTTATAGTTCACCGTAGGCGAGTTATTCACCCTTCAGTGCTGGTTCCTTCAGCATAATAATGATGCCTTATGAGGATGTAGTGAACATTTTTTTTGTGCAAGCAAAAGAGAAATGTGGGAGGCGAGTAGTAAATTCCCAGACGTCAGTAGAATAAATCCCTGTACCTTTGCAAATTAAAGCATGTTAACTGTCAGCGTGGCGGTTTAGAAACGACGGGGTTTGCTGTGGGAAGAAAGCAAAATGTTCTCACGTTTTACTAGGAAAATAAATCTCGGGACGAATAGTTTAAAAACAGTGGAGCTGTGAGCAGAATGCAGTGGGTTTCATTTGCAGGAAGGGCCTCCTTTTGGCCCATGTGTGGTTCTTGACATGAACTGTTTAAATCAAACTTGTATAAATGGGTAAAACTGTACGTGGTGTGAACTTCTGTGGATGACAAGCGTCTGCTCAACAGCATAATTCTGTAAATATTGTGTGGTGTAATTCAGATCTGCTGACGTTCATTCGTATTTATGAAAAGTCATTTAATCATGAAAGGCCAAGTTAGCGTACCAGCAGTGCACCTCCTTCAAACTGACAATAAAAGACGATGCTTCTTCATCTTGCCTGTTGGGAAATTATGTTTTTCGTGTGCCACATTCTTTTATAAGGAACACCTGGTTGTCTAAATTCTGCTGTCTTTGTGCAAGAAAAGTTTCTGCCGGAGTTTCTTTTTAACCTTGAAAAAGTGTTAATATCCAAGGATCCTCAGGAAGGTTTCTTTTCATCCACAGTTCCACATAATGCTTTCTTTCATGGTGTATCTATTTTCATGTGGAACCTCCCCCCCAAACACACACACAGTTAAAGGGGGGGTGGTCACCTGATTCTGCCAGCTATACTTCCCCTTGTCTTTCCTTTGCTGCTGGTTCTGCCTTCAAGTGAAGGATTGTAAAAGCCATGAAATGGCCACAGGAGAGTTAAGGATACTGATACGCACACACACAGACCACGTGGTGTTACAGAAGGACGGGGGAGAGATTCTCCTAGTTGGGGTTGGACTCTGGACAAGTCACATGGGAGCTTGCCTGTGTACATTAGGAGAAACGGCAGCAGCACCTTGGCTCCTGTGGACAGCTGGGACCACAACTCACAGGTGAGCACGGGCACAGGTGTGACTACTTTTGGCTGTAGCCACACGCTACTGAGGACTGTGGGATCAGGTGTGGTTGCTTCCTCAGGGCATCCTACATGGAAGCAAAGAACAGTCCATCTGCTCAGAAGGTCCAACCCCGGGGTCTACACACCCTTCTGCAACCCTGGGTCCTCATGGATACTAGTTTGTTTCCAGTGGGTCTCGGAACAAAGTAGCTAACATAGCTTTATTTATTAGTTTGTTTTGAAGTTGTCTCTGAATTAATGAGCAGACAAAAGTTTTGTGTTTTGGTGCTGTTTATAGTCACGTTTGTTAAACTGGTTTTAATTTTAAATGTTTTTTTCCCTAGTTTTTCAGTAGCTTATAGTTCATGAATGTAAGCATTAGATCTTTATTTTCTAGAATGCAGTTAAGCTTAATCAGTTAGAAGAATTCTTGGATTCAAAATGCAAAGAGGGTGAGAGAAAAGGGAGAGTGACTATTTCTAAGTGCGCCACTATATGGTAACTTCTTTTGAAATATTTGTTGATCTTTTTTTTCTTTTTGCCTATTTTATTACATTTCTGCCCACAGTACAGTGTATTATCCATATCATCATTAAATGATTCAGTTTTGTAAAAGTACAGTGCATTCATAACATTTTTAAAATACTACAGTATTCTGCGCCATACGACAGCGAGATGTGGCAGTGACACGAGACTGTTCTGTAGGCAGCCCCATGGAGTTTTTTGAGCTCAGCTGATCATTGATCAGGGGTGTGACTGGTGTGGAGGAGGAAGTGGTGCTGTGGGGGATTCAGACGCGGTTGTGGCAAGATGTTTACTGCATGAGAACAACTAATACTGAGATGTGAGAAGTTGTGTGGGCAGGGCGCTGCCATCGTGTCGCAGCACACAGTCTCATGCAGCATTCACTTTATGCAGTCTTTATGCTACAGTGTTACACATACACACTGAGCAGGTACATTAATGCATTTTCATAACATTTTCATCTACAATATAAGGAGCAATAAGTGTAGTCATGTCACAGTGCTGTATATGTTTTCATTCAGCTGTCAGCAGATGCTGTTCTTACACTACAATGTCGTACCTGTGTTGTACAGCTACTGTACATTGTAACAGGATGTTCATGTATACATGTTTTAATTATATATAAAATATTAAATCAGTGCCCAGAATTGCTGGAAATTATAAAAATAAATTAACAGTTCTTGTCAAGTTTTTAATTATTATTGCTGTTATTTATTTTTCATTATTGATCATCATAAATGTAACTTTGTTATACACTGTCCAGCCAAAAAAAAAAGTCACACGCTCTAATATTTGGTTGGACCGTCTTTAGCTTTGATTATGGCACGCATTTGCCATGGCATCCTTTCAATAAGCTTATGCAATGTCATAACATTTATTTCCGTCTGGAGTTGCATTCATTTTTTGCCAAGATCTTGTATTGATGAGAGAGTCGGACCACTGCAGAAAGTCTTCTCCAGCACATCTCAAAGATTCTCAATGGGGTTAAGGTCTGGACTCTGTGGTGGCCAATCCATGTGTGAAAATGATGTCTCTCTCATGCTCCCTGAAGCACTCTTTCACAATTTGAGCCCAAGGAATCCCGGAACTGTCATCTTGAAAGAAAAAAATGCATTGATGGAAAAACCTGGTCATTCAGTATATTCAGGTAGTCAGCTGAGCTCATTTTTGGGGCACATAATGTTGCTGAACCTAGACCTGACCAACTGAAGCAACCCCACATCATAACACAAAGTTCAATCCAGGTGGTGACTTGTTTTTTTGGCCAGGCAGTGAATTTTGAGTACATCATAAGTGGAGGACAGTCCAACATATTTATATATAACCTATAGGTACAGAATAGATGTTATATGCAGTATATTATCACATATTCTCTGACTGCTCAAAGGTGCACTTTGCTACAGCTGTATCATGAATCTTTTGGGTAAGTTAGTAATAAAGTAACTGCTACCATTTTTGTAGGGAACCTGTGTGCAGATTGGGATTGAAGGCTACCTTTTTAGCCCCTGCGACCCATCATGGTTCTGCTGATCCATGTGCTGTCCTGTGCCTTTGGACTGGGCTCCTGGATGGCTGTCAATGGCCTGTGGGTGGAGCTGCCACTCATCGTGAACCAGCTCCCTGAAGGCTGGGACCTTCCCTCTTATCTCACGGTCATTATCCAGCTGGCCAACCTGGGACCCCTGCTTGCCACACTCATGCAGAAGCTCTGCCCTGGACGGCTGAAGGAACGTGCAGTCATCTATGGGATCCTGGCCACAGGGGTGGCAGCCTGCTTCCTGCTGGCTTTCTTCTGGGAGGAGACATCGGTGGTAGGTGGTGCGCTGCACAGCACTGCCTTCCTCATCATCACCTTTTTTCTGTCTCTGGTGGACTGCACCTCATCTGTCACTTTCCTGCCTTTCATGATGCAGCTGCCATCCAAGTACATTACGACGTATTTCATTGGTGAGGGTCTCAGTGGCTTTGTGCCTGGCCTGGTGGCCCTGGGACAGGGTGTGGGGATTAGTAGGTGTGCCAATGCCACCCTGCCTTCTAAAAATGAAACCTATATGGAAACACAGTACCTACCACCCCACTTCTCACCTCAGGTCTTCTTCTTTTTCCTGGCCGCCATGATGGTGGTCAGCCTGATAGCCTTTGCCCTGCTCACCAGAGTGTTGCGCACCTTTCAGCTCTCCACAGAGAACCTTGTAAGTGACTCGGTGACCTCGGTCTCCGTTGGCTTAGATAACGTTGCCAACGATCACTTAAAGAAGCGTGGCTCCAGCACTGAGTGTGTTCAGCCCAGGTGCCCACAGGATAAGCCTAAATACTCAAGGTACCAGTTTGCCTTCATTTACTTCCTGGTGGTGTGGGTGAATGGGTTCACCAATGGCCTGTTGCCCTCAGTGCAGACGTACTCTTGCATGCCCTACGGCAACATCGCCTACCACCTCTCCGCTACGCTCTCATCCATGGCCAACCCTGTGGCTTGCATCATTGCCATGTTTCTACCTAAAAGGTGAGGAACACTTCGTACCATGCATTTAATAAATATGCATCATGACTGTTTACCACAATTGAGGCTATTCTTTAAATTCTGGAGATGTGTGGCTGTGTGTCACCCAGTTCTACGGTGGTGTCGCTTTGATGTACTGCAGGTCGCTGGTGTCCTTGGGTCTCCTCTGCATTGGTGGGACTGCCTTTGGTGCATACAACATGGCCATGGCCGCCCTGAGCCCCTGCCCTCTGCTCCAGGGTACTGCCATAGGAGAGGCCCTCATTGTGAGTACTTTTCTGCACTTGGCATCTGCTTGTGGTTCAGAAGTTATGATGGGTTTTTGGAATGTAGACAGTGTAATATATCATGTGATCAGAATGCAGGAACAAGCAAGTTAGACTCTGTTGCAGGCAAGACGCTGTGGGAATCCAGCAGGGACAATACAGTATAAACAAGACACATAATCGACTCACTATTCAAAATCCACAGATCAGGTGGAAACGTTGTATCAAGCATTCGGAATATAAATGGGGTTTTTTTTTGTGTATAGTTAAATACTTTACATGGTGATCTCTGAACTGTATATTGTACTACAGTAAAACTCCCCAACCCAAAAACAATGCACTGCCCTGAAACTTTCAGCTACTGAACATGGGCTCAACAATCCCTCTATAACTTCCCTCAATGATTAGACACAACTACAACAGCAATGCATTATTGCAAAGTCATGCTCCCCTGCTACCGCTCCAATGCTAACAATATAGAAAATTTTTATAGAAAATAGAAAATCATAAACATTTATACATTAAATAAGTATTTTTTCAAAATGTTAGTCAAATTTATGTTGTCTTCAGTAAATCTTCTACCTTTGTTGCTGTCAGAAGATGTTGGTGTTTGGAAAGGAAAGGGAGGGGGTGGAGGTACCTGGTACCTGTATCATGGTACCTGAGTGTAACTGGTTGCTAGAAATAGCTCAGATAGCTCTAATTTGGATATTGGGAAGCCATGGTTTCTTATGAGAAAAATTACAATTTGTTCCAGATTCATCTGAAAAAGTTAATTTCCCCAAGTCACTAACACTCTGAAATGCCTATTTGAATGCAATAAGGAACACTTTAAGCACCAAAGATAACGTATGTGTGTTTGACCCCAGGCCACACTGGCGCAAAGACTGAGAACACAGACAACACCTACTGTCACACTCGTACTTACTGCACTGTGCTCACTGTATGCAGTGACAAAATTATAGGAAAAAATCTGTTTCATGACAGTGGCGATGGATCTCAGTGTGCTGATCTGATGCAGCTGTGTACATGAAACCAGTGAAACGGTTGTGTTTTCAAATGACTCTGAATCTCTGGGTTATTCTCCTTGTGGCTGCAGGTGCTGTCCTGGGTCTTATTTGTCGGTGCTCTGTCCTACGTGAAGGTGATGGTTGGCGTGATCCTGCGCGACGAGGGCCATAGCGCCCTGGTGTGGTGCGGCGCAGCGGTGCAGCTGGGCTCCATGGTGGGAGCTCTTGTTATGTTCCCACTGGTCAACGTGTACCAGCTGTTCCAGGCGGGCGACATGTGCAGCACCAAGTGCCCCTTGTGAGGGAGGGCAGGTGACACGCGAGGTGGACAGATGGTACCGCAGCTGCATTTGGACTCTGCACAGGTCCTCAGATGCCAAGTGCGAGGCAGCCGATTGATCCCCGAGCAAAGTCCTTGATGTGGTTTCGCTTCTGTACAGACCTATGTTAGTGTGTCACACGCCACGTGGGGGGGGGGCTCAGTGATGCAGCTGCCCAGCTTCAAATATGGCAGCAGGTGATGTTGAGGCTATTGGTGCCACCTTGCAGCCCAAAGGTTGCTGAATTAAATCCCACTCTTGCTGCAGTGCTTGCCCTCAGTGTTGTATACATGGGTAAATCATTGTAAACTTTATTATCTAACACTGTTAGTCAACCTGGACAAAGGTGTCAGCGAAACCAAGGTTAATGATAAAGGTTAACAATGTCTCATAAGTTGGCACCTGTTTCTAAATATGACTCCTATAAGGTGGAGGGTTTACAAACATTTTTTCCCATCCAGGATTGTCGGATGACCTTAGTGATTTATAATCTTTACCTTCTAATTTTTATTTGAGGAAACAAATTATTATTGAACCACTGGAGGGCGAACTAGGACCAGAAAAAAGTGTCCCTCAGTTGTACTGGAACATGAAACTGCAACCTTAGTTTACTGGCTTCAGAAATTAAATTACTGCAACAGATGCCTTTATGTGTTTTTTAAGTGTATTCAGACATTTGTACAAGTATACCCACACACATACACCTTTGGGATTGTGGTTAAGGCTGTCACTTTACAAGCTTATGATTTCCAGGTGAAATCCTAGAAACTCCTGCTGTAGTTCCTTGAAGTTATCCTGTAAAATATCCTGCTGTACAAATGGCCAAATAAATATAAATGACTGCACAGTCCCAACACTGTGAGCCACATTTGTCCTCTAAATGAAGAGTGTTTCCATGTTACAGGCCTCCTTGTGACGTGCCAGTGTCCCATCCAGGGTATAATTCCTCAGTCTGGTGCTCAGTGATTCTAGAATAAGCGGGCCACCGCTACCCTGACCAGAATACAGCGGGTGGCTAAGGATCCTGGTTGCATGGATAAATATATGGTATAATTTAAGATGAAAAATTTTTACTTCACCAAAGTTTAATGACAGACAGTCAAGTACACCTGCAGCTACTGAATTTTTTAAAATATTTTTTATGTTTAAAGCCAGGTGTTTGTGTGTGTGTGTGTGTGTGTGTGTGTGTGTGTGTGTGTGTGTGTGTGTGTGTGTTTTGCATAGAAATCATCAGATTTCAAAGCACAGTGCCCTTATTGATGGTGGACAGCAATTTCAAGGCACTTTCCAGAAGCGACTCAAATACACTGCTGGTTGTCACACTTAAACTTATTAAAAAAATATGTTTACTAATTTCTATTCATTAAAAAGAAACAAGCAGTTAATGGTATAAAAAAGCTACGTTTCAGTTTCCTGGTGCAATGATGAGTAGATCTGAATGCAGAACTGCAGCTATGTCGCCCTGTCAGCCGTTTTGCCCCGACATCCCACATCACTTCTGGCTCAGCGGAGAGCGAGTGCCCAGTGTGGTCTCCACGGTAACCTACATATGGTCACGTCTCCTGGAGATGCGGAGCTGAGCCAGACCTCTGCTGAGGGACAGAGAGTGGTCCCCAGTTTACAGCTGTCACCCGCTTGTCCACTTCCCTTCAAGCAGGGCTGTGGGAAGGGGGGTGTGTGTGTGTGTGGAGGACAGGGTCACTGAGGGACAAAGGGGCTGAGAACGGCAGTAAGAAGGACACTGCAGGATGTGTCCCTGCTCCAGGATGTGGGATCAGCTGAAAAGTATGAACCTTGTGTTCCTGTTCACCACGCCAGGGTCTGGGGCTGCTGGGCGGCCACCTCATCCGCAAGCAACTGTGTTTTTGCAGTGGTTTTGTTTTGCTTGTTGTTGTTGTTTGTTGACACAACAGCAGGTCCTTGTATTTCCCCTTGAGCAGTTCCCCAAAGTGCTGCCCTGCTGCTGCTGCACATCCACAAGAGTGAAAATTAAGGCTCTATTGGTGTCCAGTAAACAGAACACAACAGGGCTTCTACTTACAGACTTTCAAGCAGCAAACTTTTCTCTGATAATGAACTTCTGAAAAATATTTATTTTTAATGCCAGTACCAATCTAAATTCATATTACAGACCAAACTCCATCCAGCAAATGGACAGAAATGCGATTAGCATTACCTTCATTCTTTCAAAAGAATGGAAAATGCGTAAAAGGAGCAAAGAGAAGGAGAGCAACCTGTAGGTGATGAATTGTTTTGTGTACTGACCACTTCTGAGCCCATCAGTAAACGCCATCATCATCCTGCACCTCCATCTAAAACCTCCACCCCCAAGCTGACACTCATTTATTTGTCTGCATTTCGAGGCAAATACCACACAACTCTGTGTTTCTAAAATGTATAACAAATATGAATTTTTATTAACTCTTTTATTTTCTGTTGATGAACTGGCATCGTGTCCAGTCGTCCCTCAGTCCAAGCGACCCCAAGGTCCACACTGCCAGGCTGCCACCAGCCCGGCCAGGAGAAGTGGTTAAGGATGGATGGATATTTTCTAAATTTGTTTCTTTTGCACTGAAAACTGTCTTTCTGCTTGTTGCCTTTAGTAGGTACCAAAATGTACTGAAGTCAAACAGAACCTCAGATGGTGATGTGATGGATGCATCTCATTGGGGGGGATTTCTACAACCATATTTTTATTATTACAGCTACAGCTGAGACTTTCACAAGTACTACTCTGGAAGTAAATATGCTGGAAGTAATACTTTTTGATGGTTAGGGTTAAGTGACCAATCTCAAGCTCATATTCTTGTCCGCTGAATTTGCATTTTAAGAAAATTAGGAAAAAGAACTGTTTTAAAATGCAACCTCAGTGCTGAAGCAGGTAACAATACAATGACGGGAAAAAGTAAAATCTTACAATCTCTGCTACTTACTTGGTGTTGCTCTGTGATTATTATGCCGTCTGAATGTTTTAGAAGCTAAATTTAGAACATTGATAAGCTGGTGATGGCCCTTTGTTAAAATATTTCCTTTTGGGTTTTGCTTTGTGCGTAAGTGTGCCGCTCCACTCTGGTCCTACGGCTGCGGTTGAGATGCGAGCCATAGGATAAGAAACGGACAAGGTGGCTCTGATATGCTCAGCAATCTCTGGATACAATCCTGAATATCTGAAATTGCTTAAAGAAAGAAATGCCGACAATACGATGGCTGGAATAATTAGCTCCATTTGTTAATTGGAACATGTCGGCGTGCATTGAAATGCAAAGTGCCAGTTTGTGAAAGTGCGGCTTCTCCAATTTGTCAGATGGCTGCTGCTCCTCCAGCTGGCTGGGAGGGGCCCTCGCCACCTGGACAAGCACCCCTCCTCCACCGCCCTGCCACCACCGCGGTGCCGCAGAGCTGGCCTGCGGAGACAAGGAGGAGCCCATCTGCTCCGGGGGTGTGACACCTCCAGGACACGGGCCCCATCCTCTGGGACGCCTCCCTGGCCAAGTGAGCAGTCTGGGTGGCTGCAGAAACCAGATTAACTCCCCACTGACTGCCCTCCTCCGATAGGATGGAACCCCAGGGCCACTTGTTCGCCGGGCACCTCTCACCTGCGGCTGCTGGTGCTGCTGTTCCTGCTGCAGGTCCCGGCCTGAACGTAGTGCCTGTTACACAAGGTGGCAAATACTTTACCTTGGTGTGTGCGGCAGTTACCCTGCTGTTAAAATTACCTTTTTTTACAGTTATATTTGTGGTTTCGGTAGATGTTTTTCTCCAAAGTGACATGCAAATCAGAATAAACAACAGCGCATCCCACAGCAGACGGAAGACTTAGATGCACAAACACAGCTTATTTGGGCCATGCAGCTGTTGTCGTGATGCACGTATTCGGTAGCTTCTCATTGAGTTGAGGTAAAAATAGGAAAAGCGGTAAACAAAAAGTAACAGGTGGCAAAAGATTTCTGAATTTCTGGCTAAAAAAGATGTAAAAACCACTTAAATGTTTCTTATGTGTTGGAGGAAAGGGTCTCCGAACTGAATATATGCAAATGCAAATGTTTTTTTGGGCGAGCTGGACAGGACGCCACAATTATGGCGTAGAGGTTTGCTTGCAGCTTTCAAACGAAAGTAGCAACGCTGACAGCAGCGGTGAGTGCTGTGGGCAATGCGGAAAGCGCAGACGTGTAGAAGAATGCAGAAGACCTGAGGGAGGTGGAGCAGTTTGACCAAGTGAAGGTCAGGGGTCACGATCGGTGGGTTCAACCCCATCGGCAGGTGAGCACGAGTTTTACGAACGGTTTGATCGCTGTGAAAGGTGAAAGGAGTCGCCGGTGGAGAAGTTACCAGGCCGTGTTGCTCCTTCATGTGGACCCCCTGTCGCGGCCACGCCCCCTTTTCCGCTCCCGCTTCCCTCCCAGTGCACCACCAAACTGCACCGCCGATTTAATGAAGTGGTGGCACCTCCCTCAGTGGGGAAGTCAGCGCACACATGCGGACGCTTCCTGACCTCCCATTGTTGCGAGGGGCCAGCAGGGTCACCAGGGACCCCCGCCTGCCGTCCCACGGCCCCCCTCTCTGGGAACTCTTTGTTAGGCAGGTTTACAGTACCGCATATGGAGGGACCAATTAGGCAGCTGCCCAGCGGGGAGAGGGACACGTACTTGTTACGCTCACGCGCCAAGCTAATTACCGCGCTCCGCCGCCGCTTGTTGTGCCCAGCGGTGGGAACCCATGGGGGTCTCACCCATGACGGGGGGGGTTGGGGTCCACTGCACATATATTCATCCATAATTAAGATCCAGTTGCTCACGGTGCTGCAGGCAGAGCTTTGTTTCCGCCATGAGTGGGAGCGGACACACTTTCCAGCCTTTGTTGCATCCTCGGTGGAGGGGAGACCCGACGTTGTGTACCGCGGTAACGAATGGCAAATGGTTAAAGATACTGATCAGCCAATCCCTCCTCAAGCTCACCAGGTTAGCGTTGCAGGTTTACTCTGTTCCACAAATCCACGGTGCCGTCCTACATAGGACAGCTGGCAGATGGGTGCCCGGGCTGCCAGCACGACTGAGACAGGGGGACGGGAAAGGGACCGGAGCCTGGCCCGGCTGGGACCCGAGCAGCCCCCCCACCTTACTGCCGTGCTGCTCAGGGGCCCCGGGGGGTCCAATTAGAAGGCAGCAACAGTGCGAGCGGTGACAGGACGCTGAGAGAGATGAGGACGGCTGGGAAGGGGCGTGAGCGGGGAGGATGTGACGGCGAGAGCGCGTTTCCGTCACCTCGGAGACATCGGAGGGTTTAAATAAAACATGGAACAGCCTGTGAAGTCCTGAGTAATGAGTCCCACAGGCAGCAGGCCGCCAGGTAGAAGCTGTGATAAATAAACGTCAGGATGTCGGAAGACTTGCGAACGCAGTCGGCCAAAACTTACAAGACAAACTTACAGAGATCTTCTGCGGGGCCCATTTTTTATGTAGTTTTGCTTGTAGTCATGGCTTCAGCAACCTGACCGCTGTGTTCTGAAACCCTTGCTGATGTGGACACGCTGCTGGTCTCAGCGGGGCAGCGGTTTCCCCGGTGTGTTGCCCCTCGCTGATGGTCCTGCTCTGTGTAGAGATTTCATGCTAGGAGTTCAGTACACCCCCCCCCCCCCACCCATCTCCTTCACCTGAGGGCAACGGCCCCCTGGTGTTTAGTTACACTCCGAGGAGCAACCGTGGCCCCGTTAGACCACTTGGCTGACCAGGAAGACCCTTGCTGAAGCACCATATCACTGTGAATAATTGATGGTGTCTTTAAGTGCCTCCCCGAGTGCTGCTCTGCCATGAGACGGCGGACCATCGCTGGTTCTCCCCTTCTTCCCCTCCTTTCTGTCTGCTCCCCCCCAGCACAGCTGCTGGAAGGGCTGGTTGGGGGGGATGGGGTCCTTTGTGTGGGGCGCCAGTCAAGTGGAAAATGGCCCCTCTCCAACGAGAGGCCACTTCAGAGAGCCATCATCCTTTCAAGAGGTCTGATAGCCCCTGACAGCCACAGTGTTAACTAGGAGAGAGTCGGAGCGCAACACGGCCAGCGCTGTGTTTATCAGGGGCATGGGGGGGGGGGGACAGGGCTGCACTCCTGCAAATGTTTATTATACTCAGGCTTTTATAATTACACCCTTCCCCTGTCTTATGGAGGTATTTCTTTTCTGGAGAATCTTTTGTGAGGTGCATTCCCATAAATCAAAAATGTGCTTTTCATCCTTTTCAACAATAAAACTTTCCTGCTGTAGTGAGCTAAAATTTGTACTTGTTTATGCTTAAATATCGCAAAACTGGCATACTTACTTCCATTGTTCGCGTTAGTTATTATAATCCAGCATAAAAAGGCAGTTTCCCTTATTTACTCTGTAATTTGGCATTCGTACCGGTGCTCATTCAGGTACACGCTGGACACCTAAACCCTCACAATAATGTGTACGTCCATGCGCAAAGGTTCAAGGGTCATGCCATCGTCGCTCTGCACTACACCGGAACCAAAAGCAAGAATCTGCGCGTGGATCCGTCATTCTCGTTTTATTTTGGCGCAGGAATGCGGCACATCAGCAAATAAATTTAGCAGGAATAACCTCTGTGGTGTCACACAAAGGTCAAAGTTCAGACCTACAGGAGTGAATGGAGAATAAAGAGGCTCAGCCAGGCTGGTGTGGCAAGGTCCTCTGTGCTGTGTGTCATTTGCTGCATTAGGAAGAGCGGATGAAGAGCTCACCTGCTGGCCCGCACATTTATTTCTCAGTGGTTTATGGGAAACACGTCTGAAGCGTGAAACTCATTTAATACAACAGGCCTGGGGCAATTTTTTGTCATATTTATACATCTGCTGAGATGTTATCAACATAACTGTGGTTTCTGGCATCACTGAAGGCTTTCAGGTTAATTGCCATGTTGCCACATTTCCACTCTGTAGTAATGATGCTGTGGGGGGGTTCGGTGAGTTGACGGGGGGAGGAATTCATTGGGGCATCCTGGGAAGGTCAGAAAGGTGTGTGTTTGGGCCGTAACTGAACTCAGGGGTGGGCGTAGATGTGTCTGAAGGGTCAGGAGGTCACCAGCTAAGAGCAGCTCACCTGATCCCCATCTCATCTAAGGGCTGTCACTGTGTGCGTGAGTGTGAGCGACGAGCCCACACGTACGTTTCTGTGTCTTATGACACGCGTAGCCGCCCTGCTTCCGAGGCCGCTGTAAACTCACGTTTCCTTCAGTTCGGTAGCCAGAATCTTAAATATCAGGTAATTAAAACGCTGCTGAAATGAAGCCTGAGCCTTTATTAGTGCAAATGGAGGCAGCGGTGTGCGGCGCCGAGGCGTGCAAGGATTGTTGCTCCAAAGCAGAAAAAAAGGAAAAAACTTAATCCGTCTTTATTCTCAGAGACTTCTGCGGCGGACGTCCACCTTTCTGGAAAGGCCAACATGGCGGCGGCCGATTAGCACCCTGCTGACGGAGGGGTTTTCCACCACTTCCGCACCCCTGGCTGCCTTATCTCGCACCGTGGAATTGCTGCAGCGTCCAAAGCCCCTGCCGTGCGCACGTTCTGAATTGCAAAGAGCCTCCGAAACCGATGGTGCATTCGCAGCTTGCAGGCTCCGTCCCCCTGGCGTCACCGAGGCCCCAAATTTGTGGCACGAACCGAGTTGACTTACGTGCTCGGTGCTAAGGTGTTTTGCACCATGCTTTTGTACTTTTACTTGTGGGTGCTGTTTAAGGTCTTATCCGTCTCCTCTGGGGGTTGCGGCCAGATAAGACTTTCAGCAGCACCCACGTGCAAAATAAGACGTAATCCCTCATTTTATTATTTACTCTCTGGAGCTGCTTTGCCAGCGTACCTTCGATACGCCCGAAACACACAAGCATCACATAACAGGCGGGTCCTGGTTCAGCCAACGGTTTGGAGCCGCAGGTCCCCTGAAGGTTAAAACTGCCCGATCTTGGCACTGCACTGTGTTCTAGGAGGAGGCTGGGTCACGTCTTTGGCCCGATGCAAAAGCACAACCGTGGGACACGTCTCTGACGCCCTCTGCGGCCCGACGTGGAGCGACTGCGCCAATTTGCATTCCCATCCCGGAGCCCAATCACTCAGGCAAACAGGGCAGGAAGGCGCAGCCATTTCCCCGCTTATGATTCACGCGTCCGATGTCCGACAGGGGACGGCGTTGCTGGACCTTAATGGCCACCACAATGCGGAGAGTGTCCATTTGGACTTACGCCAGCGCCGCTCTGTTTTGAAGAGACTCGACCGACCTTCGGAGAGCAGCCGCCCGCTTTCTAGTTATTCGCCGCATCCATCCCGGGCGTTTTTCCCATCAGCATCACTTGCTTTCGCTACGCCGAGCGGTCCAGCCATTGTTGTCGTGATGGTTTTCGTCAGCCTTGGCAGGTGCTGTCGGTTCTGGACGCTTTGGACCGTCGGCACTGAGGTTCAACCCAGCGGCGGTTTAACATAATACAGGAGTATGTTAATGGAATTGCTCTGTCAGAGTGAATTTACTGCTTGCTGGTGCTATTAAGAAACATTACAATGAAGAGCTAAAGGGTACAGTTTCGCCATCTATTACGGTATGAAGACGTATTAATCTTTCAGGGCGATAATTTATCAGCCGGTATTGATAACTTTAACAGCGGAAGGCGAGCAGCGCCGCGGCTTCATTTTGGAAACCGGTGTGGTGTAAAAAAACTTTGCCCGTATGATGGCTCGCAGCTGTGGGGTTTTACAGCTATTATAGTTTCCCTTTGTTCCACATTTCCATAAAGTGACATTAACCGGCAAATTGCACTTAGCGCAATGTGGATACTTAACCATTAGCAAGATGTCCGTGACAAATGTTTTACTGAAGGTTATCAAATTTGAGTAAGAGGACGATTAACACCGTTGCTCAGAAACGCACATTAAGTGTAACTTGTATATAAATTGCTATTACTTATCAGGGCACCCAAAAGCGAGAAGTCCTCCAGTTTCATGTTCTCCAGTACAGCTCATTACGTTTATTTATTTATGGAATCATAAGAGTGCCCAGACAGGGTCCTTGTCTGGGTTTTTGCAATTAAAGAGAAATAGTCAGCTTCACTGGACAACCTGCAGACACCTTGTCCTTCGGTGACGGGGACGGTGAGGTGCAGTGCTGAGCCACAGTCAAACCTCATGTACTGGAGTGGGACTCAGGGTGGAGCCCTCTGGAGCATCGCAGTCCTGCTGATGCCCAGGCCTGTGCTGGCGCAGTGACTGTTCCTTCCTTAACTCCGCTGCACAATTGAGGAAACTGCTGTTGCACAGTTTGGGGTCTGTGTGTAGGAGGGAGGCTCCATGCTGCGGCTGTCAGGGCAGCTGAAGTGCATCCTGGTGCTTTTGCTGGATGAATAATTTACCCATCAGCACAGGCACCTGGTCGCAGCGGAGAGTGAGATGCTGGGGTCGGACCCAGCGGGCCTCTCACTGCACACACGCCTCACACACTGAGTCCTCCTTCCACAGCCCTTGCGCGTTACCTGGCCGCTCCTAACAGGGACAGAAGTGTTTTCCTCAGTGAGGGATGGGGGGGCTCCTGCCACATCTCCACTGAGTGCTGGGTAGAAACCTGGACCTGATGTCCATTGACAGGCAGCTGCGACCAGACCCAACCTGAGAGGAGAGGATCACGTGGCCCTTAGTGGTGCTGAGACAGTCCTTCTCACCAATGAGAAATGACCCAAATCTTCTTAATGAGCAGCGCGCAGGGGGCTGCGTGAACGACAGCAGCTCTGCCTTTTCCTCAGGCCGTCTTTGCATGTCTTTCCCTTCTATTCAGTACTCAGACCCCCCCCAAACACACACACCTCTCCAGACACCCTCCACATGCTGATTCCCATCCGTCTCCTGTACCTGCTCGCCCTGTCAGATGCTCTGCCTCCATTTGTCCACCATCAGCAATGTTCGCTCCCTCCTCAAGATGCTGACTCCTGCTTTGCTTTTAATGCTGCTGTTTAGGCCCAGTAACCACACCGCACTGTTTTTCAGCTTCCACTTCACTGCTTCAGGCTGGGGTCTGTACGCTCGCCATGCCTAAATAAGACATTTTAACATTCTATTCCAGAGGTTTTAATTCAACACTTATCTCCCTTTCAGGCCTCAAAAGGACTCCATCCTTCATCCAACCAAGGATAAGGAACGTGCACCCTGGGCGGGATGAAACTTCAATCCCTCCTAGAAGAAATTTTTGAAGAAACCACGGTAAGTCAGTTTATTTTGGTGATCATTTACCTTTGCAGCAACTGGATGGATCCCCATTGTATGTTCCCAGTTGAGGCCCATCACCCCCCATCACTCCAGGCTACATTCTGCATCTTCTCTAACCATCCAGTCCTGATGTCAGACTTCTTCTTCAAAATCACAGCAGAAGGCTGAGAGATGGGGGTCCAAATAGATAAGACTGAGCAAGACTGAAAGACAGGTTTTTTTTTTTTTTACCCAATTCCCAATGTCATCACAGTCCAGCTTGACTGTGGTCCCAATGTGGTCATCGTAGGAAACTAACAGATGGGCATACACGGAGATGCTGAGAGGATGCGGATGAAGCCGTGAGGGAGGAAGAGCAGAAAGGAGGGATGCGATTCGGAAAGGAAGCTCCTCTGGGGATTCGGGGGGTAAAAAATAACATGGACTGCAAGGACTGAATAATGTGGTTAGGCACTTTGTGAAGCCACTGTGTGTGATGGCCCTCCAAAGCTTTTTTGGCAGCTGAGGGACCACTCCGCAAAAACGTACGGAGCGGGTGGGCGGAGCGATTGTGGAGTGACGCGAGCAGGTTTGCCCAAATAGCGTTCGCACTTCTGCGCAATTCGGCTAGCGCGGCAGCAACATGTTCCTCTTCACCTGTTTCAGCTTAAGCGCAGCTCCACAACATCACAGGAAGGTGCTTTGCATTCACTCATTATCGCTGCTGACGCAGTTAGGGGGAAAAAGCAGCCCGGTTCTGGTGGAATTGGGGGGGGGCTTAAGCGGCGAACTGTTGAATCAGCGCAAAGGCTGAGCAGATGGGCATCAATAGCGCTGATTGTAATCGCTGGTAAGCATTGCTAAGCTTTTCCCATCCGTACTCAGGGCCCCGGAGGATCCGCCGCCTCCGTCCTTTCTATTGATTGCAGTCATAATCGGGGAAAAAAACACGCATTCGGGAAGAAAGTTAATAATCCAATTTTTTTGTGTTTAATTTATTTATTTTTCACGTCTCAGGTCATTTCATACTCGTGATTACACGCCGTCGTGCTAATAGCCGATCCAGGAGACGGGCTGGGAAGGAAAATGAAAATTACGGGCTGCAAAATTGTGACAAATGTGGTGCGACGTATGACTTTTGCCGCATACAAATCCGGAATCCCTCCGTCTGTGTGCCTCTAAGAGTTTGTCTCTGTATTTCTGTGCACAGACCCATCCCAGCAGGAGCAAGCAGTGCGAGGGAGGGGGGGGCACGGTAGCCTCTGGGACACTGACAATGGTCGGCTCCACATCCAGGTCACTCGACCCCTCCGGGCTCCATCCTGCCTCCTTTGGCCTGTAAGACCTCCAAAGCAACATCTGCTGAGGTCTGACCTGGCGACACCACACTGGCTATGGCTCTTAATTGTGGATTCGTATTCCATAGTCTGTCTTCCTGCCGCTCTCAGCACAAAGGCAGTAGCTGCAGCTCCAACTTATACTGTACATTTATACTTATTTATTTGTAGATTTGATGTGACTGAAGTCATTGCCTGGTTTCCATTAGGGTTGGTAGCCAAAGCACTGCTGGTAAATGTGCTTTGCCTGCACTGGGTTAAATGCCCCCTCCTGTGTGGCCCTGTTTCAGCTGACCAGTTTGAATATAGCAGTATATACATATTTTAGCACAAATTTGTTGAAACATCACATTAAACATTAAAAGGATAAATAACAGAGGAGCAAAATCAATCCAAAAGCAGCCATGCCCACGTCCAGCTTTACACCGGCTGCAGATACAACCCTCAGTCGGTGGACTGGCGGAGTCAACGCAAGAATTTGTTGTTTTTTCAGGATGATTCATGAAGACATCTGAAGGCAAAAGTTGCGTAACAGAACTTTGCTCTTTGGCTTTTGTCCGATCTCCTCTAGGCTTCCACTGCTCTAGGGATAATTCTTCAGGTCGGGCCAAGGCCCATTTTTTATCTGCACGAGAGACTGAGGTGCGTAACCCCGGTCGCACGAGAGAGATCGCAGAGGAGATCTGGCAGTCAGTGAAGCCACGCTGGTGTCCACCGGTAATGGAGTTTTAAAGTATCATAGCAAACGTTATCATCTGCCAACGGGCATCTCAGTTATTTCCTTTGCTTTGCCCAATTCCAGCCTGCAAGTTCCTATTTTAGCTAAGCTTTAGATAACAGTCCCAGAATGCTGCATCCTTTAAAGAAGTTACAAATGGCCCCCTGTGTTTTACGCTGAGGTTGGCCATGCATATTTATTAGGCCTATGGTGAGGTACGCATCCCTCCCTTCAAAGGCAGAGGTCACTTTAAGTGGTGCAAAATTAGCCGAGTCTGTAAACCGAGATTATCGTGAGCCGCAAAGCAGCAAAGTGGAGACCGGATGTTCAGGAAACAGCTGGATGGAGGTCATCTTTGAGAATACGATCAAGGCGTGTAAGATGAGATCAACCGCAAGTGCGGCCCTCAGAACTTGCTGACTAAACAGCATTTGCTCAAGCAAAGTGTCAGGTGACCCCTGAGAGAGATGACTTCATAGCTGCTTTTGCGATAATCATCTTTCCATCTTTGCGGGCGGTGCTGTTTCTGGGTCCAGGGATGAGCTTTTATTCTGTTTTATTTAGAATTTCATTTAATGACTAATGGTCACAAAAAAATGAATTAGCCTTCAGTTGAGTCAAATGAACTGCATAACATTTTCAGCTTCGCTCATTCATCAAAGGAAGACCTTGTTATTGGGTCACCTCTTCCGCTTGAACCTGCAACCTTCTGCCTCTGTTTCTTAGCTGTTGGCCTGCAATTCTTTTCTGACCTTGCATCGTCTGCCCTTATTTCTTAATGGCCACAGTTAAGTGGCTCACAGCTCTTTGAAGCACCTCGAAAAAGGATCAGAGGCATTAGCGCAGAGCCATGGGATTTGACCCGCGACCACACTCAAGCTTTCCCAAGCCGACTCTTCCCCGAGCCGATCAATGGGATCACAAGTCAACAGTCCTCGCTGGGAAATCGCACAGGTGTCATCCTAACTGCAGCCAAGTCAACACCCAACAAGTGATGGGAGTCTGGCCATATGTCTGCTGCTCGTCTTTAAGTGGCGTCCAGGCGGCCCGAGGCATCTGACCCGAGACTGCAGCCTCTTCCCATTGTGTTAGGGTTATGAACAAAACAAAGCCGACTTTCTGTTTCTAACTCTTTGGTGTACACATATTTCTATATTCAGATGCACTGCAGGAACAGTTACCCAAAGAGGGTCACTCATCTATTCACCAAATTCAGAAGTGAGTCTATTTATTTAATGCGATCACTTCAAACACTTAGCCTATTTCAGCCTTTGTCACAAATCCCTCTTTTTTTGTACACTAAATATCGACCCCCAATAATTACTTAAGGAACATTAGAGTTTCTATGCATTTTTAGGCCCCGGGGCGTGTGGGAACATGGAAGCTGAGGCGTGGGGAGACTCTGCGAGCGTAAATGTGATTTCTCATATTTTTCTCTCATAAGCAGCGACACAACAACGTCTCTGTGCCTTCAGCTGCACGTGGAAGCTAAGAGGGGAAATTGCCTTAGGATTTGATTGATTCACCTTACCAGGATTGCAGGATAAGTTATATCCTTATCGGCTCAGGCCAAGAACCCCTCCAAACCCCGAGTCCATTAAGGGGGTTTTCTCCCTCACAAGTACAAACGCTGTGAGGTGAATATATTATCGCAGGCAATAAATCAGGTTGCTCAGAGCTCATAGCGATGGTGGATCCCCAGCCAGGGATGACATGTCAGCTTGCTGCGTCCTCTGTGTGATGTTCCTTAAAATACCGTGAGTCGCAGGAGCCGAAGTCAAGAGCACGATTTGTAGATTCAAAACACCACAGAGCGTTTTTCTCGAGTTTTAGGGTTGATAAAAACAGAAGGCCGACACGGCTGGTCGGCTCTCCGCTGCCTCTCCAGGGGACAGGCATGGTAAACTGGCCCAGTGTGCCTCTCCACATTTAATACTCCCTCATCTGCATCTCAGCAGCTGCTTCGGCGGACATTTAGCAAATGGCAGGCTTGGTCTCTCACTGAGGATGCCGCCGTGCCGGGCAAAGCTATTTGCATCGCCTCGCTTCGGTCAATAAATGTTCCTTTGCAATGAATTGCAAGTTTAAGGGCTCCGATCCCCTTCTGGGGGAAAGAGGATCACAGCTGATTTGCCCGCGACAATATATTCTTCTTTCTGAATGCCGGGCAGACAGATTCCAGACCAGGAAGCCCCAGCCGACTGTAGCGGCTCTCTATCGTGTCTACGAGGTTGTTGTAAAGGAACATCGCTACAGGGGAACCGCGCTAGCAGAATGAAGTCCAGCGAGTCCATTCTCCCCGAGAACACATTTCCAACTGGGCCAAAGTAAATTAGTCTGTTATTCATATTTCAGCAATATAATAGCCTCGAGCCATCCAGACGTTCACGCTTGAGCTCCTTACGCTGGGGACAATCACAGAGAGTGGTGACCTTAATGTCACTGTGCATCACTCTGATGTTGGCACTGGGTGGGCAAGTGGTGATGGGGTGGGGATATTAAGACTTTGCAGTGCGGTTATGAATCTGATACTGGGTTCTGCTAATGCTGCTCAGACTGCCCTCCAGAGTGAGGCCTGCACACTTGTTTTTTCGGTCGTGTGTGCGCTGAGGGGTGCCATTTTATTAGCTTCCTTCATTAAGAGATACAAGAAAAATGTTGATCTTTCAAATCGACTAAATCAGATTTGCGCCGTCTTGTAGAACTCCCTCAAATCGAAAACATTAATTCTGTGCGTGTGTTCATGTATCCCGATGAAATGCACAAGTATGTCAGGCCTAACTTGATGGCTGCCTGAATGGTGTTTTTTGCCAGTTGAGGTTCTGACTTCCTTCTAATGGAGAAATGCTTCTGAAGCTCTTCTCAGTTCCGCTCAGATGCAAATGCAGGCGTCTTGTTTGTGCAGAAGACTTCCCCGCTGTTTGCCTCAGCTGAACACAGTTAGGTAGGAGAGACGTCGAAAACCGAAGGTGTTCATGGGCTTTCGGAAGGAATATGGAACCAGTGGCATTCCACCTGTGAGCGGGTTTGAGCTTGTTGAGGTGTTACAGGTGGTGCGCTTGCGTGTGGAAAAAGTAGCGTCTTATCTGAAATTTACAAAAAAAAAATATTGTATGTGAGGTTCTGAGAAAATTTGATCTGCTGAGCTGAGGTCTTGAAAAGTGGCAAAATATGAAATTAACACAGGACATGAAGCTGTGGTGTGTAGAGCCGTGTACAGAAAGCCAGCAACAAGGCCATTGTTTGGAAACGTCATCCTTCTTACGGCAACTGTGCTCTCTTAAAGAAAAAAGGTGCTGCGTCTCGCACTAGATGCTGGGAAATATGACTCTCTGAGCCTATTAGCACCTTATGGTGACTTATTTCCTCCTCAGCTGATTAAGTCAAAGTTTCAAAGAGATCTCAAGTGCTGAAGCCTGGAAGCTACAAGCAGCATTTCCAGAAGGCTGGGTGTGAATACAGAATCAAAGCTGACAATCACGGAGCAGAATGTGGTTTGTGTTGCGGTTAAGGTTTTCAGTTCTCAAAACGCTTGTTGAAGGCCCACTAAACACCTCCTTCAGAAACATGAAGATGGAAATGAGTGGTAAATTGGAGTGGCAATACACGTTCTTATAAAAGACTCGGGCTGGACATCCTAGGTTCCGAGAGCAGCAACCTCGTATGCCATGCTTGTGTATTTCATTTGTCCTGTCAGAGACATTCCTCATTCTGTTTCCTAGTATTCTTTTAATTGTACAGACACGGCAGCAGCAGGAACCCTGCGGTAGATAGCTGGAGGCCGGCCATATGTGCGGTGTTTGTCTTTATGTGTCGGCCCATTGCCTTCACACTGCGGCGCCCCACCGAGCTCCCGCTCAGCTCCTTTTCTTCCCTTGCGTTCACTTTTATTCCTGAGATCCCCCTTGACCTGTCGCCTGGCAGCTTTGATCTGGAGTTTCAAAGTTCAGCAGAGTAAGCAAAGCAAAGCTGCTTCATGAGGAAATGGACCGATTTAGCATTTAGCTCCTTAGCTCCCATCGGTTCACATCGGCTGCGAAAGCCTCAGCAGCGTATAGCCAAGTACCTTTTTGTGGAAGTTCATTTTAGAAAATCCTCACTTTTTTCTCTATAAAGAGCAGTGTGGCGTACAGTAGGACACATTTTTCAGCAGCGAGATTGCATGGTGGTCAGAGGTGTCACTTTACACTCGAAGGACCCAGGTAGGAACCCCGTCTCCTGCTGTAGCGCTTGCGAAGTAGTTACCCTGAATCGATGTGCTAAAAAGCTACCCTGGTGTATAAATAGGTGAATAATTATAAGCAGTTTAACTTCTTATGCTAACACCTTTGCTTGTTCTAGCGCATGTGACACGAAGGGCTGCATAGAACTGATGGGAAATACAAAGGCGACAGTGATGGATAACGTACAGGTCTGTGGAGCAGTTAGGAGGTCTGAAGGAGATGTGTTTTGAGCGAACTGGTGGGTACAGTGATCAAGGTCAGGGAAACATTCAAGCAGGTGAGATGGAAAAAAACCGAGCCTGATTTTTGTGCTTTGCACATTGTACTCACCTTTCATGGCAGGCTGAGCATCGGACCCCGTGGAGAAGCTCCATCCAGTTCTGGAAGGATAGAAGGAAGACTGAGATATGTGCTGAACAGCAGCAGATGAAGAGTGGAGAAGGAGCTTCTGACAAAAAGAGTCAACCTTCCCATTCCTCAGTAAGATGAATGCAGCAGCAGCCGGTGGCTTTGGAGACGGTACAGGTGCCCGGCTGTCAAGGCCACTGAATCGGTAAGCCCGTCAGGCCGGTCCGCTGGAGCAGATTACTCAAACCAGGAAGAGACTGTCAGCACGGCACCAGCCCATGAATCGTCTCTCATTTCTAAGTATCCGTCGACCTCAGTGCTGCCTGCAAGGAGGCGGGAGACAATACAAACAAAAACAACTGTCAGGCCGTCCGCTCCCTGCGGTCTCGGCCTTGTCATCTCCTACACCGGGGGCAGTGCAATTCATCGCCTTTCAACAAGTTGTGTACTTGAGGCACAAAGGTTTCAATCAGATTCCCCCTCTGTTCCTCTTTCTCTCAAACACACACACACACACACACACACACACACACACACACACACACACACACTCATAGCGAGGAGTTCCCCACAAGGACACCCAGACACACCCTCTTTCTCGCAGGCTGTGTCACCCACCCCTCCCCCACACTTTCCTTCAGGTCATTGTGAGACCCAAGCAGATGGGATGGAACAAAGAAGTGAGAGCTGCTAGACCCCCCCCATCCCCAAGTCCTCACCCCCCCTGGCCCCGCAGTATCACCGCAAGGCAGGCCCTGTAATCTCCCTGAGCTTTCAGAGAGGCGATGAATGACCCCAGCCACCATGGGCTCCATGCCCGGCCTCCGCCGCTGTCCCTTATCGCACCCTCTGCAGGCCAGCCGCCGCAGCAGCTCCCCCCTCGTATCCTTAGCCTCTGTGGTCGGCCATTTCCTCGGGGCGCAGGAGAAAGCGCTAAGATTAATTGGTGCCGTGACTGGCTGACATATGGCCCCCTGCAACATAAAGGGCCGACATGTCTGCGGTCCACCGGGTTATAATGAAGTGTACATAAGTTAATTCACTCATCGACTCGCTATTTGTCAGAGCCCTAACAATAACACCGGTGGCAGTGTTTCTCCACGCGGCTTCTCCAGAAACATCCACATCTGGGGCGTTGCCACAAAAGCCAAAGTGCGTATGGCTTCAATCTAAGTATTTGTTGTTAATTTGCCCGTCTGCATGGCTGCCAGAAACCTTCACCTGTGCAGCTTCCCTTGGATGGGACCCCAGTCAATTCCAGGATGGTCTCACACACACACACACACACACACACACACACACACACTTTAGGCAATTTAAAGGGACCAATTAACCTGAAACACATGTCTTTGGACTGTGGGAAGAAAACAGCGGAAAGACATGTGTTTCAGGTTAATTGGAGGGAACATGCAGACTCTAGATAGACTGAGCCGGACTTTATCCCAGGTTCTGTGAGGCTCTGTGCCACCCTTTAATATCTTTAATGTCCTTATTATCTTTAGTATCTTTTGTGTTTATCCTCGTGCAAGTCCCCATTATTTTTTAAATCTCTCTTATTTATTTTTCTGTTAATCTGCGCTGATCATTTATTCTGTTACCGCTGCTGCTTCTGCTCCAAAAATAGCAGCTAAATATTGCAAGATGCTGGTCTTTCAGTTAATCTGAGGCAAATTCACTTAAATTTAAAGCAGTTTATCTGAGGACCCCGCCTGTTCCAGCTAAATGTTATTCTTACTTTTAATGCACGGAGAGGTCCCTGCTGTACACCGTACTTGTCTATGTTTATTTGCAGATATCATCACTCCACGTCTGGCTGCAAGACAAAGGACCCTTTTTTAGCTTAAAATCAAAAATTACACAGACAAGGACAGGTGTCTTCATTTTTACTAAAAGTACTGCTGTGAATGCTTACAGAAAATGCTGCACTGGTGCACATCTTTCACAGCCCAGTGTTTACTGTGCTTTCCGCGGCAGAGAGGATGGCTTTATTGTTGCCTCCTGTTGCAGCCTCGCTCATTTGCATGCAGCATCATAAATAAACATGCATTCACCACAACAGTCAATTGAAGTGCTTAAAAAATAATGTTGGTATTTGCTTTCCAGTGTTTGTTTTTTGGGTCCTATTGATAACAAATACAAAAAAGAAAAAAAATGTGCAACACAGAGAAAAAATACTCAGCTATTATTTGGGAGAAATATAGCTCTGTTATACACTGTTTTGGTTTAAGATGCCCTTCGTATTTATTAGTGCTAGATAGTGGGATGGGGGATTGTGTTACAAATACTGTTTTCGAATCAACATACACTGCCCGGCCAAAAAAAAGTCACACATATTTCACTGGAGTACCTTTAGCTTTGACTGCAGCACACATTTACTGTGGCATAGTTTCGATAAGCTCATGCAATGTCACTACATTTATTTCCGTCCACAGTTGCATTCATTCTTCGCCAAAATCTTGTATTGATGATGAGACAGTCAGACCGCTGCATAAAGCCTTCTCCAGCACATCCCAAAGATTCTCAATGGGGTTAAGGTCTGGTTAAGGTGGCCGATCCATGTGTGAAAATGATGAACCACTGTTTCATAATTTGAGCTCGATAAATCCTGGCATTGTCATCTTGGAAGAAAAAATCCATCGATGGAAAAACTTGCTCATTCAGTCTATTCAGGTAGTCAGCTCACCTCATTTTTTGGGCGCATAACGTTGCTGAACCTACACCTGACTAAGTGAAGCAACCCCACATCATAACACCAAGTTAAATCCAGGTGGTGATTTTTTTGGCTGGGCAGTGTATATACTGTAAATTCATTTTGCGTACAGATGCAGGGATGTTTGGTTTAGACGTTGTGCAAAACTGTACTTGGTTTGTTTGGTGCAGTTTTGCAGTACAAAGTGAAGCGCGTCCTTGTTGTGTTGAGTCAGTGCAGCCCTTCTCATTATACCGAGCATCATATTTTATATCATGCTGACATGCTGTTTTGTCAGCCTACAGTTAGCAGTCTGTTGCAAGCACAGCTGTTGTTCCCAATAACCGAATGGGATGGCTGAGCAAAGATGGTTGGATGCATCGAAAGCTATATATACAGAATATATATATATATACTGTATATGTATATTGCTTTATATACTGCATATATAAAAGATTTGGCAGTAACGTTACTCTGCATTTGTCAGCGGGCAGCCAGCTGGCAACAAAAGTGAAAGGAGCTCAGAAACTAAGTTAGGGCCTCATCCAGTGCATTGGCTGCCTTGTTACAGAAGCTCTGTTGTACAGTTGGGTCACATTATAACAAGGGGGGCACTGTAGTTAACACACTCGTTCTGCAAGAGTGGCATTCAAGAGCCACCCGTAGGCCGCAAGACGCTTCTCTATCAACACTAAGGTCACACCAAGCTGACCTCTTTAAATGCCGCCTCGGCGGCTCCTAAGGAACTGTGATGGACAGTAGACCCTCCACTTGGAATAATTGAATCCGGCGTTTCCCCAGAGCTGCTATCGATTGACATTGGGCTCTCTTTGAGGACCGCAACTATTGATCAGAGGGGGCCGAGTGACTGATCCTGCTGCCCATGAGGCGAACCAGGATTTGCTCTGCGGGGCAGTAGCCCTCATTTGCTCACCTGGTCAGTCCTGCAATCCTTGGGAGGATTTTGCACACGAATGTTCGGCAGCGGCATTAATGGACGCGAGATGCCAGGACATGTCAACAAGTGAGCCTTTCTCAACCCACTGGCTTCTTGTTTCTGTCCTGCTGCTGACAGACCTGCTGATTCCTCCCTTTCACCCCATTTCCCACATTTAGCCTGTGTCACCGTTTCTCTAGTTAACTGCACCATGTTTACCGTGGCTCCTTTTCTGATGTCAGTATGAGACCATAGCCTCTCACACAAACTTTCCTATAGTTATAGCTACACTGAAGGCTTTTTTTGACTAACAGCATCTCAGTCCAGTTACATCTTCTCCACAACAGAAGCAGTTGGCAAAGGCTGTTTAGAGAAAGACAGCTGGTTAACACAGACGTTTCAGAGCAGGAGAACCTGTTTTTTGTCTAATCAAAGCTTTCATTTGAAGTGACCCACGTTGTAAATCTACTTACACCGATTCACCCTTTTATATAGCTGGGTAATTTTTACCAGATCGGTTCAGGGTAAGTACCCTCCTCAAGGGTACTTCAGCAGGAGGAAGGATTTGAACCTGGGCCCTTCAAGTGTAAGATGGCAGCTGTAATAACCACTCCACTACCAGGTACTATCCGGGGTAAAAAGCGCCGTGGCTATGTGGTGTCAGCAAAACTCAGATTCCAGGAATCAGGGGGCAACCGGGTGAGGGCCAGTGACATGAGCTCAAGAGAAGGTTTAGGAGAAAGTATGATGAGGGTCTCACAAGGCTGCCTCCACCTATGCTCAAGACACAGCCCCTCAGTAGCCCTCCACTGTCCTCAGCCCCCGGTAAAATATTAAGGAGGTACTTAAGTGCTATTTGGCTAAGTGTCATTTAGCCGAGGAGCTCTCATGGCCACAAAAGGCGCCTTGAAATGGTTCAATCGGAGCTGATTGTGAACCACCAAACAGCACGGAGGATATGAATTATTTACACCTAATGAAACATTTACCCTGGTACCCCACAAACTTTGTACCGGTCCATCAAAACGGCAAAAACAAAGTTCATCCCAGTTTGGGCCACATGTAAAAACTTCCAGGGGAAATGGGCTGCCGTCTTGGAGCCACACTGCTTTACCTTGAAGGCTACAGGATCCACGACAGCTTCACTCTAAAGGCAACAAGTGATGACAAATGAAGCATCATATCAAGCAGTAAGTAAATTAAAAATTGGTCCAAACATAAACAGTTAGGTTAACTAGTTGGTTAGTAAAGGAAAGCTGAAAGGCAAGAATGCAAGGGTCCAGAGGACAGATTGACGTTATTTCGATTTTTAAATAATCACAAACTCGGCGCATCAGCCACCTCGACAGACTCGGCTACTAGAGCTGTTAACATGGCGCTTCCAGGCCTGTTCAAGCAGGGTGTCCAAGTGCCGCTAAAACCTCAAATGCCTCAGATGTGAGCAAAAATGTCCGAGGCGGCAACAATATTGAACATAAATCAGTTTTGAAGGGGAGTTTCCAACAGGTTTGAGGACTGAAATTTAGTAATTGACACCTTGGCTATTAAGGGAATGGATGTGCATTAAATTGTTGCCTGTTGAATAAACTTCTGAGAGAATGGATTTTACTTCTTCCAGTTTGTATTTGAGTGTCAAAGATTAACCCTATTATTTGAAAGCAGGGGGTGAAACGAAATGGCGAAAGTGCTCAGCCTCATCGAGGTGCTGAAGAAGGCCAAGTTGCTACTGAAGGGAATTACGGGAAATAGGGTTACCCAGTAGAGCTGTTTGTCTGTTGCCGCCTTTGTTTGAGAGTTTCCGGCATTTGCTCAGTTCTGTCTGAGATGTTTTCTGCTTGGTAGCCCCCGCCAGAGCTCCATTAGCTCCTCTGCTTGGGCGTGAGGATGCTCTCATCATGGTAAATTGCAGGTAATTGCTGTTATGTGGGGCGGCATGGATATTCAGATGGGGTGGAACAAGTGTCCCGCTAGCGCTTGTAGCCCATAGCCCTGTCGCAGGGCACGACGGCCCCATTGTCTGGCCCCCAAGAGAGGTTCTCACCCACAGCTGGCCCTCAATTTCAGCTTTAATGAGGTGGCTGAGCTGAGAGCCTGCGTGGAGTCACCATCCCGATTTACACTGTCCACTTTTTTTCCAGTTTACCTGTCTTTTTTAACTAAACGTAAAGCCATTTATATTTTTATTTGGCGTGGCATAGTTGTTTGATCGATGCCTATCTATAGAAAGTTTGAGTAAAGACTCTGCAGCCAGATTTGTTTAGACGGAGTTACAGATGTGCGCGTAATGCGCTCGGGGGAGGGGGGGATTATCTGTTTATAAGCGGGATCATCGAATGTTTAATCTATATTTGAAACAGAACATTTGACTTACGAGAAGCTTCAATGAAAATGCACTGGCGCAGAAGTCTGAGCAGAAGGAGAGGCAGCAGCTGCATGCAATTAATTTTTAAACAATAAAATATTACTGAAGGTGTGCGTTCACCTTCCTGCACCTTCTCGGTGGCACAAGGTAAATATCATCTACTGTATTAATGCACTCGGGTGGCGTGCAGTGAAAATGCTTGTGAACGGCGATGATGCTGTCTGAAGACTTTATGAATATTAATATATGTGTTTAAATGGCAAAAGCAGGGCTCTCATCTCAGCTTTTATCGTCTGATGATTCTGATGAAGAGGCAAATTGTCATCTCTGAAGCCCCCCTTCTGAAGCCCCCATGAGATGGTCCATTACGTGTCTCTGGTCTCGTTGTTCAGCACAGACCACATCTGGTGTCCAGAGCCATGGCCCACAGCGGAGCAGCTAGCAGTCTGTTTGACCACGAGCTTGGACTCCCTTCCTCTGCATCCTTCACCTTGGGGAAGGAGCCTGTCAGCCAGATCTGAAACCCAAACCCCAGAGATACGGGCTGGACTACGAGCCCCTGCTCTGGTCACCTCTATTATCCAAGGGGAGGCACGTCGTCCCCAAAAAAAAGACCGTGATTTATTTCTGCTATGCATCTTCACAAGGTGCATACTGTGGCGGGGGGTGGGGGGTGTACAGGCTGTAATTTGTTGTTGTTTATTTTTATCGTCTTTTTTCACAAGGAAAAAGCCTGGAGGGGGTCTTCAGGAGCTGTTGCCATCACTGTTGCTCCTGCCTGCCGTCAGTCCCTCCATTGTCCCGCGCCGGGCTTATTAACCGCAGTGCACCTTGCGCCCTTCCCTGCATTTTAATTTTGGAAGGCATCTGCGGCCCGGGCCTGTAGGCCCCCCGGGGACCCAGCGCCCCCATTCATGACGGCTCCTCCGAACAGGAGGGAGTGACACGAGTGATTGATGATGGTGCGAATTGAAAAGAAAGAGATAGAGAGAATCCTTTTATCAGGGCCGAAACACGAGTGGATTAAAATGTAGTTGAACAAGCCCCACGCACAATCGGCTGATCCGCCCCAGTATCGCGGCACGCCAGACGCCGTTCGTCTCAGGGCCACCCGCACCTCAGATCCACGCCGTCGACCTCGGAGCCCCGGAGAAATTACCGCAGCTGCAGTGCGGCTGCAAGAGGCCCGCTTGTCAACACGGCTCCTTACATTTTGAATGCGTGTTTTAATTTTAGTCTCATCTGTAGCTTTGTGTTGCTCTTTCACAAAAGCGAGCGAAAACAGATCAAATCTTTCACGTTTGCCCCCCCCCGTTGCGCCACAGCCGCGCTCACAGATTGCAGTGGCATGTTAACCGTGTTTGGAAGACAACTGAAAATACATCAGGCGACTCCTTTGACAACAGTATTACAGTAAAATTATACTCATTTTAAGATGCATGTACAGTATGTTGGAATTGATCGTAAAACCCACACGACGGGACTGCTTGAGTTAAACCAAGAAGGGCCCCCAGGCTTGAATATCCATTTAAACTGATTTTCTGAAGCAGTTAAAACACAGGAACTGAACGTGTGACCCCGTGCCCAAGCGTTTAAGGAGTTTCCAACTTTGGCCACACTAGCTGTTGTTCCAACGAGCCCGAAAAGATGAGTAAAGAGGCAAAGGGGTCTAAATCTGTCCCTCGCTGTCATTCTGAAGTAAAACCGAATGGATGAACTCAATAACTGCTGTCAGCTGAGAATTCCTTCCCTTATATCCTGGCATCAGATGTGTACATTGCTGTCTATTTCGGTGACCCCCTGCAAAGAATTAACTCAGCTATTCATAGAGTAACTGCTCATTTTTTCCACTACTCGTACATCCTCCTCCCACATTGCAGGCGAAGTTAAGAGAAGATTTTGGGCTCGGAATGGAGTTAGAAGTTTGATGGCCCTTTGGAAGTGGGACATGTGTTGCAGTTAGAGTGGGAGTCCAGCAAAACCCAACAAAACAAAATAACCTAATATCACAGTGAAATAACATGGTACAGAATATTCATTTATATCTCTGTGAAATAAGGAAAAACATCCAAAACACAACAAAAAACGCCAGGGCCTAAACGTCAAACATTCCATAAAATGATGTAGACAAAGATGAAATTTAACCCCAATGAATGAGGGATGCAGCAAAGGCTGGGCTGGGCTGGGCTGGGCAGGGGGGGTTGGGGGTCTTCTTCAAAGCAGGGATGGGTCTCTGAAATCCTCCGCAACCTGTCTACACAATGGGGGCGCCGCACAATGCGCTTGACACACAAAGGCAGCCCATGGGGTGTAGGACTGAGGTTTGGCGCCTGGCAGGACCCCCTCAGCCGCCCCGACGTGGCTAAGAACTCTGCTTTCCATCAGGCTGGTCATGTGGGTGGCTGCTGTGCTGTGTGTATGTGCTGTCAAAAAAAGCAGCCTGGGACAGAACATTCACCAAATACCAAAAAATGTGGAAAATAATAATTTTTTCTTTGTTTTAGGAAAGTGCAGATGCATGTGTGACAACTAGTAAAGATCCTTCAGCGGAGGGTTACCTGACACCTTCATCCAAGGTGATTTACAGTACAGTCATTCACCCATTTATACATCAGTGTAACACACACACACACACACACACACACACACACACACACACACACACACAAAATATAGGCAATGCAGAGTCATCTGTCCACCTGAAACAAAAATAGTTGAACAGTGTGAAAAAATCCACACGAGCATAGGAGGACATGCAAACTCATCACAAATCTACATTGCAGGAGCTATGAGGCACTAGTGCTTCCCACTAATCCACAGCGCTGTCCAAATGCTGTCTGGTCCCACGTGAGGGTCATCTCTGAACAAAGCTAATGCAGATACAAATGGATGTTCTTCCCTTGATTTACTGTCTGTCATCCCGGTGATTCTAACCATTAAAGTGCACATAAGACACAAGCTGATGGGAATGAGGACGAGTGATGTTCTGTGCTGCTTGTGAGCTGTTTAAGAGAGTTGAGGGAAGATGTTCTCCCCAGATGTCCTCCCCTGGCCTGGTCTTTGTCCCAGATGTCATTTGCAGCACATTGGCACCAGCCTGAGGGTGAGGGTGAGGACGCTGTCACTCCGAGGGAGCCGTGCCGGGACTGGCGCTCAGGACCTCCGGCACCCAGAGGAGCAACATGTCCAGGTGCAGTCTTTTATGGACCACGGTCACCCAGTTGAGGCCCCCGCCCCCGTGGAAGGAGACAATTAACAGGAAATGGGCAATTTATTGAGTCCAACTCTGATGGAAGCAGACAGGAATAATTTGTCAGTGGGTTCAGTGGCACCTCCCGGGCCTGATGTGTAGGAAGGAGTGGGGGGGTGGGTGGGCTATCAGAGGGTGTGCTCCGCTTCCATATGTGACCACCAGCAGCTGCCCCGAGGGGGGGCTGATTGATTGGAAATGCTGCCCTTGCTGTCCCAGGGATTGCTCAGCTCCAGCCCACACCTCTGCAGTGGTTCCCTCCTCTTAATAGCCTGGGAGGGGGAGTCGAGCTCAGCACCCATGTGCAAACCTGGTTACTGCCCACAGTGAGAACGGCTGTATGAGGAGAACATTGCCAACTCCACCATTCTGCACACACTGCTGCCTCATACACTCATTTGGGTCTATTTTTGTGGCCAAGGGTTTGAGCCTTTAAATGTTTGTATGGTCCTTGCCCAGTTGCCAGCAGGGCAAGGGACTGGACCACTGCTAGTAACCACACATATCCCCTAACCGTGTTACGGAGGAATACGGCTGGTGCTGCCGTATTAAGAAGGCATAAAATGGCAGTATGGCGTTACTTTTGTACACATTTAAATAATACATTAAACAGTAAGAAGAAGCCCCAGCACTTGTTTCATACTCATTTTACAAGCGGTAAAATATTGGAGCAGGTCCAGTTGTAAATGTGACCTCAGCACGGTCCCTAAAGTGAGCATTAGTGGTTCAAAATGACACTGACATTACTGTCCTTCGCCACAATGATGTTAACCGCATTCTGACTATATGGTAAAAGTGAGTAAAAGTTCGATCACGGAGGATTTGGGTCCAATCAAATATCAGGAGGCACCCGCTGGGAACCTTTCCCATTGTCCCTGGCCTGCATTCCCGCATTCCATCTCCCCGGCTGCAGTCGGGTCACCGATTTTCATGTCTTCTTTAGAGGTATAATGTAGGAAGGGGGTGGGTTCCTCTGCTGGAGATGTGTGCGCTGGAGCGTGGAGGAGGCAGCTGGCCACATGCAGGTGCTGCACCCGGCGGCTGTTTGGACACCGCTGGCAGGACCCGGCACTCATTTCACGGGCATTACCGCGGTATGAGTCTGCCAATGAAGTCTTTGGTAGATGAACACTCAGCAAACATGACCTCATGTACTCCGTTCAGGGCTCTAGGTCTAGACCCCAACCTCTGTGGCCTTTCTGAGAAATTCAGTATAAACCGCTTTTACATTCATCTCCCGAGCAGACGCTTTTCTTCAAAGCAACATACAGTTGTTATTAACAAGTATTTGGATGACACCTTTAATAAAGGTGACTTAGTGTTGGACAACGCTGTGCTCAACCCCTTACAGTCATTGTCACACACACATATACACACACACACACACACACACACACACACACACACACACACACTAGGGACCACTTAAAACCACCAGTCCTCCTTCAAACGTGGGTAAAACATGCAAACTGCATACAAACTGGATTCAAACCCATGTCCGGCCACACAGCTCAGGCGCTGGGAGGCACTGTTTGGATCCAAAATAAATTCGAACACCCCCCGCTCCCCATTGCAGTAGTGCGGTGCTCCACTGTGTAAAAACACGAGAAAGTGAGTTACAGGAAAACATTTTACAAACGGCTCATTTTCAGACACTTTCAAACCCCGATTGCTAAACCTCACAAAAAAGTGACGTGAATGAGGAGTGAAAATATGTATTCCTAAAGCGGATTATAAAACAAATTAAACAGAGCGTAATCCTGTATAAATGAAGTTCTTTTTGGGGAGCGAAATCGGACGTTCATCTTCCTCCCTTTCTGGGCCAAGAACAATGGAAAGGAGGCCAAGCCGTAAGCTGCTGTGCGATTAGTGAGCACTTTTTAATGAGCACGGTTTTCCTGGACACAAACGGTGGCAAAACTGATGCGTTTCTGCTCCGACGGACAGCAGATGAAATGAGCGGGACGGTACAGGTTGTTTCGCTTAATATAGTTTCATGCGTTTATTTACTGTGAAAATGGATGTTTTGGAAGCCTAGAAATCACCTTCAACATTTTAGTGGAATTGCTCTGAATGCTGATTAGTCCTTGCTTATTATATATAAATTTATATATTATATATGCTGTATATACACATTTCAAAAGAGGTTTTATGGACGATTTTGTTACTGCAATGAATGGAATCGTATCTAAAAATCAGGATAAAATTAATGGGCGAGGGTTCCTAAAATTCCTAAATATTAATGACTAATTATTGTGTAGTTTTGTGGCTCATTTTATTGTTCTTTACATGGAGATTTTTACAGTTCTCACCGGCGAAAAGGGGATGCGGTGGCATTGTGATTACATGTGAGGGTCAGAGGGGGTACGGGTTTGTGACGTGAGCCACCATTTGGAGCTTAACCATATTTTTTGCTCGCAAAGTCAAAAGGTCACTCTCTGACTGGAAAGCGGCCAAATCGGCGACTTATTCGCAACTCCAGACTTTGCAAAAGCGAATTTCTACCCAGACAAAGAAACGGATCACTTGGCTGGACGCGGTGAAGGTACCAGCACGTTCTGCACCCCTGCTCCTGAGTCCCACGTTCAGCTCGCCTTCATTTACAGAGAAATACAATCATTTATACAGAAAAAATGGATGAGATGTTTATTTATGTATTTATTTACTTGGTTAGCTGGTGCTTTTCGCCAAAGCAGCTTACAGTTATATGTACAGCAGGGGCTTTTCACTGTAAACCAGGAAAGGTGTGGTACTACAGCAGGAGGTGCGATTCAGACGTTGGACTGTTGAGTCCAAAGGCAGCAGCAAAAGCCACTTCTTCACCTGCTCCACAATTTACTGCCAACAAGCTCCCCACACGGAGGAAAAAGGCAGTTATTTGACGCGACACTAGAATGATGAGATGGTTTTATGTGCATTTTAAGGGCCATTTTGGACCTGGAGCAGCTTTTACTGTGGAAACCTCACACACGCCTTCACTTCCCTGTGAGTTTCCGCAGTACAGGTGAGTTTGAACGGGCGGCCAAACATCCTGCTGTGGCACCGTCCCATTCCAGCAAGGTGACCCCGAAGAAGAAGCCCTCCCCTGGCGTTTCTGGGGTCTGGGTGTCCGTTTTCCTGGCGTCCTCGGGAGGCTTTCGCTGCTGCTGCTGCTGCTGTACCTGGCGTGCGTGCTTAAAGTCTCAGGTGCTAATTCCACACCAGCTGCCCCTCCCCCATCGACCCCCTGCCATTTGCTAACGGCTCAATCTTTCCCGCCGCCGACGGCCAGGTTTACCGGGTTTACCGCGCAGCTGCCTGACATTTGCAGCCAGGTCGTTTTGAGGCGGCTTTGTCTGAGGAGTGTGCATCCACCAGCACTGACACACACACACACACACACACACACACACAGATGAAGGGCATAAATATTTCATGCTGGCAGGAAGGAGGGCGAAGGGTAGGGCTGGGGAGGGGGGAGGAAGGCGGGGGCTCATTCAGCTTTTGGTTTGGCCAGTCGATAGGGGGACATACAGTATTGATCAGTGAGTTTCAACCCGGCTCAGAAGAAGAGATGTTGCATGCAGCTTGGTCCCAACATCCATTTGATCTTCGCATCAGCTCAAGTTCTGCCATCGTTGGCCCGCTGCCTCCTTTGCTGCAGTTCTCCTTTCTCTCATAAATGTTCAGAGAACATACAAAAATATAAGCCATGGAAAATACATTTCATTAAATTTGCTTAATATCGCGCAAAGTTAAATGTTAAAACTGCTGCAGTCATGTTACCACACCCTGCTAGAGGACCGCAGTAGCTGCCACCCCCAGGCTACTGCTAAACGTATGACCAAATGACAAATGATCACGTTCGCTGCGATCAATTCACATGCACGCAACACTTTGACAAATAAATGCAAACGTTTTCTTTCACGTATGAGCAAAGGTTTTTAGTCAACGGTCTGTTTTGAACGGGGGCTGAGCCTTGTGGGAACCGAGGCCGCATTAGGTCTCCCGATCCCTCAAGGTGGCTTCTTGTGTTGTGGGTTGCGATTATTGCATGATTCTTTAACACTTTTAGGATGATTTATAATGAAATAAAAATAATCTATTAAACTTGTAGCATTCCCGTGTAATATTCCATCCTTTCTCTTTAGCATAAATACACATACTGTTGATAAATACATGCAGGACATACAAGTACAGTACTGCATTGTAACTGTTCAATATTTTCTTGTGAATTTGAGTTTTATACTCTGAGATAGCAGTAATATTTCTTGTTGTCATTCTGTCTGGGTTTTTGGGTGTAATTTGGTCCTGCGTGGAACGAGTTACAATTTTCCCCATAAGAAATAATGGTTCTTGTCATATCGATTTATCAATTTTCACCTGACAAACGAATTTCCAGGAACAAATTAGGTTTGTAAACCGAAGGTGTGTTTTATTTCATTTGCACGTTATTTTCGTATGAATTGAAATCCGAGTTTCTTATTGTTATCTGACATCCTGCACATTTGCGGGTTGCTCAGAAATAGACAAAGTGCAGCAAAAAGTTTCAAAATGTGTAATATTTTTTAAACTTTCCTTCAGTGCCTTGTTAAAACTCTGTCTAGTTTTCCTCCTCATTCTTTTCAATCCAGTGCTGCAGGCAGCTTCTCTCTGATCCCAAATATTTATGGAGAAGGGCGTTGTGAATGCTGCATTAATGTATGTTTATTTGTGATACCGCCGCAGGCGCAGCCTATACACCTGCAAGAGGGAGAATACATCTTAGCCTTGAAATTCACACCTCAAGTGAAAGGTTTCTACAGAAACAGCTTCTCCATGGTGCTTATTGTTACCACCCATTTCACAGCATGGAAAGTTCTGCTCCACCACACCGGAGCTTTTTTAGTGCTGCTCATATCTTGCTTTGGACTGTCTGACAGATGAGGGGAAGTTTGACTCCAGTTGCGGTCAAAGCACAGGAGACCGTGTGTTTTCTCTTCCCTGCAGAGACAAAGCCACAGTGAAGCGCAAGAGGACGCTGAAGCGTAGCCCTGGCTGTCATGTTCTTCTCATCTCCGTGTTTCCGTCTCAAAAAGACATGGCTGGCAAATTAACGCCGCTGGTTCATTATGAACAGCAGTCATTGGTTACTGTATTTTCAACCAAAGCTCTGGTTTTTCCAGCATTTGGTCCCGGGTTATTATTGACACTGTTCAGATTTTCCTTTATCTGGTCGGTGACCTTTGGGCTGGTCCAGTGACAGTCACCCTGGTGTGAGAGAGGCTGCGAGGCCCAGTGCATTGTGGGAACCGTGTACCCATTCTCTCAGCTGCTTTCTAGCAGTCTACTTTCCTACTTGTGCACTCGTGTGTTTCATTTTTCAACCTTTGCTTTGCATTCGTGCACTTTACATTTCAAACTTTATTTACTTATAACTGTATTTAAATGTGAAGAATAGCCTAAGTAAGTTTACATTAAAGAAACGTTTAAAGTTAAAAAATAATAATTTATGTACTATTCATTCTACTTGAATGTGTCACACACATTTTGTGGGGTTAACTTGGGATGGGCTTGGAACAAATGATAATTTTTCCCCATAAGAAATAAATAGTTTCATTATCATTATTTTTAATATTCTGCCCAGGTCAAAAGGTTGCTCTTTTGGCTGAGTGGAAAACCAACTGAAGTCAGCATCCTTACTGGAAATTTTTTTTGAGCTCTTAGATGTAAGAAGTGAGCTGGAAAATCTGCTGGACTCAGCCTTGCACCACTGACAAGAACCTCTGCAGATTTACATAATACACCGGAGACCCAACGTTGAGCAGAGATACGGGTACTTCGGCAGGTTCTGCATCTGCTCAGGGGGTTGCACAATTGGTGATGTGGACCAGCAGCGGAAGGATGTTCAGTCTAACAGAAAGTAGGCTGCTGCGATTAAAGGCCGCATAGCTTGGCTGGTGTTATTTCACCATAAAGGTTATTTCAGCACCAGCGGCTGAGTGTTTATAACCAGAGCCTTAAGATGGAATTGAACTTCAAACCGGCGCACATTTCCACAGCGCTAGATGGTCCAACAAGGGTCTGTTACCTGAGGGGATGGACCTGGAGAGCTCCCATCCCCCAGCAAGGTGGTGTGAGATGCCCATGAGCAGAAGGTTGTCCTTTCCACATCAGCCTGCCCTCCAGAAGAAACACCCCAAAACTTGGTTTTGAAAAAAAAACAAGACAAGACTTGTCAGTGCTGTGTAGACTTTGCTCGGGGAGATGCATGTTTGTGTAGAGCTCTACTGCTGTGTTATTTGGGGCTGTCCTGCCCTCTGACCTCTGAACAGGTGTAGCAGTGTGGCAGGAACGTGAGCAGAATCATGTGAGCGTTAGGAAAACAAGATGGCGGGAAGTGCTGCTGGAGAGCGGCGGTGTGCAGCCTTGCTTTCGCTGCACTGCGCGGGACAGCTGTCACAGTGGGAGCAGACAGAGAGCGAGGAGGCAGCAGCCTTTATGTGTCTTATAAAGGGTGACCCAGGTGCCAGAGCTGTCTGTACGGGTGCCAACTGAAAGGGGCTTCCAGACTTGAACAAGGCTGTGCCAGCTGCACTGTGTGTGCCCACACACACGCGCGCACACACACACACACACACACACACACACACACACACACACACACACATACAGTGTCCATTTAGCTTTTCTCAGCACACAGTTATGCAGGTGCTACAGATTCTCCATGTAGGAAGATCCTGCTGTAGCTTCAACTTCTATCAGAGTGTTTGAGCTGACCTTTGACGTTCTGTGCTGCCTGCGCCATTCTGTAACTGAGCCCACAGTCATTGTCACCGACCGCTCGTACTAATGCAGCGGCCTGGCGATCCAGGGCCTGTGCTGGAATCACTGGGCAGTGAGCTGGACAGCATGCACCTTGGACGGGATGCCGGCTCATCGCATGCTTCCGTACATTCACCGTAAATGTAGAACCTCATCCATTCATCCCCCCCTCTATGAATGAGTACTGTGTGCGTCAGAGTAAATCAGTGTGCAGTTGGTCTCAGTTGGCCCCTGCTTATCATCTCACCAGCCTATTGGAGTGTAAATTTAAAAACATTCAACCACCCATGCTTACTGCAATGTTACCCTGCTGTCTGTTTTGCTGTTCCATGGTGGAACCTGCACCTTTACTATGGTGAGACATCCAGCAGCGCAAGCTAGCCATGGCCTCGGGGTGTAGTGTTTTACCCTTCTGACCGCACCTGTACCCATTCTGTCTCATCCGCTTTGGGGCCTTCCGAACAGGACATGTGGCAGAGCGGCAGAAAGCCGCTTCATAGCCTCGTGGTCGTAGGTCCTGCAGACGCGCATTCTTCCTTCCTCGTTCCTGCCGCACTGAAGGAACGTGTTTTCCGGGCTGCGGCTTGTTATCTGCAGGCTTTAGCAGAGGCACAGAGCAAGGTGCGGCACGCAGCAAATATATTAGGATGTTAGTCTCGCCGCTATAATTATCTGTCTGCCTTTGTCTCCCAGGGACGTTCGCGGACAAGGCCCACAAAACAGGTGACAGAACGGTTGCCACCCCCCCATCCCACCCCCACGCTCGCTCTATTATAATAAACCAAAAACGTATGCTCTCAATATATATGCAAATGACGACAGGTCCCAAGGTGAAGTTGGCAACGCAGAATGGCTCCGTTATGTTTTGCTCATTTGTGCAATGCGGAACTCACAAAGACCGGAGGAAATTGAAAACTTGTAGCAGGCGTTTAAAAAAAGCAATCATTTTCATAAAGCGCTGTAATCCCAGGGAAATTGATCTCTGCGTCGGCACAGGCTGCCCGCCCGCCGAGGGATGGGTGAGCGGAGCACCACGCGGCCCCCACCGGTTGCACCCTCGGCGCTTCCCCTTTTGTTGCGCTAACGGTGCGTGTTCGTACGGCTCCGAGCCCCACAAAAGCGGTGCCCCCCCCCCGTCCCCATACTGCGCTCAGCAGTGCACGCGTCGCCGCGGAGGGCGACAAGCTGCGAAACTGTCTGTACGCACCGGCGTTGTGGCGGCCGCACGTCCGGCTCCGTCTCCATTAAAGCCAAAAAAAAAAGCGAGTCAATAACATTTTTATATTAGCACAAATTGGCTGTGACAGTGCATTATCTGCACGTTTAACCTTTAGCTGGCGGTACATCAACGGCAAAAATAAATAAATAAAAGAAATAAATAAATAAAAGCATTTTTTGCCGAGGAGGCTGTTTAATTTAATTAACCCATTTAATTAAAATAAAATTATTACGATCGGTGCTGCGACATCGCTGTGCGCAAAGGTGAGATGGCCGTCATTAACATTTCATTCGCGTGGTCGGGCGGACTTTGAAGGCGGCGCGGAAGGGATGCGCGCTACATTTGGGAGGAAACGCAGGTGATGGCGGGCGCCCGAATGCTTCGCTGTTTGGGCTCGGGGAGGATTTGCGTCTTTCGGCTAGCGGGCTAATTGGATGTGCATTATTAACTAACGTTTAGGAAATGAAATATTATTCCCTATCAAATCCTGCTTCATTTGTAAAGCCAGCTGGTGGCTGAAATAGCTTTTTAAATTGTTTTTGTCCTCGCTTTCTTATGCTACGGATCTGTAATTGGTTGTGCCTTTTTTTTTTTTTTTTGGTTAGTCCATTTCTGTTTGACAGTTAAAGGAGTTTGGGAGCAGAAGGGCTTCATGTGGGGCCTCTTCACACTCGGCTCTAGACAGCGGGCATTAAGTCGTGCTTTATGGATGTGGCACAAGCGCCACACGCTGCACTTTAGCTCACCTGCCAACCTTATTTATTGGCGGGTCATTACAGCTCCTGCTTCTCGGAGCCAGAAACATTCCCCTTGTCCCCGATATAATGCAGAATTTATGTTGGTGGAATGGCACAGTGAGCTGCAGCTAAGGTACTATTAAAATGTTTCATTTAAGTGTCATATTCAGCACATTCATGTTTTTTTATCTTTATTTCTTTTTTACCCTTTGTTGTTCCTCCACATTTCGATCAAGGTGGGACAGGACCTTGAACGGTTTGTGACACAAGAAGAGGTCAGCAACAAGTTTTGTGTGTTCACATACATACGTGTGTGTGTTTAACATTGTTCCTTTGCACAGATGGGTGACTGACCGTAGGCAGTTTACTGTACAAGGTGTACACCTTGAATAATAGTATCACCTAAATACTAGTTAATAAGCGCTGTATTTTGCTTTGCAGAAAAGTGCCATTAAGAGTAAAAGACCTGAATGAATAAAATGTAAATTCAGACATCTGATCTTAAAATGTTCAGAATGTGTTACTAATAATGCTGATCTTTTTACAGTTCACAGTCCATCCTTTTCAACACAGTGTTTGAGGACTTTATTTTGTGCATTAATGGATGTTTTACTACCGAATAACCAAGGCCTACAGAGTCACTGAAGTGGCCATATATTACTGTACCTGCATGCTTAGTATCACTGTAATTATTTTAGATATTTGCATGTACTGTATATATTGGTGAAAATGTCCTGTATCCAAAATATCAATCCATGCTTAAGAAAAAGGGATGGAGAAGATGGTTCCAGACCTGTACAATCAGGTAAGGTTTCAAGGTTTCAAGGTTTATTTGTTATGGGTGCACTAACAGCAGCATAGCAGGGTTGTGACCATGAAAAGTGTTGCTTTCAGAAATCCTCAGCAAATAAATATAAAAAATAAATAAGATATAAGAAAATTAAATAACAAATAATTAAATTAAGAAAAATGAATAAAGAAAATAAATAAATAAGGAATAAGATGTAAAAATATACATAGAAGTTATAAATATACATAGAGGTTAAAAGTTAGTAAACAATAATAGCAAACAAAAAACAAGAAGTAGCAAACAAGAAATGAACAACAACAGCCAAACTAACAAACACACAAACCGATAAGGGCATACAGAGAGACTCAGAATGATAGTATCTCACTGTCCAAGGGAGGGGTTCAACAGTCTTATCGTGTGGGGGGAAAAAACTGTCCCGGAACCTGCTTGTTCTCGTCCGAATGCTTCTAAAGCGTTTTCCGGACGGGAACAAGGAAAATAGTTTGTGGCTCGGGTGATTGTGGTCCTTCAAGATGTTATGGGCCTTCTTCTTACACCGCTGGGTGTAGAGGTCCTGCAGGGCTGGCAGATCAGTCCTGGTAATGCTCTGTGCTGTCTTGACCACTCTTTGTAGAGCTTTACGGTCTGATGCACTGCAGCTGCCATACCAGGCTGTGAAACAGTCAGTCAGGATACTTTCAATGGTACATCTGTAGAAGTTGACAAGTATCCAAGGAGTAAGGATAATGGATGGACGGGTGAGTGGATGAGGATGCATAAGTTCTACATTTTCTCCATAGGTTATCTGCTTGAGACACTGTTGCCCCCTTCACAGTGTCTCTGTCTCTCTCTCTCACACACACACACACACACACACACACACACACACACAGATTGCACTGCGCTGGCACCTTCCCCCATGGACGCAGAGGGACAGGCAGGGATATACGTTCATTTCCATGCAGCTGCCGCCTTGCAAGTTGCTGAAAAAAACACTTTTTTTGGTGGAAAGGATGAAAAAAAAGGGTCCGCTATCGTTGTGGGACAGGCCGAGCCGGGAAGATGTTATTAGCATAAATTATCTCATCCCCAGACTGAAAAGAGCATATTAGCTTCTTTCTGCTTTCACACTTAATTGTCCCATTTATTGTACAGTGGTCCATGGACAACAAAAGAGGCAGCACGACGTGCAGATGCCGACCAAATGGGGCCCGGCTGACATGTTGTGCGCCGGCTCGCGCGCAGGATGGTCGCATGTGCTGGCGCACCGTCATCGAAGCCACGGCGTTGCTTAACCTCCAGGAGCCAATTGACTGGGTGACAAACCAATTGGCTCGAGCAAATCAGGTCCCGCCCCCTCCAAGCTGTACACCGCCAACTCCTTAAGCAGTTTCTCACACAGTAAACCCCAAATATAAGAAATACTTGCATTGCCAATAGTTGCACAAAAAGCAAAACTCACTTTGCCCAAGCTCAGATGTGTTTTGTGACACTGAGTGAGAACGGCAGCAGTAGCTGTGGTGTTGCAAACAGCAAAAATATTGCTCCTTCTACACCACTTGCTTGCCCGAGGTGTGGTGTGTGTGTCGCCTGTTTTCAAACATTTTTCCTGTTACCTTGGGATCCAGTGTAAGGGCCATAATGTTGTGGCATGCAGCCCAACACGTACGACATGTCAGATGAGAAGTGTTTTACAGTCCAACACTATCGGATGCGAGCAGATTTGCTGGCTTTTCGGTATCGTGACAAAAAATGTCTGGTAAAGTCGTTGCCAGGAAAAGAATTCTCTAATAACTCAACCTTAATAAATCAAACGCAGCTGGCAAGTTGAGACAAGTAATATAATTATATCATAATTTAGACAAGTGTTCTTATTAAGTTAGTGTGAGCATTAAATGCACAAAGGATGTTTTTTAGCAGTCTTTGGCTGACAAGCCTCTGTTCAAGATATGGCTCCCTGCCTACATATTTCTCATTCGTCTTGTCAATATCTTATCCATTTATCTCGTGACATTTATTTGCTAGAAGATAACAGTTACATCGGCCCTGATGAGGACACAGAACCTGATAATGACAGCAGTGCCATCCCGGTGACCGCAGCATCCCGGGTGCCAACCCTGGCGATCGTGTGCAGTTGCTGCAGACGCCTGTTCCCTAACACCATGTCCAGTTGCTATGTCCCCCATGTATTGTATTACCTTCCTTTTCTTTTATCTGACACAGATGTGAATGGCAAGACAGATCAAGAAAGCAGCCATCCGGGACGGTTCTGCTGAGTCCCGATGAGACACCTGCCCGGTGCCTTTTTCGGGTTGGACACAGTGAAGCAATCCCTGAGAGTGACATTCAGTGCAAGTTTAACAAAGCATCATCAAAAGAATGGCTGTCTCTGACTCCTTGTGTCTCGGACCAGCGCGTCACAGAAACAGTTTCGCCTCTGTGCTGAAAAGGTCACAATACATCACGTAAGGAGAATGTGGATGACACCGATGCACTCATGCTATCAAAATACTGCTTACTTACCCACTGAGTTACCCTGCACAGCCCAAGTTAGAAGGTGGAAAGGTAAATAGTAATAACACATTACATACCACCAAACTGTATTACCCTTAAAGTGGTTGCTGCTGAACAGACAGATGTGGGAAAGCATGCAGCCCAATAGAAAGATAGGAAGGAGAAAAATAACCACAAAATACAGTATCTGTTACTAAACTTTATTGTCCCTTACTTTAGTATTGTGTGCAGTGCGGTGTGTGCCATGTATAATTTCTTACTGCTCGCTGTCACCAGTTCAGTTCTTTCCTCAAGCACATCACCCCATCACCCCTCCCAAGTGGTTGGGGGGGTGTGTGTGTTTGTGTAAAAAGTGGCCCAAAGTAGGTAGGATCTGCTTAGAGGAACACAATGCTAATGCGTGTAGCACCGTGTCTGCCTTTGGTTACCACCCCAGGTTATAACTCCACCTCTTACCGTACTACCATGAAGCAAAGTACTCACCCTGAGATAATACAGCAAAGTGTTCTAACTGTACATTGTATATTGAAAAGATGGGTTTAAATATGGACAGGAATGTAATAATTTAATTTATTGCAACCAGCAGCAAATCCAAATTTTATTCTAGACCCGGGGAAGCAGTCTCAACAAAGGTGGTGGAAGGCATTTCACTTTACTGATGCTAAGGGCAAAGGGATGTGCTTTCTGCTGTAAAATGTAACACTTATTGCAAGTGATCATAATGCTTAGCAATATTGTGAGGAGGAAAGCAATTAAACTGGGTGAAGGGTTGACTGGGTCAATAAGAGTTTGTACTCGGGCTCCACAGGCTGTAGCTTAACATGCTAAGTCTTCTGGTCCAAAAAGCTTGTTGTATTTGGCTGCCATTTTGAGCAAAAAGGGATAAACAGGCTTTCACAAGGGCACCGCTGTTGCCGGCTGGCCTGCCGAGGAGATGGATGCATTCAGAGGCGTTTGCCTTCTGGATTTGGGATGGGGAAACAAAGGCCGTGGCTTAGCCGCGCACCTGTCTGTCAGCCCCCGCTTGCTCATCCTCGTTTGCATGAGCCGGATCGGTCCAGTTTCATTCTGACTGGATTACACCCTGTTTGTCTGCAATATCGCTACAGATTTGTGTTTCGAGAAGCTGTGCGTACGTTTGAATGTGCAATGCTTTTTCCTCCAAGCAGCTTTGCAGATGTCCTTAACTGACTTCCACCATTGCCAAGCCCTGCGTGCTCTACATGCTCTTTGGACCATGAGCTTTGGCTACATCCCCTATGACTATTTTATGCAGCAACCCATTTGCCAAGGTCTGCTGTCTGGAAGCTGCTTCTGAGATGGTTGATGGCTGCTTTTAAAAAAAAATCAACATCAGAAATGCCTCTGTTGTTGGTCGCTACGACAATGTGAAAACCAAAGTCTGACGGCTTTGAGGAGGTGTCGGATTGAGATTGTATCGGGGCAAAGGCTGTCAGGGTCTACATGGTGCCTGGGAAGGAACCACCTCAGCCCTGTTGGACTTCATGATGAGCCACATGTCAGGTGATCACCAGTCACCTTAGTGGCATGCAGAAGATGACACATCTCACATGGGAACAGCCTGATGTCACATGGGCCTGACAAACCAGCGTGAGACTAAGCGGACCCTGTGGATGAACGGCAGGGTGGCCCATAAGTTCTTGGACCCCTTATAATAATCAATGACACTCTCATTCACTTTCATTAACCTCAAATCAATCTCTATGAGCTGGAGCTTCTCCAAGAATCCCTGGTTGGTAGCCTAAGTAGCAGTCATACTGGATGGTCTGTTCGGTTCTAGGTAAACAATTAGAGCAACAGCTACAAAGACAACTGTCGAAATCCAGCCTCAATTTTTGCCTTTGGTTATCTGTCAAGTTGTGCAGTGGCAAAATGGCAGATGCGGGGATCAGTTTGAGGAGCATTTACTTGTGAGTGCTTGGGTTGGCAGAAGGGCATGCAGGAGCACAGTTACACCACAGTATGTGAAGCAACTGTTGGAGGACAGGACCGTGTTGCACTGGGCAGCTCAGATCAGAAGAACAGGGATAACTTTTTTAGTTTTATTAGTTTTTTTGCACTGTTTTGTTCAGAACTCTATAAATCCACCACATTCAGCAAAGCAGCAACATACAGAGAAACAAATGCTACTGTGTATATGCAGGGACCACTGTGGATGTTGCTCAGACCTGCTAGATCCATGGGTAAGCAGAGGTACGGTGACCACCCTGAAGAGACCCTTAGCGTTTTCTTTATTTGTTCAGCTGACACTTTCCTTCAACCTTCTTAAAATTATCTACATGCAGTGGTATCATTTTTACTGGAGCAATTCAAGGTACAGTAAGTACAAGCAGGAGCCACCTGATGAACCCTAAGCTACTTCAAATGCACATTAAGGCCCCCCAGACAAATGGGGATGTGGAACGCGCCAACGTCAAATGAGAGCTCCTTTTACATGCACACACAAATTCCAGGGGTATAAGTATAATTTCTATCTATTTTCTCAGCACGCAAAATGAAAATAATTTGCAAGCAAGTACGCTTATAATGAAGAGTTCCTGTAGAGCCGAGTCCGGACGCTGCCTTGCAGTCCTGGACACAATGCGAGGACTGGAAGGCAAAACCTAAAAAGGCAGCGCTTAGCTGTTTGTGGTTTAAATTGCATCTGACCTTGTGATACCAAAACCAAGTTTTTATTCAAATGAAGGCAATTACAGGGCTGAAGAGATGCACAAAGAATCAGTTCAACAAAATCCATCATTAGCTGTGCTGTTCTGCAGCAAAGGAAAGTCCTTGAAGGTAAGGGAGTGTGTGTGTGTGTGTGTGTGTGTGTGTGTGTGTGTGTGTGGACAGTCTAGACCCATTTGAAAGTGGTTCATGATCCACCAGAGTGCAAACTTTCAAATAGACACACACACAAACACCTACTTGATAAGTCACTGATAGTGTTGCGTGCCAGCCCGGGAATGTTTATTTGTGTTCGGCTCACTCTGATGTCGAGGGGAACGCAGGGGACTGTTGCGTTGGATGGAAATGAAAGGGAAGCACATTTGGAAATCTGCTTGGCGGCCAGCGAGGAGCTGCTAATTCTCCGCTGCTAATAAGGCCCATAATTGCCGTGAGCGTGGTCTTCAAGGCCGAGCGCAGGGCCTTCCGCCAAGCCGGTCAGACACCCATCTCTCCCTATCAGCTTCTAGACCCCCAGCTTGACCATGCAGAAGTGCACAAAAACACTCCTGAGGGCGAGCATTTACCCCAGCGCTTAATTTATGCCACTCGACGTCTTAAAGTTCTCATAATTGCCTGGCTTCTAATGCAGGCTTTATTTTGAAGTGGAAATTAGCCTGAATCGTACAGTTGGGTGAGGGGGGGTGGGTAAAATATGGATTTTTTTTTTTTGAGGACTCATCTTTTGCATAAACCTGAGACACAAACAAGTGTGCTCTCCGCCGGCGCGCAGAGCTGCTGCAACTTGGCAGTGAAGTTATTGGTACATCAGCGGGGCGACATGGTGCCGGTGTCTCGCGTCCCTCACGGGACGTGTGCGTTTGGGTTTCATCTGCTCCAGTGCCCTCCCGCGTTAGTCGACCCAAACCAGACCTCTCATCCCAGAGAGCGAGGAGCACACCGAGGAGTGAGGGTGGGGGGGGGGGTGCCACCAGAGGGACTCTTTTTCCTCCAACGTGCTGCCGCCAATTAAAATGCAGTGATACGTCTGTGTCACCAATGTTGTCCGGTACTTAAGAGAGCTTCTACATGAAACTGGATAAAGACATTTTATCTCTGTCGGTTGCCTTGGACACAGCAAAGCTTTGAACACTTAATTCAAATTCCCTGCCAATTGCTGTGAATTAATGCACCATTTGTAAATAATTTCACAATATTGTATGACTTTTGGATTTATACATACAGCTTGTGTGTTAAGTGCACATTTGCTTAACCACATCATCCAAACACTACGGACAAACTTTGGTAGCTCCTTATATAATCCATATGCTGTGCATTTCCTCATTCTGTACAGCAGGGTAACTCAGAAGAACCACTCTTTACGACTATCCTTATGGGGGAGACCAAAAAGGTCAGTGGTGCTCACCGGACGTTGTTTATTTAGCTCTCAGTTTTCTCTAAATTGATTTAAACTGTGAAACTTCTTGCAACCATTTATATAGCTAGCTGGGTAATTTTTACTAGAAGTACCTTGCTCAAGGGTACTACAGGAGGAGGTGAGATCTGAAGAGGCGTGTGTTTGAGTAGACGGCAGCAGCTCTAACTACTGTATTACCTGCTGCCCCCCCAGTTACACCACAATCCAGGGGGTGACATGAGGTTTATTTGAACACACTCATGTCCGTTACGTATAAGCAAGATAGCTGAGGAGGACTTTGTTGATCCCTGCACGGATTTTTGCAGTACAGCTGCCAAACACACAGAACAACAAATAGCAATATTTAAATATCAAAGGCAAAAAACAAAATAAGTAAATTAATAGTGAACAATAAGTAACATTAATAGATATCAGCAGACAGTTATTTGTTGACAGGCCCTTGTGCGGTGTTAGGTGTTTGGCAAGAAGGACCCAGTTTGTTGTGGACGTGGACACCCAGGTACTTGTTGGACTGGACCACCTCGACAGCACCTGAGCACAAGAACTTTCCAAGGGAGGAAAGGGGTAACTGACCAGCAGCCCAAACCTTGGCCTGAACGATATGGTTGGAAAATGCTCCCACCCCCGCTAACCCCCCTGCCCGGCAAGGTGATAACTCGTTCTTAGTTGGCAAGGTCAGTCCCTTGTCATGGGAGTTGCTATGGAAACAGTGCTTAGACTCCCAAGGGTGTTTACCAGATGCTGAAGTGGCAGCACCTTTGGGGCTCATGCGATCGACGGGACCAGTGAGTCTGTGAGGGGAGAGGGGCACTGGATCTCATGCAAACTTGTTCTTGGTCAAAGAAACACATTTCGGCGCATCTTCAAGGTATGGCTTGGAGTCATTAAAGGCGGACCCAAACACTCGGCTGCACAGGAAGACATGCGACGTGAAGCTGGAAGCACACTCTGCCCGTTCACAAACATTACCCAGGTGCCTTACGTCCCAACAACCACACGGCTGCTCGAACAGCCAAACACAGTGGCCCAGAGCCGGCGAGAAGTGGCAGACGCCGGACCGGCCACTGGGGAGGCATGTGCTGCAGGGGGTAACTGGCTGTCAGCAGAGTCAATACCCATTTGTTCAGAGTGTGAGCTCACAGCTCTCAGGTCTGTGCTCCGCTGGTGGATGCCACTTTATAAGCAATGCTTTCCAAAAGAATTAGGACATTGATAGGATACTGGCTGCATAATTAATAGCTGCTGATATTGTAATCCATCCATCCGGTCTCTTTAACTTCTTTATCCAGGGTGACGGAAGACCAAAGCCCGTCCCAGAATCGCTTGGCTCCAGGCTACAAAATTATGCCCTAAATTTGACCATTTACATAGCCATCTATTTACATTTCTGTTTACATTTATCCGTCTGGGAAACACTTTTATCAAAAGTGGCATCAATTTAACAACACGCGAGAATTCCAGGACACAACTAACAAGAGTGGAGTCATTTCCTTAGCTATGCTAATCTAGCAGTACTTATTATTAATGTACAGTAACTGCTAATAAGACGCCCTAAGGCACCCCTTGGCATCCATTTCACGTTTCCTGTCGGGAAGGAAAGCCTTCACTCTGATGGGGTGTGGGGTTGGGTCCGGACTTGATAACGTGGTGCTGATCCACTGACCGCTTTGTGGGCTCAGTGTGGCACGGGCAGCACCTGGAAGCCAGCGGATGGAGAGGATGGAGCAAGCGAGAGCACCTGGAGAGGCTGAAGACAACTAACACGGGAATTTTCCAGAGTCCATTTAGAAAGGACTGATTTTCCCAGCCATGCTTTTTTTTTTTTTTAAAATAATGTGATTTTGTTAGCTTAAATGTGTTTAGTTTTTAACTTTAAAGCTGCAAAGTTGTAAGCTGTAAAGTAGGGTAAATTGCCTAGATTAAATGTATAAATTGTGTAAGGGACCTTACAACTTTGTGACTTTATAAAAGCAGAATATTTGGCTAAACAATTTAGTTTAGACCCCCGTGTTATGAAAATGCTCTGCTTTAGAGATTTAAACTTGCATTCATCTACGGTTCCAATTTTTACTTTATTTTACTTTTATTACCAAAAATACTTGCTGCACGGGGCTCCAGAATTATCATTAATTTAAGCGAACAGCAGTTCTACAGGGAATGTCGCTACTTTTTTATCTTCTTTGTATTTACAGTATTGTTGGAAAATCTTGGAGAAAAATCTGCGATTTACTTTCAGCGCTGTCCCTCTTTACTGCTCCCAGTGTAGCGGGCCAAAAGCAGCCCAAGAACTGGGACTCCATCTCATTAAGTCAAGAATTGGACAACGTGGAACAATTTAATTCAAAAGCTTGCTTTGCATATGAAAACAAAAAGACACTGCTCTTGCACTTAAAATGAATTAGTTATCGCCCAGATGCCTACACCATCCCATTAAAGGGAGCCTGCACATTCACCAAACAAAGGCGGCTAAAAAAACGCTCTCTGTGACCTGTCAGCGGCAACCTGCAAATTGCCAGCTCTCCAAGAGAAATCTTCATCTCCATGAAGAGCCAAATTGCTCCATATCCATGAAAATGGCCACCAGTGGCTCTTCATTTCCACCAAACCCACGGCGAAGGCTCCGTCTCCTTTTGTGAGTCTGCGGAGAGTTTCAGAAATGAGCCGTTGTGCTTTTTTCCCCCTTTTGACGCGCTAGTTAGAAGTTGTCTGTCTTTTATTTATGCTTTGCTTTTTGTAAAGAGGGCCAGGCTGGGAAAATCAAGCATATCACTATCCTTCCAAGTTCCACTTTTAATGTGCTTTACTTTTTGTTGTCCCTTATCCAAAAAATACCAACTACATAAATCTTTTGTTTTCTTGGATGAATTGGAAGAGCTCTATTATTCCCAAAGAATTGAGTTATGTCTACAGCGATGCTCTTTTATTCTTGACTCGGCCACTTCAGCGCCACACAATGGTGGATTTACTTCAGGGACATTCTATGTGTGCGGCTCTTAACTAGGCTTATTATGCATATATTCATTCATTCATGGTAATAAGCCTGGAATTTTACTCAATATTCCTTCCAGTTTCCCAAGAAAACTCTATTCGCAGAGCAGTGCTACTGATCGTCATTTGCTGTGGGCGCGGACCAATGCCGGAACTGAAAAAATTTCCACAACCCTGCAATGGGACAAGCGGTTATTGATCGGTCGATCAATTGTGAGAGAAAGGGTTAGTGAGCGAGAGTGAACAGGCAAACCCCAAAGTACAGTGGTTCTGTCCGCAGAAGATCCAACACATCCTTGCAGCAGTTTCTGAAGAAGCCGCTTCTCAGCTGGAATTATGCATCGAAGGACAAGTTGGGGTCATAGAAGCGATAGAAAATTTGTTGTGTCTTGCTGATGAATGTTGACAGAGCGCTGAAGTTGGTCGCTCGGTATGGTCGGCGAGCAAGGAGAACTACGGTCTACTTGGTCCTGTATGGGTTGAGCTCAGGAGTTATGATGAGGCCCTTCTTTGCAGAGATGGCTCCAGGCACCAGAGACAGCCTCCATCTGTTGCCTCGCATCACTGACTCTCCTTTGTGGCACATCAACCAAATTAAAGTGCGGCGTAAAATATCACAATGACTTTGGTACCAAGACCTCATTTTTCTATTTCTACCATTTAAACCTGGGTCACGTTTTAGAGCATCCAGCACCCATTGCTGCCGAATTGCATGCATTCCAAAATCACAGCTAAACCTTCAACATCGGGGGGGTGTACATACAGGACTTCCTTTAGAGCAAAATGACTGAGCAGTTCTGTGGCAAAACTACTTTCCACTGCAGCAAAACAACGTGAATTCCACCGGTGTCAGCTTACAATTGAATAATCCATAATATTAACACTTCAACAGCAGATGACACATACAAATGTGGGGGTTTGCACACAAGCACCTCCTAAATAGGCAAGAAAGTATGTGTGCTGGCCTTTGTGAGCATGATGTCGTGTTAAATTCTTCATTATTTTAAAAGCAGGAGACTCCACTGAATTGCGCCCCTGGTTACAGAAAGGAAGCTGCCGAATCGATTTCCACAACCGAACCCTTGAAAGCAATTCGGTTGCCTAAATTAAGGTCCCGTCCAACTCTCATGTGCTATGCTTTTAAAGAGGTTTATACAGCTGTCAGCCTATTTTATGGTGCTGTGTTCCACGTAATTGAAGGAATGAAAATGTAAAATGATCCAGTGGTTTGGAGCCTCGCTGAGTAAGGTCACGTTTCACCTGGTTCACCCGCATTGCACACCTACGCTTAAGCAGAGTAAAAATCCTTCCTCAGCTATCACAGCCGAGGAAACTCCTTGCAGTCAGTTTGAGCAAATGAGTCATTACCAGCTCAGCTGACAGGCAGCCTAAGGCTAATAGCTTACCTTAAAATACGGACCTTTCGGAAATTCTTCAGTTCAGGGTCAGCGGCTGGAATGTTGTTGAAGACTCATAGACGAACATCCTTAAAGTGAAAGAAACTATGAGAGAGAATCTGAGTTTAAAAGGTTATGTTTTTTTGTAAAATATATTTTTGTGGTGTAGTGGTTAAAACTGTCTTCTTGTACGCAAAGCACACAGGTTCAAAATCTAATCCCTGTACCTCCCTCTAATTTCTAAGTATAAATGGGTAAATTATTTTACGTACCTTAACTTATAAGCTGCTTTGGAAAAAAGTGTCAGTTAAATAAATGTGCAAAACGAGTGCTGCTGAAAGACCTCAGTGTGTGGCTAAGCAGTGGCAGAATCTGGATTAAGATTCTTCACAGTGGTTTGTCAAAGGTTCCCAAAAAAGGCGTCACGCACAGTGATGTGACATTTGCGCCAGTTTCCAATTACGCTGATGAATCTTGAGACAGCATCACTGCGTATTTATTCTGAAGAGGGCAAAGTTACGTAATAAAAAACTGATCTGGTGTGAATACGCTCATCACAATGCACTATTAATTCATCCTGTGCGTGTGCGCTCCTTGGCTTCGGATTGCAGAGACTGCCAAATGCTATTCAGCGCTTCGGGGGCAGCACAGCGCAACCAAAGCAGAACTTGTGCAGCAATTCTATCACTTACTGTTCAGATAGTCTTCCCTCATTATGTCACCCATATCTAGCATATATTTTTGGTGGGGGGGGGGCAGGGTGACTCAACTGGAGTATGCCAGTATGGTGCAATGAGCCACAACTTGTGTATATAAACAATATCTTTAACTGAACACTGGGTAACTGTGGGGCCAAAGCCCCAAAAAGAGAAGGTGGCCTTGGAATTGCACTTAAAACAGTGACTACATACGACTTGAACAGGAGGGTGTGGAGGTAGCCGGCCAGAAGACAATGGTCTATATCAGACGGTTAGTGCAGCATCAGAGGCCATTGTTAGATGTGAGTGGCGCCATAGCGGGTCAGAACTGCATAGGTGGTGACACATCCCATACATGGTGAGGGTGAGAGGTCGGCAGCTTTTCAGGGACGACAGCATTGTGGGAAATCTGTTTCCGCATGTAGTGAGATAAGAGTTTCATGAGATAATGGGTTGTGAGATTAAGGGGGTAAAATTGTAGTCATCCTCCCCCTTGCAAAGCTAATTCTTCCCTGAAAAAGGATCATTCTCAAATCAAAGATGTGATTACCATTAGGTTCAACCAAAAAGAATTCTATATATTCTTCAGTCCCAATATCAGTCCCCATTTATGCTAACTTCACCAAAAACACTTAAATTGGTCAGTTACTTCAATAATTATACTATAAAAATTTGTCTTCACTGTGACAACAGTAAAAACAGTGCTCATGAATCCCCATGCAGGCAACAGCCTGACTTTGTTTAGATGAGGAGCTCTGATCACTGTAACAGGTGTCACCCCAGGATGTGCCTGGACCAGGGAGTAACCAGGCAGGGAAGTAGTACGGGGGGGACTTAGCAAGCTTTTTACTTTGGTTCCTGTGTAATGCATGAAGAAACAAACAGCAAAGGGGAGGGGGGGAATAAAGGAGAATCAATGCCAAAAACTAAAATAGAAGCAGAACCAGCCACAGAAATCCATCAAGCACACCAGCACCATCTACCACAACGTGAAGCTTCTGCCTGTCACAACAGGGTAAAGAAAGCTGAGAACTTTAACATGCTGGTAAAACTGAGAGTGAGGAACACCCCATGATGGCTTTGGTCTCTGTGTCCAGTTGCAAGGAGAGGTTCAAATTCTGTCCTTGCAATGCAAATAAATGCCTCCTCTAAGTGTGTTGAGTGAAATTCGTGAAGATTTTTCATCCTATACAGAATGGGCATATTTTGGGGTTTATTCGCTTCATTTATAAGCAGTATTTTAATGTCAAGAATGGAGAAAACACGAAGCTACGCGTAGCTCACGTTCCCTCACGTTCACCGAGTCACGCCGAATTAACAGCCGGTGGTGGCTGTGATGCCCTTGCTTACTGGCTCGCTCAAATTTGGTATATAAATAGTAGATATAGAGGCTGCACTTAACGCAACTCCCCGGCCGGGCTGCGTTTGGTAGTCTAGACTGCTGTTGCAGGGAGGCGGGTGCGAACTGGCCTCTAACATCATTACAGCGGTCCACAGGTCCTCCTAGCTGTAACATAAGCTCTTATAGGTCTGCACAACAAGGCACTGCAGTCTAATGGACCAAGTGAATTTCAACAGTGTCTGAGAGGATGGCGGCTGATTTAAATTTTACCTAGAAAAGCACTTCTGTCCTGAAGTGACCCCTGTAGGGTACTCAGGGGCTGATTTATCCCTTCCTTCTGCAAGCAGGTGGCCATGAAAGAGTTCAGTAAACACTTTTTTGTTCAGATGACGATGATTAAAAGCTTAAATTCAAGCCGTTCACGTGTCTGTCTCTCGGTTTGTCTGTCTGAATTTCAATAAATGCAAAACGGATTTGGAGATTTGCGTGTGCTATAGGCATCTCTTAACAAGCAGTCATGGAAATTTGAGTAATTTTTGCAGTTCTCTTCCTTTCAAAAACCACACGATGAAACATGATCTCCTGTTACATTTTCACAGTTAACAGACACTTAAATATTTACAGGGGTGAACTAAGTAGCAGAAACATCCAACGCTACGTTAATATCAAGAGCCGAATATGGAGTAGCTGCACCCTTTGCCTTCAGAGCAGCTTCATTCCTTCTTGAATTGCTGTCATGCGAGTCCTGACCTGTGTGTAGTGCAGCTTCTTCAAGAAGAAAAGCCTCGGGTTCTTTGAGGGATGAAGGAGATGGAAATCTACTTTGCACCCCGAGCTCCAGAACCTCACACAAACGTTTGGTGATGCCGGGATCTCGACACCAACTTATTTTGTCCGTCCGCTGCATATGAGGCTTGGTGCTGCGCTCTTGAGCTGATTTTTGTATGCGTGAGCATCTACGCAGGCGAGGGATCCTCTCAGCAGCCGTGTAGAGCATTTATGAACCTGCCCGTGATGGCTACTGGCAGCAGGTTCTGTCTGACTGATAGGGAGGTGGCAGACAATGAACCACCCCGTCCCTTGCACAGCGGCTCTCTGAGTCACTTGAAAACATCAGATAGCAGATACGGGGGAAAAATCATAGAAGTATTAAATATAAATGTAGCGGAGGGCAACGTTTTTTTTTCTGTTGACATTTGTGAACAAGAGGGGAACTTCTGAAACTTCACAAATTGGACACCACGGAGGCACTGGAGAAAAGCTGTATTGCTTTGTAATGTGCACACACATTCATCTGACTTTGCCAGATGCGTGCGTGTGTGTTTGCTTCTGCACTAAAACAACCAAAAAGAAGTTCGGTCTAAGGCCTGTTCTACGAAATAATTCAACCTCACAGACGCTGGATACTGAACCCTATGTGGTTTCCTTTGGTCCCAGTCGCGCATTTTCCTCAAATGGGGACGAGGCCCAAGGCAACATGTGTTTTTCTAACAGACGCACCATTTGGCAGCATCCCGAGTTACAGAGCATTGGGTGTGCGTTTCAGAACGGCACGCTCTTTTGTTCACGCCCGAGAACAACGTTGCCTCACTTAACCCAGAGAAGCGACAACAACAAAAACACACTTCTCTGTGGCTGCAGGTCCAGCAGTCGGTTGTCTTATCTTGGGCTCTTCACGGCATTAGAATGGCACGTTTGTCATTCCCGTCACTTCTGTGTGTGAATAAGAAACCGAATGGCAAATCTTGTAAAGGTGCACGGGGTTCAGGGGAACAAAAAACAACCAAATTTTATCTTCATTATCATTTAAAATGAGTGTTAACTAGACCGCGCTTGGTTTTGTCAAAGAGACCAACAAAGGCAGGGAAATTAGGATGTCTGAAATGTAATTTTATTACTCGTGTGTGTGTGTGTGTGTGTGTGTGTGTGTGTGTGTGTGTGTGTGTGTGTGTGTATTTACTGAAAAAAAATCATTCCTCTGGTTTGACTCAGTTCCGCAATTTTTTTTTTCAGTATCTCCAGTGAACCTAAAATAAAATTCAAAATTAAAAAGGAAACCCAATATTTGAAGCTGCTCGAATCCAGCGTGCGAGAAACGCTTCGGACATGCCGACAAACTAATAAAAAAATTAAAAGTAAAATAAAATAAAATAAATTGTGCAGCAGTGCGATGCAGCGTGCCGCTCCGGCGTGTCCTCACCTTGTGTTTGTTGACATAAGACACAGTATGCTAATAAGCCGCCCTCTCACACCATGAAAACTGAAACGTTTCCGCCGATTTGGGCATGCATAAAGCAAACAGGGCTGTTTTATGTTCATCTTTAATTTTGGCTCCCCACTTCGACCATAATGCCTGGACTAGGCCGGCCCCCGTGGCTCAGTGTGGGTCTGACGCTCACGACGCCGCTAATATACATGGCTGGAGATGGCAGTGGCTCGACGGCGGTGAGAGACCGTGGGCAGCTCAGCGGCCGGGGGGGGCAGGAGAAGAGAGGGGCGGCTTGGGAAGTGGCCGCTTGGTTTACAAGGCGACATAAACTGGCCTACTTCATTGGGAGACAATAGGCGACACTCTGCTGAATGCAGCTCCATCCACTCGCACCCATTGTCTGACATCTCCTTTCTTCCCCAGCACTCGGAGAGGAGAAGAGAGGAGAGGAGAGGAGAGGTGGGATGGAGGGGGGAGGGGCCTGCGGGGGTGGGGGGCTGGCTGTATTCTCTCCCCTACGTCTGTGTGGATGCACAGACGGTTCAGTAGTAATTTGATGTGTCTCCCCGGGGACGTTTGATGGATTAAAGCTAAGCAGCTCCATTTCGAGGCACCACCTGATCTCAGCGCCCGTGGCCCATATAAAGGCGAGTGCGACTGCTGATCTCAGCTAGTCTGACGCTCGCTCTCTCCCCTCTCTCTCTGTCTCTCTCCCCTCTCTCTCTCCCCTCTCTCTCTCTATCTATCTCTCTCTCTCTCTCTCTCTCTCCTTTCCTCCCCGTCACGGTCGCCCACTGCATCGCAGGAGCTATCCAGTGCTGAACAAGATATTTCGGAAGACGGCACAAACCACCCAACATAGCATTGCTTCCATCTTTTTAGTTTTTTTTTCTGGTTGCCTCTTTTTTACCCCATTTTTGGGGGAGGGGGCTGCCATAAAAGTTGCGCAAGGATTACCATCAACCTTCTCTCGCCCCGCAGATTTTTTTTTTTTAAACATTTTTTTTGACTGTGTGTGCGTGTGTGCACGCGCGCGCGTGTGTTTTACGGCTGGGCCTTTCATGCGTCTTTCTGGGGCTCGCCTTCCAATCCTCTGAAAGATGCCGCGCTCGTTCTTGGTGAAGAAGATCAAGCTCGATGATTTCTCATCGTCTACCGTCACCGCCTCCAACCCCTACCACCACCACCATCACCACCACCATCACCACCACCAGCAGCACCACCTGGACGACTCATACTCTTTCACACGCTCCATCACAGACTCGGTCACCAGCCTGGGGGTCCGGCTCAGTGAAAATGGTGAGTGACCGTGCTTCCGTTCCCAGCAACGGCATCCTCCTCCCAGCCGCAGCCTGTTTGCAGTAAAAACAAGAGAAAATTCCAAAAGAAGTCAGCATGGGTTTGAATTACGTACAAAGGTGAATAAACACCGCTGGATGTGTGTATGTAGGCGTGTATCCATGCATTCATGGGTAAAATTTGATCCTGCTTATTGTTAGTAGATACATGTTTTTGGTGTTTTGCGACCTATTAAAGAGTAATCTGGCTCAGCATATCCATGGGTGAAATGCAAGCAGATGTTACATAAAGCCGAGTGTTGTTGTGCTCATATCCTAAATAATCCCGCTCCCCTGCGGTGCTTGCAGACTTCTGTTATTTTTTGTCTCCAATGATGATGCTGACGATGGTGCGCCGACACAATCCAGGTCACGCTAACGCAGTCGGTTCAGGCATGTGGCCGGGAGGGCTGCCGTGGGCCCCGGACACCCCCCCGTCAGACGTCCTCTTCTCGGTGCCGCTTCACCTCCTTGGCTTTTTGTATAAGATTAAATTTCCCCGAGATGAAGGGGGTCAGCATGGGATGATGCATTTGCCCTTAACTGTTATTGCCCTTCAGTTCCCATCATGGTCCAGCCCCCCTCTCCCCCTCCCCACCCTACTCTCATCCCATTTCCCTGTCCTTCCGGGTGTCTGAGATCCACGCGGGGTAGAATTTCAGTTCTGCGAGTTTAACGCCACAGGAGACATCTGATGGCAGCGCAGTCAGTGATGGGGAGAGAAGAAGAGATGACGGGGTGGGGGGGGTTTGGAAAAGCATCTCGTGGCCTCGCCTTTACAGTGAAGGTGAGTAGGTGTCACGCCGCTCCAGCCCAAGCTGGACTGGCCACTTTAACGGATCTGAGTAAAAAAAGCCGCATGCCGCACAGCCAGGACACAAGGAGAGGGGGCACTGAGGCCGAGGCGAGACAAGACAAGGCAGCGCTTTGGTCCAAACCCCCAGATCCCAGACCCAGGGTTCTGTTCCTTGTCTGTTTTGTCCTCAGACTAAGCACACCAGATGTCTGCTTCCCTTTGTGTGTGCATGTGTGTGTGTGTGTTAAGCAGATAGAGAGCACTGCAGCACTGAGCAGCCTGTTTGACCCCCCACCTGTTATACAACCACATTAATGACGCGCTTCGGTACTTTCTTCCACCCATCCCAGCTGTAAACTAGCATCACGACACCGAGCCCTGTCATTTACCCCCATTTACTGATTCATGGCATTGCCGTTAATAATTATTAATGGTAGGAAGGCAGATTTGTGGTCCTTGGCCAATTGAGCCAAACTCTGTTCCTTAATTAAATATTATAAATTCATTACCTTTGTACAGAATAATAACCCACTGTTGCATAACACAGTTGACAAAACACAGTGACATGACATGAGGTTATTTTTAGCAGGAAGAAGTCAGCAACATTTTGAAACGAAGGACTGGGAGGCTTAGCGCATTTTGGCGGGGGGTGGGGTGGGATGGGGGGGCATTCAAAGAACTGGGTCAGACGAGCGGATGGAAAATGAGATGAATCGATGTAAAGGATTGTTGCTCGTGGCTTTCAGCTGTCGGCTGTGCTTCTCGGGCCCCATTGTTCTGCGGCGGCAGCTGCATCTGCTGCTGGGAGGGGAATCAAGGCAGCGGGGAAAAGGCTCGCGTCCCGTGTCCTCGGTGGCGGAATGCAGGACGCTGCGACCGCTGCTCACACAGCAGCACCTTGTCAACAGACCCAAGGTGACGCACGGAAGCGGTGCCTCTGCGGACACAGCAGATAAAACTCAAAGCGGCTTTGTCCCTTTTGTGCCACCTGTCCCTCATTCGCCCCCAAAGCATGACGAGAGGAAAACACTCAGTATTTCTGTGTCAGCACATGTGGGTCTGGAGCTTGAACACACACCCACCTGGTGACAAGGAAGCTCCATCCAACACAAGCCATTTAGCTCTTTTTTGTGTGAACAAGGCGGCGTTAAGAAGCATCGCGGGTTACGGGGGTCCCGCTCTGGGGGAGGAGGCCCGAGGGTTGTGGGACACCATAACAATGGAGCCTTTGTCCCACCCGGGTCCACACACACTGACACTTGTTACTCTCGCACACAAGGCGCAGCAGCACACACCTGACACTCGAGTGCAGACTTTCACAGGTCCATGCGCTACAAAAGCTGGTTCGAAACATTCATATCTCACTGCCAACCTCATTATTACAGTTCCTTCGTGTTTATTTAAATGCTTTCATTCTAGTACAATATTCCAGGGAGGAGCACTTTTGTTAAGATCTGGTTGTAAATCGAGCAGTAATATTTCTTCACTTCAAAATTATAAAAGCTATAAAACTGAATGGTTAAAATATTACTGCTGCTTTGTCTGCAGCTGAAATAAAAATCTCCACCATCTCAGTGCCAGAACCCAGAAATAACCTTGTTTATGATAATTACAATAAATTAATGATAGATAGATAGATAGATAGATAGATAGATAGATAGATAGAACTTTATTAATCCTAAAAGAAATTGCTTTCAGCTTCTTGTGGTTCGTTAATGTGTGCATGATGCTACCTGATTTTGGATTAAGGGCACCTGTAGGCGGCTCACAGTGAAAAGTGACTTTTTAAAAGCAGAGCACCTGTCTGCACTGCGCTGGGTGTGGTCTTCACAGCTGACAGATAGGGGGCACTGTAGCACTGAGTCATGCTGCTCGCAGGACCCAGGAGCGAAGAGCCCGCATTAGAAGCATTTTAATTATTTGTCTAATGACCCGATTCTTAAAGGCACTTCAGCCGACTCGCCTTGGCAGCCATGCGACGTTAACCGCCCCTCCCCCCGCCTCCCCTCATGAAGGACAATGGCCGCTTTTTTGAGACTTAATCTCTCGGATTAGCTCCTTCACTTTCCCCCTCCCGCTTTGCTGCTATCACCTGTGCTGTCATCTGGCTGTACGCCGTCACATGTGCTTCTGCGCATCTCACACCCATCCCGCGCCTCCCCCACACCCACGGCACTTCTTTCTTCCCGGCCCGTGAGAACTGTAGTGCTATTTCACAGGCCGACGGCCTATTGATCAGAGCAAAACTTTGAATTTCATTAAAAAGGAGTCAATACTTAATTACCAGCGCCTGCCACATGCCGCACTTTCCGATGGGTTTCTTCCCGCCGTTCACACACTCACCTCTCCTTTGGAAAGCTGGGCCGCGGGTCACGCCTGCTATCGGATTCCTATCTGTGGACCCCCGGATTCGATTAAAAACACGCAAATGGGCCACACAGCAGAAGTGTGAAACTCTGGGTTTAAAAAGGTGCGGAACAGCACGGCGTTCGGGGCAAATGCTGTCGGCTCGCTTTCCGTGCGCTTATAATTAATTTGGGGCTCGAGTTGTGCTGCCTTTTTTATTTTTCAGAAACAGCCAGATTTGCGCATCAGCTCCGAGTTTGGATGGATCAATATTCTGTCAAGTAGCTGAAAAAGTACAGGAGGAAGTAGCTTGGATGTCTGAAGGAAAGAGAAAAACCCCCTTTTCGCAGGGCTCTGATTTAAAGTTCTGCAGTGCAATATTAATAGAATAAACACAAAGCTTTTGTGAGATGATTTTGTTAAATTACATCTCAAAACTCTGGGGAATAGAAGCATTTCCTTCAGAATAAATGAAATATTTGCACACGCCGTGGCTGCAAATATGAATTTAAAAATGAGGAACTTCAGACGTGTATAATGTCAAAAATCGGATTAACATTTTGGATTAGCATTTTCAGTAGACTGCCGTGTATTTACGTTGTTTTTTCCAGCATTGCGTTTAAAATATCAAATGAACTCAAGTGCATGCATTTACCAGTGTGTTTGTATTCAGGGAAATGGCCCATGTTTGCCAGCACAGCAGAGAAATGGACAAAAAATAAGATAAATGTACCATTTAAAACAAGGACTTTTTTGGGGGCTGGGCGGGGGGGGGGGGGGGAGTGACAGAGTTTTCTTCTGACACCCAGCCCAGTACGAATCTGTCATCTCAGTGATTTCCTCAGGGGTATTTCGCACTTTTTTCCCCAGACATGAGCACTTGCCATTTTTGTCAGATGCTGACACCCTCTGTAATTTTAACCTCAAACAAGTTGACATCCCTTTGAATCTTTACCTCGATATCAGGCGCAAAAAAACGGGATGCTGGCGAGGAGAGACTGTGTGGACGGCGGAGAAGCAGGAGAAAGCCGCCCATCATAAAACGCGTTATTTTAAAATCGGTCCTCTTTCTTTTCCCAAGCAACGCGCCGGTCTATTTAAACCCTGTGATTTGCCGAGATTATGTTAACACACTACAGTTAGCAGCAGCAGGCTGCTGGCGCGAAAGCTGACAAATGAACCTGTGACAGACAATAGAGTTCCCAACAATGGCACCTCATTGTGCGGTGCAGTGCAAGTGTGCCAGTGCGCTCTTCATGTTTGTCTATTGTTCATCTCGGTTTGTCTTTAATTAGGTGTGTCTGGCGAATGATAATAGCGCCTTTTCAGTCAGAAATGCTTACTTTTCTGTTTTCGCTCGCGGCTTCGCTGACTGTTTAAGGGCAGCGCCTACAAACGCTTTACCCCTCTGTTGGTTCGCTTCAGTGTGCTAAAAAAAAAAAAAGCACGTAAAGATGCCATCCCGAATCATCCCGCTCCCCGTCGAGGAGACGGCATTTGAAGTTCGGGTTCTGCGCTGATAGTCTGTTACCGAAGGTTTCCAACGGGCCTCAAGTTTGCGTTTTGCAGTGGTTTGTGCCATCTCTCTGCGCTTGGCTTTTGCAGCTGATATCAGCAATGCAAATGCCACCCGAGCAGCTATTTGGAGTTCGCCACCCGTTAGCTGCTTCATAACACCCCGGAAAATCCTGTCTGCCGTAGTGGCTCAGCCATTTGGCAACGTCTGGCATTCCCGTCCTATGCATCCAGGACACTCCTAAGGCCATCGTGGAACACGGTTCCCTTGAGCCTGTTAAGTGCAGTGTGATGACTACCGCCATTGCAAAGGCCTTCGATCGAGCCTGACCACACGGAAGCCGCTTTCGGGAAGCTCTCATCTGAGTCTTCCGTCTGATGTCAGCAGATGTGGGCGAGTTGCTTTACAGCTTGCTCAACAGAGTTGAAGGCACGAGCGTCCATGTAGTTTGCTGTCCAAAGACGGATGACTGGCTGAGCTCCCATGCTTGCGGCCGCACGTTGCTCAGCCATTTCCATGTAATTGCCAGGCCCAGGTTCCAGCGCCTCCGCACATCACGTGCTGAGAAAATCTAATAAGAGGCAGACGGGTAAATCAATGCCAGGCACTGGTGCGGGTGGCGACAATCCGGACGTTCTCCCTGACGGCGCCACTCGGGTGCTCTTTGGGTCGCGATCTCACAGCACTGCCCACACACCCAGCTGCACGTCCTCTCCGCTGGGAAAAAAGGGAAAGGCAGGAGAAACCCTGTGTTTTTACAGACATAAAACTGCTGGTGAACACACATTTTTTTTCCCAGTGTTTTAGGCTGCTTAATTCCAAAATACAGCATAAATAAAGGAGTTTGCTTTCATTTATTTATGTAGCTGATGCTTTTCTCCACCATCTTTGCAAACACATTTAGAGCTCAGTCAGTTATATGTAGCACTGCATTTGGTACACTATTAACCCACTTACATTTGGTGTGCTTAACTGAGGGAAAGCACGGTAGAGGTGTGCAGCAGAATGTGGGATTTGAACCAATGTCCTTTGTGTGCAAAGCTTTAGCGTTCACCTCCATGCCACCCGCTGTTGGACCTTGCATATCTGCCCACCATCCAGGCTGGCTGACTGTTGCCCTGTGTGCTTCTTGACATTACAGGTTACATCCAGGACTACATCACACCATCCGTGTACCAGGGCGAGAAGAAGATGGAGCTCAAACTGGCCTCGGCTGTGTCGGAGCCCATCTACACTCAGGTGAGCGGCGGGGGGGAGGAATACTGCGATCCCGACATGGAGCACCCAGACAGCCCTCAGTCGGGCATGACAGGGAGCGGCTTCCTGAGCGGCGAGGCCGAGGCCCTCACAGAGGGCTACACCATGGACGCCTTCTTCATTTCGGACGGGCGTTCGCGGAGGAAGGCCGATGGCGAGGGGCGCGGCAGTGGTGGCGGCGGACGGGGCAGCGTGGACACCAGAGAGTCGAGCGCAGGCAGCGGAGCCAACCCACGGCACACCTGCAACGAGTGCGGCAAGACGTACGCCACCTCGTCCAACCTGAGCCGGCACAAGCAGACGCACCGCAGCCTGGACAGCAAGATGGCGCGCAAGTGCCCCACCTGCAGCAAGGTGTACGTGTCCATGCCCGCGCTGGCCATGCACATCCTCACGCACGACCTCAAGCACAAGTGCGGCGTGTGCAGCAAGGCGTTCAGTCGGCCGTGGCTGCTGCAGGGCCACATGCGCTCGCACACGGGCGAGAAGCCGTTCGCCTGCGCCCACTGCGGCAAGGCCTTCGCCGACCGCTCCAACCTGCGCGCCCACATGCAGACGCATTCGGCCTTCAAGCACTACCGCTGCAAGCGCTGCAACAAGACCTTCGCCCTCAAGTCCTACCTGAACAAGCACTACGAGTCGGCGTGCTTCAAGGGCTCCGCCGACGAAGACGAATCCGGCTCCGAGAACTAGGGTGCGAGAGCAAGCGGGACAGCGGCCCGTTTCTCCCTTTTATCCCCCCCCCCGCCCTCCTCCTCCTCCTTCTCTGCCCTCCGCGCCTTTTATTCCCACCTGCACCCACCCCTTTTTTTAAGAAAGCAATATTTTCACTGAGATTACATTGGGAAAAACAGTAATAATGACAAAGACGACCACAAACGATGCTGGATTTTTTTGGAACAACTGCTACACGCCCACAAAAGCATACACAGACACACTTATACACGTTATTTACGAGGCCTCGCATGTGAATTTTTATCAATTACTATAATATTAATGACAATAATGCTAATAATATTTAGATTCCTGATATTTTATAGCAAATAATACCGAGAAAATGAAAAAAATATACGTGAAATACAGCCACAGTGTTTTTGTTTTCTTTTCTAGGACAAAAGAATTGACCTCTTGTATTTTTATGCTGCTTTTTTTTGCTAAGAATTGAATTCTTTTGCAACAGCCGACAAAATCTTTTTAAGAAAATGTGAAAATTGAACTATGACAGTATTTGCAAAAAAAAAGAAAAAAGGCCATTTAAGTCAAAAACGACTACATTGTGTGACAGATATTTACTTCAATATGTATTTTTTAAAATTTCCATTATTGATATCATTTGTAAGTATTATTTATTGTGCCAATCATTGCTTTGTCGAGACTTTGTAACTGCGGGTTTTGCATGGACTGTAAATATTTCAGGCTGTAGGTTTCGGGTGGTAAAAAACGGGAAAACAATCAACGCATCAAGCAAGAAGCTTTTCACAAAGGTGAAGCAGCGTTCCGAATTACTCAGATGAGTATAAACTGTTTTACAAAGGAAGGCAAATTTAGGATCCAAGGAAAATCAAATGTTTTGGGAGCATTCCCAGGGGTGACAAGAGGGTTGAGGGTGTCTTGCCCCCCCCCCCACCTCCACCCCTAACAGTTCAGACAAGCCCAGCACCCCCCCAGTATTTGTACATAACTCTGGTGAGTGTTAATGGTTATATTTTTGCCCCCCAGTACAAATACAGGTTGTTTTGTCACCAAGTAGAAGCCCATTCCAGAGCCAACTGCCAGTGCAGTCGTTCTTTGCTCCTGACACTGACTTTGGACCTCTTTCTAGAAAATTCTCCCAGTTTGCAAGTCCAGCTTGATCATAAGAGGGGCCTTTAATCCACACGTAAAATACTTGCCATTTCTGGGTAAGTGCCAAACCAAAAAACCCGTAGGGAGCAGCGAAGCGTGGCGACTCTTCCAGTCAAGGAGACCTTCTCAGTTCTTCCGATGTCGCGTCGCTCTGCTCAGAACTGTCCTCCGCGGCCCCCTGTGGTCCCCTCGGGTCTCCGCCACAGAGGTGCACAGGTGAGCAGAGCTTGTGTGAAGTTACCTCAGAAGACAAAGGTACAAACTTACAGACCCTCAGTTACAAAGGAACTGTCCTGTCGTTTTGTGTTCTCACTTTGCTGAAAGCGCTTTCCGCCTTGGATGAACAGCATCCTCCCTTGTAGCGTGTTATCTCTGTACGTACATATTTATTTATGCATTTATTTATTGTACTTATTCACTCATTTGTTTATGTATGCATTATTTATTTATGTACCTATTTATTTATTTATTTATTTATTTATGGACGTGTTTAATATTTATTGCCATCGAACAAAAATGACCTTGTAAGATGCTGCTGATCTTCAAAGAAATTGTTTATATGCATGACAAACTGTAGAAAGTCCTTAGGACTTTAGTATTAAAGAGGAACAATGTACAATGTATTATGGTGTTTGAAACAAATGGACGAAATTGTTTCATGGGCAATAAGTTCTTTGGTACAGCGACTGATTTGTGAAATCACGGTTGACCTGTTTGCAGATGTTAGCGGGCAATAAATTAAACTGAGAAAAAGAATCCTCCATCATGTTGTTTCCCAGAAGAGATTGGCCAGTGTTCAGCATGAGGGACCAACCAGTCCTGCCCTTTCACGCTTTACAGAAGACGCAATAATTCCAAGTGCAATAACTGCAACTCTTTTTGTTGTGTGATGAACACAGATGCAACTGTTTATTGTTCTGCAAGCCAGGCTAACGTTTTTGTGGCCCGTAGCCTGTTTTTTATTTGAAGAATTTATAAATATTCACAAGCCCAGGAAGAAAGTGAATTGTGCTGATTTCCATTAAGAGATGTAATACATCAAAATGAGAGAAAAACACTGCCGGTGCGTCGCAGGGGTAACAGATGAATGTCCGATGTCGGCCTCCCTGCCTTTCGCGGAAGGGCATCCGAGGTCAGATCTCTAATGGTCACTTCAATGTACTTTGGCACTGATCGCTTGACAGGCAGTAAAGGCGGGGAGAGTGGACTCAAAGTACGGCAGCTGCCACATTGCAAAGCGAATTTGTTGATGGATTTCGGGGGAACTAATGGCACGAAATCGCCGACCGAAATAAAATATGTGAAAATGTAAGTGCATCCACTGCACAGGTCAGGTACCGGAATCTGGTGGGAAACAACAGCAGGCCTCATTTGGGTGCTTCCGTTATTGTGGGAGACAGGAAACAAGTTTAAAAATTAAACAAGTCCTCTGAGCAACTCAGGGAATATGAATAATTTAGTCCGGTGAAGTGTACGGCACTTAGACCACCAGCTCTGCTCTCTCTCCTCAAACCACGCACACTTTTTTCTTTGTATAGAAACAACCGGCTTGAAAAGGTGGAGAAGACAAGCAAATTTATTTAAATCAAATTTTGACGTTTCAAACAAACAATTCGCATTACTGGAAATTTCCGTCTATTCAGCAAGGTGACGAACGTGGCGTGCAAGCAACTGATGTGGAGAGCACAGTGGCGATAAAGGATAAATAAAAATGTAGTACAGGTGGAACATTGGTTGTGCCTGGTAAACCCGTCAAAATCCAAGATAGATTTGTAAGGAGTAATAATGGTTCTAATGAAAGTTGTGCTTTTTCTGCTGTAAAGTTTATCTAGAAATTGCTTTCTGATGTTAAGGAAACACTTCCCTTTTTTCACTGGTCTGAGCTTTTGAATTGTAACGCTGGAAGCGCAGTGAGATGAAGGCAGCGGATCTATCTGTTTGCTGCTTTTCAAAGACGTATTTGCGCATCTGTGGGGAGAAAAGACAGGATTTTACAGGCGCAAATAAAAAGTGAGCGGACGAGCGGCACACGGACAGTAATGGAGTCCGTCCAGCGACCTCTAGGAGGAGAAGGTCGAGCGCCGGCGGCCAAATGCACCGTCAGCGTTCTGCATATTCTAATAGATGACACAATCGAGCTAATGGCTTCTCCTCGAACCTGGAGGGAATGCTTATGAGTTCGCCTTGCCTGCTCTCCACCGCCACCCACCTGCCTGCATTTAACTCCTGAGACTTTCACTGCCTGGACCCCGTGGTCGCCGTGTCAGAAGCATTTCAGCATCATTATGAATGACAGGCCCTTATGACCTTCCTAAACCCTTAGTTTTAACCAAAACCCTTGGGTAAACAGAACACCTTTCCTATTTCATTCTGTTCTCCAAAAGCGTAAGATACGGTTAGGAAAAAGATATATTTTGCAAACCAATCTGATGTAAATGTTCCCTGGCTTTTAAACTGCACTACACTTAAAACTGTCTTCATTACTTCCCATGAGGAAAACACCAGAGGCAAATAATTGTTTTATTTCTACTCTTTATTTAGCTGGAGGCAGCGAATAATGTACTTTTTCATCGCTGTCAGCTTGTAACCTTGAAGGTTGCTGGTTTGAATCCTGCCCTTGCTGAGCTTCCTCTGTCAAGGTACTTACCTTAACTGACACAGTAACAATACCCAGCTGTATGTGGATAAATGGGTAAATCGTGGTAATGGTGATTACCTAACACTGCGTGTAGCTTGGGACACCTGTGCCAGCTGGCAATGAGTGTTTTATTTCTGACTAAAAAGCAATACTGCGTACACACAAATAAGCTCCGCTCAAAGGATTTTGAGGTTTGTTTGATAAAGCGGTGCATGAATGTGAACAGCAGGAATGGAGGATGGAATATCAATCGTTGTTAAATCGAACCCTGAGCTTCTGTTGCACTAGCAAGTTGTGCTAAGATCAGCCACAGCACAGAACGATAACAAAGAAAATCATTGTTCCTCTTTAAATCTGCCTTGTAAATATATGTATATACTCCACAGCAATAATATGACAATGCATGTAATTTTTTTTGTTGGTGTTTGCCTTTTTTATTCCTTTTTCTGGGATTCAGATAAATACAGGTACCAGTTGCAGTTGGGGTGACAATGCAAATCAGGGACAAACTTAAAAGGCGTCCGCAGGCCAGTGTTACCGCAACAGGTCAAACCCCTCGTGCGACTCTCTATTCTGGGAGCTCTGCTTATGTTTTCTCTCCTGTTTTTCTTTCTTGCTTTTCTTTTGTGTATGTGCCCAGCTTGGCTGCGCAATGATGAAAAGTGCCAAAAAAGTACAATTTCCATAACAAAAGCCTTCAACATATGGCAGGCCGCTTGAGTCCTTCCATATGCTTCCCAAAAGTATAGATTCACAGTTCTAACTGTCGTCCTGTCCTCTCTGTCTTTCCCTCGATTTCCGCCAAGGGTAACGAAACTTAAGCCATGATTGCAGGAGGGAGTCTTTATTTCTGTTATTTTCTGCTACTTTTATCAATTATGATGATGATGATGATGATGATGACGATGATACCAATAATAAGAATGGTAATAAAATACAATAGCACAAGCAAACAATGGGTCCTCCTTATTCTCCCTGTGTATGACATGCAATTAAACATTTTAGAAATTCCAACTTTCAAGATTGAAGCTGTTGAACGCTGAGTTTACCAGTGTACGCCAGAGTAACATGCTGGTGTCCCATATGGGATTAGCATGGTTAAAGATGCAAAGACCCTGGGAGACAGACCTCACCACCTTGGGGGTCCAACCAGTCTGTTGACCAACTCTGTTGTGTGTGTGTGAGCGAGAGAGAGACCTGTTTGTGGCTGCTGATAAGCCAGAATCGCTGTTAGTGGAGGATAATTACAATAAAATTAGACAGACAGACAGACAGACAGACAGATAGATGGGTGGATGGTGTGGTAAAGTGTGTAAGTTGTTTTGTCTGTCTGGTTGAGAGGAAGGTCACATTCACAAAGCAATACTCAGTGTTATGTGCGTCAGTTATATCACGAGAACGCTAAAAAAAAAACATGAAACAACCGCAGCATCATACAGTATTCTTGCGTAAGAGTTAGTGAAACATAAAGCGGTACTGAAGTCAAGGCATCTGTTCAAACGCTATTAAGCCATTCTTGATCATTAAGTTTTAATGGAACATTGATTTTATGCTGGAACCCATCTTAAAGTCTTTTGCCATGACTGAAAAGAGAGCAAAAATATGGAACAAAATAAAAATGAATCATGGAAGTAGATGGGGATCATTATTCTCAGCTCCTCTTGATTAGTTTCCAGGGAATATACAAGACTTGAATTCAATCGGCAGTGTCCTTCAGTGTCCTAGAGCAGAAATAAGTCGGCACAGTGAGCTGCTGGAAGGACTGGGGGAGGGAACTTCCATCTAGGCCTCATGTTCACGCAAAGAATTAATCGCTGAATGGGGAACCAGCATATGGAAAATGCATTTATGTGCCATAAAAATACTATAGAGCCAAGATTTACTTATGAACTACATTACCTACATATTACAAAATGATACAGGTACATGTAAATGTCATTATTAATAGTCTTATTAATATTAATTTTTACTTTTCAGATTCTGGACTGGCAGGAGCTACAGTTTCATGTAGGACAGTATTAGTGTAATAAATAGTTTAGCACAGACTGCCTTAAAATGGGAAATTTACTAAAATAACTTGTAGGAAACCAAACTTGATCCTCCGATTCCCACAAAAAGGGCTCTGAGTATTTTGGAAACATGCCAGCAAGCTGTCTGCCTCAAATCACTTGGTGTTCAGTCCATTCAAAAGAATGGGTACTTCTGGGGTTGGCGCACCACCCCATTTAACATGTTTTGATTTTTTTAAGACAAAAAAATTGCATGCGGTCATGTAGTCTGGGTCTTTCGTAACATTTCTGAAGTACATTCACTGGCTATTTACTCCAGTTATATATTTACACCCCCAGTTTTGTGATACTGGGTCCTCTGCTTGGCATAAAAAAAGTAATACTAATTTGCATGCATTTTTTATAATGCAAAAATTAGAATTTTTTCTGTTTTTAAAATATTAGCAATTTTTATTTTCCAGGCTGTGACATCACCCTGCCCCTTTACAACTGCATAGACACCCAAAAACAGTCACCGTCTTTAGTGGCGTATTTGTGTCAGTTTGAGCTGCTTAAAGCACCGTTCTGACTATTTTACTTATCCAGATCATCCTATGCACGCTGTAATGTTTTCTCACCGGCATGTTATAGTCCTTTGACTTTTTTCCTTTGTGAAAAGGCCTGGCAAAAAATGACTTTCCGACAGAACCATAGTTCTGTAGAGTATGTTTACCAAACTTGCTGTTGTGCTGGGTGGACAGTGCTATCTAACATAGCTGTACAGGTGTGGCCTTCTTCATTTGTGCAAGAGCTGCCAGTAAGAAGTGTGCATTGATCCGAGATGCTCCTTCCTGTGTGTCTGAGGGACGCTGTGCCACATGTGTCTGGCTCCTGATCTCTTCGGTCAACATTTGACTGACGCTCAAGCTGGGCTTAGACAGTCAGGAGCCTGGGTCTACAAAGGCTTCCTGTGGAGGAGCTCGACCCTCGCCAGCAGCTCACACTAATTTCTGCCAAGGTGTTGTTTCTGCTGAGGATGTACACGACTCCATTCAGTCCTCACAGAACTGGTCTGTGCTTGACCTCTGGACTTGGACCCATTCAGCTAAACCTGTTGTCAGTATCAGGCATCAGAATGTGATTAGACAGATATATATAGAAAAATTACCAGATGCACTGCTGTTGTCACTGTGTTGAAAGCTTTTTTCTTTGCACTGTTCTAACGGTGCGACAGGTTTGACAAAATGCAAAGCATTTCATTCAAAAGACTGACAGAGGAAAAAATGTATACAGATAGTTCTTGCTAATGCACAAAAATACATCTATCTTACTCATTTCTACTTTTATCCACATTTCAATAAACATAGTGACATCTCATGAGAAAAGCATGAAGAACAGCTGTGCATCAGAACTCTGATTTTACTCTACATAAAGTATTTGAACGCTGCACTTTTTTTGATTGTTTGTGGTGCTACTGCAACACCATTATATGGTTCAACATGCAGAAGACAGGTGTGCTGTGTGCATCTTTGACCATAGTGCCCCCTGTTGGCCAGACCTGCACTATAAGCCTGTGCGCTTAACTATCTGCAATGATGTAAAATCCTAGTCTGCAGTTTTTTTGGAAGGCAGTTGCTAGTTGTGCTACCTTCATTGGCATCTCATATTATGAAATTTCTTGATGTTGATAAATATGAATGTTTTCCATTCATTTAAGAATTTTTTAAAAGTTACATTTTCTTCATTTTCTGGTTCAAATGTTTCCTGTGGAGCGACTGTGACCTGCATTTCCATGTCCAGTCATTAGTTGGCAGTAAAGAGCATCCAAACAGAGTGTTCAGGTCCTTTTCACAGGGTGCATTATGGGAAACAAGGAGAACCACGCACAAACAAACGCATAATCCATTAATTTTTAAAAATAAATTGGAAAACAACACATTAAACGGTAAGCAACATGGGAAAGCAATAAAACAACACAAGAAACAGTGCATCGATAAACTATAAATCCATGTAAAAGCAGACGAATTTACACACAAATTAAAACATGGGATTTTCAGTTACTATTTTGTTTTCTGCCCTCTTATTTTCTTTGCATAGGAAGATTTAAATTTTTGGGTTGCTAATTTTCTCACCACTTTCCCCTGCCATCACCAATTTGCTTTTACAAATGTTTTTGGGATTCCTTCTTTGCTTTAGCATTAAGGCTTCTTCTGTGCTTCTTGCTTTAGTGCGTGTTTGTGAGTGAAAGCGGCACTTTCATTGGTTATTAGATTAACGTTTTAATCTCATTGGCCAGTCACCAACATCTGGACCCGCCTCTGCGGGACCATCATTGGTCATTTCATTGGTCATTCAGTATGAGTAGCTGCTAAGCCATGCGGTACTGTTCAGTTTCTGGGAATCATAGCTCATTGTGTCTTGTGGAAGAAGACATTTTGCAAAGACATAAAAAAAATAAAATAAATAAGAGTAAAACAACAGCAAACATAGAAGTATTCTGTCCTACATCAGCACGAGCCACATATCAACTTAACATATACTGTACAGGTCCAGCTCACCTCCTTCCACAATATAATAGTCAGGTGTCATTTTGAGAAGTGTGCAGCTTTACTTTTGGTACCACTCATTCAGTCAACACCCCTCCCTGTTTTCCAAACATATTTTGCCTGCATGGAGTGTGCATTTTCCTCTCATGATCCCCTGGGCTTCCTCCAGGTGCTCCAACACAAAGATGTGTTTCAGGTGAACTGGTGACTCTATGTTGCCTTTAGTGTTTTACTAAATATGTGTGATAAATAAATAAATGCACATATAAATGTGTTTAAAAAACTGCTCTGTTAAGCAGATACTTACAAGTACATCCGAGTCCAGTTTAGTGGACCAGACCTTTGGTATACAGTTTTGCAGAGTATTCACTTAGCTCTAGTTGTATAACACCAGTTAAGGCAAAGAACAGCACATATACACAGTCATGTGAAGGTGTAGGGTATTATTTATTATTATTTATGTGTTGTACTGTATTATTTGTCCACATCTTCTACTCCTTGTAAAAGCTTGCTATTTCCTCACATTTCTTCATAGCACCGCGCACTTGGATTTTTACATCCAAGCTCAGCTGCCTTGTTTTGAGGTTCAAACATTCGTAGTAGGTGTAGCCACTGACCTCTACAGAGCGATGTAGGACATCCACTGCTTGTAGTGGAGCTGCCAGTGAAGGGCAAGGGGGACCACCACCATCATCAGCGACCTCTTCTGTGGGTGGTGCAGCAGCAGACAGGCTCCACCTGGTGACTGAAAAGAGACAAGTCACAGTGGTGGTGGTGTGCCAGTTGAACTGATTTAGGGTTGCCAAAGGGACAAACTAAGTGTCCACTTAACTGATGTCATTAACAGGACTATGTGCTAGGGGCCTGGAAGATTTCATCCACTAAAGCAAATTATTAATTTATCAGATGTCCACTTATTCAAATAAGTCACTTTGAAGTAAATAGGACCAAAATGGTACCATGGACACAGTATCCACTGTAGTTTAGTGTAGCGCATCTGGTACTGTAAGCAGCCTTAGGTGAATCTGTCATAAATGAATAATCCTTATAGTCAATGAAAAGGCAGTGAGCCCTGCACAAGCACAAAAGATTATGGCAGCAAGACAACATGAACAAGTGAGCTTTTATGCTACCATGCATGTGACAGGAATGTCTTTTTACACGTAAAAGTGTCTTAAAGAGAAGAAAAAGTGTTCAGCATAAAGCCCAGTAGCCCAAGGAAAGTATGGCAAACAACAACAAAGTCATCTGTGGCTTCTTCAGAAGAGAACTGCAGAACTTTGAATCTTGAAATCATCACCATTTGCATTCTATGCCTCTCAATTTATTTATTTTTTTAGACTTTATTGTTGATTTTATTTAATATCTGTAAAAAAGCGACACATCCCTGCCGATTCCCAAAGTGCCAGAATTATAATTGTTAAGTATCCTTTAAAACCTGACAACTTGTCTTTGCGTTCTTGTGCACAGCTTCTAGCACTTCATCTAAAAAAAGCTCATTAAAGCCCGTCGATTCTTCCTGGTTTAATCAAGTGTGACTGCCAAGCTCTTTAGCTTTGCTGTTCTTGATGTTTTGCGCTGTTTATACAAAACCCATCTGTTTGCAGCGCACTCCGCTAGCAGAAGGTCTACCTCTCCCTTATGCTTCTCCTTTTGATGTGCTGTCAAAAGCGGATACTCGGTCCTGCGAAATCCCATCTTCACTTTTCCAGCCCGCGTCTCGGTAAAGCAAAGTCAAAGAGGACAGCGGTCGACCGCTTGAGCTGCACCCAAGCGCTGTGCTCCGCCACACAATTAAATCTGAAAAGAGCAAACAAACAAAAAAATGAAGAAAAACGCAGTAGGCAAGGAGACGATTAACTGTCCTCCCCGTCTCCGCTCTTCTGTTTTTCCCCTTTTTCATCCCAAAGGCTTAATGATGTTCACGTCTGCGATTAAACTGTAGTGCTTGCCGAATGTGAGCAGCAACTGCTGCCATGCTTTCATACCGCTGCTAATTAGCCCTGGGAATGAAGACTAACACAGAGCCTCCCAAAGTTCTAGTTTGTGTCTTTGTTTGTTCAGCACTGCTGTAGGTTACCGTTGTCAAGTCCCATCGAATCCATCTCGACTTAGGTTGACTCTACGGACAGCTGCCCTGCACTGTGTTCAGCCTTCAGCCATGAGGCCTCCATAGCTGTGGTTATGGCGTCAATCCACCGCATCACAGGTCTTCATCTTTTTTGTTGACCTTCAACCTTTCCAAGCACGACATCCTTCTCCAACGTTCTTTTTCTTCGCATGATGAAGTATGAAAGTTGAAGCTTTGTCGTCTAAGCTTCCAGGATGAGCGCAGCTTTGATCTCCTCCACTACCAATGGTTGATTTTTGGGCTGCCCATGGTATACGCAAAATTCTCCACCAACACCATGACTCGAAGGTGTTGACTTTCTTCCTGTCCTTTTTCTTCACTGGGATCCTTATGAAAGGGTCCTTCCACTAAGGGGATGGTTGTTCATGAGCGAATCACCGTTGATTTTAACTTTCTTATGTATAATGCCTATACATGTTGGAGTTTTTGAACCACAGCATCTCCAGGATTTGGCCCATGTCATGTCTGCACGCAGCGCCTGTTGTTGTTTCATGAGGCTGTGGGCCAGGCTTAGGCCACGCTGCGTTACGGCACGGGAAACAGAAGCATTTGTGTGGGTTTTCCGTGTGCGATGACAGTTTTGTGAGATGCACAATATAGGGTAGGCGAGTGCCAAATTAACCGCTGCATCCATGTCTTTATGTAATAAAAAACCCCGCACACACAGTTTTGAGCTATCTAAGAAAAGAGAAGTCCAGCTATATTATTGTTAACCATTATTAACTAACACCTTTCTCCAAGACAAACTACAATGTTGGGTTTGCATAGTAAGCAACGTTCTTCCTACTTTGCATCACAAAGAGAATCTCAACCAATCAGAAACAGCAGTTTATAAAAATCACAATTGATATAGCAGATTTAAAACTGCTAATTCATTTAGCTACTTCTCCTCAAAGCAACTTACATTCATTCCATAAATCCATTATCATAAACCACTTTAGCCTGGGGAGGGTCATAGAGGAATGGAGCCCATCCTGGAATCACCAGACACTGGGTAGAAGACTATATTCTAGATGGAACACTAGTTTTACACATACACACACACACACACACACACACACACACACACAGAGTATATTTTTTTCTTAAAGTTTTAAATTGCTTTGAATAAATACATCAGCAGCAACACATACTGTAAACAATAATAGTGCATTATTAAGGAAGCTGTCTCACATACAACATTATACAAGGCATGGAAAATATATTAAACCCACAGAAAGATGTGGTTATGTGTCAAAGAGACAGAGGCTACATTAATTTTTTTTTTTTTTTTTTACAGAAGTATCCTGTCTTTGGAGCTTGAGATGTGCATCCGCATTATTAAAAATAATTGCCCCAGTGTGGTCAGAAGAGGCCAGCAGTGATAAATTACCCCCAGAACGTGAAATTTCAGAAATAGATTCAGCTGTATAATGAGGCCTAACAGCTTGTCCCAGTGTCATTAATAAAGCCTGTCGGAATTATGAATGCCTTCATCTCACCCCGGAGTCGGTTTAAAAAGTGAGAATCTCAGTCGAAATAATTATCACTTTAAAAGCACATCGTCAGTTTAAGGCAGAGGCATAAATAAAAATAGCTCATCCCCTCCTGACAGCTGACAGGTATTTTTTAAGGCTGCCTGCAGTGAAAATGCACGGCTAAAAATTATGGACAAAATGTGTTCTTCTGGATATTTTCTCAATCGCACTGCATATGTATTTTTTGCACCTGGCATAACATTGCATAGTTAAGCGGTTTGATTTAGCGGCAGGAGTGACTTCCGATGGTCACGAGCTAAGTGCTCTTGGGATCAAAAAAACTCTTGCGGGTGTGAAGCTTTTGAACAACTGGGACTGTTTCGCAACCTGGGATTCATCCTCATGGAGGAAATGTTCCCAGATTCAAGGGTCTCCAGTGGGGGTCCCGTGAGGTGTGGTACACGGACGGTTTTGTTCCAGCTGAGCGCTTAAGCACTTGATTGAACCAATTAATTCTTAAATTAGCCTCTTCTGTCTCAGCCTGAGACTGTTGGTAGTTCGGTGCTCGCCGGAGACACGGCCCGCACAGCCAGCTCTGCAGAGCCAGAACCGCAGAAACACAGATGTGGACGGAAATTCAAATTAAGGGAAAGATACTGGCAAATATTCTTTCGGAGATAAAGCCAAAGCAACATGTCTGTAAGGGGCTTCGATAGCAGCCAAGTGGGTGCGATCGCTGACAGCTTGACACCTTCCACACTGAGCTTCTCGACTCTCCATTGCCTCCCAAGAGACCACATGAGTGCATAAAGAAATTCAGCTACTTTCCATTATAATGGGTGCTGGGAGAGGTGGTCCATTTATTGCATGTCATGAGGTTCTTCAGTAACAAATAACATTATTGTTTCCTGAGTAAAGACAATAGGTGCACAGCAGAGTACAAACTGATGTAATTACACAGTCAGCACTTCATCATTAAAATGAGACAAATCCCAAAAACCAATCTAAATATCTTGGAGATCTTTCATGTGTGCTTCTGTTTTGAACTGTGATACTTTGGTAAAGACACAGTTGAATAAAGGAAAAAAAAGCTAATTTCGCTGAGAATTGTCTAAACCCCAGGAAATAATATGTGTTATTAAATCTTTTGTATGAGGAAGGGTTTGAGTACAGATGGAGAATACTTCATATTTCATTGAAATATCTTAAGATATTTGTTCCTTCTCCCTCAGTGCTAAGGTTGTTTTGCTGATTTGCTATGGTTATTTTATAAGTTCCCAATCAATATCTTCAAATTTTGCTGCTAACATATTCCTCCCTATAAATGCCCAATAAAGTCAAGCAGAGTCTTACTGAAGGTGAACAGTTTAACTGCTAGTTGTAAAAATACAGATGCGCAAATTGTCAGGAAGATCCATTTGAGATGGACATCTATATTTTCTGAACCAAATGACATAAAATGAATATTCTGAGTATGCTTATATAGATTAATATTAGTTCTGCTCCATTTCACTTTCACACTGTTTCATTTTGTCCAGACTGCCTCATTAGTTCAGCGTAGTCTAAAACGTGTTCAGTTCAGCGTAGTCTAAAACAAAAATTTGTACCACTTGCACCAACTTTTAAATTTCTTTCAAATTCGAAGATGGACATTTCCAAGGTAGCACTAATAAGACGTACGCCCGTTGTCATGGCAACAAAGTCTTTGCATGTCTTGGAAAGGTAGCTGGCGCAAGCTCACTTTTATGAAATTCCTTTGAAGGAAAAATGCACCGCTGCGACGTGTTTAGCTGAGGAGGTCTGTCACCCGCCAATCCATCTCGCTTTTTCTTCTCATCCAGCTGCAAAACTAATTGCAGTGAAAAATTATAATGACTATTTGCTTGGTTCGGTGATGTGCTAGTGTAATAGTTTCAGCCATAAGGCGCTGTTTTGGAGGCAAAGGGTGCCGGATTCTGTCCTGGCTGCTTGCTAGAGTTTCACTTAGTGCGCTTTACACTGAGTTGCTCAAAATAAGATAAAACAGGGAAATAAAAAGAGGACAGAAGAGACACAAAAAAAACCCTTGGCATCACCCTTCTCTGTCATGTCTTTGTGGATTAGACTGCATGCAATAACTGGAAGGGGGCTGCACGCGCAACTGTTAGATGCAGACAGGGCCTCGTTGTTTCATCATCTGTGGGAGCTTATCTGACAAACAGTGAATTAGTATCAACCCAAATCCTTCATTTACTATTTAACTTTTTTTAATTTAAACATTAGGTTATGGAACATCTTCAAAGAAGACAGAGAGTACATAATAAATTATGCATAGGTATGGAAACACGGATGTCTCCCAGGTGTATTTTTCCACTACTAAACTGACTGTGATGTTTTAATTTAATGTCCATAGGAGCCAGTATTTATGATCACAGAATAAATCAGCTGAGGTGGCAAAATAATTATAAATCATAAATGAGACTATGTAATAGTTAAACAGTAGATAAATAGAAAACACTCCAAAGCATGTTTTTATTGGATACGAAGGAGAAGAAACATTAAAAACATTGAGAAATATGAGTGAGAAACATTACAAAAATGAACTGAAAATAACATGGGTGGCCATCGGCTGTCTCATATGTTTATCATCATTGCTTGCTGTCGTTGCTAGAACTCACTTTTCCTTTCCTGACTGCGGCAGGTCGCTAAAGCGCGTTTCTGTGGGCACGGGCGTTGTGCGCATGCGTGCGTCGGCACCACTTCCGTGTGCGGCTGCAGACGCGGCCCCCAGCGATGATCAGGGCGGCGGGCGCGCGTGTTCGCGCGGGCTTCCGTGGTGCGGCGATGGAGGGCGACCGCGGGGGTTCCGTTCATTCGGGGGGCATCACTGAGGTTCACAGCGTGCCCATGAACGTCATCATCCGGCCCATCCCTCCGGTGCTGGACGAGGACAAGGTGCAGAGCTTGATGGACACCATACAGGTACGAACGGGGTAAAACCGTGGTACTTTAGGGCGAGAGGTTTATACGTGTTGGTCTGTTTGGACAGCAGGATGTTGTTAGTGTGCCAGGTCAAGCTAAGGACCGCCTTCGTAGGCACTACTACAGCAGGGGGGGATTCGACCCAATACTTGTGGAAGTGCAGGATCACAGACCAAACCGTTAACCTCCCCCCCGCTGCTCCCGGGCTGCAACCCGCAGTTGTAACGCAGCTGTGTTGTCTGCGTTTCCACAGGACCCCACGGGGGTCACCAACATACCCCCCATCGACGTACTGTGGATCCAGGGCAGAAGGGGCGGGAACTACTTCTACTCCTTTGGTGGATGTCATAGGTTCGCGGCCTATCAGAGACTCAACATGGCAACCATCCCGGCGAAGATCATTAAGTCCAACATTTCGGACCTGCGCACCTACCTGGGTGCTTCGACTCCTGACCTTCAGTGAGCAGCTAGAGACATCACATGCGAGGGAGAGAAATACCTCACTGGTGGGCTGGAACGCCAGCGAACCGATTCCCTTCTGGAAGGACGCATGGTTGGGGGAAGGAGGGAGAAACGTCTCAGCACATAGAGCCCTTTCTGTTACTCGCACCTGTGGCTGGAGGTTCGAGGAGGGCAGCCGTAAAGTGGTGTGCAGTCAGCACATAGGGAAAATAATTTTATAGTCAATACTTATTTGAACATTAATACAGGCAGTCTGAAGGTGGTGCTAAATTGCCTGAAGTAAGAGTGTATGTGTGTGTGTGTCTGTGTGTAAGAGAGGGAGGTGACGCTGTCCCGTGAATGTAATGCACAATGTAGCCAATAGGAGGCACCCTTGGCCTGGGAATTCATAAGATGTAAACCCCCCCCCCCCCAAAACCAAGATAATGTCACCAAATAATATAAACTTCTATTCTCTAGGCCCAAATAAAAAAAAAATGTATTTTTTATGTAATATGGTAATGTGCTTTATAATCTGTCTGCTACTCATCAGGGTGTAGGAATTCTTTCTGGAGTTTTATAACCTTTACATGGGTCTCCATTTGTGTGTGTGTGTGTGTGTGTGTGTGTTGCTTAGTCCTAGCCCTCTCCCAGCCCCAGTATGTCAACTCTGTGTGTGTGTGTGTGTGTGTGTGTGTGTGTGTGTGTGTGTGTGTACATGTACTTGAGACAGGATGTACATGGGGTCAGGTGTCATGAGAACTGGGCGCTGCTGCACTCCAGACTGTACAGGACTCCCGCATCCCCCCGCCCCTTATGGGAGTGTGTAAAAAGCAAACTCGCTGCATGACAGGAGCACTATTTTAAGACTGGGCTGGAGATGCACCTCCTTCAACAGAACACACTCTGCTCTCTAGCATGTTCACTGCGGAGGTGGTGAACATAACATCTGCACCCTGAGTGATGTGCACCTACTGAGGGAAGATGAAGAATTTGTTTTGTCAAAAGGCAGTTATAGACTGCTTGATGCAACCTAGAAAACTCCCTACATTAATCATTTAGCCGTGTCACCAAAATGACAGTACATTGCTTTTGCTGCATTAAGCCCTCAGCCTCCATTACCGCTTCTTTTCCAGTTCCATCTGTTCCAGTCTCGCTAATCAAGGCCCCGTCTGGACTGTCCAAAGCCGGCTTATTTGCATTGTTTTCATTGATGTCTTTTATCTTTATCTTTTTTGCATCAAATGTTGAATTCATGCATTAATCACTTTGACTGTCCTATATATTTATGTTTTGTTTTTAGGATCTATATATAACAGCCACGTGCAGTTAGACAAATAAACCTGCCTAAACACTTTTTACCTAATTCTAAAACAGTTGATGTTGTCATTTATAACAGGTGGTACGGTATGTACAGTATAAAACATTTTGCCTTGTTTATGCCCCCACCAGCATTTAGATAAATAGGTTAAATAAAAAGTTAAATGTGGTGATGGTCCGACAAAATGAAACCAGCAGAAATAGCTGATAAGACACCAGTGCGGATGCACATCTTGCTTCTGATCAATTCATAACAGTATACAGTATACTTTTATAGTACATACAGTATTTTTAATCATGATACACTGCAAAGTGTTTGTTGTTTTTTTTTTTTTCTACATTTAAGTTCTGTGTTTTATTTTATTATGGATAAACTTCAGATAATTCTTTATCGTGAAAGTGTCCATTTGGATACTGATATTTAGGTATTGATTTTCAAAATTCACATATATATATATATATATAGAGTTCAGATATCGAGGGCTTGCTGTATTTTGAATAATTTTTTTGACTGTATGTGTTTAAATATTTCCTAGTGCAGTGCATTCTCATTATTCTGGACCTCGACTGTATGGATTTCAGATTTTACAAAGTGGGAAAAAAATGGAAATATATCTTTAAAAAATACTATGGTACGTTAGTCTATTTAGACATTTAACCAATAGTTCAGATTACTGGAGATAATATCTCCGTTAATAGTGCTTAAAACACTAATTCTGTGTCTCTGAGAAGCACCATCCTTCATCCCAAAAGTCAGTGTCATGACGGCAGCCTAGCGCCCCCTAGACCCCCTGTAGTGGAGCCTTAATCGCTCCTGTGTGTGTATAGTTCACTGTCCTGTGTGTGTTTCAGTTACAGCCCTGACTATGTTTCACTTTATTACCCATGTTTTACTTTCAGTACCTTTGCCACATCAGGTCTCCTCCTCCCCCGCATAAATTGAGTACGGATCATACAGCATAATTTGCTGTGTTCACCCCTGCCTCTCAGTTTGCTTTTGTCCCTGAGAAATGGAAGGGGGCCACAAAGAAACTGCAGAATGGAGCCACTGGACCGCTGGAGACGTTTGTTTCTCCTCTCGCGGTCCTTTCCTCACGCCTGTAACAGAAGAGGACAGTCGCCACACTTGCATTGCGCTTTGCAAGTCCAGGCCCGCCTCGGTGGCCCCTCGAGTGCTGCGGAGGAAATGGGGGGAAACTGGGGGCAGAGGAATCATGACCTGGAGGGGTGGCCCTGAAGGGCCGTAAAAATCCCTCCAAAGAATCGTCGCGTGTGAGAATATTTCCTGTTGCTCTCAGGCCGTCTGGAAGTAACCATATCCTCAAAGGTCCCCAGACACCTGAGACTGCGACTGGGTCCAGAGCCATCCCGGGTCTTGGCTGCACCTGCTGCCCTTCGGAAGTCGCCTCCATCAGGGGGTTCTTTTAACGAATCTTTTTACAGCCCTGCAAGTGGAAGGGAGATCCAAGCTAGCAGCAAGGACCCGGCAGCAAATATAGTTTTCAAGGTGATCAAGGTCTGCTCAGATGTGCAATGCAGGTAAAATGGTAAAACAGTGCCTGGGGATAATATTGGACCTTGGAGCACCTGTCGTAGTGAGAGAGCTCTATCACGCCTTTGACAAAGAGGAGTTCTGCCCTGCCTGACCCAGATTCTGCTCACCATTTTCAGCTGGATCCAGTCAGGAGGATAAGAGACTGAAGCACTGTTAACTGGGGGGAAATCGGGAGAGAAAGGGGTCTGAAAAGGATGAGTTTTAAAATCATCTGGATGCCGAGAGGGACTCAGCAGCTCTGAGGGACAGGGAGTGCATTGTGCTGTGCTGAAGCCAAATCGGAGATCCTGTGTGCTTCTGCTTTCGAGGAGAACACACAGGAGATCAGAGGTGGTGGTGTGCAGTGTCGCTGCTCAAATTACCATTCAGTGCCAGAGTTCCAGCATCTGGAGTCCAGTTAACTTATAATAAGCAATACAATATGTGTATATAATAGGTATTGCATATTGAAAAGTACAGTATATTTGAAATATGAACAAAAAACATTTATCCTTCATGCTCATAGGAGCTGTGAAACAGCCCTTCAGAACGAAGGGTGACCAGGATTTTCAAACCAAACACTGCAAACACTCTGCTTTGGTGTACGTTGATGACGGATGCACACTTCTTCACTCTCGCTGAGGGTCAGTTCACAACTGGTTTTTATCGCCTAAACTCTGACCCAGCCTGTCCACCCTAAAACAGGCAGCCATCCCCTCAACACCCTCCTCCCCTGACAAAGGACCCTCTGGAGGTGCCCTGTTGCCGGACCGGCCTCAGCAGATGCCTGAAAGGTGACCTGTCGTGGAGCTGCCATCACATTCGTTCCACTCTGGCAGGGATTACTGGGGTTTGCCAGTGGACAGCGTGTCAGAGTGCTGCAGGGTCACCGCTTTGATCTGCCCCCTCCCTGTCCGGAATTCCAGCAGCCTGTGTGCTCCCACAGGCGTGAAATGTGTACCAGACTAGGCCTCTGCCACCACGCCAACTTGTGGAGCAGTAGCTCTTGGTGAGTCCAACATGCTGTGGTACCACTTGTCTACATCCAGTCGCTCTCAGAACGGGGGTCCTGCTACTGGTCTGGATGTTCATGTTTAGCTGACACTAAATAAAGAATCTACCTGTTTATTCACCTGGGTAATATTTAGGTTAAGCACTTTGGTAAAATGCGGCCAAAGGTGGGATTTGAACCTGCTTGTGTCCCTCCAGCTTGTTACTCTTTTACAAGAACAGCAGGTAGTCACAGACATGCGAGTAGTGTGGGGGATGACAGTCCTGTTCACCCTGGGGTCTGTTTGCAACCAACATCCATACAAACCCTGTGGGTGGGCGTGTTGGGGGGTGGTCTGGTACTTCAGTGGTAAACCAGCCTGATTAAAACTAGTCTAGCCATAACATCACAGACTCCGCAAAGTAAGCACACAGGGCAGGGTGTGGCAGTGTGGTACCATCCAACACATGGGGGTAGATGGTTTAGTGGCATCTCACTCCCCTGACATGGCCTGAAATCCAAGGTTAATTCAACATCATGGTTGCTTAAATCCTCCAAAAGTGCACCAGGCACCACCTCATAACTGTTTTAATGCATTCAGTATCTACAAAGGTGATCATCTAAGCTTTAAGTAACCCTAACTGGAAAGGTTTGCCTTAAATAGCCAGAGGTTCACAATGCTAATTATAAAAATGTACCCATTAAGTCTATCCATATAACTAACTAACTAACTAACTAACTAACTATTTGCAACTGCTTGTAAAGTGCAAGGTTGCAGGTCTAGAGTTCATCCCTGCAGCACAGGGCACCTGGTTGGTCAAGATACGCCCTGTGGATGGGGTGCCAGATTAATTTATCAAATTCTGAGTAAATATTAATGCAGATATTCTTGATGTTTTCACACACTTTGTGCCACTCCTGAAACCATCCCTAACACCAAATATTTACCTTGTCGTGGGGTGGGGGTGGTGCATCGGCCACTGCGTAAAACCCACATTCCTGGAACAGAACGCATTAGAAAAAAAGGAGCTGTGTTATGAGTTCATCGGCACTGATGCACACCTGTGTCCACCTGTGCCTTTCTGTCCTCCATCTTGGAATGAGTCTAGCGCATCTTCCCTGCCCCCACACTGACTGTTACACACAGTCTTTAAAAGTACAATGAACTCTTGTACCCTAACAGGTAAATGTATGGCAGGTGATGACTGCCTATGATTTCTTCAACGTAAGAGTTAAATTTTTTACTTAATGCAAGCAAAATTTTTCCACAAATGTCCTTCACCTTCCTTTAACTGCTATAGTAGATATTTTTAAAAGTTAAGGTTAATTCTGATACATTTATCCTCATTGACATTAACATGAATCAGTCATTAATGAAATCCTATGTTTTCAGGTTTTGGTGCGTCAAAATATTTCAGGCTGTAAACAGTGTGACACAATCTATAATATTGTAGAGTTTAGAAATATTTATAATTTGGTCTGTACCCTCAGGTTTACAAGTCTATCTGCTTGCGATCTTTCCGTTCAGGTTTATGGCTTGTTGGTTCAATCCCTGGGTCACTGTTGTTGGTGCAGCTGAACCACAGAGCAGGTTTGATGTGTCGTGCCGTGTTTGTCCAACATGCCCTCCAGCGACACTATCGTTTAAAGTCCCTGTATCTGGAAACCATTTGCCCCCTTGGGTTGTTTTCCCAAACTCCAGCCCGGGGAACAGGGGCCCTGAGGATCACCCCCAGACATCTGCTCAGCGTTTATTTACTCAACACTTAGCTTTCTCTCGCCACACAAACAAACCGACACAGCATGAGGTGAGTCCCAGCGGGCTACTGGGGACGCTTTGCGGCTCAAACCCGGGCTCCAGGGGGATTCTTTTCCATTACAGTGAGGAAAGTAATGACTCTTCTATTTTTACCCTTTCAGTTCCAGTCTCTTTGTGCACAGCGATCCACAAGTGTCTTTAGTTAAACTTTCTAAATTAAACTGATACTGTTTGTGGTCATTTTCTTTATCGGTCTGCGTTTTTAACTTTTGACCCCTTAAACTTCTGAATGCATTACATTTTCCAAATTAAAGTTTGCTGAGAGGAGACTCCTTGCAAGCTTTTCATTAGTGCGTGTGTACTTTTTTCAATATAGGCAGTCATCACCTGCATATATTTCAATGGATTGGTAATTTAATAAAATCATTCTCCCAGATAGTACTTAAATTTTCTCATATAAAGGACAAGATTATGAAACAGGTGTATTTACCACCCAGTGTTGCTGGAAATGGCACTTATTAGCTGCCCATATTTTAGGTCCTCCCATACCTGACAAGTTTTCACACAGTTAAGCATTTGGATCCTGCAATGCATGTTTGCATTAACCCAGAAGCTGGCCTTAGCTGTGCTCTCCACTCCATCCTGGACTCAGCAAATGAATGGTGAGCAACTTCATAGAGGAATTCATGAATGAGTTTCCTTCCCATAAACACCCCTCTGCTGGGAGCTGAAGCTGTCCTCAGGCTGGAAAGTGTTCGCCAGTGGCGTACTAAGGGGTGGCAGTCCGTCCCAGGTGCCAGGTGAAAGGGACTGTAAAGAAATTATTTTTGGGGTGACAAAAACAGGTGACAACAAATAAAATAATCACCTGGGCTCCTTCCTTGATGTGCTTTTGTTTGTATCAGGAACATAGTCATGGTGCTGTTAAACGCCTGAACTGGTGTGCGTTCATTAAGTGTAGTCTGGATGGAAGCTATACTTCCCTACACATCTGTAACTGGAAAGTTGTGTCACTTTTTAACATCTCCATTACGACTGGAAGGCACCGGAAATGGGACTGGGAAAAGGAGCTTTAATTATCGTCTGCATGTCTGCACACCCATACCTGTACGATACACTGAAAATCACCTGGAAATGTTCATCGAGCACACAGAGCTCCACGGCCCCCCTATAACTTCCCACACCAGTTAGGTGCCTCTCCCATAATTCATTTGTTGCTGTTTATTTGTAAATACTTGTCTTAACTGTTGTGTGGTGATACGGGGGATTGCAGACTCTTCCATTGCTTAATGTATGTCAGGGCTTTAGGGCAGTGAGGCAGGGTTCTCTGTGAGTGCCTATATTTTACCATGCAGTGTGGAGGAGAGGTGCCATAGAAAGGATCCGAACTGGGTGACAAACACCTTGGGCTTGCCTCTAATGTATACTACCGATGAGCATCAGACCACACTAAGCTATGTGTGCTCTTTACTGGGTCCCCTGCTGGCCCCCCTAGGAGCAGCAGGCCAGTAAAGCATTGCACAGCCATGATGTAAGGCTTAGACTCAGTACATCCAATGACTCAGCTCCCTGCTCACCTGGAGGTAATTTGCCCTGAGGATTGCAACTGGGTTGACTGGCTGCTGTAGGCCTGACTTGTCATCGCTGCAGAATGCCATTGCAGTGGGGGTTGCGTTGCCTCGCCTTGAGTCAGGGAGCTGGGTGAAATGACCTCGGTGAAGAACAGGAAAGGAGTCCTCGTCATCGACCGGGCAAGCAGTTGTGGGTGTCGGTCAGAGGCACCTCCTCTTTAGGGAGACCAAGAACTGGACACCATGAGCATGTTGGGTGCACTGAGCCCCATGGCATCTAAGGGGAAACAGGGTACGTGAGGCAGGACAGCGCTGTGATTTACTGGCTGAGAGCATCTCCAGGGTGCCCTCCTTCATGAGACCCAGAGCAAATGTGAATCGTGTTGAGAGGGGCCTGTAAAAGAGGCCGAATGTCCTCCACATGGAGGACCCCAATTCCCCGGTGTTTAATTTACTGCAGGACGCAAGTGGAAAAGGGGACTTAACCCTCCTGCTACGGGGCCCATTTGTACAGTCAAAAGGCTCTGCCTTTACATACAAATAAAAACCTGGCACACGCTTTACTGCCTGTGAACAAAAAGCGGTCAACCTCATGCAACGTGGTTTGTGAGTGGAACATTTTTGCCTTTTTAGCAGGTGTGGCAGAAACTCAAGCAGCCTGTTGAGATTCATTGCAATTTGTGTTCCTCAGGACAGAACAAGGTTAAATGGCAAAGACTGGGAGAAGACAAAGATCATTTGTTTCATCAGCTGACATCTTTCTCCAAAACCGCTTACAAAGTTTTAGCCATTTTTACGCCTCTATAATTTCTGCCTGAGCAGTTCAGGTTAAGATCATTGCTAAAGGGAACTGCAGGAGATTATGGGGCTGAACTCACATCTTTGAGTGTGAGACAATATTTCTGAGCACCCCTCAACCTGCATTGCAGCTACCTTGGCTGCAGCTGTGCACTTCTTCTGCTGGAGGGAGTCTCGCTTTAAGGGTTTCTTCTCTGTCCTCTGTTGTTTTCTCACACACCCCCCAGAGCAGCTTTGCCCTCTGTGTGATAGTAGCAGCCTCCTTACTGGGCAAATGGGGGGGTTATGAGACTACAGGGGCAAAGTGGCCATCACAGGTGTAACTGCACCAAAGCATTGCTCCTCCCTCCACTTCTGTGCAACACCTTATGTTGACCCGACCTGGTTGTAAAAGAGCTCTTTTGTGTGATTATGAGGAGCTTTTTCTGGACATGAATGATTCTGCTTCATTTCTTGTTCACGAAAGGATGTAGCCTGGTGCTGATTGTGTAAAGGGTGTCAGAGGTACAGCCCATGTCTGGATTTGTTGAATTTTACATGGAAAATGACCGGCATAAAGTCGAGCAACTTTTTAACGTGATCTTGTAAGCACTTCAGTTCTCGGTCATGGTTTAGAGCTACAGGGAGAAGGGTGTGTGAGTCGCTTGATGGTGCTGCCATCCCTGAAACTGCTGACCTGCCGTTTGCTGTGAAGACCTGGCCAGTCCTCGCTGCATGCTGAGCGAGGTCAAAGGTCAGGGCTTTTGCCAGGAAAACATAAAAAAATTCCATTTAAATGCACGCATTCCTTTCCTTTTACACATCAGAAGGCATTTCGTTGCAGGTCGAAAATGTGTCATTCAACATTTTCTTCCTGTTTCAGTTACAAGAATCATTTACACAACATGAAAATGTTGGCTTAAAACAGTCCCAAATTCTTTTATTGCTGTTAATTTATTATTATTGTTATTATTATTATTATTATTATTATTATTATTATTATTATTACTACTACTACTACTACTACTACTACTACTACTACATAACAGGGCAAACATGGCATTTTACCTATGCGTATAATATTGGTTGTGCCTGATTTAACATTTACATCACATTCACTGCTGCCTTTTGCTATTTTGAGTATTTTTGTACATTGCATTCGATATTTGTTTACTGAAGGCTGAAAATAATTAGTTTTCCTGAATAAATTTTTATTATTTCGACAACAGTGAATGGTGCGGATTATTAATTGTGATTAAGACCCTGGAAATGTAGATGTTATTTTAGATGCCGCATGTCTGAGGTAGCCTGTCAGTTAGGCATGCAGTAATGTTAATTATGTGTGCAAATCACTGCTGGGGGCTCTTCTGCAGCTGAAATGTGTTTCAGGCTTGGACATTTGGGGGTGGATAAGAGGGCTGTGAACAGGGGCAGAGAGGGCTCATATAAACATGGAAGGAGCACCACACACACACAGGTGAGGGATCATAAACCCGCCATGGTGACGGTGGTGCAAAGCCCTGTGACACAGCAGTCTGTCATACTGTGACTGTCAGCCCACTTTTGGTCCCCAACTCCACACACTCCACAGCACTCCTATTCACAGTCATCACTGTCACTCCTCACTCGTCACTGCAGAACCACAGAACTGATCTTCGGATCCTGTTAACACAAGATTGATACAGCAGGAGCTGGAAAGCCTTGGTTAACCAGCCAGTAGCCAATGCATCGATTGCTTTAGACTTTTTCTGACCTGGTGAACAGAACACATTGCCTGTGCTGATATTTTGCTTTAAAGTGACAGAAAGAAATGTTTCAAATATGCATTCTTTGGGTCCCACAAGGTCCTGAGCAAAATTTTCCCATTTCTGCCTTACAATAAAACACCATTCACAATGATTTCTTCAACAATCATTACATCTCCTTATTCCCTGATATTCTCCTCTATGTGGGCATTCAAAATTTTGCAGATGTGCTGAACTTTCTTCTTTATAAATGTATACATAAAATGCATGTTATTATATAATTCAACAGTCAGTGTGATTCCACAAAGCAAGCCTGGAGCAAAATGCCCACATTAATATTTTTGTTATTTAGTGGCAATAATAATAATAATAATAATAATAATAATAATAATAATAATAATAATAATAATAATAATAATAATTATTATTATTATTATTATTATTATTATTACATGTTTTAAATCTTTCGCACCTTTGACACCGCGTGGGCTCATGCAGCGGGGCAATGGAAATGCGAGTCTGAAATTCCCCCCCGCACACTTAAGTCATACATCGTTTGACACGGTGCGCACGAACGGATTAGAGCGGGGGGGTCGTGACGTATAACACGGGAGGCGCCGTTCGTTAAATCACGTTTCCAAAGCGACGGGGTGGTGACAACAACAACAACAATAATAATAATAATAATAATAATAATAATAATAATAATAATAATGTTCACCTGTGTTGGGTTTAGGTTGAATTAAATGGCCAATTTGCTTTAAATACACTGTGCTGTCAAATCGAACAATTAAAACTATACAGGTAATCGTACCTTAATGTTTCAGTTTTTTTAAGATGAAATTATTTTTTGGAAATTGATTTTGGGAGCTTCGGAAGTTGGGTGTCTTAAGAAAAACGAATGCGCTAAAAACTTGAATGATGCATATAAACATTTAAACAAATAGGCTTTATTTTAGTAGCACTTACTTGAAGAGATTTTTTTAAGAGCATAGATTTCGTACAAAATAATATTGCTAAATTGTGTTGGGATTTTTTTCAGTCTTAGTGCCGAATATGAAATTATTTGGGCCGCATTTGGCTACAGGTGGGCGGTTTTGTTGCAATTCTGAACGGAGCAGAAGGCGGCCGCTGAGATGCTGCGCATTTTTCCTGCGATGAGTTGTGCAGGAGCGGTGGTCCCCGAAGACCGAGCAGACGGGCCAGACAGCAGAGCCACGAAAAAGCGTTTCAGCGTGGACGACCCAAGCCCCCCCGTTTTATAAATAACCCTAAGCTGGACGCTTCCGACGACTCCTGTTGGCTCCGAATCCATCCGAATCCCGGGGGACTTTGGCGAACACAGACACCCGCGGCTCAACCAACCCTCAGAAGAAGGTTTGAAGAGCCGGAGAACTGAGCGCTTCTGCGTTTATCTCTTAATTTTTTCCTTCCATGGGACACAAATTTTTACTCATTCCGCGCATCACAAACATTTTGCCACGGGGGCCCATTTTTATGTTTTGAATATTTTAGAATTATTGACTCACGGGATAGAAACCCCGTCCTCTCAATTATTTCAGCACTTGCGGCCAAATCTGTCTGCGAAATTTGTTAAAACTGCGCACCTGCAGCCGAATTATTGGACATCACTGAACACAGAGCGGATCCTATTGTACCCCAAATGTCTTGCTTTTATAAAAGTTATTAGGGCGTCATTTCCAAATTTACAAAGGGCCTATTTACCTAACGCAAAATAAATTACAAATATTTATACACCCTCAACGAGTTTTTCCTGTTATTTAACGATCTTTTTTTTTTTTTTTTTTTTAGCTAAAATGACCAGCAAAATTAAGGGCGAATCACTGCTCTGTAATGTCATATAAAATGATAAAATGGATTATTATTACTGTTAGTATTAGTATTATTATTATGATGGTTGTGGTTATTAGTATTAAGGTTATTAAGTGTTATTCATATTAATTTCAAACGCAGCCCCATCTCTGCATGTGGGTTCCTCTCCAGTCGGGAGCAACGGCAGCAGCAGAAGCAGCAGCGATCGTGACTTTTCTGATCGGTAAATCGCGACATTGACAGCAGCTGCTGGGACAGTAAATCACGGGGCCCGGGTCGCCTGGGCTGTGGGGGCGTGGTCTCAGCAACCCCCCCCACCACCACCACCATTCAACATATAACGGCTTTGCGCGCTTTTCCAGCCGGTGTTGCGCTCCAGCCTGGACGCGTGTGAGTCCCAGTGTGTTTTAACTATAACACACCTATGTAAATAATAATAATAATAATAATAATAATAGTAATAAAAATAAGCGCAGAGTGGGGAGCGGCAGTTGGAAGAGCGATGCGCGTGTAGGTGGCGGGGTGTCCGCATCGCACGCCGTCCCCACACGATGGCCTTCGCCATGCTGCGGCCGCTGGCCTCTCAGCTCGGCTACCCGGAGCTCACGAGCGGCGCCGTGTCCGACGACGAGGAGAACCGCAGCGAGAGCGACGGCAGCTCGGACCGGAGCTACGGCTGCTGCGCCAGCTCAGAGAAGCGCCGCAGGGCGTCCCGCAAGTCTGTGGCTGCGGCTGCGGCGGTGGCGGCGGGCGGCGCGGGCGACAGCGTCGTCATGGTGAAGCAGCGCAACGCGGCCAACGCCCGAGAGCGCGACCGCACGCAGAGCGTCAACACGGCTTTCACGGCACTGCGGACTCTGATCCCCACGGAGCCCGTGGACAGGAAGCTGTCCAAGATCGAGACCCTGCGCCTGGCCTCCAGCTACATCTCGCACCTCGCCAACGTGCTGCTCCTCGGTGACGGGGGCGAGCAGAGCCAGCCGTGTGCGAGCGCCGTGCACGGCGGGCCGGGGGACGCGCTCAGGGAAGGCCGGCAACCGCGGACCATCTGCACCTTTTGCCTGAGCAACCAGAGGAAAGGGGTGAGCAGCTCGACCTCTGACCCTCCGGGGGGCGCTGCGGGTTCCGGCTGCTGTTGTTGCGCGCTGCAGGTTGTGGGGTCGCACCCCGCGCCCAGCTGTAGTGAAGGGTGAACTCGTCAGTTAAATAAGGGGTAGAACTGCTCACACCGTTTTCGCGGAAGATGGGCTCGAACACATCAAACAGTGCTTTAAATAAAGACCACAATGCAGCGGGGAAAAAAACTTAATCCTAAAGGGTAATAACGAAATAACCTAAAATGTGCTCATGCTGGAGATGTTTTACTGTTAACGAAAATGGTCAGCCGGAGCTTCAGCCCGAGCTGTGTGGAATTCATGTTCCACCGCTTTTGTAGAAGGAATTGAGCTTTTACGAGTTGGTAGTCCGTGTAGTCTTTTTTAAAATCATTTTAAAGAATCGTAAATCGTTTTTTACTCTGAAAGTTTTTTTACTCACGGCAAGTTTTTCTAAGCGAGCATTTAGAGCACAACAAGAAAAATGCTGGCCTCATGACACATTTGGATACTTGAACGGAGGTTAAGTGGCTCCATCTTTAGCTGACAGGAAGACAAAAGTAAAGAAGTGCAGCAGAAAGAAAAAAATATGAAAAAAGGCTGAAATACTTAATGTGGTTTAGACCCCACGTTGTGTGATCCTTGGATACTGAGGAATTAATTCGTGATGTTAAATGTTAAATTGTTTTTTAATCGCTCTGCTTTATTACAGTACGAATGTGAAACTGCAGAATTTGTCAGTTTGTTGCAGAGCTGTAGTTCAGGATGTTGTATGAAATATTATTAATATTTCCGGACATTTGTGAGAGACCAGCAGTACTTTGTTTCTTGGTCACTGGCTGCTATGGTTTCAATAAAATGGTACTGATGCACATTGGTGACACAGCCGTTTCTGATGTGGGATCGTACCCTCAACACTGCCACTTTGCCCCTTATTGGCCTCATTCATGGCCTCGCATCTCTTTTTCAGGTGAAGGACGGCAGGGACTGTCTGAGGATGCGGGGGGTCACTTCACTGCGAATGAGTCGCAGGTAGGAAGCCTGCGACCTGCATGAGAGCCGGAGTCAAAACCCACAACTCAGGGAGCAGCAGGACGCCCTTGCGGAAGTATCGACGGACAGGCCGGGGGGGTCAGGGGGTCGGGGTCGGAGGGTCGGGGCAGGAGCTGGACCACAGAGGTGGTCGTGGACCAGCAAGATGGACTGTTTTTCTTTGGAAGTCGTTGTGTGACAAGAACTGTCTCAGCCAGAGAAAAATACAGCTGCGGTCGCCCATTTCAGGCGCGTTCCAACTTTAATGCAGAGCATGAAGTTATCATTTTTAGAGTTTATTGACTTGTTATTTGTGTGATTCCAGTATTTGTTTTCTGCTTTAAAATAAAAGTCTATTTTTTCCATACATGACATCTTTTTATATTTGTGCTCCTTAAAAAAGCCTAATGGCATAAAAATAGCTTGCTGTTTTGGACCCTTACATAAACCCGAAATGTATTCAGACGATTAAAGCACACGTGAAGCTTTCTTTATTACAATAACATTGAGTTTTACCCATCTAAGGTAAATAATATGGCATTTTTTCCAAACCCATGGAGGTACTAACCTTTAGCGCACATGGCTGGTTGCTTGGTTCAGGAGACACAAAATTTTCCACATCAGATGTTATAAAATTCTTGCATAAAAATGCTTGATTTTATCAAATGTGAGGAGGAACAAGTGTCTCTCGGTCAGCGTGGTTGGGTTAATCTGCTCCATGAGTTGCCAGTTTACAGCATGCGAGAAGGTGGATGCCTCTAACCGAGCAAATCCATTCATACAGCTGGAACGGGTCGCCGAAATGAGAGACATTTGTACAACTGCTTCACGTGAACAGAACTGCAATTTTTTTTGTTCTGTGAGTCTGACTTTTAAAAAACCTTTGTGCAAAACAGCTTGTATGAAGTGTCAGGTGGCTGGATGTCTGCGCTGTGAAAGCTGTCTATGCTGGAGTTATTTCTTATTCAAGTCCACCTTGAGTTTTACATCAGTGTTGGGGGAAAAAAATCGGATTTACAGTTTGAAAATCATAATTCAAGTAGAATTTTTCAGCTGTCAGTTTTACATAGGATAACACCGTTTAAAAGACTAAATATTGTGTTGATGAGCTTTAGCTGCTTTAGCTAACAGTATGTGATGTCGGAATGGGCAGTTTTCTTGCCTGCATGTGATGGAGGCTTACGTCGGCCATTGAAATCGGACCCAAAGACTGTAGAAGCCGGTGCCTTGTGGGGGGCGTTGAGGAGGTGTACGATCACTATTACTAACAATAGGCAAAGACGGTGTGCGGAAACGGCTGTGGGTGGGTGACTGCGGTGTCGAAGGTGGTGCCAGCCATGTAGGAGGTCACAGAACCTGAGAGATCGTCACCCCTGCTCCTGTTCTCCATTAAAGGGCATCAGGCACAGAGGTGAATAACAGGAAAGACACAACAACCGGGTACATGTGTTGCAAGGAGGAGCGCTCGCCCACTGTGGGATGTTCTGCTTCATCAGAGAGTTCTTGAGCAACACAGAACCTGTGCCAGCTATTTGGAAGTAGGGGAATAAATCACTGCAGTTGGCACATAAAATACAACATAAGTATTTCATATTAAATTACAACATCAGAACCCCACATCAAAACCTACCGAATGTTAAGGTTTGTTCAGCTCATGTGGTCAGTGTCAGCAACAATTTATATCCTGTACTGCATTTCCGTAGTCTTGCTTTGCAGCCAAATATGTGGAAAGCTGCCACCCACCGGCTTTTTTGCCCAGTGAAATATGTTGAAAATTGCACAGTGTTACTTTCATACTGTGGTGAATCAAACCATTTACCTGAACAAGCATGGGCTTAAAGTACCTAATGATGCTTCATCAGGATTGTTAACTGTCAGTTGCTAAATAAACACGAATTTCAGCTGTGAGATGCAGATGACTGAGCAGTGGCGTTGTGCGCGACTTGGCAACCAGTTGTTTGTATGCCTGAATAATTTGTTCTTTCTTTCTTAACAATAAACTCTCAATAGGAAACCTGGCGTTGCTCCTGTAAGGTGACTGTTTGAAAGGCCAATGTTATGAAGCTGATGAAGATTCAGCAAACTAGGAAAAAAATCCATAAACGCTCCAGAAACGCTTGTTCCAAAGATGCGTCTCAAATCACGCTCTGCTTGTAAATATTGGGTGCACAATTGGATTGAGTACAGTTCCTCTCATGCACATCTTTTCTTCATAATAACAATTATTGTCATCTCCTTTTTCTAAAGTTGGACATTAAGACAGAGTGGTCAATTCCCCACCACCCAAAGTGGTGGGCATTTAATTCTAATAAAGAACAATCCAACTGGAGGACAAAAGAAGGGCTTTTAAAGAACTGTGAACAGGTTACTGAATGTCTGGTTATTTTCAACAAGTTTTTGAAATAAACGTATCTTTCTCTTAGCTTTCGTCATTATTTTATTTCCCATGCTTGGAATTAATATGCATGTGTTCTGTTTCACTGTGCTTTGAGAGACTGTCAGCCCAAGCTCCCACGAGCAGCTTCATTATGGAAAATGTAGTCTAAAAGCACTCTCAAACATTTTCAAATGGCTATACATCCATTCCATATTTTTTGCAGAGTGGAATGTGAAGGCATTCATGGGAAGGACTGGAGATGATTCCCAAAGGGCCAGCACCCACTGAATGAAGCGTGATAAGATGTCGGATCCATAAATATCGCTTTCATTCTCCTCACCCCTCCCACTCGGTCTCCATGTACAGTTTGTGTTTTGGTTGCAGCCACTGGTAGCTCACTGGCTGGCAAACCAGTCTTTGCCCAGTTGGTCCTCTGCCAAAAACAACAGCAAGATTGTTGTGGGTCAACAGCCACAAAAGTTAACCATAGCAAGCTGACAGGGAACGGCTGAGACAGTGGTCTAATCCCAGAGGGGGACCTCAGTGGATATTAATGCTCGTGAAGCACCCAGAGGGCAACTTAGAGCTCTGGACTATGATATTTCTACCAGGTTATCACATGGGAAAGTATGTCGGGCAGCAGACAAGTCATCTGTCAGAAGCTACAGACAGCAGTGAAGTCTGTAGGGCCTACAAGGATCCTGTCTAGGTCACTTTGGAAAACAAACAGAGACTTTTTCAGCATTTCTTTTGTGAATTAAAACTTTCCAAATTTTGCACATGCTTATTGCCAAAATGTTCACAACAAAAGAGGAACTGCAATGCACCAGCATTAGACCTGGTAGGACCTCAGTATAAAAGTGAGGAAGCCTTTGGTTAACGTGACTTTGGAAATGGCCCAAAGGTTACTTTATTTATTATATTAAATTTATTATATAGCTGAATTGTTGCATGCTGAGTATCCAAACTATACGTCCATCGGGATGTATTTTGTGCAACAACACCAAATGCTGAGACAAATTCCTAATACTGTACATGCAAATGTATGTGGTGAATAAACTGGATTTTGACTGATAGGATCTGAATGCCTTCTTTAAGCCGAATGCACAAGAGCAATGATTTAGGAAGCCTGAGTGATGGAGGTCTGAGAAGCCGTGAAGTGCGACACGGTTCCTCACTGTGTGCTTAACGTCCAACTGGGGGTGTGAAGCTTCAGAGTCGCTGCCTGTTGCCTGCTTGTTGGCTCCACTCCTCCTTCAGGCAGTGATACTTGACAGGGATGTGGAAGCGAGGGCTTCACTGCATACACCGGGGCAGGCTCTTCGCCCAGAGTTGCTCCAAGAAAATTTTAGCAGCTTTAAATCAAGCATAATTTTGCTACCAGGTGCTTTGAGGAGACCTAAGACATAAAAAAGTTTCCTATGTTTATTGGCAATTATGTATCACTCACCAAAACAGTCTACTGAGAAAAACTGAGATTCTTTTCTGCAGTGTGTGTGTGTGTGTGTATGTGTGTGAGATTGCTATGTTATGTGCATTAAATGTAACAATAAAAATTCAAGAAATAAACAGCTCTTTTCATATGCCACTTCTTTCCTGCAGAAGAGTACATATCAGTCTTATTATTATTAGAAACAAAGGTGGTAATGCTGTTTGACTTGACTATCTTGTTTAATTTAAAAAAGAAAGTCTAAAATGTAATAAAAATATCCATAATAGTACATCTAGCTGAAATATAACATTTAAAAATATATATGACATACTGTATATTATTGTTATAATAATGTATCGCATAGTATAAACAGTTTGTACAGTATTAAATGCATATGTATAAAACATATAACAATGAGATTTAGTGGAATATAACAAATAATGTATAATCATATAAAATAGTTTTTATGATGTAAAATATAACATTTTGAAACTTCTAAAATAAATGTCAGAAAACAGGTTGCCTTTTATCCTCTGTGGGATTTGTAAAGAGAGAAAAGCCGCATGTTTACTTTGGATCACTTAACTGCTGGCGCTCAGTGCCCTCCCGTTCCTTCTTCCCGCCCCCTTTCATTGTTTCCTACAAGTTTGCCAAGAAATTGTTTGTGAAGTCCGAGAAGCCACAGCGGAGGGGTCGCGGCCCCCGGTGTCACTGACTAGTGCCTTTCTGCAGGTCTCACGGCTGCTCTATTGAAGTCTGGTGTCGATTAGTCATGGCGAATGTTACCCTGCAATCCACACCTCGACCCCGACACAGCTGTTTGGATGTCAGAGGGATAAATCACTGCGCACGTCCCCATCGGAGGGAAAGCGCGCGAGAGGGAGGGAACGCGCCGGCTGAACTAGCCACCTTACTGTACACAGGCCTACAAATGACGGTGAAGCTGAGAGATGAACGGTACGACAGGAGAAAGTGGCTGGTGAGGGACGTTTCACAAAGGCCAGGTGCAAAACTGAGATCCTGTCTTTAGAGATTTACCTGAATTGCACCAGGACTCAACGTGGAATCTTGGAGAAAAGAAACTATTGTACTTTACACCAGATAGCACTTTGAAATGTCACTTGAATGGCTTGGGTTTCAACCCTGTATTTCATATGAGGCTCAGTTCTATATGCAGCAGCAAAAACTGTGATTTTGGACAAACTGTGTTTCCCATGACCATGGCACGCTGAGTTTATGCAGTGAAAATTACACAGTTTTACAAATGGGTACATCATTGTAAGCAGCTTATTGAACAAAACAGTGTAAACTCCCCCGGACAAAGGTGTAAGTCAAACAAATAATAACAATAATAATCATAATAAAAAGACACACAATAACTGTGGCACGGGGGCAGCAGTTCCCTGGCAGTGCCAGCAGCTCCTTGAGTGTTCAGGACGGCTGAGAACAAAGACAGGGTTCCACGTGATTCCTGAGCGTGCAGAATCGAATGTTTGCAGGCGCTCTTGGTGAATCAAGGAGAATTTCCTCTGGCCTCTTTCATCTCAGTGCGCTTGTTATAATTTATTTTTACCGGTTGCCGGAAGGAGGGAGAAACGCCTGGTTAAAAAGTAAATCTTTGCGTTAAGGGCGACCACAACTCGGGCAGACAGTTTACGGAACTGTGATGCAGATTTTGGCATTTGTAATAGAAATAGATCAGCTTAAATAAAAAGTTAAAAAGGGGGTTAAATATTTTTACCATTTTTTACATCTACATAGATCCGGAAGGAATTTTGCTCATACTGTTGGTATTCAGTTCGCTAGAGATCACCCACATAAAAAAGTTTACATCCAGAATGACAAATCAAATTAAAATTTGACAAAGTTTGCATCACTATAGATTTTTACACTTATGTGACTGGTGCTACATTTTTGTGTCATTAATATTTTTTATAAATTCTGTCTGCAAGTACAGTTCTGCCACTTTGCATTTAATGTAGCTTTTTAATGGTTTATTTTATGGCTAATTTTTATTTACTTTTGTGTCTTTCGTTCATCGGTGCCATTTTGCTACACGCAACATAACTGACAGAAATGAATGTTAAACCTTTAGAACCACATCGGTTCCTTCAGTTCCACACGGCCAAAACAAACAGAGGTCAGAGGCCAGGAGGGTGCAGTGAATTCCATACTTTCTCCTTTTCAGAAGACGGGAGGCACACAGGCAGCCACTTCGCTGGCCCCCAGTACCAATTTTTGTATCAGCAAGCAGGTTTCCCTGAAAAACAGCTGCATCAGCATTAATGTTTACCTTCACGGGCCCTGAATTCATTTAGCAGACATTTACTCCAAAATGACACACAATTCAGGGTTAACAAACAGACTGAAACTTTCAGATGCAGACACAAGACTGCTGAAGCACAGTGGATTTTTCCAAAAACACAGTTTTTGCTGCTGCAAATGCATATAGAACTGAATCTCATATGAAATACAGGTGATTGTGACAGACAGCCTGATACAAACTTATGCAACAGACAGGAGATCTGCAGAGAAGTGGGCCAGAAGGAGATGAGTTTAAAACCCTTGTTGAACGTTAAAGGGGATTCAGCAGTTCTGGTGGAGACAGCGACTTTGTGAGAGAGGCCAGCAGGTGGCCAGAGGAGTGCACCACCTTTTTTTGGTCAAGGGAATAATCGCAGATCCTCTGAGCTCCTTATAATCTATAACCAGTGTTGATCTTCATATTGGCCAAACAAAGACAGCAAATTTACCCAACTGCTCTGAGCAATTGCTGAATTTTTATGCAGCCCATACAAGTAGGAGAGGATTCATTCTTTGCATTTAGTAATTGTGAACATAAGTTAAAAAAATACAGGTGCCCATCTACTTATGATCATAATGGGTTTCTGGAAGTTGGCTCATAGCATGAAACCTCATGAAGCAGAGGCATAATTAACATTACGCCAAAAATTCCCCAACACTCAGCTGTTGTTACAGTTATATATGCAAAAATATTAACCTCATATTTCTTCATATCTCAGTGAAGGGTAGGGTTTTCACTTTAGGGGAAAACTCATAAGTTAAACACTTGTAGCTCGAGGGATACCTGTACCTAAAAACACACCTATTGTTACACAACAATCACATTTTCCATGGTTTACTTTAAAACAATTTGTTACATACATGGTTACAAAGTATACTATGTAGTGAAATAGTTAGCAAACACATCACCGGCTGATAGGCACAGGATATGTAAACCCATGGTTGGTGAGAACCGAGTCATACTAGATCACTAGTGGGGTTTGCTGTTACCAGGGCTCACCTGCGCCACCGCCTCTTATAAATCAGAACTGCTCCACAGTCTGGGCCCAAAGTGGGTGTGTTTGCAGAAGGGTCTAGTGACGATGACATGTTGCTGCTTCAAAAGTGACAGAGATCAAAATGAGGACGGCACCAGCACAGAAGATGTATGGAAAGCGCATTATCTGCCAAGAGCGGGCTGGGGGTCTGAACACATCTCCTCCCGTCTTTCCATCTCGCTCCATCAGGACCTAAGGAGAACTTGCTGCCGTCAGCCCTTCAGCCCTGGGCCCAGGCCTCCCGCAAATGGCTCCCAGAGGCTCCCCCAGCAGGAAGATGTCACAGAGGCACAGGAAGGAAAAACACACGGAGCCGACCCTGTGGAGGCACTCTCTGTGCGGCCCAGGTTTTGGGTCAGCGCCAGTCCTGACATCATCCGGTGCTGGGACCCAGATGTACAGCTCCCCGGTGTGGCTCTCCAGCAGGCAAAGAATGCGGACCCAAACGGGTCAAGATTAACAACAAACCGAGGAGCCCCGTCCACCAGTCGATGAAGGCGGAAAAAAGCCACAGGCACCTCCAGCAGGGCGACGGAAAACGCCTACAGAACAAGAATCCCCCCTAAAAAAACCTGCTGTAGGTGAGATTTGTCTGACAGCAAAGGATGTACCTGCTGGAGGAACCGCTCGACTGGTTTTTATTTTGTTTTTCATTTTTTTTCCTCCCTCGGAAGCCAGCAGCACCCGTTTTTCATAAGAGGTTTCCTACAGGAAGTCTTGCAGCAGGGGTGCAATGGAGCTGGACTGCATTTCCACCTTCCCTCGTTTTGACACCTCAGGTGAAAAATGGTCCCCATGTGGCCTCCTGTGTTTTCCGAGGAGTAAAGATGGCCCAGAAGGCCCGGCACTCAGCTGCGTGGATGGGGAGTCCAACAAACACACAAGATCAGCTAATGACAGCCCTTTGCGGTGCCCTCAATCTTGACGGGTCTCTTTCCTTCTTGGAGAAAATGCTTTTACCACTCACCTTTTGCCCTTTTTCCTCCTTTAACCTCTGAATCCTGGCAACCATTTCAACTGTGCTCCGCTGGAATGGATTCCGTTCGCTGTAATTTGTCCAGACCCTAAAATCTGGTGTCAATTTCAGTGCAACTAAGTATTTTGTAGGTGTGAAATAGCTCAGTGCTACTCCGTACTTCTCAAATGCACACTGACAGATTCGGAGGCCTTGAAGAACTGTTCTGAACAATTGTGGTAAAGGCTGTAAGAATGATATCTCATTACAACATTCAGCTTTCATCCGATTCTTCGTTGTTCTACAATTGCTTCATTGATGATAGACAAGATCACTGGTGTTGTGGAATAATGTTTATGTTGACTATTCTGTGCTTAAAAAAAGCTTGATATGAAGGAATGGTTTGTCCAAATGATTTTGAGGAAAAATTCATTGGTGGTGCCTTTCACATCCATCTGATCATTTAACAGGCAGTTCTCACCAGAGCTACTTGTGCTTATTCAGAAGCATTTGCACAATTTCATCCAATGTGAATTTCAATGAGGCAGAGTCAAATGGCCCTGAAAAACCAGTCTTTTGGACTGTGGGAGAAAACCAACAGAAACATGGAAACCTCATACAAAGCCAGATCTGAACCAGTGTCCCAATTCACACCCAAAATGCTGAGACACCAGCGTGGCCCATCAAGCCACTGAACAGCACAGCATATCCGAACTTCTTTGCTGACCAAGTTCATCTCTTTGTGGCTACAGTTGCAGCATCATATTACATTGGGTTACAAGGTATTTATTCCCACTGAATGTTTCCAGGAGCACAACAGCGAGTTTTCGTTGATTTGGTGTCCTGCACAGTCCCTGGATCTCAACCCTACTGTGCACCTTGGGGACAAGGTGCAGAGGGCTGCTTGCAGCAAGACTGTGTTGCAACTCAATTTGCAGCATCTGCTGTACAACCCAATCGCTTCTGCTTTTTACAACATTCCTGTACAAGGCATCCAGCATCTTGCAGAATCCAATCCCAGCCAACATTCATGCTGCTCTGAAGGCCAAAATGAGGCACCCTGTCAAATAGGTGTCCCTAATAAACTGGCAACTCTGTATAATGCACAAGGTAGCTTCTGCTCTGGTCAATGAGTCTCACTGTCTTGATGTTGCTGCAACAATCGGCAGGAGGAAAAGGAAGCTTGTACCACCTTGGCAGCGTTTTAAAGCGGGAACGCTTCTCCTACTGGCACTGGCTCGGCTGTAAGACAAGGACAAAAAGCACCATGACACAGAAAAACAGAATAGGAAGTATGGAATATTTTTTCAGTCCTGACGAGAGTATCCCCAATTCCCCGCAGTGTGCCGACTTCCAGACGTTTGCAACACTGAGTGGCTTGCTAAAGAGATCTCGGACCAACTGGGCGCAGGGGTAGTATTTTAATAACATCCTCTCCATGGCCCTCTGCTGGAAATAAACACCATGGTGCAATATTTCAGACAGCCACTGACACGGGAGATGGCCCTTGTTCAACCTGCATGTCAACAATATTAATGGGCGTCAGACACGAACCCCGGCCCCTCGATCCAAAGGGGGCTCAGATACGACACTTCCGACTTTTTATGGCCCTTTTTTGGAGGGAGGGGCTAATCATCCCTCCCAACAATTGCCACCCCCACCCTTCCCCTCTGACCAGCAGACAAGGGGCAGCTGAGAGCATCGACCTGCACGCTCCCCGGCACACAGGAACCATTGTTTTCGTGCACAGCGGAGAGGGGAAGTGGAGGAATTCCCCAAGAAGGAATCGCAGACAATGCAAGCCATCCTTCGCCGAGGCCGACTGCCGCACAGCCCTCTGGCTCCCGCTCCAACTTCGGCCCCGGCTCCCGCCCCCGGCCCTCAGGAACCGGGTGGGGGCCCAGCGGCCAGGGTGAACAGCCGGTTACAGCAATTTGGAGGTGACGTTTCCCTGTAAAAACAATAAAACAATAAGACACAGGTCCGGTGTGCACAAGTGGTGAAGCTGGGGGGGACCCCATTCACGCAGAACCCCTCATCAGGCCTTTTAATAAGGACATTTACTCCCCAATGCAAAGGACACATTCCAAGCTGCTTGTTTGCACCAACTGAGCTGAGGCAAATTACTAACAAGGACTCGCCTGGCTTCTCCCTCAAAGACCATATCCACTGATGGAGATGTTTTTTTCCACTGTGTCCAGACTGATCCCCTAAGCCTTGCTGTTACGTGAACATAAAATGTGCAAAGTTTTGAAGGGCGTGGGGGGGGGGACAGGGTCGCAAACAAACTCTGCTTCTTTCGGGCTTCTATTCAAAGCGTCTCAGACTTTACAAGACAGCATGTGTGCTGGCAAACACGGTGGAAGCGCAGCGTCCCTGCTTCACCCTGTTTGTGACTGATCACTTTCAGAAATCCTGACATGGCAAAAAAAAGTGCAATTTACATGAGCAAAACAGCCAAGTTGTATTTAAATAAGTCGGAAAACCAGAATTTTTGGGAAATGTGTCAGCCTGCAGAGCAGATGGTACTCATCTGCATATCAAATTTCATAATCTTTGATGGAAACAGTCAAGATAAAATAAAGCAATGTGCTTATGTTGGCTGGTAGCATTAGCAATAAGGTGGAGAGGGGTTATACCGATGGTCTAAAAGACAAAATACAGGTTATCGGTTTTGATAGAAACCACTCAGTTTGACAATTTAAGATGATTGAACCCAGACAGAGGCAACAAACATAGTTTCACTGCAGCTGCATCCCACTCCTTCGGGAGACTCTCGTCCAGCTGTGCTGGTCCCGAGGCCTGTAGGAGGAGGAGCTCTGGCTTCTCGCCTTTCGGCACCAGGAGCAATTGGGGAGAGGATATCCTCAATCAGAGGTGCGTGGTGAACAGGCTCGCTGACAGAAACATGGGGCACTCGGCTGGGGCATGCTAACAACCTCAGGGACCCGTCGCGGCTCGGAACACCCCTCCATTGTGGGACGCCATGATGTCACTGCCCGGAGGACTTTCCACCCCGAGGCCTTCACTGAAACCCCATGCAGCAGCTTCTCCTCGAGGAGGGAGTTTCTACGTTTCATACCCACAAATAATGTTGTCCCTGAGACACGGTCTGCTCCTTATGCACATCAGAGAACACGGGTGTTGAGTCTATGTGCAGCATGTGAGTCGTGCGCCGCCTTAACTATATATGCTGTGTAACCGGTAATAAGCTTGTCTGACCTCCAGATGCCAGAAACACCTGGACGTAAGCGTGACCAAACTATAACACATTTGAAAAACAATGTGAGCAAATTCTGGCTTTGTATAAAAAGTGCAATCCCAAGCGAGTCCACTGACTAATGGCAGGCAAATATGCTGAACAGAGCATTAATCAAACGTGCGATAATTTTTATTTTAGGGGTGTCTGCAGAATTTGAATGCAGTCTGGAATTGACTGTGACTCTTATGCTTACTCTGCAGCAAAAATACACACCATTATGCTTATGAAAACAGTCAGCTGCCTCTTAGTTGTTTCTAAGATGCACATTTTTGTAACTGGAACCTTACATCTTAAGGAGTTTAATCAGCCTATGGATAGGAAAGTGGTGTCATCATCCTTAAATACATTTTCTTTACCATGAATTTGGAAAAATTAAGGCAGGTTGCCACCTGCTGTCACCTTTTCCTGAGGAATCCCACATGTCCCAGTCTGGGAACCTCTAGGATGCTGAGGTCGTATCTTTTGCTCCATCTTCATTCTCTACAATGTCCTCGGTTGCCCTGACAGAAGCATCGTGAGCCCCACTTGGTCTGATCCAGCATCTCACTCTTCCCCCTGCATGTGCTCATCCCCCTATAAATAACTGTACAGCACATACTTTTGTTATGCAGACTGACAGACGCATACAGCGTGACTTGGAGAAGACAATGAGGAGGTTCTGTCAGATGAAAAACAGCAGGAAGTGCAGTGCCCTCAGGTAGCCAAATCTGTAAGTAACTTCTTGACTGCACACAAAAAACATCTATGGTTTAAAACAGGGAAATCTGGAAAGGCAAAATATTCACCATAAGGGTTTTATTTTAGGTTATTTTATGGGTCCAGGTGCAACCAAAAGATTATGCTGTCTATACTCTATTTTTCAGTCTTTGATTTGACAGATTCTTGATTTTCAGTCACAAAAGTTCCAGAAAAAAGCCAAAAAATTATCTATCTGACAAAAATTCATTAATGCATCAGATCATGATGGCAGCACAGTGTCCCTAGCCCCCCTGTAGTGGCACCTTAATCACTGCTGTGTGTGTTTCCCTTTATTATTCACATAACTTGTTCATCACACACCACATTAGGGTATAACAGTATTACTGTGCAGTACTGTATAGCATTGTGCTCTGTATTTATATACAGAATAATTTCAGTTACTTTGATTAACTGAAAGTGTTTTCCTTCACAGTAACCAATTTTAGTCTTTCTGAGTTTAGTACCTTTTTTATGATCTTTGCACATCTTCATTTAGCAAAAACTGCTGCCAATATGAAGGTTTTACGTAGAAATGATTTAACAGATCATTTGGCCAGTTTTAAAAACAATGTATCACTTAGTTTAGGTCACTTTCTTCTGGCTTCTGTCTCAAATAATCCTGATATTTGTACATTCAAGTATCATAACTGATATATTTTGACAAAACTGACAACAACTTATAGTATGTGAATAAACATACCAACAGCACATAGTACTTTCTCATAGTCACATAGACGACACAGATATCCAGCACTCTTATAACCAATTCCAGGTGCGAAGGGCCACAGTTAATAACTCGAGATGACAGATTGCGTTCTTCTAAGTAATGTTGGAACAAACAGGTCTTAAACTGGAGTCATACGTGCTCATAACAAAAGGGAAGCACCAACAGACGCCACTCGTTCCTCCTGCCTTCCAAACTCTTCAGTCAATGCAAAAAAGACACATAATGGCGCAGCGCCATCTGTTGTCGTCTTCGCTACACAGGTTATCTGATGATCACTTCCACCGTTCATTGTAGCGCGACCTTGATGAAAATAGTTATTTTCTTAACTGGAAAAACAGACTTTAATGCTTATATTTGTGCTTCAACTTTTGAACTATAAAGAGTCATGTCCTGCATGTTTTGATTTATAAGTAGAGGGCGCATAACAATTCGCTAGGAGATATCACGTGTCCGCGTGTGGCCCAATTAGCGCTCAATCGTCGATTAGAAAACAAAGTAGAAACTATTCCGGATTTTTTAAGTGAGCTTCCGCTTCCGGTTAGTGTTCTTCTTCCGGTTGTGGTCGCGGTGCTTCGCGGCCATATTGCCTGTAACACAGGAGGTGGTGCAGATACCGGCGAAAGGAAGGGAAGTTAGCGGCCCTGCTAATAGTGAACGGGAAGAGCGGAGAACTTATTCAGGAGGTATGTTCGGGTCGTCTTAGAGATGTATAGCTTAATACATTTAAAACTGACAATAGTTAAAAAAAAAAAAAACAGGTGGCGTATCGATCAATGAAAGTGAAGATTTTGTCAGACCGGCGTACAAAGACAGCGTCCATGTCAACCGCCTTGCCTCACACCTTATTAACAAACACAAGTTTAAGCGCAATAAAACTGCCTGAGACCCTTCAGTTGATATGCGCATATAAATGTGTTTAAAATACAGATAGTTTGCTGCAAGAATGATGAACGGTCTATTGGGAATGTATCGTTATAATTTGGTAGCTGTAGCTAAACCGGTTTGAGCATAAGTTTAGCGTGTTTAGACATAACGGTAAGCGGGAATTTGATTATTTAAATGCCGGCGCTTTTCCTCAGTTGAAACGTTGCCAGACTTGTTCGGTTTAAACTGGTGGGACGGTGACGTGTGTGCGATGTTTGAAGCGACACTGGACCGGCAACTGGCCTGTAGGAGTTGTGTTGTTTCTGTTCTGTGTATTAAATATATGCAAACATGCCGGCTGCCTCGCGGTTACGGCGCTGAGGGGGTGGGGAGGAAGGGTGTCACGGCACGCACGTTCGCGTCTTGCCGTGACGTCACTGGATTACGCACAGTCGTACGTACCCGACTGACGATTCTTCCCCCGCTTTAAAACGTTGAAGGGATGCAGCCCAGACACTGATCTACTTCTATCGTCACGAAACAACTGTAAACGTTTGAAGTTCTCTCTGTGTATTTTCATGGTTTTAAAATGTGTGGAAACTTTTTCTTTTTTTTTTTTCTTGGAAAAATTTAGTCAACATTATAATGTCAAACATGCAGTTGAGTTAAAAGGACTGAAAGGTATCTCAATTTGCAAGAAACTGGGGGAATTATTGTTGAATGTGCAGCCACTTTTTCTTTCCAGTTTCTTACAGAGCACCAGCTTGCACCCCCTCTCCCTCAGGCCCCAGAGCCGCCCCCTTCCTCCCTCCTACCCTCACCTGGCAGAAGGAGTTGGAGCCAGACTCAGCCCCCTGACTCGCACCCTCACTCTTTTGTGCCCCACCCACCCCTCCAGCCTGTCGGATATGTCGGGTCCCGTACCAAGTCGGGCCAGAGTCTACACTGATGTCAACACACACCGGCCCCGCGAGTACTGGGATTACGAGTCCCATGTAGTGGAATGGGGGTGAGTTGTCAGTGTGGCTGAGATAGATGTGTTGTGTTGTCAGTAGAAAATGATGGCCTTATTGATAATAGGATAGTTTTTAGGTCAGCAAAGCGAGGCTTATTTCCTCTCCCATCTATCTTCTATAAGCAGGTAAAAATGAAAGCTGAATGAATTCAACTCTTATTTAAAAAAAAAAAAAAAACAGTTCAAACCGTGCCCTTGATTAGTAAAATAAGGTCTTGCATATGCAAAACTAATCCCTATAGCTCACCACACAGCACTTTACAGCTTTGTGACCAGCTGTTTTTCTGCTGTGAGTTCATGCATGTCATTTGTGAACCCATCCTGGAAGTGTTGACACTGTGCTCCTTTCACAGTTCTGAAAAAGTAGTGTAATGAAATTTCATATGGAGCCTTTGTTAGTCCTCACTACTGTAATGTTTTACCATTTAGTAATGCAGTAGAAATTTTGTCAAATGCTTGTAACTAGTAGTTGGACAGTCTATTGTGCTACTCCAGTTTTAAGTATGACCATGGGTTGAACTTAATTGCTTATTAGAAATTTCAGACTTTTGTTCTTAATCTATATCTAGTTTCAGTTGAGCTGAACAGGTTTCTTAAATATTTGCTTTTTGCGTTGCAGAAATCAAGACGACTACCAGCTTGTTCGAAAGCTGGGCCGCGGCAAATACAGTGAAGTCTTTGAAGCAATAAATATTACAAACAATGAAAAAGTAGTGGTAAAAATACTGAAGGTAAGGTCCATTTTGCAAATGTTCATAGCCAGCACTCTTTGTCACTTCTAGAGCCATTGTTTGCCCTAGATTTTGCGGTTAAGTTCTAAGACAAATCCCTTTCTGCTGTTTAATGTGTTTGCATGAAATGCAATAAGGAATTATAAGTACAGTATTGGTGGAGAGTTTCTTGCAGAGAAAACTGAAATTGGGCTGCCAGATTGTTGGAAACTGATTTGGGTTTTTAGCAAAGCTGAAAAGTGAGATGTGCATTGGAGAATCTGCTGAGATGGATATATATGCTTTCTGAGAAACTTAACAGCCTGTTTGTTCAATTGTACTTGACAGCCTGTGAAGAAGAAGAAAATAAAGCGCGAGATTAAGATCCTGGAGAACCTTCGTGGAGGCCCCAATTTAATCACACTTGTCGATATAGTTAAAGACCCTGTGGTGAGTTTCCACAAAGAGAAGGAAATGTTTATTTTAAAGACTGAATTTTGGTAAAGCCTATATTTTTCTTTTCTCCTCGTAGTCTCGGACCCCTGCTTTGGTTTTTGAGCATGTCAACAACACAGATTTCAAGGTAACATTCTCTTAAATCTATGTGCCTTAGCTATGGAATGTACTGGAGCCACTCCGAAGCCTTCAGATCTTTTCCATTATGTGTGTGCTTTTTTTTTTTTTTTTTTTTCTCCTCCTCCCCCCCTTTCCCAAGGTTTTCCGGCTTTCCCTTTCCCAACATTATGAAAAGTTTTATATAATGTTTTAGATCTGAAAGTGCATTTACCACTTGTCATTTTTGGCTGCTCTCTGAGCTTCATCTACTGCGCTGTTCCTGTTGTCTCAGCTCTGAAAATCCTTTCAAAGTATGTTGTTTTTTCTGTGGATGTCTCATGTCATACTAATCCTGCACAACAGTTACATTTGAATGATTCTTCCCCCCCGTTTATGATACGAAACATGATCTCAAGCCACAGCCCAACTATATTGTCACTGGTATAAGTGACAACTGCCATATTCTGAAAAAAGGTTACAGTTGAGTCCCAATTTTCTGACTCGTGACATTCTGGTTTTATCTGAAATGGAAGCATAAGCCATTTCAAGACTATTCTTTCATCATAGATGTTTACGGGTTGAGACTGCACCGCTGAGCTGCACCCCCTACCACAGTTTCTGTCTGTCTCAGTCCATTGCATTTCACCACAGACATGACTTGTTGGTTCATCTGCACAAATGATTTGTGTCATTCAAGCTGTGATTGTGAATTAGTTTCTTTTGCCCTTCTTATCTAACATTTGGTATCCGACATCTCATATGTCGGGTTATCAGAACTCTGCTCTGTGTTGTACTCATTCATGCAGGGCAGTTGGTTTCACGGTAGTGAAAATTATTGAAAAATTAAATTATTTTAGTTCTGATTTCAATTAAGATTTTTAGTAACACAAAGTCATTTAATTAAATTTGTTGTTTTTCCTACAGCAATTGTACCAGACCCTCACAGACTATGACATAAGGTTCTATATGTATGAGATACTGAAGGTATGAGATACCCTTTTTCTTAGCAGTTGTCTACTGTGGAGACTTTGTTGCTGCACATTTGTGTTTTACCTTTGTGTACCATCTGCAGGCCCTAGATTACTGCCACAGCATGGGCATCATGCACAGAGATGTGAAACCACATAATGTGATGATTGATCATGAAAACAGAAAGGTAATTTCAAAAGTCACACTCTTCCCAGTTTTCCTTAGCAGGTTGGTTATATGTTTAGTGACGTGGATTTCCTCCTTTATGTTTGCAGCTGCGGCTCATCGACTGGGGTCTGGCTGAGTTCTACCACCCAGGACAGGAGTACAATGTCAGAGTGGCTTCACGCTATTTCAAAGGTCCAGAGCTGCTGGTGGACTACCAGGTATATTTGAGCTGTTGAGAACAGGGGGTAGTTTGTAGGTGTGACTAATAAAATTGGGCTTAGTCCAGGAATGAGCACACTGGGCGGTGTGAGTCTGGGCACTTTATGTTGCAACACACACTTTTGCCCTGTTCTTGGTGGAAAGTAGGATATGGAAATTGTAAATATTAATTTACAAGTAGTTTTTGCCACGTGATGAATTAATTGCAAAGAAACTTAACTGTCAGGAACACTGGTTTGTCTGCACAGTTTTTAAACATTGTTGTACCAACAATCTAAACAGCTGAGCTCCTTTTCCTCATTAGCAATATTGTTTTGGACTACTCTAGTTCCACTTGAACAGAGTGATAGTTGTAATGCAATGGCAGTTGTGCTGATAACATCTTACTGGTGACTCGACTGCTTCCTTGCCACTTCTTTTTAAAGCACAGACAGAGGTCTGTTTTTGTGCAAATGAACAGGCCTGCAGCGTGTGCCACACTGAGAGGAATACTTAGAATAGTAGTTCTCTTTAACTTTTTACTTGTTTTTATTTATTTATTTTTTGCACTATGTATAGATGTATGATTACAGCCTTGATATGTGGAGTCTTGGTTGCATGTTGGCCAGCATGATCTTCAGGAAGGAGCCTTTTTTCCATGGCCATGACAACTATGATCAGGTGAGCAGCTGACATGAACATACTACTGATCAATCCTGCTGTAGCCTTTGGAAAACCTCAGTCTATGTTGCGACCAAGCGTGTCTGCTTTTCCTCCTCCTCAGCTGGTGAGGATAGCAAAGGTCCTAGGCACCGATGACCTTTACGATTACATTGACAAATACAACATTGAGCTGGAGCCTCGGTTTAACGACATTTTGGGAAGGTAAATGGTTGGTTTTGGTTACCTCAGACATGGGCTAGGTTTAGGAATCAAGGCCATAACTCAGTGGTTAACTTGCACAGTAGCATCCATAAATGTACATAATTACTTGAAAACATGTAAAATGAATACATTATTGACTTATTTCACCCTAAGAGTGTCTGGGACACTGCTGTAAATGTAGGGAGATCTGTGTGAAACAGTACGTGTGTTGGTTTCCCAACAGGCATTCACGCAAGAGATGGGAACGCTTTGTGCACAGCGAGAATCAACACTTGGTCAGCAACGAGGCACTGGACTTCCTGGACAAGCTGCTGCGCTACGACCACCAGACACGACTGACTGCCCGTGAGGCCATGGAGCACCCATACTTCCGTGAGTGATGGACACGCCGTGTGCAGCTTTCCTGTCTGTCACTTTTAGCGCTCAGATGAATAAAGCTCACACAAGTATGTCTACTGTTCTGTAACAGCAATCAAGCTTAGACTGAAAACCTATACTTTCCAGCCTGGCTATATTTGAGAGAGCACCCTTTGCCCCCCCCCCCCCCCCTTTTTTTTTTTTTTTTTTTTTTTGAGAGAGAGATTTAGCTCCAAATATTTTTCAACCACTCAACATTTGCTGAAAGGAGATTGTTGATCTATTCTTTGATAAACCTCTGTATACAGGTTACATCTACGTTTTGCAGCATTTTTCCCCCAATTTGATAAATGACCTGTCTAGAGGTTTTTAGGGTTTTGTGCAGTACTTTGATCCTTTATAATTTTGACAAGACACATTGTTAATATAGAAACTGCAAAAAACACAAATATATATATGCTACATGGTTCTGTACATGAGTGATGTTTCCTGGGAGTTCATCTGAAATACTTTTCCTGATGTTGTGCCGCTGGATGACTGTACGCATCTCTTGTCTGTAGACCCTGTGGTGAAGGAGCAGTCGAGAGCAGGAGGAGCCAGCAGCGTACCGGGCAGTACCACGCCTGTGAGCTCATCCAGTATGTCAGGTGAGAATGTCTCTTCCCTATTAGCACTCCCATACTTAAGCTTGTATTAACAGTTAATCACAAAAAGTTTACATAAGAGAAGGAATCGAACCAAAACTGGGTGTTCAGTAGTTCATTATTTTGTCACATTTTCATGGTGGTGGATGGGGAGTTCTCTGAAAGGTGTTTGAGCTCTCTTTCTGTTGTAGTTTTATGGTACTCAAAGCGACTAAGGCACCACCATGGTGTTCAATTGCTGCTCATGTAGGCTAAAGCTGCAGTGGTGAAATACCTGGCCTGTACCTTTAGTGTGGTATCAAAACTGGTATTACTGGAGTGTAACCACTACACCAGCGATGTTTGTCAAAAATGTCTCTGTTTATTGAAGAGGTTTTAGCAGAATAAATGACTGTTTTTTCCACTGTTATCAAATAATTCTTTAAATTTTTACAACTTTCACACAGTCATCCAGAGCAGTTTAATTTTACTCAGTTTTGTCTAACTAGTGATTAAAAATGTTGGAACCACAAATGCTTGCTTATGATAATAGTGATTTTAAGTGGCAGAGCAGCTGTGTTAAAGTGCTTTTGTGTTTCTGCAGGGATCTCCACTATGCCGGCTTCCTCTCCCCTTGGTCCCCTGCCCGGCTCACCTGCTATCTCTGCTGGCACTCTGGGGACGCCAGTGTCAGCCACAGCCGGAGCACCCCAGTAACGTGGCTCTGTCACATAGGATAGCCACCTACTTGGAGCTGGTCGGTTCCTCAAAGGTTCAAGAAAAGCCGGACACTGAGCTGCCTTGCATTGTGGATTTTTTCCAAGTCCACCAAACCAGTTTTTTGCCCCCTTCTTATGTCAAAACTTTTCCCATAAGTTTAATATGTAATGATGATGCACCCGATAAGTACTGTATTTTCCCTCCCTTTGTTCTTTGTGCACAATTAGTCACCTAATTGAACCCTTTTGCAGAAAAAGTAAATTAGATCAAATTTCAGCTGAGAATCAAAGGATGCTGCTGAAGAAGTAGAAAAGAATTTAGGCCATCTTCACATCTGGATCCTTCTTTTAGGCCCTTAAAACAATATTAAGATAATGTGAAAATAAGTAACTGGAGTACCTTGTGCTGTGTTTGTGTCACAGCAGAAATTCTTGGCTGTGCTCAAATGCAGTTAATTTGAAGATGGCACTTCTGTCTTGTTTTGTTTAGTGTTTTGATAAATTTTGCATTTTTAAGTTCACTTTAGTAGCATAACCAAAGTTTCTGAATTGCAGTGTAAGGGAACATAATCTGGCCAAACTCCTTTTTCCCTCATGTGAGATGGATACATGCACTTAATTTACTCTGTGATATGTAATAATATATAGTGGTGACAAACAACTAACTTCACACATTGTGCAGAAGTTTTCTGTTTGTACTTTAACTTGGAGGACAGTAATTTTGTCACACACTCCCTGGAATTGTTCTGTTCCTTAATTAGGGTTTTCCAGACTGATGCACTGTAGGGCAAAACATTTGTGTTATTTTGTACTGAGTTTTTAGCCCCCCCCCCCCTTTGTTGCCATGTTTGTTACTTAGGTCACTTGAAAAAATCTTGAGTGTGAAAGGTTTTCTAAGCCTTTTTGTGCCACACATAGGACCTTATGAGCCTGTTGACTGTACATGTCTTACTAGTCTGAGAAAGGTGAGAGGCTCAGTATGCTGCATTTTACAGAGTATGTTTGAGCCCTTGCCATCAACCTCTGTATATATGTATATTGTCCTATCATGTTCAAGACCAGTATTTGAGAGCATTTGTGTAAATAAACTTGTTTTATTTAATAAGGGTCTTAGTCAGCAGTTTTTTATTTTATTTATTTCAACAGTGATGACAATGGCTCACACAGAGATGGAGACAAAAAGACAACACAATGAAATAAGTTACACCGATCGGAAAGCCTCCAAAAATGATCGTGTGAAGAGTAAATACAGACCACAACAGTAAAATTAAGCTCAAATGTGTAGCACTTAATACAATATTAAAAACAAAAGATCCAGTTTCATTTAGTGTATTTAACCATGTTCAAGCAGCTTAGAGAGTGGCAGCACCATAGGACAGAAAGACAAAATACACTGCCCAGCAAAAAAAAAAGTGGCAATATTTTGTCAGACTGCCTTTAGCTTTGATTATGGCACACATTCGCTTTGGCATTGTTTCAATTTGATGGTTCCCCTGATAAGGCACTCCGCTACTACAGTAGCAATATTTTGAAAGTGATCAGTCCTGCTATGATTTGATAAACCACAGATAACATGACGTTTTAAAGGAGCTGCCTTTTAACTTCTGAACAAAAATTCACTTTTGACCTGTCAGTTATTGATACCAGCTTCATTAGTCTCATTCTTTTCTACTAAAGTTTTTCAGCTCTGCTTACATACCTTAATAAATATATTTTATTATTATTAGTTGTGGTGGTGGTAGTAGTACTTGTTACAGTAATTGTTCAACTGTTTGATTTTTAAATTTGTCGTGGGTAAAGCACAGGAACCCGAGAGGCCGAAAGAGTTGAATGTCTCGTATCTGGGATGGGCGATCGTCGAGAGGAGTCGAGACTCCTGATTGGCTCGTTGACAGACGAACACTCGCGCTGGATCTGTTCCGCTAGCAGTCTCACGTGGCGCGTGCCCAGGTAAGTTTTACTAAAGTTGCAAAATGCATCGGTTTTACGAGCTGGGAATTTATTATTATTATTTTTAAACTCAACCGTATTATTATTATTATTATTATTATTATCATCATCATCATTATTGATGAGTCACTGTTGGGCTCGGCTGCGTGAAATTGTGGAGTTTCCGGGAAGGTATTTTAAAAGCCGTGAGCATTTTATTTCAAGAAGGTTAAACTGTATTAGGCGTCCTCCGTTTCCTGTTGGTTTTGAGTTTTTTTTTTTTTTAACTTTCCACCATCCTAAACTTTCACCGCCTTATGTGATGAATTCCGAGCAGTGGACTAGTTTCATAACAATGTACCCCTTGTGAAAAAAAGTACACGTTACTAAAAGCATACTAAGTATACTTTTTTCACAAGGGACTGTCATTTTTTTATGTTTCAGTGCACATGGGATGAGGATGCCGCGGTTGCTTCTGCACCCCGGCTCATGTACGCCCCTCGCCGCCAGCCTGTGTACGCCCAAAGGACGTTTCAGCAGCGGTGACACACACGTGTAGGTACTGTCACAGCAAATAAAATGACCAAAACCACCACGAAATCTACCGCACAAAAAGGTTACTTACACCCGAGAACTGTCCTCTTCTAAGGAGTTCACAGGTTCTGACTGAAACTATTGCGTGGAGTGACGTATTTCCGGTATGCCGTTGCTGTACGGGAAAACAACAAAGGGTGACTCATCCTGCTTGGAAAAAACTGCAAATTTTTTGCTAAAAAAAAGCAATATTAGACGGAAATGCTAGAAACGTGTCTGAAGTACAGTAAGTCTTCGTTTAAGTCTTGCATATATTTTATACGCACATAATGGTAAGCGTATAATTGCACTTGTATTTGTCTTAAATCTGGAGACGCAAAAGTGAAAATAAAATTGCTGTCAGCAAATATGTCACACAGTACGGTTTGGATAAACCGATGTCAAAGTTCTGTTTTCTTACGCGCATATTTTTTGCTTTGGTTTTCGCTTTAAGGTCGGCCATTTGCAGCGCACAAGTCAACCGTCCTTAACCGCATATTTCGTGTTTTTTTTTTTCTTCAGGATTAGATGAGCCGTCATATTAAGAGTTTGCTGTATTTTGTGATGTGTATTTTGGCGAACTTGGATTAAATTAAAACGCAAAACATCCCAGTGACGGCTGTGTTGCCTTCACATTTCTTGGTTGCCCTAAAAAGAGGAACAACGGCTTAACTGTCTCTTTTCTTTTTTGCAGCATTTGTGGTGTCAATGCTGGTGAGCGATGGGCACTTTTACAATTTAACGTTGCCATGTGAAGTTGAGGTGGAAGTAGCACTGCAGTACAGGAAAGTAAGCTGGTACAAGGTATGCTTCTTTTACTCTGGTGTTTACTCTGATGTGGCAGACAACCAGTAGACATTTTGTGTCACGTGACAGTCTATGACTTTTAAAGCACAGTAGTCTTCCACTTTATTTTATATACATTGAACTCTCCCCTCATTGCATTCAGCTGCCACCGTGTCATGTAGAGGTTTTGTTTATTCATTTAATTTATTCTTTTTTTTTTGGTTCATTCATTTACTTGTGGAATTGTACTGTGCAAACTCACGGCATATTTCACAACATGGTATACTTAGTAACTGTGTATGTGACAAATAAAATTATTTTTTTCTTTGATTCTTTATTTATTTTTCTGTAGGTAAGTGCAGATGGTGAAAGTATCACTGGGTTGGTCCTGAAGAACCTTCTAACAAATGAAACTCGCCTTTACAAATCGGCGCAGCACAGCTACCAAGTAGGGGAGAATTACGCTCTCATTTTCACAAACTCGTCGCTGGATGACTGTGGCAAGTACCGCTGCACACTTTGGCCTCCCGTTGGGCACCAGATTAAAGAAGGAGACTATGACTTCTATCCTGCAGGTGAGTTTATGACAGAGCGAACCGCATGTTAGTAATTCTCTGTTGTTTTTCTGGTCTCCCATTTTGAACCTTGTTCCATGTTTGATCCATGTTAAGGATGCCCACGGCCTGTAAAGCCCCAGAAAGTAGATGCCCCACAGACCAAGCTGGACTCCTTCACCCGGAGAGACTCCACAGTGTCTGTGGTTGTGGGTTTGGCAACACCTGGAGTTTTGTTGATTATTGTTCTTGCAGTATTGGCAGTGACAATCAACAACTCAAAACTGAAGCAAGAGGTCTCGTATAAATCACTTCGCATATAACTAAATTTGGCTGAAATTTCAGTTACTTGTTTATCTTGTCTTATAGAAACAGTTTAAAAGTTACATTGAAATGCATTAAACCAGTTTTATACTGAATAGTGAACAAGCTTGTGTGCTAAAAAATATACAACAAGAAATTAACTGTACTCTTTTACACTATTTCATAGGAAAAGGACCAACCACACTTAGACCACATGAACATACAAACCCTGAACTTTTTTTGTACATAATTTTTTTTTTTAATGTTTATAATGAACATCTTCAAGCTGCCCACTCAGTGCACAAAAGAGCTAGGATGAATAATGTAGTACAGCAGTAAATGCAGTTTAATTAACACAAAAGTAGTTTAATAATTTAGATTCAATTTTTGTTAATTTTGAACTGTTCAGTTGTGACAGTAGTCGAGCACAAATTTGACCAAAGCCCAACAACTTAGCAGACAAACCTACAGATACACTGAGCTCCGGACAAGCCAGTTTACTACATGGCTTGTTACAGTAATTTGCAACAAAACAAAATCGAAACCTACAGCCATATTCAGACAGGCAACTTGTCATGCTGTTCATAGAGCAGAAAGTTTATTCTGACACAAATGTGTTGAGGCCTTTTTATTTTTGTATGCAAATGAGAATTTGACACAAAATTAAGCTAAACTGATTTATGAGAAATAAACACAGTGGTGTGTGGTTTTGTATTTATACAAAAAGCAGGAATTTGGACAATTTGATTTAATGATCAGGTCAGTCTTCTGAACACCTGTAAGTGCAAACAGCAAGTCATGGTTTATTTGTCATGGGTGACAAGCTGCAGATTTCCATTTATTGGTGTCGTGCTATTTTACTTGACAAAAGAGTTCAGTATGGCAGTTGCCAATTCAGATGCACTTTCTGTTTTTCACACTCCCAATTTGCTTCATTTTTTTATGGCAGCAGAACATCAGAATAATGTTAGTGGCGCTCATGTTTAGACTTCCCTTGTTTGTTGGGGTTCTCTGTCAACCAGGTTTTCTGGTTTACAAGTTAAGCACTTTATCATATCATCTTGATGTAGCCGTAAAATATAATTCAACTCTGCTATACTCTCTTTCAGCAGAAAAAATGTCTGGAAGAATATACCCTGCAGCTGTCTCTGCTTTGTATAGATGCACATGAGAGTGCTGTGGTGTTTATAGGCTCATTATCTGTTGTACAACCAGCATGAAGTGTATTCACAAGCTGGTCTTGCATTTGATTTGCTAATTTTTTGCTGGTGACTTCATTGCAAAGCCAGCAGTGGAGGACAACTGGCCTGTGGAAGGGGTAGCTGTAGTGGATGCACACCTACTCTATGGGCCCCACAGTTCTTCTAACACCTCCTCAGGTTAGGTAGCTGACAGTTTCTATTTCTGAAATTTGAGCAATGAGCTGGTGTGTTTGGCTGAGGGTTGAGCCAGCTGCTGAGGTGTAAGCAGGGGCAGTGGATGCCCTTCCTGCACCAAGGCCTGGGACTCCACTGTAACTGTGGCTGTTGTTCAAACCAGGAAAAACTTTACAGAAACTTCGTATTTTCCAGAACCAGGGAAGGATTGCTTTTGCAAAGGGCTTGTAATCCCCATCACAACAAGGTTTTCTAGCCTCAAGCTTTATAGCCTGCTTATTAATCTGTTGCTCCCCCTTAAGTCCCCCCCCCTTTACCTCAGATGTAAGTGGTGGGCACAAAGGAATTGGCTATTACTATTTACACAAGTGGCTGCTTTAGCAATAAGAACAGAAAGCATATCGTCTGTGTGGTGGGTTGTAGTAGTGGATACTTACCTGCATTAAGGCCCAAGGTCTCACTAGTCCTGGCTCCTCTCCACCCTAGAAGTAATTGCTATCCTCAGAAAGTCAGTTACCATAACCTACAGGTCTGTTCACCCTGGTAGTTCTTCATGTCAGGCCTTTCATCATACCTCCATCTACTGTTTTATCCCCCTATAATGGACAGCTGATGTTCATCCTTTCAACACACAGTGTATGAGGGAGTAAACTACTGCACATCTTTTAACTAATCTAGGAAAATGTCATGCTACTTATTTTGCTGCTTTTTAGCTGCTTTTTATCCCCATCGTACACAGTAACTACAGAGTACCTATAAAAGTAGCACAGAAATAAAGTATTCATGCCCCTGTACTACTGTACAATGTTTTACAATACTGAATCGCAGTGGATTTAAATAAGCCTTTTTGACACTGATCAGCAGGAAAAAACTTTCAGTAAAAACATTTCTACTAAACTGTTTTTTTAATTACAAACTATTATGAAACACAATTTGCTATGCATCTTATATGTGTTACATACCATACCAGATTTGTGTAAGAGTACTTTTTCAGTTGATCAGTTTGAAAGCCCCATTATTAATTAAATGTTGTAAAACAGTAAAGCATAAAAAGATAGAAATGTGTTATTGGCATTGTATGTACTGCACAAACCTGTAAACATGAGGTAAGTATAATAGAGAGCAGAATGTAGCCTGTCAGATACAAATGGCAAAGAAATAAAACCACGTGAAAATGAACACGCACAAGGAGTTCAGTGTAAAATGTCAATGATATTAGCAAGTGCTGTTTTTTATTGAATTTACTGTTTTCATTTAACACATTTATTGCTGTATTTACAATTAGTGTGATTTCTAATGCTACATTTGGTGAATATGTTAACATAATGCATGTTGTGTTCAATTGGTCTGCTGTTGCCAGATTGCTTGATCCAGTTCCAAAAGTAGTTAAAAGCTTGTGTAAGTTTCTCTGACTTGTACTGTGAAAATTAATAAAAACGAGTAATGTTCAGAAAGCTCATACGTCTTGTTTTGTTTCAGCTGCTGGAATTTCATTGTTCAGGGTTCAAGGTTAACTTTGTTATTCCACACTTAGAGCATCAAGAGCATGGAATGCATTCACTCCAGGACCATTTTGCGCTAAGCAAACAAAAAAAAAACTGAAATTGAGGTAGATGGATAATATAGCTAAATAAAGGCAAGATGATAAATAGAGATATAAATAGGTAAGAGAAGTCAGTACGAGTGGTGAGGCTGATACTGTGGGTGGCAGTCAGTGGTGGTGGTAGTGATCGGTCCCTACTGCAGTTGGGAATCCAGCACTGTGACAAGCTGAAAGATAAATCAGGTATGTTGGTATGTGATTTGAGGCAGGGGCGGCTGTCAAACGGCGAACTAGGATGTTCAGAGGGGCATTCATGTTCAGCAGCCCTTTAAAGTGCGCAGCAGCATCCTCCACCATCTTTCAGACCAGTTCCCAGTATGGTCTTTCACACTGCATTTGCTGAGCACTGATCTACACCACAATACAATAAAGGAGGAAAACAACATTTTTACACAGCTTTAATAGCCTAATACATCACCATTTAATATCACTCCAAAGTCCTTATGCTGATGTGATTGTAAACGGCAGCCCAGTTTAGTGCCTGTATTCATGTTGCTGTATTGGATACCTGTGTTGGCATCAGCAAAGTGCAGAAAATTCCATTTCTGCACTTTATAAAATGTCATAGTAGATATTGCTCATGTTCAAAATAATATACATTTCTTCAGCAAAGGGGACACAAACTTTGAAAACAGGAAAGCCGCGCGTGTGCCGCGGTGCACCCTGGGTAACGGCATATTATTAAACGACATATTATTAAAAATACGAATATTATTAAAAATAATTGCCAATGCACCGCAGTTACAGTCTTTTAACCAGGAGAGCAGCTTAGAAACGAAGAATATGGTCAACAGGGAGAGAGAGAGAGAAAATAGTAACCAGGAGTTTATGACAAATGTCTGCCCATAGAAAAAGTTTCGATTCTTCGAAAAGGAAAACGTTGAAATGGCGGAAGTGAATAACGCTCACATAAATAACCAGTGTAAATTATTTTTAAAAGTTTTAAACTATATGATTAAATATTCTATTCAACCTTCATATGCTACAACTAAATATAAATATAGTTCCAACAACTTTTTTTTTAATGTTGGAAGCGAGTCGTGTAAAGTCAGTTTGGTTTTACTTTCAATTTCCTTTTTCTGAGGGATAATCTTGTCTGCCCTTCAACTGTGCACTCTTTTATTATAGCTACGAAAATACTGTTTTCCAACACAACAATAAAAAATGCGTATTTCGTGGTCGCTGCACGGTGAGTTTGAATCTCTGCGTGTTGCCAGTTTAAATATACAGTATTTATAAATATGTAGCGCTGCACTGTGCTCTACTTTACTGTACATATATCTTCACTGTATATAATGTAGACTTTCAAAATAACATACAGTACAGTGCAGTTTTGCCTGTGGGCTGTTGCTTCCAACCCCGCCGGTGTTATTTTATTGCTTCTCCAGCTACTGAACCTTAAAACACAGTAAAAATGATCCTGCTGGGTAAATGGATAATTCACTGTGGACTTAATTTACCAACACAGTAAGTGTGCTTAGTCAAAAGTATCCGATAAAAACAGCAGTGAAGATACTGAGAACTGAGCCAAGAAAGGCGCTCTGACTCACGGTTGAGGCGCAGGTATCACATGACGCCAAGAATACAGCTGCTTTTTGTCTTTCTTTTTCATTTGGGGAAATGTAAGACCTTTAAATCTGATTTTTTTGTCTATACGGAAGCCTGCATTGTTCTCATGATGGTGGTTGAAGGAGAATTGTACAACCTCACGTTTCCGTGCAATGTGGATGCAGATCCAGACGTGCAATACAGGAAAGTGAGCTGGTATAAGGTACTGTACTGTACTGTACTGTACTGTATGTTCATTTTACACACCACACCTGTGCAGCGCAGGTGTGGGCTGGATGTTTGAGAGGGGTCTTGGCAGCTTGCTTGAAGGTTTAAGGTACAGCTAAGAGATTAATAGCAACTGCGACCAAGTGCCTCTTTATTTGTTCTTTGCAGGTGGACAAAGGGACAGATGGGCTCACTGGGTTGGTCCTAAAAAACCTAAAAACAAATGAGATTAGCTTATACAAATCGGCGCAGCACAACTACCAGGTAGGGGAGAATTACTCTCTCATTCTCACAAACTCGTCGCTGGATGACTGTGGCAAGTACCGCTGCACACTTTGGCCTCCCGTTGGGCACCAGATTAAAGAAGGAGACTATGACTTCTATCCTGCAGGTGAGTTTACGACAGAACGAACCGCATGTTAGTAATTCTCTGTTGTTTTTCTTGTCTCACATTTTGGTCTTTGTTTCATGAATGACCTTTGTTCAGGATGCACTGAAGCTGCAGATGTCCAGCTGGTCAAGCTGCACTGCCCCCTCCACAGGGACTCTATATGGAAGATAGCTGTGGTAGTAGTTGGACTTGTCACCATGGTGCTTGTATTACTGTCAGTGGCCTCCTGCAGACTAAAATGCAAATCATCCATCCCTTACCTGTCCCTGGGCACCAGTTTTTACCTGTTCTGACTGTTAAACATGTAGATGCTACAGGCTTACCTATAATATAGAGCTTAACTGTAATTGTGACATATTTGAGTACAGCAGTTTGCACAATGCCAAATGTTGGTAAGATAGAGACACAGCTCATGCACTGCTCACTTTACACTGATTTCTAGGATATGCAGTAAATAATTTGGCTGTAGCCAGATTATAAAGAAGATTATTGTTTTGAGTGGCAAACTTTTAAATTCCGAAATAGAATCCAGCTGATGTTTGTGTTCATAAATCTGAATCATTACTAACCTCAGAATTCCGCTGTTACCTTCCTGTTTATAATAAAACAGTAAAAATCACGGGATGTGCATTATATTGATTCTCTGCAATATACACTATACTGTATGACCAAAAGTATGTGGACTCCCTTTCTAATAACTGAGCTGAGCTGTTTCAGCCGCACCCACACAGTACACAAACGCATTCTAGACAATTCTGTGCTTCCAACTTTGTGGCCACAGTTTGGAGAAGAAGCTCCTTTCCTGCTCCAACATGACTGTGGCCCCCCAAGCACAAAGCAAGCTCCATAAACACTTGGTTTGCCCAGGTTGGTGCGGAAGAACTTGAGTGGCCTGAACAGAGCACTGACTTCCACCCCACTGAACACTTTTTGGATGAACTGAAATGCTAGGTCTTGCTGTCCGCCATCAGTGCCCGACCTAACCATATTCTTTTGGCCGAATGGTCACAAATTCCCAAAATCTCGTAGAAAGCCTTTCCAGAACAGTGGGGGCTGTTATTGCAACAAAGAGGAAACAACTCCATCAGTGCACATGGGTTTGCAATGGAAGCTTCATATGGGGGTGATACTCAGGTGTCTACATACTTTTGGCCATAAAGAGTATCACCTTAATTCTTTGTAAATCGATGAATTTGAAAGGAATATTTAAGAAGTTGTGAGTCGGTCAGTCTCTGCGGCTCTGGTCATGTTGATCCCACAGGACCCGCAGCCTCCATCACCTCCATCTCCATGCAGTCCAGCAGCCAAAAACAGCATGAGGCCAATGTATTAAAAATGTTTATATGTGTTTATTTAGTGACACTTTTCTCCAGTGTGCCTCACAATATGACTATTACGTAGAATTTCAGCGACTTGGATAGACTGGGCTAAACTCCCAGGTCAGTCACTTTTGTACAAAGTGGAGAAGTGCCACACACTCACTCACACACTGCTCCACGAGTTCAGTTCACTGTGCTGGTGTGCAGAACCAGCAAAAAATATTGCTCGCTTTTTGTGTGTAATTTTATCTGCATTTACTTTTGCTTTGCAATTTAAAAAAGATTTTTTATTGTCTTATTTTGCGAACAAGGCAATAAATCGTCGTGTTACCCGTGCATATGAGCAGTACGGTGCACCCTTTACAAACTCGTAGCCTAAATTTGGCCACTGTTTCTGTTGTTAAATAAAGAAATTGACAAATTCACTCGAAAGTTTGGAAAACGAAAAGCGTCGCAGGAGCGGCGCGTCCACACGGTGGCAGGCAAGAGTCCGCCGAGCTTCTGACCGCATTTAAGCACATTTTAATATTATTACAAAAAAATAAGAAATTATACAAAGCGTTTCAGAGTGTTCAGTACTTTTACAATCCCTCTGTACATGTGCAGTATAATTTAAAGGAATTATTTTATACCTCAACATTACTATGCATTTTTACAGTTCCTTTCTTTGACAACTCGTGTTGTCAAGACAACAAAACATCACATTAATGTTCTGTTGCTCATTTTTCGTTTCAGCCTTGCAACTTTGTTGTTTTTATTTGTAAAAGAAATACATTTTAAACCGATAGAAACGCGTTGTGAACTTTGCTGCCGCGCTGCCTCCTCTGTCTGGAGTTGAGCCCCGTAATTCAAACCGAGCAAACGCGTCTTATTCTGCATCACAAACTGGAATAAGCCGAACCCGTCCCTGGCACCGAATTTTTGTGGGGCAAAGATTTCCCGTTACCCACCGCAACAATGGAAATTATTTCGATCGCAACGTTTGGAAACTAGGATGGGCGGTGTGACGTGAGCAGTGGGCATGGCTCTGGACGCAGACTTCAGCTCGGTGGGACACACACACACACACACACACACAAGTCGCTGTGATGACCTCAGGCAGGTTACCGTGTTTCCCAGGTACGTTGACCCTTGTTTCTCACCTTTTTTTTAAATATCACCTTTTGTAGGCAAATGACGCTATGTTTTTATTTTCTTACTCTAGTTTGTGGCTTCTAGATGCTAAGCAGTTCCCTCATTTTATATACACTGCCTGGCCAAAAAAGGTCTGCACCTGGATTGAACTTAGTGTTATGATGTGGGGTTGCTTCAGTTGGTCAGGTCAGTCTCTGCGGCCTTACCATTTCTTTATTTAACAACAGAAACAGTGGCCATGTGCCCAAAAATGAGGTGAGCTGACTACCTGAATATACTGAATGAACAGGTTTCTCCATCAATGGATTTTTTCTTCCAAGATGACAATACCAGGATTCATGGGGCTCAAATTGTGAAAGAGTGCTTCAGGGAGCATGAGAGAGACATCATTTTCTCACATGGATTGGCCACCACAGAGTCCAGACCTTAGCTTCACTGAGAATCTTTGGGATGTGCTGGAGAAGACTTTACGCGGCGGTCCGACTCTCCCATCATCAATACAAGATCTTGGCGAAAAATGAATGCAACTCTGGACGGAAATAAATGTTGTGACATCGCATAAGCTTATCGAAAGGATGCCACGCAAATGTGTGCCTTAACCAAAGCTAAAGGTGGTCTAAGGAAATATTAGAGTGGGTCACTTTTTTTTGGCCAAGCATTGTACTCTGTGTGCAGTTCCCGTGGAAGTTGTGCTCAGGGTTCGGTCCCTGTTCATTTCTCACACAGTCATGTTTGTGCGGCTGCAGAAGCTGCATGCTACGGATGCTCTGCATTTACTGTACAGACCTTCTTGTTTTGGCTCCTTATGTGTATGTCAGTTACAGACAAGGTGAAGCAGTCTGTGCTGGCATCATCAGCTGGGTCAGCCCAGAAGAAGCTCTAGAAGTTTCATCCCTTAGCTCAGTAGTTCTTCAGGACAGTAGGATAGCAGTGATCAGTTCCTGCTTCCCCATAGTGACCACAATGGTTCATCCCACATATATCAAGTCCACCTTGAGATTCTCTCTGCTGCTTTTATCAACCGTTGTACTGCTGTCTTTCGATCTTTGTCACTTATCTCCAGTTCTCTAAACATCCTCCAGCGTGACTGAGTAGGAAAACCATAACCTGATGTTGTTCAACTGCTCATTGTACCCTGTCCTCTTTCTTGCCAAAGCTTCTTAGAACTTCACTTCCCAGGGAACTGTCAATCCTATGAAGATTATGGACCTTCTTTGGGGGCACCACACGTTTACATCATCCCACAGAGCAGTCTGTGTACACACAAGTTAGTCTTCCCGTTTGATCATTCTTGTCCAACCTGTGTTGAAATGGATATGTTGTCAGTGTGCTCTTTTCACCCCCCAAATAAACCTGATGTTGGGTCAAATCATTTCCAAGTTTAGGGCTCATCCCTTAAGTAACTTGTTGTGATGTCAGCCACATCATCCTTGCCCCAGTGCCAAACTGATGATGACACACATTTAAAATGGCCTTTTCTACTACACAGCCTACGGCAAGGACTTTCAGGTAGCTTCCCGTGTGTACAGTACTGTAGGTTGCTTGCAGTGGGCAAGACATCTCAGACTGAAAGCTGAAATTGCCAGTGTTCTAGATTCCAAAAGAGATGATGCCTTTCCATGCTAGTGTTCTACCTCTCATCTCCCATCTGGCCCAAGTTGCTTGTTTTCCCAGCTCTGTTGTTTGCAAACTACAGGCCTCTTCTTCCTTATTCTTCTGTCCTGGACTTAAGTTGCTGTTCTCTACTTTTTATGCTTGCTTGCAAAGCTGACTCACTGATGTCCAACCATCATCTTTCCTATCATTTTTTAGTGCTTCAGCCCTCTTTCTGCAGCTTTCCCTATACTTGCTGTTCCTTGACTCCCTGAGCATTTCCACTTTCCCGATCTTCTTGTCCTTTCAGTCGGAAGTCTGGGCTTCACTTTCTTGAACTCCTCAACCAGGGCTGAAAAGGGGACCTTAACCTTGCATTGAACACACATACTGGCAGAAGTAATGCAGTCCCAGTAAAACATGTTGGTATGCATGAAACTCCAATATGAAGCAGTAAAGCACCAGATATTCCCGATCTTAGAAATTTTCCTCTTTCCTCAAAATTCAAACCTTAATAGATGGCGTTAAGTTTAAGTGTTTCATTTTGAGGGTTGATATAACAATTGTGTTTTTAAAGAACATCTCACTCGTACATGACTGGCACAATTCATGTGCACATATTTAACAAACTCTGACAGGGCCACAGCAGTTTCAGTGGTTCACCAAGATGTTTTTGTGCATTTCAGGTATGGTTGTGTACCTCATCGTGGCCCTTGGCTGTCCTCTGTCACAGGGTCACCACCTCGTCCAGGCCCGGTGCAATGACAGAATCTCTCTGCCCTGTTCTCTGACGGTGAACACCAGTAACTACCGATATGTAGCTTGGTACAAGGTACTGCCACCTCTGTTCACTGTGGACACACATTTGCCACTGCTGTTGGATAGGCACGTAGATGTTTGTAAAAATACTGCAAAGGCAAAAGTCTAAAAATGACACAAAAACACAGTGCAGAAAGCAAAGACTCTATTTCCATTACATTTGCACAAAGTTTATTTTTTAACTCATTGCTTTAATATCTGTAGCTCTATTTCCAGTTTCAGGTGCTTGTTTTGGTTTGTTGATGCCATCATTCAACAAACAGCATTTTGTTATGCTATTTTGTCCTGATTCTGATATCCCTTGTCATTTTTCAAACAAGGACATTTGCTGTCTTCACTGATGTTCAGAGCTCTGACCATTTTACACCCAAACCAAAAGTGGTTTGCTGTGCAGTCTTTAAAGTTAATTTTTTATCATCTCAGAGATGTGATCTGCACTTTGAGAAGAGAGTTGTTCATTGTTTAAACTTTTGAACAATACACACAACATTTGAAGTTGCATCACTCAAAGCCTTTTCTCGCCCCACCATGTGGTTTTAACAGGATGTGGAGTATTTTCGCACAAATATCCGTTTTACACTTTTAAAGTCAGCAATGAAGCAATAAAGGAGCGAAAAAGCCCTGTGAACATTTTGTTTACATAGGTGAACACCGGTAGCAAGGCAGGAATAATCCGGAAGAATCTTTCCAAAAATGGGGACATTCAGCGGTACAATTACCTCCGGGAGACCTCGCTCGGAGACTCGGAGGCCTTGGTTCTTGAACGGGTGTCGCCTGAAGACTCGGGGGTGTATGAGTGCATGCTTGGAGCACACATCGGAGAGAAAAACCACATCCTTAATGTCGATTTAAATGTGTCAGGTAGGCAACATGCTGGGGTCTTGTAATCTCAACCACTGAATTACTGCAACACAAAATTTAAACTGCTAATAATAATTCACAAGTCCTCAAGTCCTGGTCATCCAGTATAGTGCCATTTCCTTGAAAGCCTGCAGTAAGTCATCATCTTCCGATGAGCTTTTGTCAGAAATAATAAACGGTATCCCATTTTTAGATTATGGCTGAGGCTGCAGTTCAAGGTATTTGACTTAGTTACTATCATATGTTCTACTGTTTTAAACATGATTTTACATAGTCCTGCTGTGTTAGAAATTTTTACTTTTGATATGCTGCTGTTGGGTCAAATACATTTCGAGCAGTAGGTGCAAACACAAACTGTATATTGTATTTCAATAGTAATTATGTCTTTTCCCTCAAAGCAAAAAATGTATGAATTATAAAATAACACTAAAACATGATGCAGTTTGACCTTGGTATTAGTTATTTGAAATGGGATTTTCTTTATTAATTTTTTTCCAGAATGTGTGATAACACCTTCACCCACGCCTGCTCTTGTCAACATGACTAGAAACTTCTGCCAGTCAGGACACACTCTTGTAGAGCTGTCCCCAGCCAAGGTCTTCTCTGGCTTTTCAGTTCTGGGCATCGTCAAAGCATTGCTGTGTCTGCTGTCTATGTGGGCAAGTGCATCGGCTTCCTATTAACACACACCTTTAACAGTGGGCAGGAGCCACAACACATGTCTTACGCTTTACCTTGGCCCCTGAGGTGTAAGGGCACTTCACTTTCTGAGTGCAGGTTCACTTTCAGGTGGGAAGTGAGCTTTGAAATTGTATGGTGTCCCTGAGTCTTTGTAGTCTGTTTGAAAGATGCAACCTTAGAGACAAATACATTTTTCAGTTTCATTTATTCATTTAGTGGGCACTGTTTTGTGAAAGCGGCTTACAACGCCGAGTAAAAAAAGTGCATTTCTCCAACAAAGAGCTGTAGGTAGAGACACGGTTCTCAAAGTGCAGAGTTTGTCCAGTCACGCTGTTTTTGGTGACAAATGTGGGTCCAGAAGAGGTGCATTCTGAGACTCTTTTGAATGCTCTTTTGATAGGGATTCAGTTGCTCTGAGGGAGAAAGGAAGTTATTTGTGCTAAATTCACATAAAAATTATGGCATTTTTTGAAGACTTTTTGATTCTCCTGTGGGAAGGGGGTTCTATTCAAATAGTAACACAGAACAAATAAGTCATGATCCAGTTTTTTTACCTCCCTTGCTCTTCTGCATACTTACATCTCTTTTGTGGATTTACTTCCAGGTCTTCTTCAAGGTCAAGAAGAAAGAATGAATGTGAAATCAGCACTGAAATGTGAAAAAATACATATGTGGCTATTAGCAGCTAACCTTATACTGTTGTAGGCAAGACTTTGCTTGCTCCTCAAAATACAAAATATTTAGCGCTAAAAATGCACACATTTGTTACTCATACATACATACATGGTAGATGTTTCCCCTGCAGTGATATTTGTACGCCTAAATATTCTGAAAAAGTACCGGTGGATTGCTTGTACTCACGCACATTTTCCATAAACTGAGAAAACAGTAGGCAGAGCCTCTGTGAAGTCTCCTCCAATTCTATTTGCATGCTCGATAGCTAAAATCCACTGTGAAACAGCAGGTCTCCCACCAGCAGCAAAACGGAAAAAGAACAGAGCATGGATCTGCACATTTTGTTAAACCATTCTACAAGGCCATCAGTCCAGGGGTAGTAGGGACTTTTATGAGTTGCTGAAATTCGTAGCTGTGGGTACAGTTGGGACTTGAACCACGATGGGAAATTGATGCCTCGGTTGGGGAGAATTTCTTGTGAAAACCCAAACTTGGACTCATTCTAGGAGTACTGATGGAACACAAAGGAAATGCCTCTGCTATCCTTGTATCCTCACCTTGCATAACCAAAATGAGTAGAATGTACCGGAAGCTAGACCTGCTTTTGTCTAATGGGCTGATAGTGACCATGAATATCTGCTGAAACTATGTGCTGTTGACTGGGAAAGGATGAAAAGGAGTGAAGTTTGAACAGTAGGCTGGGCTCATTTTCTGACGTTCAAGGATGAATGTGACAGAACTTCTGAATATCAAAGCCAGTAAAACTAACTTGTTTGACTTGTTCACATATTTTTTATTTACCAAGATAACCTAACCAGAGGACAGATATAATTTGAGGATTCTGAGCACAGCAGGATCCACAAGATAATTTCCATCAACGCCGCTTTAGTACAACGTGTTATTATCAAGGATGTACTTACTATATCTGCACCAACAACTAAAGCCCTATCATCCTGACTTACCCTGTCGAAGGGTATCGATGCTGGTGGGGGCCAGCTATGGAACCGTCTTGGAAGTGTGCTGAGACAGGAGTGAGTGGTTGTGGAATGGGGTTACCAAAGCCTTCTTCTAAACGGGATTGCTGTTGTATTTTTTTTTGTCCCCCCTTCTATCAGACTGTCACTCAAGTCAGGTAAAGGTTCAACACAGTGTCTCAGTTTGCTCAAGAAGAGTGGAGAAAGCACCTGACTAACCTTGTAGTCTTCAAAGGCTATGCCACAAAGTATTAGGTTAAGGGTTGGAATATATTTGTCTGTGTCATTTTCATTTGTTGTTAAAAGCAGAGTTTCTGTTCTATGTAATGCAAAATAAAGAATAGTGGACACCAAGCACTTCATTGAGTTTGTGAGCTGAACTATCTTGATGTGTGTCGTGTATACTGACGTGCACGTAGTCCATACTTGCTCAGGGCTAAGGGTGACAACTGCTTTTTGTGTAAAGGTGTCCAGTCCTTCCTAAAGACAAAAAAACTGTACAGAAATCCATGGGTATCCGGATCTAATTTGTTCCGGAAAGTGCTTCAGATCCCAAATTGATGGATACAAAATGCCTACTTCCCAAAATTTTAAATTTAACTTTTATATTTATTTATATTTAGTTTTTTTTTTTTTTTTAATTATAGGTAAGCATTGGATAGAAATGAATTATAGCAAAGCTTTCCATTAGGATAACGATATTTAGGTATTCATAATTCAGAGCCTTTGTTGCAAGAATTCGGATATGTGGAGTTCACATATCGAGGGATTGCTGTATCCATTACTTTCCTCTACTTGTTTTGTCAGTTTTATAAACACCTTTGACACAAATTTGTATTCAGAGGGAAGCTGCTTCACTCCACACCCAGAAACAAGGTGTGACATGCAGCTATTTCAGCTGTGCAAGTGACAATAGAAAGGAGCCTGTCTGTGCCTTGGTGTGTCTCTGCCCAGAGGCACAGCTATCACCCCCAAACCTGTGAAGCTGTCAAGCTGGGTCTGTATGCCCTTCTTCCAAATGCTCCAGCCTTGCTTCAGTCTAGGAGAACCTTAAAGAACATTCTTAAATTTTTCCTATAGCAACATGGTGCCATTACCTGTGCCCAGTTCCTCCTTTGTATCAAACTTGTGTGGCCACATCTTGGCTAGCAGCACATTTTGTTGACCATCCTCATAATCTGGTCGGATGAACCGGGGAAACACTCATTTGTACAACTGTGTGTTTTTATTATTTAATGCAACCCGGGGAAAATTGTCTTGTGTGATCGCAGTTTGCACCAGATTTTAGAAACTGCTAAAAAATACCGAGGACCTCAACTGCCAATAATACCACAGAGCCAGTTCTGATAATCTTGAAATTCTGCTATTTGCTTTCATTTCTTACTTTTTATTTCACTGCTTCCTCAAAAAAATCACCGTTGTTACACAAAGTTTTGATTTACTTGAAGTATTTCATCCATTAAAAGTTTCAAATGTGCGATTTTCGGCTGCTTGTTTCCTTTTGAGTGTCTAAGGTGATTGATCCAAGTGGCAGAAAATTCCCCAGGCTTTTGGTTTTTAAACCTCCATCTTCAATGAGTTTAGCCTTGCACACTCAAGCTGTGGTCCACACGATACAGCACACAGCACATTTATGATCGATGAATCACTCGGTAGGTTCACTAAATTTGTTGCTAACACTGAAAAGATTCCGGTTGTTCATAATGTGTTTGTAGGCTGCATGGGTGCAGCTGAAGCAACTCAGGCAGTAGAAGGGGGATTCACATACTTTTGGCCATACAGTGTATATTTTATTTGCTTGTGTCACTGCACTTTCATTTAGTTTTTGCACTTGTATCACTGCACTTTTTTACATATCATGTAGTAGCGCCAAAAGGCAGTACAGCAATTTATTTTATTACTGTGTTTTCAGATGAAACAGATGTGCAGATGTTCCTTAGTTGTAGCCACATGAAAGGGGACAGGGCAATGTATTTAGAGCTCCACAGATGAACTTCTCATTCTACTAAAAGAGTCCGCAAAAGAGGCGTCTGCACTTCAGCTGATTTACAAGGCACTACAGGTCAAAGAGAAGCAGGAAGTATTCACTTATTATGTAGAATGTCGCTGGGCTAAAAGCTATGTGGGAGACACTAAAAAGATGAGAAGGCCCTGTGATCTGACAAAACAGTAAATGTAACTGTAGCAGAAATGCAATGGGCTGTTGTGGGCATCACCCTCTGTTTTGGGATGCACCAGTGCCAGTGTTCGTGAACCGAGACTGCCGTGTTCACTGCAGTTAGGAGGAAAAATGGGAAGCAAAATCATCCATCCAGCCATTATCAGTTTTATTGAATTCACTGGAACTCCCCCAAAACAAATAGATGTTAGATGAAACGGACTGGCTGTGAGCCTGCCATAGTAAATACTTTTCAAAGGGTCTGTTTGGACCTTACAATTTACCAGCCAAAAGGTAGATAATTTGCATATGTGAAGAAAAGTAAGAGCTGCATTTTACAACATTGCGCTGAAATAAAATTTGCAGCCTGAGATGCTTCAGACTTTGATTCACTATAGCCACATACATACAACTGATTAGAAAGTCAGTGAGAGGTTGTTGCTGTGCTGTCCCGTGGAGTCGCAGTTGACTATGGATCACATTTGAGGTGACCAGCGCTGATGTGGCATGATGGATCTTCAGTGCCTTTTCAAAGGGGAAAAATAAAATAAAATAAATGGCACTTGTGCAGGATCTCAGTGATGCTCAAAGTTTTCAAGGGGATTCTAATATGGATTTTTGTCTTTGCTTTTTCAGAAAGGCAGCAGACAAAAAGGTGTGTTAGAGTCTTCCTTGTAGCTCTCTACTTTTGGCAGCTACTTTTCCTCCATTAAACTGTCATCACCTCTCTCTCTCTGTGTGTGTGTGTGTGTGTGTGTGTGTGTGTGTGTGTGTGTGTGTGTGTCTGTACACTCTCTACCATTCTCTTCCATGCATGGTTATCTTGGAGCCCTTCATCACATGAAATTATCAAAAATTATTACTAAAAGAAAGCGTTTAAAAAATATTTTGTGATAATTTCGTCACGCTGTTCCATAGAATAGAATAGAAGAATAAAATAAACCTTTATTATCCCACGAATGAGAAATTTAGGTGTTATATAGCTCTTTCACAAGGGGAATATAGGAGAGAACAAGTAGTTAGTAAGAAGGACAAGAACAATTAAGTTAGTAATCTATGTATACAAATAAAATAAAATAAAATAAAATAACCCTATATACATAAATAATTTATAAATAAATTAACTAATTTAGACTGCGTTGTGCAGTCTGACAGCTGCTGGTAGGAATGACCTGCGGTAGCGCTCCTTCCTACACTGTGGATGTAAGAGTCTGCTGCTGAACGAGCTACCCAGTGCTCGTACAGACTCATGTAGGGGGTGGTAGGTGTTGTCCATGATTGATGCCAGCTTGGACAACATCCTCTCCTCCCCAGCCTGCTTGATGGACTTCAGAGAACAGCCCAGGACAGAGCTGGCCCTCTTGACCATTGAGTTTTAAGTTATTTATTGTAATGGAGGTCTTTGTTTCATAACTGTGTATAAACATATTGCACACTGCAAAGTGTATGAAGTAACAATTACATGAAACAAAGTGCACAAAAATAATCTTTTAAATTACTTAAACATTCACTCCTTTTACAGATTGCAAGAACCTGTAACTGTGACACGCTAGCACATTGGTGTCTCATAGCACCTGGGCTGAGCGACTGGATGTGGCTTTGGCCCCAGTTCAGGCTGTTTGTTCTTCAGCTGTTCATGGTGGTTTCTATTCAACGCATTTTTATCATAATTCTAAATGTCAGATTTAATACACATGTTCCTATATGTGTGTATAAAGATAGAGATACACAATATACAACCTTTCTTCATGGTACAAAAGTTGTTTTTAGAAGAATTTGGAAGAGGAGACTAATTTCAATTTAAAACACTCACCTTGGCAACACCATGTTACACCAAATAAGCCCACCCCATGGAAAAATTCATGCAAACTCTATATTTAAACACATGTTTCAGCAGACCAGGTGAGGACAACACCACAAAATGGAACAGAAAAGATAACTAAGATAAACAAAAGAGAAGAGGAGCTCGGGCAGGAAATGAGAACGGAAATATGGAAATATGCTGCATCCAGCAGGTAGGAGACATCCAGGCTCCTTATTTCATCTCTTAAGATCCCCTTCATTGCAGCTTCACATAGAAGCTTTAAAAAGCTCAAATTCAAGCTCCTCCTTTCACTGCATATCTGTTTGCAGGTATATATGATGGCCTTTACTCTGGCTCTTGAAAAAAAAAACATTTTCCACTCACTTCAAAAGAAATGTGTTATTAATATGAGATAAAGAAATAAAAACAAGACAAACGGTACCACAGTGACTTGAAATTCATTCTAAAACTACTATTTTTTCTGTCATTTGAAATGAGCCCTGGTTTCCCCTGTAAGATGTTTAAGATAATTGTGTTTTTGAATGTTATTAAGGGGTAATTCATGATACCATGTGATGGAAGGATGAATGAAATGAAGTTCACATTTTATGCTGGTGTGTGTGTGTGTGTGTGTGTGTGTGTGTGTGTGTGTGTGTGTATATATCTGTGTGTGTGCATGTGTGTGTGCAGTTTATTGTGGCTGGGTTTGTTTTTACCCTCAGATCTTTGCAAGCCTCCTTGGTCTTTGTAACCTCTAACGTTCAGACCCCTGGTTCTCTGCACCCCTCTTTCCGGTTTGCAAGCCTCATCTCAATTACCAGTTGCACGTTTCCTGTTGAGTTGAGTTGTATTGCTTTCTATATTTCTTAAAAATGTAAAAAATTAAAGTACACCACATTTTTATTTAAAGCATGATAGTGCAGGAGTATAAGAAGAAACATTAAAAGGGAAACATTGCACAGACTAAAAAAGGTCAGGTGGAAAGACCCTGCTTATTTTGGTGCAGAGAGGTCTGCAGCATCTGTCAGATGGGGCAAGTTCAAAGGAGCTGAGGTCAGGCTGGGAGGTGCTGCCCCAGCTTCAGTTCCTAAATAATCCCAATGAAGAACAGTAAAAACAACCAAAAACTAAAATAAAGGCTGTACAAACTCTGAACTTCAAGTGGTGTTGGGTCCTTGAAGCGTGAACGATGCTGATTCGGGTCAGGCTCCGGGAAGGACCCACCTGTGGATCCACTAAGTGAGGCACCTAACCTGACACAGAACAGTAAAACATTCGACAGGTTAAATGGCAAAAATGACAAGATGCTTAGGATAAACACATAGGAAAGCAGTTGGTGTAGAATATACCAAACTAAATATGACATTAAAAATGCTACAGTCAGTATGGAAAAAAGTGGTTTAACAACTGATAATAAAAGTGATTGCCCATATTTAGTTTCTATTATTGTCCTGCTGAGTGTTTCAGATTTAGAGGCTTTAGTGATTTGTCTTTATGATTTGCTTTCGTCCTGTGTAGCCTCACAAGCCCTTCTTGTGCAGCACTAAAGAACAGTATCTCGCAGCCAGTAGACATGGTATGATGATGATGATGATTATTATTATTATTATTATTATTATTATTATTATTATTATTATTATTATTATTATTATTATTATTGTTACTGCTGCTACTACTTGGGATTCTATTCTTTCTGCTAATTCAACTATAAATATGCACATTTAAAGACGTTGGACAGTGTTAGCATATAGTTAGAGTGAGGCAAATGATGATACTCTGTGTGTGTGTGTGTGTGTGTGTGTGTGTGTGTGTGTGTTATACCAGATCCTTATATGCTCATCATTTTCTTTCTTTGCTTGTGGATTTAAATTCAGTTTAGTCTCATTGGTGAACAGTACAGCCAGTTGAGCACTCAAATTATCTGCAATGAAATATAATTTTATGTTACACAAGACTTGGTGACACAAGCATGCAAATATTCTAACTTACCTACGCAGTAAAAGGTAAAATATATTTGCGTCACTCTGTTGTCATGGCACTTTTTAGTTTTTCAGCTTCTCGGTAACTTTTCTCGTTTCCCAGCCATTTTCAGAGATGTACTAACTGGCAATGCAATGGCAAAAACACAAATGTCACTGAGAAAAACACCCACAAATAAAGGCAGCTACCGCACAGGGGTGGGCATTGCTTTTGTTGAAGCGACAAAAACAATGAGCTCAGCATGAGGAGCAGCAGCCGTGCAGAATGTGAAGCACACTGATTTGTATCAAAGGGGCAATGGCCAGTGTAGTGGCTTCAGCCACCAAATGTAGTCTCAGGAAACCTAGGTTTGAATTCCATTTCCTGCTCTGGTGTTCTCGACCAAGTTTTTCACTCTAAGTTGCTTCAGTAGAAATTGTGCAGCTGTTGAAATGTGCAAATCACTGAGAGATGAAAGCTACCGTGTCATTGTTCTCAGGAAAGATATGCAATAAACTGATTTTTGCAAGTGCTGGAGATAGGGAATTGTGTTAGAAAAGAGAAAAAAGACTGAAAATTTCAGTTTCAGCATGTAGGGCTGATTGTTTTCTTCTTTTGTGGATGTTCTGATACAGAAGTTTCCATCTTCAGAGCGTTGCAAGTGAAACAGTGTGCAGTGTCAGCAATGCATTTCTATAGAATATGGGTGACCCTTGCGGTACTTTTAAAAAATTTTTTTTTACCAGCAGTCCCAAGCGGGTCACCCACTGATGACGGAAAAAGAGTTTCTCTGACCTCCCCCGGCATCAAGAGTATGATTTTTTTGTCCCTTTTTCTTTTTCAAATTTTGTTTTGGGGTTTTGAACGGTTGCTTCACGGGGCCTGGGCAGGGTAAGAGAATGTGGCTTCCAGTTTGTACTTTAGGTTAGGTTTAGGGGTTAGGGTTAGGGTACTTTCCGGAGTTTGTGTGGATCTCCTCCGGCTGCTCTGGTTTCCTCCCACCATCCAAAGACCTGTGCTTCAGACTAACTGATAACTCTAAGTCGCCCTTAGTGTGCGACTGTGTGTTTCAGTGAACGAATGTAGCGCGTCTTGCAATGTAAGCCACCTTGCATAAGCAGGTGTTTGCTGAACAGCACATAGTGTCAGTTTTATGTCACTTCGCAGAGAAGCATTTTCTAAAAAAAAATGAAAATGTGGATGGAATAATTTTGTCATTGTAGTGACGTAGATTCCCCTCCCATGCACACTCAAACCTCAGCTCAACGCCTTTGCGTGTGTTTCCTCACACATATGTGTGATACAGTTGCCTACAGGTCTGGGGTCACCATAAATTTCCACGAGGTTCCTCACAATCACCACGGTTACATAAGATGCAAGTGCTCAGTGCAGGTCCTTCAATCATGCTTTTGATCAACAAAAAATACCAAAAATGAACCATTCCCCTCCAGTCAGATTCTATCATTGTTTCTACAAGGTCAAGAGGAGCAAAACAACCACTGCTTTTTACTGCCTTGCAGCTGCATTCAGCAGCTCTGGATGTTGTACTGATAAATGTACAGGTCAGGCTGGTTTGCAACCTTATATACAGATGCACCCTGTTAAAATGTACAGTATATTTAGCTAATCTAAAGCTCACTGTTATGAAATCTTTCACAGTGCTTCATTCACTGCTTCTCACCATTACATTAAGCTGGTGCAGCTCATCCATTACAGCTGTTTCTCTTCACGTGCAAACCATCTTCGCGCTTGTGGGAAGAGGTCTTATTTTATCTTTAGTATTGTGTTCCAGCTGTTATAGGGTGCAAACTGGATACGGATCACACACTCCCCTCCATTTACATCAACATTCCCCACCACCACAACCCCAACACAAACCAGCAAACGGCTGAAAACAAAGACACACGCCGCACTTCTACGCTTCCTTTGTGATCTCCACTTTTTTCTTTCTTGTTTTCACAGAACATATAGGTATATATCCTTCATAATGAATTTGCCACTTCACAGATCTCAGGCGGACCTCACTGTTACAAAGAAAGTGACAACATCAGGAAAAAAAAAGGAAAAGATACGCAGCGTACAGCACACAGCACGTAAACAGACAGCAGGAGAGCAAGGCTCACGGATGTTCAAAGAGTCTCTATCCTGTCAGAAAGGCTGCCGGGGGCCACGACCCTCTCAGTATCTATCTGTGCAGCGCAAGACACAGCTCATGCCATAGCAGCAGATAATCTCTTTGAATGTCTTGCGCATCTCCAGGCTACGAAAGGCATAGATGATGGGGTCGATGACCGAGTTGCACATGATGAGCACGAGGTAGGTGGTAAAGTGGGACATGTAGCAGACACAGTAGGGATTCTCGGGGCAGGTGATGATGAGGACAAGGTGGAGGAAGAAGGGAGCCCAGCAGCAGATGAACACTCCCAGGAGGATGGTGATGGTGATGGCACCCTTCATGCATGTCCTCTGTTGCACCACACCCTCAGCGGGAACCGCGGCAATGCGTTTAATGTGTAGCCGTGCCAGCAAGAACATGTGGATGTAGAGCGAGGCCATGAGGACGAGCATGGCAAAGAACATGGTGATGAGGCAGATGATGACAGTCTTGCTGTCTGAGTAGACAATAAAGAGAATGCCGCAGACGGTGCAGGCCAGCCAGATGACCACGATGGCCAGCAGGGCCTTCTTGACGGTCATGATGCTGTGGTAGCGCAGCGCATAGAAGATGGTGATGTAGCGGTCAATGGCAATGACCAGCAGGTTGCAGATGGACGCCACGAGAGAAATGCAGATCATTGAGTCAAAGATGTTGTCCATCATTTGTATGAAGTGGTCCTTGATGATAAGGTAACGGTTATTCAGGATGGCAATGACGATGGTCTCCAGCGAGTTGGACACGCTCACCAGCATGTCAGCCACTGCCAGGCTGCACAAGAAGAAGTACATTGGGGAGTGCAGGTTCTTGTTCTTGATGATGGCGAGGATGACAAGGATGTTCTCCAGGAGGCTGATGATGCCCAGGGTGAGGAAAACCTCGGCCTTGATGAGCACCTGCTCACAGAGGCCTGCCGTGCTGCGGTTCCCCAGTCCATCTGTCTCATTGGCCTCTACCGAAAAGTTGAAGATGGGCTCCGCCTGGAGGAGCAGTCGATTCGAGATGTTCATCCTAGTATGTGCCACTTCCTGTTGGTCAGGCTCCTCAGCAGGGATGGCCATCTGCAGGGTTGGTGAAGGGGTACTGCTGCTAGAAGGTTCTTAAGTCCTCCTGCTTTCTGTGTGAGTTCATCCTCGCAGAGCAGCAGTCCAAGCTCCAGTCGCTGGGGCTCCGGAATACATAAATGCGAGCGCAGATAAAGGACGGAGGCACTCGCTCTGATTTGTGCACACACACACGCGCGCACTCTTGAAAACACTCACATACGTTCGCTGCAGCAGGGAGCTCCTCCTTCCCGCTCATTCCATCATGTTTTAGAAAGTGGATTAGCTTAATGGGCAGAAGAGCGGCAGCCCCTTGTATGGGCAGCCTGGCTGGTTTGAGTAGTGCAATCCACGCCAGCCAGGTGGCATCCCCTGCAGACACCTTACAGGACGAGAGAAAACCCTTCGTGGCTTCCAGTTACTGAACCTGGTGACAGCCAAAGTGGTCTGGATGAAGGCTCCCTGTTTTAATCTATAAGCAGAAAATCTTCAAGTGTTGAGATGTTTCACTTACTTTTTATTTTGGGTAAGGTACCATGGCAACGCAGTAGGTTGCGCTTGTGTTTCACAGTTCTTGAGCTGTAGGTTCAGATTTGAGTTCACTGTGTTCAGTTTTGTTCACACTTTGAATGTTTCTCCTGTTTTTGTGGGGATTTCCTCCCACAGCTCAAAAGGATATTTTTGGTTGAAAGGACAACATGGAATTTCCCTTTACTGTGTGAAGGTGTGGCTGAAAGTCTGACTGCTCTGTAAGGAATGTATTTCCAGGATAGGCTCTGGACTGCCATAACCCTGCAGTGGACAAGCAAGAGAGGAGCAGAAATGAGAGCAGAATGGACACACATTCTAGCAAGGTTATGGGCTCCAGAGACTGCTAATGAGGAATGATTTTTCTGAGAGTCTTCAGCCTTACGCTAACTTCTCTTTTTCTTACTTCGGTTCCATCTCAGGTGTTCTGCTATGTGACTCAGGTGAATGCCATGAAGTTCAACAATATAACTGTTATGCAGTAACCAGCTGGTTGTTAGTAGCCTCCACCTCTTGGCTTGTTTGCATGCTTGCTACATGTGTGGACTGCAAAGTGCACTAACATTGTAATTCCTCAGAGCCAGACTCAGCCCACTTAGTCATACGGAACAGACAACTGGGACATCAATAATACATTTGCTGCCCCTGCAAGACTACGTGGCTTTGCATGAGTTGCATTCTGATGGATTTTGTAGCAGCGGTCAATGAATAAAACATGGTCTTTCCCCAAAGCTTCAGTCAAGATCTGGAGGCCATCAGTGACCCTTTGGACTATAGGTTCAGTTCTCTATTCTCTACATCCTGAAACTTTGACCTCATCTTGAACCACTGTCAGTGCTGAGATTTTCCTCATTGTGAGGACGTATGAGCCGATTCTCAGTACCATTCATTCGTCCTTTTGGCCTTTATTTATTCCCCTTGAGTCATAATTGAAGTGTGGTGCATTTAGGATTCAAAGGCTTTCTCAAAGCTCACTAAGGCTTTGAGAAACTAATACACCAAAATCAAACAAGATTCTCATGCAGAAAGGGTTGCAAAGCTGCAGCTTAAGTGAGCAATAATCCTAAAATCTCTGTGTGGTCCAGCGCCTGAACAAAATTTCTTTCCCTGTGTTTCTCTTCCACAGTTGATCATGACCTCAGCCCTGAAGGGGTGGCTGGAATTCAGTTGGGTGCAATTAAATGTTCACATACGATCTGAAGATCATATTTTCATCAAAGCACAAAAGTCAATGCCTGACCGATTATTATTCTCTCTACAAAATCAATTTTCCTCCCCAGAAAAATTCATACGTGTATTTCAACCACTTATGCATGCGAAGGGCAGCCAAAGGCCGTTTCACTAAATGCCAGTTGACATCCACTGTGGGTGGAATCAGATGCAGTGCAAATGATGGGGAAGTTGGCTGGAAATTTACTCTCTTATAAACGGTTAAATTGCCCGCGTTGGTGTAAACAGGATTGTTTTGGCCCCGGACTGTGAGACTTGATGGGTCAGGATGGTCAGAAATTATAGGACTGAAATGTTTTCTTGCCACACATTGAGTTTTTTAGCTTTTAAGCACAACCTTTGCACAGTTTAACTGTTCCAGAGTACCCAAACATTGTTGTTGGCCAGGTGCATCAATGCCTTCATGGGTGGCCAGGCCTTTCCCAAACCCATCCTTCGAGTTGCCGCATCACAGCACACACAAACACAACAGTGCCTTTACTTCAAGCCAGTAGATCGTCTTGGGCATGTGATGAAGCGCAGTGTTAACAGAATGAATGTGGCACCAAAAAAATCTGCTAAAACTGTTTGAACATCTCAAGCCAGCATGGCCTAAGAATACTGCAGAAAGTGTCCGGTCTCTTCTGGAGGAAAAAGATGATCCCAAGTGGCACTGGCTATGTGTACCTAATAAAGTGGCCAGACAGTGCACCTGAACTATCATTTCTATTTTAACAAAAGTGAAAAATATGAGAGCAAATATCTTTAAGGAAACAGCAGAAGAAAATACTCCCACGGAGCCAAGCACTTCGGCCGCTTCCTTTTCACCGCATTCATCTGCTTAGAAGGACCTGAAGCAAAGTGGACTGCGTGGCTCCATCACTGAATGCTGACTTTGATCTCCTGCGGATGGAGCAGCAGACCTGAACAATACATCGTGAGTCATTCACCTGGGTGGAAATCAATTAATCCCCTGGCAGTGGAGAAGAACTTAACCATTGTATGCTGCCTTTTACTCATCATGCAGGCAGATGGAATTGAAGCAGACCTTCAGAATGCAAGAGCTGGATTCATATTCACTCTGAAACATGAAGGAAGGTGACTAAAAGCCTGTATCTGTGGTTCCAGGGAAATTTACAACATGCACAATTAAGGCAGGATGATGTGAAATAAGCAGTTGCGCCAAACTGTGATGGCTGCTAGCGTTCAAGTCGGGAGAGGTGGGTGAGGGACTTACCTGGAGGCACGGCAGCCGGGCGCCATGTCCACTGTCGCTTGGGGAAAAGTGGCCGCAATATTGACGATAAGGTTGCAGGCTGACTTTCTGAAATGGCAGCTTTCTACCCCCAGCCTTAACAGCTGGCCCTCTTGTCCAGGGTAGCTTACAGAGTCAGAGTGATTTACCCATTAGTCCTGGTCGGAGCTGCTTCCATGCCGCCAAAGGGCCTGAGTTTAAATCCCACCTCCAGGTTAACACCCTCAAGCAGATGTTTGCTTCCATGACATTTGCCAGTACAGAATCCTGAAGCAAATACTACAGCAGGGAGGGGGTTCAAACCACTGGCCTACCTGCCGTGAACAGATATCCAGCTCATCCTTGTTTAGGGGCAAATTTCCAGGCCCCTTCACCATTTCCATATCATTGCTCCCCACAAGTGCTCATCTGGGTGCTGAATATGAAAGAAAAACCTTACTATAATGCATCTGAAGGCAGAAGTGGAGCATTTTCAACATCCCTGTCAATTCTCTGTCGTTGTTCTCCTTCATCCATCCTTGATTTTGTGGACATCTGTCGCAAAAGTATTCCAGGAAAAAAAAAGGTAAATATTTAAAAAAATATTTTGTTTGTGTTTCCTACATTACTTGTTCATTGCACACTGCATTGTGGTAAAAAACACAACTGTCACCATATCTGGACACCCCCTACCCCTCATATAAACTACAAAATCGAGGGTGGACTGCACTGTCCTGTCACTGTCACACTGGGTCCATTTCTCCTTATTCACACTTGTCAGTATGCAGCTGTGAAGACCTGCTAACCTTCCTGTAGTTTAAGGACAGACCATTCACATCCGATTCACTCACTCCGGCAACAACTGCATCTTAAAGTGAAGTCTTTATGTTTACATGTAGTTGTTCATCTGAGGTTAGATTATTGTTCTGTAAATCATTGACTTTTGCGTGATTTGATCACACTAGGCAGCCTGTGAGATAAAGGCCAAATTCAATTTTCAACTTTATGGCAGTTTTGAAAGCAACGTTCTGAAGTTCTCTGCCTCACAACATGCTATTGCACTAAATAATGTGCATGTTGTATGAGAAAGGGTGTGTATTTCCCTGAGCCTTTGTAGCCTGCCTATTAAGACCAGGGCTGTGGCTATGTGCATGCTTCTCTGGATTCACTACCTTGAACATTTTGAATTTATGTAAAAAGGAGTTTCAGTAATGATGTTTATTAAATGTGGGTGGTGGGTGCAAGGTGGTGCATTTTTCTGAAGCTGAAACAGCAATAAAAAGGTGTTTGCATCCCATGTCCTTGGGCCTTAACACAGCCTGTGCATCAGCACCACACGCACACAACACACACACACACAGCTCCAGGTGGATGGACTACTTAATGCTGTGTAGTGTGTTATGGTTCAAGTAGTATCATGATAAAATGTTCAGCGTGAATGGGCACAACAGGTGGAAGTCGCCCAATATGCACACCCTGTGGTCACTTTATTAGGTACACCAAGCCAATACCACCTGGGATGCTCTTTTGCTCTTTTTCTACTCCAGCACACCAGGAATTCTCCAGCAGGGTGCTGAACAAATTCTTCATGGTTCTTGCTGGCTTGGCAGCTTCACACAGTTTCTGCTTTTTTTTTTTTTTTAACCAGCACATTCATCCTGCAAACATCCCAGCTTCACCCCAAAGATAGTTTATTGCACAGGTTATTGGAATGAAACTGAAGGCTTTGTTATGACCATGGAACCATACAGCCATGATGTTTGATTTGTGACATGGACTGCACGCTGTCTTTCTGGAAGTTTGCTGAGAAAATCCAGTCTGGCAATATGAAGCAATATGCCTGGTCAGCAGCAATATTTTGGCACTTTGAGGAAGTGAAGCAGTGATGAGGTTTCACTTAAAAAAACTTCCCCACAGTGTTGCACCACAATCACCAGTCTGTACTGGCCATGTGTACCTAATAAAGTGGCTGGGGTGGGTGTGTGTCCAGTGTAAGCAATACACTATGCAATACATAATGCACAAATATACACTGCCCAGCCAAAAGCACCTGGATTGAATTTAGTGTTATGATGTGGGGTTGCTTCAGTTGGTCACGTCTAGGTTCAGCAATGTTATGTGCCCAAAAAATGAGCTCAGCTGACTACCTGAATATACTGAATGAGTAGGTTTTTCTGTCAATGGATTTTTTTCTTCCAAGATGAGAATGCCAGGATTCATGGGGCTCAAATTGTGAAAGAGTGCTTCAGGGAGCATGAGAGAGACATCATTTTCACACATGGATTGGCCACCACAGAATCCAGACCTTAACCTCATGGAGAATCTTTGGGCTGCGCCGGAGAAGACTTTACGCAGCGGTCCGACTCTCCCATCAATACAAGACCTTGGAGAAAAATGAATGCAACTCTGGACGGAAATAAATGTTGTAACATCGCATGAGCTTATCGAAACAAAGCCATGGCGAATGCGTGCCATAATCGAAGCTAAAGGCGCTCCAACCAAATATTAGAGTGTGTGATTTTTTTTGGCCAGGCAGTGTACAAACTTCTTGTTCACTACATTATTTTGTGCCAAAAGTTGGTCTGCTGTAAAGATTGCACTTAAAAATCAATTAAAACTCTTGTCATAGAATGTTTTTATTAGAGGGAAACTATTTTTGTGAACATAAAATGTACCTTAATCAAAAGAATTTGAACTGCCCTGAATAGGACCTTGTGAATAGCATGACAGAGCTGCTCCTCCTGACAAAGCTGCTATGTCACACAACTGCATGACCTTGGTGGTGTCACATCAGCAGCATGGAACCCCGCACCATTGTCACCAAGCTTCTCTGCAGTGTCGTGTGTATCGAGGCATTTGTGCAGACTGTGGATGGCGGCTTCACACACGTGATCTTGCAGATCCTAATGCATGGTTTTACACCACTGGTTTAGATCCTCAGCAGATTCCAATTCCTATCTGACACAGGATCTGAGATGCTGCTGCTGAAAGTGAAAATGAGCTAAGCAATATCATGGCCCGTGTTCACCTGTGACATCACCGCAGGCCACACTGTTTACAGCGTGCATATTTATGAGATGACAACACCTTTAAGCTGCTTCAGCCACAAAGGCAGCCTTCAAACCTGAAGGCAAGCAAACAGAATTCAGACACCATCTTTAAGCCATTGGTATTGCAGAGAAATCTGATTTGCAGAATTTCTACAATTACAAAAACCAGATTTTTTTGTACCCCTTTTGTACCGCCAGATACCCCTTCTTTGGAAAACGACAAGTTTGCCAAACTGGACTTGACAGCACTGCAAAGGTCTCCAGAGGGCATCACGCAAATTCACTGCAGGAACAGACTGACAAAAAGATGAAGTGAGAAAGGGTAAATGAAACCGCTATGCTCTGTAGCCATGACAACCTATCGACTTTCATGGCTCAATTAAAGACCACTTTCATTTACCAAAAACAGCTACAAAAAGGAGGCAAGGTTGTTTCTTGAGACAGCAGTCGCCCCGAAACCAAACCAGAAAGCCAAGGGGTCAATGCATTTTATGCATCATCCTAGTTCCCAAACCTCTTTATGCAGGCGTGCTATTGTCCACTTGTCCATTTAGGCTGCAGAAAAAGAGGCATACTCATATTCAGATGTTTTTTCCACCTCTCATTCTCAGCTGGGCCTCGTAAGCAAAGCCAGACAGGAACTCAGAGGATCATTCCGCATTTTCTTCAGCCACTGGACTTTTCCTCTTCTCAAGTGTTTCAAAGAGTGGGTGCTGAAAAGAAGTGCCACCTTGTGCTTCATGTGCCATTCTGTGTCAGCGGTGTTAATGGAATCAACGCAACACAACGTTCTCACCCAAAGTTCAGAATTCATACATAAAAGTAACACATTGGGCATGGTGTCTCAGATGCACCCAACTACCACATTTTTATTGCGTTCTACGTGCTATATATTTGGTATGATATACATTTTGCTCTATGGAAATATCCTACTTTGGTTTCTCACATGTAGTAACATCTGCTACAAGGTCCCACCTACTGCTTTCTCCAAGGCAGTCAAGTTTTAAATTAAAAAAATACTTTTTTCTTTTGCTAGCTTCCTGAGATCAAAATGTTCCTTTGATGATGTACTTAAGACTTTTCTTAGAATTGCTTTTCTGCCATCTTACGTGGACTCTATGTACAGAGCTCCTTCAGCACATTTGAAAAAAACCACATGAATCAAAACCAGAGTTTGGCTGAGTTTGGTTTATTAGCGAAAAAGACTATGCTACTGGGAAATCTGTTACACACTGCAGCAATGTGGCACATTAAGAGCAAAGCTGGGCTTCACTTTCCTTAAGATGAGGTCTGGCACCCAGTCCAGCGCTGCCACAGCAAACATCACCTTGGTCTTAGGAAAGAGAGCGTTATGAGCATGGAGGGCTGTGCTCGTTCAGCTGCTCCACCTGAGCTCATACACTTTTTCCCAATAACCCCTTTTTTTCAGATGAAGGTCAGTCGCACTTCTCATTTTGCCTCCTTGTTTCCCCAAGTCCTGGTAATGGAATGGACAGTGTTCACTTCCTGCTGCACAACTCCCCAGTCAGTAGCAGTGCAACCCTCATACTAGACTGTGGTGCAGGAGGTCAGAAGGCTCTCTGTGGTCCACCTTTAGAAGCTAGTGAGGATGGGGAATGGGTGGAAGTCCACCTCTTTTCAGCCTTTTTAGGATGTGAAGATACTACTGCTCCTGTCAAAACTCCTGCCTGTATGGGGACTTTTGGCCGCCCTGCTGGCCATTCTGTGCATTGCAAGGCCATGCCCTTCTGTTTACTCCATTGTGCTCCTTGCCCCTCCTCCCCCACCTCATCACCATTATTACCTTCATTGTTATTCTCATTATTACCTCTTGTGTTCCTTCAATGGCCGTCTCTGTTGTTTATTGTTAGGTAATAAGTCTTGTGTTTGTGCCACTTCCTTGTGAGACTGTGTTTTCCTGTGCCTGTTTTGTGATAGTGGTTTCTCACCGTTTCACCAGTTTTGACCCTGTTTTCTCTTGATCTGTTTGTGCCTGATGAATTGGGTGTCCCTGCGTTAAGCCTACTTCACTTCATTAAGTCTGCAGTTGGGTCCTGATCTAAAAGCCTTACAGCTCCTTCTTCAGTAGGTGAGTTGTGGTGTGGTTGTAGGACAGAATTTCACATATGTGCATTCCAAGGAACTCAAAACTGTGCAACAGCTCAACTACTGAACCATTGATTCAGGGAGGTGAGGATGGCTTGGGATCTCTAATAGTCATGAAGGAAAGGTCAGTATCAGATCAGGATCAAGCTTATGTTATTGTTTTTACAAGAGTTTATATTAATGTTATTGTTAGTTCATATTTTCACAGAAGGTGACTACATACTAAAGTAACTAAAATCGCTGCCTAGTTCATTTGTCTTTGGACTGTGAGCAGAAATGTATAAAAGCCATTCTTTACCTTATACTTGCTATGAATAGCTGTTCACAGGCAATTTAAGAAGAAATGCATAAAAGCTGGTAAAAAGCCTTGTAATGACATGCCTTTTCTCTACTTTGTTGGTTGGTGAAAGCCTTGGTTGTTTTTGAAATGGGCCCTTGAGGTAATGAAATGAGACTGTTTGTTCAGTCTGTTGCTCATGATTCCCAGCTCTTGCATTTATATAACCTTCTAAACTTATTAGTTAATGCTCCTGGGAAGGTCAAAACTCAGCCATGTACTGTTGCTGACTTCTGATGGTCTTTTAATTCAGATTTGCTCTTTAATTCAGTAAAAGCCTCATTAATGACTGCAGCAAAACTTTCCATTCACTCTGCTTTCTTATCAGTCATTGTAAATAGAAATCTTAAAGGACATTGCAGAGTGCAAGTTACCACTGGAAAGAGGGTTCTGCAAAGAAGAATAAGTCACAAAACTGACGAAGTCTCAAGTTGTTACGGTTCCTTTTTTTTTTTTTTTCTGGTGGGGAACTGTCGTGTTCCTGTTCGCGCGGTCTCTCCATAGGGGTTCGGCATTTGATAGGTCCGTCAGAGGCAGGATTGGTCCGTTGGCGGATGACGTCACCCCTGCAAGCGCCTATCTGCATGGACCACCATGGAGGCAGTGGCAACAGCTTAGTCTTGGTCGTGTTTTCTGGCATTATGTCTAGCGGGGGATGTTGCTGTTTGCCCTTACTTGTACAGTGCTGGCACCGGGGAGTGTACAACCCTTGATGTACCTGTTGCTAACACTTAGCGATCTTTTGTACTCACAACTATGTTAAAACATCAGGCGACGTGGCGGTCTCCCACCCTTGTATTGGTTTGGGGATTTCTGTAGTGGAGGTCGACTGGGCTTGAGTTTGTCCTTTGATTTCTTTTCTTTTCGTGGCCCAGGTCGGGATGTCCGTTTTGTTCTGTTGTTGTTTTGGAGTGGGAACCGCCTATATTCTGTAAAACTGTTTGGAGCCTGGTTCTGTTTTTTTTTTTTTTTTTTTTTTTTTGTATAAGTGTCTGTATATAATTCCATCACTCCCCACTGTAAATAAATTACACTTGGTCACTTAAACTGTGTAACTGTGCAGTGTATCGGGTTCATTGTTGAAGGGGGTTCTTCCCTACCACCTAAATTTTCTTCCTTTTCCTTAAAATGCTACGACCCTCAATGCTGGTCCCCCTACCCAACTAGCCGGGTCGTAACACAAGCCAACAAACATCGTACCTTTACAGGAAAGGTGCACACTACATAACAGCTGGTTTCCACAGGTGGGGCTTTCTATTTGCATGGTCGACATTCGGGGAGCCCGTATACGAGGTGGAAACTGTAGAAGCCTCGGTTTTGTTTTGTTGCACTTCACTGCCACCGAACGGTATGAGAGGGAAATGCAGGTGTCCTTCAGCCAGCAACAAATGCATTTTTTTCCTGAATAAATAATTCAAGGCAAATGTCATTTACAAATAACTAAACTGAAAAAAGTTTCCTTTTTAAAATCCTGACTGGGACACAAGGATAATTTGTCCTTCCTTATTCTAAAATAACATTGAGCTGTCGTATTCTAAAATATTTTATGCCAAAAGCAATGATCTAAACACAAAAGTGCAGGGAAAGTTCCTTTGCTCATAGGAATATGAATGAGAAATGTAGAATTTCAAATTTCTTAATCCGAATTCAGATCAAAAGCTTTATCTGATGAGGTTTACATCTATATACAGGTGCTGGTCATAAAATTAGAATATCATGAAAAAGTTGATTCATTTCAGTAATTCCATTCAAAAAGTGAAACTTGTATATTAGATTCATTCATTACACACAGACTGATCTATTTCAAATGTTTATTTCTTTTAATTTTGATGATTATAACTGACAACTAATGAAAGTCCCAAATTCAGTATCTCGGAAAATTAGAATATCAATTAAGACCAATGCAAAAAAAGGATTTTTAGAAATGTTGGCCAACTGAAAGGTATGAACATGAAAAGTATGCCTTTGGCCTGGATTACTGCAGCAATGCGACGTGGAATGGAGTCGATCAGCCTGTGGCACTGCTCAGGTGTTATGGGAGCCCATGTTGTTCTGATAGTGGCCTTCAACTCTTCTGAATTGTTGGGCATACTTGGCAAAGGCATTTGGGACTTTCATTAGTTGTCAGTTATAATCATCAAAATTAAAAGAAATAAACATTTGAAATAGATCAATCTGTGTGTAATGAATGAATCTAATATACAAGTTTCACTTTTTGAATGGAATTACTGAAATGAATCAACTTTTTCATGATATTCTAATTTTATGACCAGCACCTGTACATATGTAGCTGCAACATAGCCATTACGCCAGCTATGAGTTGACTGAATTCACCACTCTTTGAGGGGGGTCTTGTACCACTACAGCCTAAATGGAATCTTGTTTGGCCAGTTCATTGCCCCATGGTGGCAGTATACAATGATTTTTCATATTCTGACAATTCTGTTCGCAGTTGAAAATAAGTCCTGGATTAAAAAGACCGGATGCTGGTGCATTAAAAAGCCCAAAAATGACCCAGTATGTTAGTCAAAGATGGGCAAAAGACTGCAGATATATATTACTGTACTCTTTAGGGATCCTGTAGCCCATAACTTTGTGCACTGGTGGCCATGTGTGCAATATAACTGGTATGGTGTATGAATGAATGGGTAAAGGAGTGTAAGTAGTTTAACAATGCCTGTCTTAGAATACAGTAAACTCAATCAATATGAATGTAGTTTAATAATTCTGTGGATGGGTGGCACGGTGACTGAGTTGCTCTGCTGCCTCACAGCACTTGCACTGTTTTGCCACCTCAGTCTGAATGGAGTTTTTAAACTTCTCCCTGTGCCTGCATGGGTCTTCTATCAATTGCTCTGGTTTCCTCCCACAGTCCAAACACAGCTGTTTCAGGCTACTTGGTCACTATAAATTGTCTGTGACTGTGTGGCCACCCTCAGTTGAACTGCTGTCCAGTTCATGGGTTGTCTCATACCCTGAGATTCAGAGCAGAGGTTCTCCCTGTGTTAATAATCCAAGATGGGGAAGTTCATGGTAAATCTGTTCCTTCACAAGAAAAGCAGGCGAGTGACTGAGTAGGAGAACCCAATCCTGAAACAGCCTGTTGCTCTAGAAAGGAATTTTCACAATAAATCAGTTTATTGGTACACTGCTGGTTGGAAGCCAGAGTAGAGACCAGTGGGCATCCAAGGAAACTCATTAGGCTTTAATGTGGAACAATCAGAGAAAATGATAACGTGAGCTAAGACTCCATATGTAATTTTTCATTGGTTTTGTCAAATTAAACTGTTAAAAGTTGACTTCATTTGTGTGTTAATTTTTCTTTACAGGAATCTTTAATTTGCCACACAGAGCGGCCTATTTGGCTGCGGTATGGCACCTATATTATATTATAATTGTGTGGTTGCTATGGCTACTAAAACCTGGTCTGAAAGTCAATCCAACTGGGGCTCTGCTGACCCCTCTGTGGAGGAAAATGTTTTATTAGCAAGTTGTTTGTATGTGTTTCAGTTGAACAGCCTGCTACTCTGTTAAATGGTGGACATATTCTTTCTGTTCTGGGCCTAATTTTTTTTTTTCCCTTAAATGGCGTACTCAGCCTAACCCCCACTGATCATAAACAACCTTTGAAGCCCTCAAGTTACCTCTTTGTCTAAGTTTTCCTGAGTGTGGATAGGACTTCTTTGTTATATTCCTGTTTTGACTGGTCTGTCTGAAGTGTGCTCATTCCTCATTGATCAGCTCCACTACTGTACATGTCACACTTTATCACCTTGTATAAGGGTCTTTGCACCCAGAGGAGGTCAAATTTCCATATAAACTTCATTCTGTGCAGGGACATAAACTGTTGAACTTCTGGTTGTGCTGTATAATTGTAGTATAAATTAAAATAGTTTGTTTTTAATTGTAAAAGTTGTCTACACCTCTGTATTACAGTTGTGTTCAGGTACTGTAGTATCTCCATGTTCACTGTAAATGTTGTCTCTGGAATGCAACTGCTAGAGGGCACAACTGTTTCATCACATATTTCATCACATTTCCAAGGAAACAACCCACAAATAACCACAAAACTTTGCTCTGAAACCATTGTATTCACTGCAGGAAATTACATATTTAGGCATTTCTTAGGCAACAGTCCCAAAATGCTGAGTTAAACATGAAACCAGTTTGGCAAGAAAGTCAGTGCAACATTATCTTCACAGGGTTTGGTGCGGCCTCTGTAGCATGCGTGTGTGTGTGCAGGAGGGGACTTGACCTGTTTTACACACCCCTGCCCCCAGTTTTTAGGTGTCAGAGTACAAATCTCATGTGACCTTTACTTATTAACCTGCAGTTAAAGTTGGGAAGAATGGGGTCAATATTGTAAACTGTGGGCACTGGAATAACTTGCCTTGTCATTGAGGTTTTTAAACAGGTTTTTCACAGCAAGTCAAGGCAAGTAATGTTCACAGTAGAGGCATTAGTCAGACTCAAAGGTTAAAATAATAACTTGAAAGTGTATTTTGTTATTGATCAAATAGGATGGAGGAAAACAGGAGTTTTGCTTCAATAAGTATGGCCCTGTGCTCTCAGCGGGACAAAGCAAAGCATCTTTGCTTGCATACTTTATGCAGGAACATTTTGCAATGTTAACCCAGATTAAACATTTCTCAAAACATTTCTGAAACATTTCTTTCTCAAAACATTTCTGACATTACTTTTAAAGCACTGAACTACACTTTATCTTTTTTTTTTTTTTTAAATTTCGCTTTCATATTTGTGTGCAGGAGCTGGGATTTGAAAGCGGGTTCCCTACCAGTTGCGCCAGTCATTTCAGCAGACCTACACCGAAATCCACGTTTCATTTTGTGAATTGTTACAGGTACATGAGAATATTATTGTTACAGTCGGAAATGTTGTTGCTGCCCGAACGAAACACGTTTGACAAATCCTCAGCCCTGAAAGAACACGTGCCTTGGGGTGGAGGTACGGATTCACGATTTATTCCAGTCGGAATTAAAAACTTGTGCTGCGATACATTTAGTAATAATAATAATAATAATAATAATAATAATAATAATAATAATAATAATAATAAAGCAGCTGCAAGGCAGTTTCTCAAGTGTTCTTTGACTGCGCTCACGTTCCGGGAATTTCAGACTTCCGCCCGTGTGTCTTTCCTCAATGTCTGCGCACCGCCTGGACGCACCGCAAGCCAGGCGTCTGCCGCTGTTGCTGCTGCGCTTCCTTCCGTGGAAATAGTAAGAGTTGCGCAGGGGCTCGCACTGAGGGCGGAGGGGTGGGACACAGGGGGGGGTGCCCACCCCCAGCACCGTTATCCACGGTGGACGCGCGCCGCGCTCGGGAGACGCAGCGCGCTCGGAGCGGGACGCATTGGACGCACTGGGCACGCCGAACACAAGGGAGCATCGCGGTGCGCCCCGGCGCATACTGGGCACGACTGGGAACACTGGCAGACGCACTGGAGTCGACGACGGGACGCCTCCAACCGATGGACTCGCTGTCGGCCGTGTGCCGGAAGGTGTGGTGTGTGCGCAGGCAGCTGGTCGTGCTCCTCACCCCCTTCTTTCTCATCCCCATCCTCCTCACTCTTCCAGCCAAGGTAGGAAGCAGCTTCTCCACCTGTTTGCCTGGATTTCCTCAACTTTGGGCCAGCCACAACTTGAATTCTTTGTCCTATACTTGTTTTTATTAGTTTTATCAGTTCATTCCTGATTTATAACATAGGTGCTGAGATTATTATTATTATTATTATTATTATTATTATGTTGCTGTCTGAGGCAACTCACTCAGTAATCTGCAGCACAAGCATCCACAGTCTCACTGGAAGTGAGGCCGCCATTACCTCTCCGGTGTGTTACCTGTCTGTTCATTCCTACCTGTATGTTACTTTACCAAGATTAAATGCTCATCATTTACTGTAAATTTACCGCTTGTTATTTCAGGTGCGCTTTATATCCAGTTATTCTTGTGTACTTACAATTATTTGGTGTGTAATACAAAAGGACGCCACTTCACACACATTTGCTTGATGTAAACCAACAGTTAAGCATCAAAACACAAGAAAGTCTAAGATACCAATTTTGCCCTTTTTTAAGTATTGGGCTCCATAACAGATACAACAGGGTCTTATTTCTATTCTGTTGAATCTATAGCATCATGACTATTCTCAGCTTATGGTTTTAAAGTGTCGTTTCACTGTCCAGAGACAGACACACCGCCACTACCCATAATCCTCCGGTGCTCTTCTCTGCCCCCCATTGACTAGATTCTCCAGTTGCAAGTCGGCTGCTTTCCTGCTGTATTTCATAATTTCTGTTCCTTTCATTAAGGAAATTTATACAGTGGGCATCAGCACCATTTTCTCATATCTTTTATCCCCTGCAGAAAATCAAAATTTAAAACATAAGTTTGTTGACACAAGTTCAGCTCAGGCTGTGTGCCATCAGCATGCTGTCCCCGTGTGTGCTGGCTTCCCCCGGATGCTCCGCGGTTCCTCCCACAGTCTGAAGATATGTGTTTTACCCAAATTGGCAACTTAAACTACCCACAGTGTGGACTCTGAGTGTCTATAGCCACCTCACAATGGACTGGCATCTCAACCAAAGCATAACCAACATGAAAACAAAAGGAATGCTTCATGTTTTCCATGTTAAGCACTTATTCTGCAGGTGCCAAAAAAGCCAGCATTTCTCAGTGGAGAACCACCTAAATGCTGGTGGGAAAGACAGGTGGAACAGGAAGGGAGATTTAAGCCCGCAACTGTGTTATCTTTTCCAGGAGGGAAAATGCCTGTATGTGGTTCTGCTCATGGCTGTGTACTGGTGCACAGAGGCCCTTCCCCTGGCTGTTACTGCCCTCCTCCCCATCTGCCTCTTCCCCACCATGGGGATCTTGCCGTCAAAAAAAGTATGTCCCCAGTACTTCCTGGAGACCAACTTTCTCTTCTTCAGTGGTCTGGTCATGGCGGCAGCCATTGAGGAGTGGAACCTGCACCGCCGAATTGCCCTCAAGGTGTTGAAGGTCGTTGGGGTGAAGCCAGCATGGTGAGTGAGAAGCTCAATCTGTTTGGGGCCTTTACATGTGTTTAATTTACAAAAAGCGCTTCTGATCGTACTTCTTCTGATTTTTTTTTTTTTTTAAACCCAGTGCTGAAGTGTCTTCAGTCAACATCTTTCTTGTTTGCATATGCAATCTGGTCATTCATTCTTGTGCAGAAGATCTGTGAAGCAGGGCCTGATATCGGAACATGTCGGAAAACCCTGGCAAATATTTAAAAAAAAACATACCTACATGTGTGAAAGAAAGGAGAAGTTAGAAACCATCTGATTTCAGCTGGTCTCCTCAAATTTTTGGCAGTGGAAAACTTCCTTACACCTCTGTGTCAAATACCCCATTCTTGCACATTCATCTGCAGCTGTTTAACCCCATCTTGCAGGGAGCAAACAAACAAAAGTCCATCTGCGCCTCACCTTTGCTATTTGAATTCTATTTTTGGAGACAAACTGGCTGATGTACATTTAATTGTGGACATTGAGTCAAACTCTGGCCTGCAGGGGCAAAAATTGCCCCCCCCCCAATACGGATCATTTTAAAAAGGCTCCACAAAAGTGCACATTTCCGCGTTGTGCATGAAGAAGCACAGGAGCAGCACCTCTGCAAAGTTTGTGAACGGTTTAGAATTTTTCTGAACTTCTGTTTGTTCTAAAATGTGATCACGTCTTCATTTAAATTAGAATAATGAAGAGAACCCAATAGAACCAAAAACATGGAATGTTATGCTATTGAAATTTATTGCTGAAAATGATCCTCTTTGTCAAAGAAGCATGCAAATTTGTGCTTTTGGTTACTGGCGTGACCCTCTTGACTCGATCGGTTCAAAACCAAAAATTTGTTCTGGTTCAACCAGACCGTTGCTGCTCAAATGGGTCACGTCAGTTACTGAACATTTATGACTTGGATGATGGTCTGATCACAATTTTGATTAAATTTATGCAGAAATTGAGAAAATTCTTAAGGGTTCCCCAACTTTCTAGTTCCACTGTACATTTTGTGCTGCGTTCACTTATTGAATCAGAGCAAATCTCTGCTACATGTGGGTCTTTCTACACAACATTGCATCTTGCGCTTTGTTTAGACCCCAGGATTTTTCTGTTTGCCTGAGTCCAACTTTGTGTCCCATTCTTGTGCCAGGCTTATTTTGGGCATGATGATAACCACATCCTTCCTGTCCATGTGGCTCAGCAACACAGCCACCACCGCAATGATGCTGCCCATCGCTAATGCCATCCTGGAGAACCTCTTTGGGGACCTGGAGAAGCTTAAAGAGAACTGCAAGCTTAGTGAGGCTGAAGAAGGTGAGGTTCTCATGTCCCAGAACAAACACTGTGGTTTTAAGTTCTCAGGGCTTTTCAGATGCTCTTGATGTTTGCTGAAACTTTTGGTTTAGCCAGCTAGACTCAAAAACTGGTTTTTCCAAGTTCAGCTGTCAGCAAGCAGATGATGATGGATACATTTCAATCCAGGAAGTAGATCTTCTTCATACCTACCTGGGCCTGTAACACATTACATGCATTTCATTTATTAATTTATCTGACGTGTTTCTCTAACACAGTTTACATCAATTTACCCATTTATACAGCTGAGTAGTTGTAACTGAATGAAGTTGTGGTAAATACCTTGCTCAGCAGATGAGATCTGAACCCAGGTCCTTCGGTCTAAAGGTAGAAATTCAAACCAAACTTCATAATTTCAAAGAAAGTACACAATGTCAGTTCTGGTGAAGACCACAGAGATGAAGTTTTAATACCTAAACCAAGGTATGAACTTTGGATTTTCACATCTTCCCCTAAAGTCCTTCCTAATGCTTTTTTTTAACCACAAAGTAATCCTTATTTCTGCCCCATGGTTGAGGAATCTAGCTGACACAATGCATTTCTTTCAAAAATGTTGCTCAATGTGTTCCGTTTGTGCATCTTTTACACGTACCAGGCCTATCACAAGTAAAGATGCAAGCCCTGACCTCTGAAAACCAAATATTGACAGAAGATGGGTAAGAATAACTCCAGCCAATAGCCAATCACTGGAAGCCCCCCCCAACTGCATAACTCTAGTTTTACTTAAGTGAGGTGTATTCCGCCTTAGCAGGAAAAAGTGCAAAGGGTGATTTTTTTTTTCTTTCTTCTCCTGGTTTCTTCTGGTGGTCCTCTGGCAACACTCCCTGCTGTTGTTCAAGGCAGGACAGGACAGAAAGGTATGAGAGACGGACCCCCGCGGAGATCTGTGCAGAGTCAGAACACCAGCTCAAGGTGTGGAAGGGCTTCCTCATTTGCATCCCCTATTCAGCCAGCATTGGGGGAACGGCCACCCTGACGGGCACTGCACCCAACCTTATCCTGGTGGGCCAGCTCAAAAGGTACAGTACCTGAACAGGTGTCCTGACATTCTTTCTTCACAGCCATCTCAGACACAAGCGATTGTGTGCCTTACCATGCTCTGCTTAGATGTTTCCCTTTCTAACATTACCTCAACATAAAGGGTACCAGCTAGGATGAGTCAGCTAGTTTATGTTCATGATGGAGATGCCAGATCAGTAGAAGGAGCTGACATCTCAAGCATGCCGACTTTCACAGATGTAGTGACAGTGCAGTCGCTGCTGCTTAGCAAAACCTGCAACCTAGATGGTGTTTTGGTTGGGTGGTTTTTATTGACCCCTTCACACGCCCGTAAAAAGTCCCAGCCCAAGGAGTAGTAAAAGGTTTTCCGGCAGCAGCACCAGAAGTGCTCTCACCCCCTTTTTAAATGCAATGTCTCAGACTGATGGCAGTGTGTTTGACTTCCAGTTACTTCCCAGACTGTGATCTCATCAACTTTGGCTCCTGGTTTGTGTTTGGGTTTCCTCTCATGCTGCTCTTTCTCATGCTGGGGTGGCTGTGGATCGCCTTTCTTTACGGAGGACTCAACACCAGGTAGGCACCACCTGCCACCGCCGAGACATAAAAACCACCACCGAAATAAGTAGCACCGTTGCTTTGAGTGCAATATTTTGCTCAAAGAGTTATGCTGATCCGTGAGGTTGCAGCTGCAAAACCTTCCTGAATCAGTGGTTACAGCTGAAGTTCTAAATGCAGCCAGAAGAGCACCAGAGTTCAGGTGAGATACAGGATGCAAACTGGACCCATGTTTGCCTCTGTGGTGTGGCCTGAGCTACAAATTATTTGTGGCTTTAATATTAATTGGCAGAAAACAGTAGGAAATGACTATGAATTTATAAAGTGCTTTTTTGCTATGTAACACCAAACATTTAGCCAGTACTTCCCTCCTACAGTCTATATGCATTAAGTAAAAAAAAAAAAAAACAGATAAATTATGGGCCAGCTTGATCATGTAGGCCAAAAAAAGGTTCTTTCATCAGCTGTAACTTCCAAATTCACAAAGGCTATTAAATAAAAAAACTCCACTATTGTGGCTTTGAGGAATAAACTAAAACTATGGTATTATGGATGTGACTTTTGATTTTTTTTTAAATAAATTACTTTTTAATCTGAAAAGGTGTTTGACAGCTGTTCTGCCATCTGATGATGATGTGTTTTGCTCTGCAGGTTGTGTGTGAACAAACAGGACAGGGAAGCGGAAGCAGAAAGAAAAGCCAAGATGGTTATTGATGAGGATTACAGGAAGCTGGGCCCTATGAAGTATGTGGCATGAAAGGTTGCCGAGGCAACAGGGTGATGGACGCAGAAATGCACATCACCTTACGGCATCCCTCGATGTTTACTTATGCATGAGCAATTTAGCAATCACACAAGACGCAGTTTATTTTTCCTCAGTTGTTTCATTTTCATGAGCATTTTCACATAGAGTAGCACAAAACTAACAGCAGACAAAGTTTAATTTGATTATTAACCATGAATGTATTTATATATATATTTTTTGGACTTTTGCCTCATTCTGGCTATTGGGGACAGATTTATTAATACAAAAGTGTGTGGACGCTACTTCTAATGGCTGAGCTGAGCTGTTTCAGCCACACCCACATAGCATGCAAACACATTTCTACACAACTATGTGGCCACAGTTTGGGGAAACTCCTTTCCTGCTCCAGCATGACTCTGCCCCCCCCTAAGGGCATAAATCCCATAAACACATGGTTTGTGCAGGTTGGTATAGAAGAACTTGAGTGGCTGCACAGAGCCCTGACCTCAACCCCACTGAACTCCTTTGGGATGAACTGGGACTGCAAACCAGCCCTTCTTGCCCAACAACGGGGCCCGACCTCACCGTTGCTCTTGTGGCCGAATGGACAAAATTTTGTGGAATGCCTTCCCAGAAGAGCGGAGGCAAAGGGAGGAATAACTCCATGTTAATGCCAAAGGGTTTGGAATGGGAGGTTCAACAAGCACATAAGAGGGTGATGCTCACGTGTCCACATACTTTTGTGTGTGTGTGTGTGTGTGTGTGTGTGTGTGTGTGTGTGTGTGTGTGTGTGTGTGCGCGTGCGTGCGTGCGTGTGTGTGTATGTGTGTGTGTGCGTGTGTGGTTATTTTGGCCACATTGTTATGCAATTTTGATTTTTACAATTTCCTTTAATCCATCAGTTTTGCAGAAGGCTCAATTTCCTTTTTCTTCATCCTGTTTGCTGTGCTGCTCTTCACGAGAGATCCAAAATTCTTTCCTGGGTGGTCCATATTCTTCAGTAAGGGGTAAGGAGAAGTGGAAGTGGGTGTCAAAAATGGGCTATTTACCCTGTTCTGTATGTCAGCAATAAGGTACCAGTACAGTGATTTGGAGTAATGTGTCCATTGGTGCTGTAATGGCATCAGTTCACAATGGGCAGGTTTTAGACAGAAGACCTGCATGGAGCCCAGATTGTTCAACTGGTGTAGATGGACCTGCGTGTTTTAGTTTTATCCTATTCGCTTCACTGGCATGGGACAACAAATTGTGTTCCTAGCAGAAATGGAACTTTTTTCTTTAAATTATAGTCTGACTGCATGCATGACACAGCACCTAATTTTTTCCCTTTCTGGCGTGTCACCCTCCCCCAGGTATCTGTCAGATGCTGTTACTGGAGTGGCCATAGTGTCTATACTGTTTTTCTTCCCCTCCCAGAAGCCGTCTCTCAGCTGGTGGTTTGACTTGCGCTGTGAGTAATTTTCAGCCTCCTTCTACTGCGTTCCTCCAAGATGAAGCTGGCCTGCAGCCAGTTAGATATGGATGGGCAAGACAGGTGCAGCTGCATGACAGAAAGAGGGGATGGGCAGAGGGAGGGTTGCGCATATCTTTCTGGAAAGACCAGCGAAAAACGTGTTCGTATTTTTTAAAAAATGCACTTCTGCCTTTAATAAAGTCTGTGATTGTCTTCTCTTGAAGGAGCAACACCAGACACATTCTCCTGTTTTATGTGTTTTCAGATGTTATGACACAATTTCCTATTACTTTTACTCATTTTTTAGTGAGGACGCCTTATTTTCTAGATTTAATTTCATGGCCAATTTTCCTCTCAGATCTGCTTTAAGTTTTTTGATCAATGCATTGCAGATGGTGAGGACAGCCAGCACTGACCATAATTTTGCACTGCAATCATTTCTTCTTCATATTAGGCTCACATATGATTTTAAGATATTTTCCATATTTTGCTCAAAACACATTTTACCGCAGGCCCAGCTGAGATCGCTGCCACAAGCACAAAAACTTGTTCCTTTGTAAAGGTACCATAGCGAAAATAATGTCAAGAATGTTAATGACTTGGATTAAGAGGCGTCCTGCAGCACCCACAGGACTGTGGCCCTTCTGTTTGTGTGATTACATTAATCTTGCCAAAGCCGGTGTAAACTTTGTCCAGACCGCAGTATCCTGCCTAGTGTAGCCTGAGAAAATTACCACCGCAAAGCAGTCCTCTGCATCTTTGCACAAACTCGGCCACACATTCCGTCTCTCTCCTGGGCCTTTTCGGTCAGTAATGCCTTTAACAGGTCTTTCCTGACAACATGAAAATTTCTCTTTGAAGCAAACTTTGCTCTGTGATATATGGAGTTTAAAGACAGACGTACACTGAGTGAGAATAAAACAACCCAGTGCATACCTTGGCGAAGTGGGAAACCTTTCCTTTAGATATAACCTCATCTAAACTCCGAACATTGAAAGAAAGAAAGCAATAACAAAAAATACAAAAGATAAATTAATATACACTGCCCGGCTAAAAAAAAAAGTGATCACCTGGATTTAACTTGGGGTTATCATGTGGGATTGCTTCAGTTGGTCAGGTCTAGGTTCAGCAACGTTATGTGTCCAAAAAATGAGCTCAGCTGACTACCTGAATATACTGAATAACCAGTTTTTACATCAATGGAGTGCTTCAGGGAGCATGAGAGAGACATCATTTTCATACGTTGATTGGTCACCACAGAGTCCAGACCTTAACCCCATTGAAAATCTTTGGGAGGAGACTTTACGCAGCAGTCTGACCCTCCCATCATTGATACAAGATGTTGGCAAAAAATTAAGGCAACTCTGGATGGAAGTAAATGTTGTGACATTGCATGAGCTTATCGAAACAATGCTACAGTGGATGCGTGCTGTAATAAAAGCTAAAGGTGGTCCAACCAAATATGAGAGTGCGTGACTTTTTTTGGCCGGGCAGTGTATTTGGACAAATAGACTGACCATTAGTGCCAGTGCTACTTTTATCCAGCACATGGTTTGTTCAAGTGTGGGTTTATCCCTGTATGTTAATCCCAAGGCTGCGCCAGTTTCTGTCCACAAGTACATGTGTTTCAGGTGAGCTGGTGAACGAGAAGTCCATGCTGGACTCGCATTCTGTCCATTGAAAAGTCTTGGATAGACTCAGACAGCTGCAACCCTCACTTGGACGTTTCTGTCACATTGAATTAAATTGCCTTTTAATTTTCTTTTTCCACTTCAGCACCAAACACACAATACTCCCCACTCATGACTTGGAAAAAAGCCCAGGAATGTGTTCCCTGGAATATCATTTTGTTGCTTGGTGGAGGCTTTGCTATGGCCAAGGGCTGCGAGGTACGTCTTCCTCTTTGACTCCTGATTGGTTTGAAAAAGGCATTGTGACTGAGGTCCTCGTTGTCCAGATAGCATCCAACAACATCATATCTGTCTTAGACACAGGCTGAGCTTTGAGGGGTCATCCTCCAAGGGGGGCTCTCATTTCTGAGCATTAGTGGCTGTCCTGAGCTCTCCTTCCTTACCCTGTTCTGTCACAGGAAACTGGGCTCGCCTCCTGGTTGGGTTCCCACCTGCAGCCGCTTGCCAGCGTACCCCCACCTGTGGCTGTCATCCTCATCACAGCCTTCATCGCCTCCTTCACCGAGTTTGCCAGCAACACAGCCACCATCATCATATTCCTACCCGTCATAGCAGAATTGGTACGGCTCATTTTTTTCCTCAACAGTTTGCTATGTTTAACGGTGCAAATTACCAGCCATATTTTAAGGTTGCACCATTGTATAAATGGGTAAATCATTGTAACCTTGTAAGTCACATTGGAGAAAGGGGTCAGTTCAGTATAAAAGTGTTGAATGTGGACCACAGAAACTGTCTGACTCTTTGTTTAGCCCCTGATGCAACTCTGGTTTGCACATTACTTTTGTTTTCTCTGGCATCAAATGTGGTACAGGCAGAGTCGGCTGAAGGTGGGGAGTCATGTGGGATGTGTACACATGGAAAGACACGACATTAATGAGTAACTGGTCGTCACTGCACTGTTGAAAATTTGTTACCTGCATCCTGAAATAGGACAAGAAGGGTTACGGATCCTCTGAGTTGACTGCGAACCATTTTATTTTGCGTTAATAAGTTACTTGGGGGCAGTATGTCAGGTCAGCTGGGAAAAATTGTCACCAGTCCAGGGTTTTTGGGTACAAATCTGTTTGCATGTGCCTTTATCCAGGGTGACTGACCATGTTATACACTATTTTAAACTCTTTACAGTCATCCACTTATTCATACAGCAGAGTAATGTAATACAAATGCATGCACACACACACACACACACACACACACACACACACACACACACACACACACACACACACACAGAGTAAGGGTGATTTAGCATCACCAGAAACACATGTCTTTGGACTGTGGGTGGAAAGCATAGCACAGGAAGGAAACCACAGGGTGTGTAAGCAGTGTCTAGAAAGGCATTAATGTATGGAAGAACCCATGAAGAGTGGAGCAAATCAAAGCTGACAGCGCCGTTTCCCTGCAGGCACTAAACGTTAAAGTAAACCCACTGTACTTTATGATTCCTGCCACGATGGGCTGCTCATTCGCCTTCATGCTTCCGGTGTCAACGCCACCCAATTCCATCGCCTTTGCATCTGGACACCTGATGGTCAAAGACATGGTACGTGGCTCAGGCCCTCACCTCCCGTCACAGCTGAAAAGCGCTAACATTCCTCAGTACTACTGTGAAGCTATGGTTACACCTTCCCAACATTTGTCCTTTAAGTATGTTCCAAAAAACCCAGTAGGCTCAACGCTTATCGTTTCAAGCTTTAACGCTAATGTTCAGTTCAAATTGACAGCATGAACTGCTTCATGTACGCCGGAACCCTTTTCAGCACTTCCTCGCATCTCCCTGCTTGCTTTCAGCTTGAATAGGTTTGCTTTAATATTTTGCAAAATTTCACCGTAATTTCCAGCAGTAGGAGGAGGAATCTCTTAAAATGCATTTCAGCAAATTGTGTACCGTATTTGTCACAGAAGAAAGGCTGCTGGTGTTTTAAACTGCGCTGTTGCTGCACTTTCTCTGCCCTTTTTTTTTGCACACGGCACATGGGGGAAAATGGGGGAAAGTTCATAGTTTGTGTTTACCCGCAGCTGATGAGTTTGAAGCCTGACAACTAACAGCAGGGCCGCAAGAAAGGCAGTAGTAAAAATCAGGAATCTGACAGGATGCAATGTCCTACAGGTGAAGACGGGCTTTGTGATGAACATCTTGGGCATCCTCACGGTGTCCCTGGCCATGAACACGTGGGCGATCTATATGTTTGGCCTGTCAACCTTCCCGGACTGGGCGCGTTCCCTCAACACAACCCAAGCTACAGTGGAAGCGCACAACCTCACCACTGCCTACTACCTCAATATCACGACATGAGCGTGACACCTCTGCTCGTGCCATAGAATCGCTGCATTTGTTGGTTTATTAAGAATCACCAAAATGTGAGTTGAAAATGATTCTTGAATTCTTCAGGGCCAAATCAGCTTGATTCGAAATCATAGCTGCAGTTTGTTTGGTATTTTCCTTCTGTAATGATGTGATTTTGTATGTTTTAAAGTTATAATTTCACACTGCACTGAAGGGCTCTTCCATGGTGAGCAACAAAACACTGTAACCTTTCACAAATGATGCACTGTAAACTTCACTGGGATGGTTTGTGTTGCTGGAAAAGTCCGTTTCACGGCCGTAACACAAATCACGCCTCAACTTTCAAGTCTTGGGGGTGAAAAGAAATCAGATGACATAAAATGATATGTAAATTATGTGACTTATAACTTGAATTTATTGAACATTTATAGAACTACACTGTGATGTTAATGGACGCTGGTATGTTTTGTCTGTTTGATTCACAGAAGTAGCCGGTGCTCTTGTGGATGAGAATTTCACAAATAGATAGCAGTTGGTGTTTTTCTTGGTTTAATTTGTACATTTATATTTAAAATTAAAACAACTTTGGGATTATATCACAAGGACAAAGGCTTCAGTTATTATTATTATTATTATTATTATTATTACTATTATTATTATTTTCCTTTCAGTTGTGAGTAAATTTTTTTCTTTAATTTGACTGAAGTGTTTACTTTTATCTTCTTTACCTTCATTTGTTTATACTGTTGTTTTTCTTAACAGAAATCTGTTGGTTTGCGAAATGAATCTGTTCCTGGAAACATTCCAGATACTGGACATTTTGGAAAATGAAAAAATGATAATACATTCTCAACCAATCTGAAAACCCCAAATCAGTTTTATCAAATGTGGCTAAAATGCAGTAAAACACCTATAAAACAATTAACCCACAATTTGCCATTTAGAAAGTGTTATCGTTACATCCACCAGGCAGCAACAAACATTCAGTCATGAAATTGTTGTGAAAAATATGTGCAGAAAACACTTTAAAATAATAAAATAAGGCAATTTATGATAATGAATTGTGATTGTGCTCATGTAAACAAATGCCTGCCTTTGTATTCCTGCCTTGAGACCTCTCATTATTCTTAGGAATTGATGATCGTGCCAAGTCTCCTGTACACGAAATTGCAAAATAAGAAATAATTTGCTTTTAACATTTTATTAAATCTTAAATTTGCTGCTGCTGTTCAGCGATAATAGGCCATTCAGGGCAAAGCAGCCAACCCTCTTAATGATGCTGAGAAAGAGTTTGGGGGCTGGAATCACAGCTGAATTTCCTTACTGAGAGTAACAATGACCAGAACTTTCCACTGCTGTAGACCATCTGAATTAATTTACTCAACTCCTCCAGCGTCCTCAATAAACCCAGCCTCTTGCCCTACATTTCCAGGATGGACTCTGGACCTCAAAGACTATTTGTTGGCAAGTTGTTGCTGCTGATGATGGATGGATGGATGGATGGGCAAGCAGATGGACGAATGCACTGTTGGATGATTTATTACATTTGAGAAAGCGGCCCAGCAGTCTGTTGTTATGACTGCATGTGAATGTAGCGGACACTCCTTCCAAAGCCACATCCCTCTTGCCTGAACTCACACTTCAGTTTGGAATGCATGTTGATAGCACTAACAGGCTCATATTTAGCGTTTTCGCTGTGAACTCAGATTGCAGCAGGAAGTTTGCTGGTGGGGGCCCCATTATTCACTCCTGCTGTAGGAATCTACCCTGAATACCTGTAAATACCTTCATTTAGTGGGAACCTGCGGTGTAAATGGGTCAAGTCACTGTGAATAACTGGCAGTTAAGCAACAAATGTTATAAAGGTTCTCTTTAATGGGTAAAAAGTGTCTGTTTAACCGGTGCTAAGCAGTAATTGTATTTGGAAGACTTGACTTGTGTTTCAGAGCTTAGGTTTTGTTAAAAATCTGTTCTTTTAGTGTTTATGCTATCAGATCTGCTTTAATTTAATGTGTTTTCCTTTAAAGTTTTACCAGATGTGTATTAATTTGTTACCAAAATTTCCAATTTGTACTGAGGTTCATTTAATCCAAGGATAAAAATACCAGAGTGAACGTCTTCACCCAGGTTTGCTGCTGACATTTAGCTGCATGGACATAAACAGTTCAGCTGAGAACAAGAAAATGTGTTTTTGTCACAGTTCTACTTCAAATCTGTTATACAACTTAACTTTTCAGTTTTGCATGTGTGTATGGGCGTATGCACGCTCACCTTTATTCTATCCATCCATCCCTGATCAATGACTACTAAGTGCAGGGTTGTGTAGCGCACAGGGACCCCGAAACAGGCGCCCGCTCACCACAGGCCAACTGTGTGTAAAGTTTGTAAACAAAACACAGAATGGAGCGCAGACCAAGGTGCTGTGTTAGCAGCTCCATAGCTCCATGTTAGATGTCGGCGCTCTTTGAATGTTTGATCCAGATCTTTGGTTGACCATATTAGACCATTTCTCTGCAGACAGAAGTAAACAGCTATATGGGCGTGCAAAATTAAAACCCTCAAACAATCTCTCCTTAAAGTTTGGACTTGACCGACTTTTTTTCCATTTCCTGCAAACTTTTCCATAGCAGCACTAATGTTTGTTTCTTCTTTACAGCCTGTTAAAATTATGACCTGTCACAGGAAAAGCATGACGTACAGTTTTCTGTGGGATTAATGACTGATGGGAAAACTACACTCTGCCTTTGTTGGCAGCTCTTCTCTTCTTCATAAACGCTTATGTGAAATTCGGATGAAGTGGCACCAGTGTGTCAGTTCTACAAAGGAAGTGTGGGTTGCCACAAGATGAGTCACTATGCTTTTGAAAGTTGGTTGTATGGGCGTGCCCCCCTACAGTGCTCATACACACCATGTGACGTGAGAGAAGATGACCTCATGTAGACTTCTTACACCTGTAGCAAAAATTGGAGATATTCCAGCACTCATGCATAATCAATATCAATATCAATATCAACCCACAGGTTTGCTCAACAAACATGGTGCTTCATTGCTGATGTTTGTCATTCTTGGGAGGACTTCTGAGTTTATGATGAGGCCTTGGAGAAGAAAAATTACTCACAGTGGCCCACGTCACAATGCTGTGTTTCTGCTGTAGGCTGTGGTTGGGTTTTGGGTTGCTCTTCAGTGTTGAGCTTCTGCTCTCCACATGCTTGTGCGGCTTCCCTGTGTGGTGGTGTGACACATCCTCACAGGGGCTGTGGAGGTGAGGCCATTTCCTCTGTGTGTGTGAGACCACTTCAGGGTGAGGCACGATGCTGTGACCATGACTGTAGACGATGAGTGTCAAGTTCTGCTTTCCACAGGAGGCCACAGGACGCAGATTCCACCAAAGCTGAGTGGATCTGCTGCCGGAAAATGCGGAGGATCAAGGGGAGCTCGGCCCAAAAGTTCAGGTGTGTTTCAGCTCTGAAACTATTTGTGAAACATCGTGTTCTGTATGACGCCATGAAAGAGATGTCCATCGGATGTTTTGTATGACATGCTTATAATGGTGGAGGCTGCCGACAGCACAGGTGCCAGATCTGTTAGGATGATGTAGCTGAATTTTTTTGTAAACGGTTGCTGTTTCTTTTCAGCAATTTGTGCCATTATCTGTTGTCTTCGGCCCTTTGAGTAACATTCATTCAGGGTTTGCATAGATGGGATTATTGATCTGACCCTGTAAAACATAACATCCTCCGCAGTTTGTGAAGTGTGCATGTTCTCCATTTCTTCCTCCTTCTGGGTCGTTTTCATGTGAAGCTCATAAAAATTGTCAAATGTTTAAACTCTGAATGCTATAAATGATGTAAAACTGTTATACTAAATAGTATAATACTCTAGTTACTATTTTAATAACATGCTGCTATTTTTCCTTTTGGACATCATCGTTTTAGAGCTATATTTTCCTAGTAAATACATCATGGCATATTACAGTAAACTTTTTGCAATTTCATATTATTATTTTATCAAACATCAAAGTGCTTTGCAGTCTGTACACTTAGGTTGTCTGTGTTTTGATAACTAAACAGTAATAAAATCACAGAATTCTACAGCTGGTCATCAACAAGTAACATCAAGGTTTTGCTGACAGAAAGAAATCTGAATACAATGGAAAATTGACCCACAGAATCTGGCCAAATAATAAACAGACAAACAGCATTTATATAATCTCTTTTAGAAATTATTCATAATTAATTACTTGTAATACATTACCGGAAAATATTATCTCATCCAACTATTATTCCCAAAAATTAAGTCAGTTTATGCTTCCTTCTTTCTCCAAGATTATAAATATTTCCTACACAGTTTGCCCTGATGCAGCTTTAAATCAGGCTCTGCCATCACAGATTTTTTAAAACCAGAAATTGAGCTGCTACGCTTGACTGTACTGTATTTTTAAAATAAAGCTGGATATTTTCACCATTGGGTGTAGAAGGCTACATTTTAAAGCATCGCTGAAATGAACTTTTCTCCTCTGCAACTTTGCCTATTCAGGTCAGGCCTGTGGGGGAGAACAGCAACCGCTCTGGGGCACCTCTGGGACGTTTATTCCAAACCCACCCCTGCTGAGGCCAGCGAGGTGCTGGAGCTGATGCTGCTGTGCTTGGCTGCATCACTGGTGACCGGCGGACTCCTCTACAGCTGGATGGTCGGCACCCTGAGGTACGGGCAGGTCGCCTCTGGAGCGATGGCAGGCATCTACGGGACAGCAGCCTTCCTCCTCCTCTTCTTCGTTCACCCAGCACGCTGCATGTTCACCATGACCTTACCTACGCTGGGTACGAAGCAGGGCCGCAAGCTGGTGTTGTCCACTGCCGTGACGGTCCTGCTGCTCAATGTAGTGCCAAACATCAGCACCAACATGGGCATCCTGTCACACATGTTCAAGTGCACGTCCGAGAATATGCTACGCAGCCTCATCAACTCATCTGACGTGATGAACTTGGCCCAGGGGGATCTCATCAGGGAGGCAACCAAAGTGCAAAAATCCACACTGCAGGTTGTGCAGAGCCTCACGAATTGGCATCATTTTACTCACATCAATGTGACTGGGGCCAAACAAAGGTTCAATGGCATAAGCAAGGACATAGAAACAGACCTTTCCCACCTCAGCCATGTTCTGAGGCACATTCAGCTGTTGGTCAACAGGCTTTTAGCTGCATTTTTTGTCATTTGTCTGCTTTTTGAGTCTGCCATGTATTTAAAATCGTACCTAACAAACGTGAAGTTCAACAACACTTACAACACCAGGAAACTGGTCAGCATAGCTCGCGCGAAAGGACTGGAAATATCTCCCGGCAACATGAAAAACTTGCAGTGTTCCACAAGGTGCCATATATCTCAAGAACTGCAAAGATGCGTCCCTCGGATCGCAGTGGTCACTTTGCATTTTGTGGCCACCATAGTAATAGTGAGCTTGGATTACATGGTTTACAACTTCATTAACGCCAGTAAGCCCTGGGTTTTTGACCTCCCATCAGCTCAAGTCAGCATTAGCATGGACTACAAGGTAGGTAACTCTGTGTGAAGAAGAACCTAAATTCTAGAATTGCCGATCCCAGAACTGCTGATCATGTAAGTCAGATATTATAGTGTGGCAGTTAAAGGGAGAAAAACTTGAAATTTGAGCCTCTTTTTTTGGCCAAATCAATGAGGGGAGGACCTATGAGGTTTAAATGGAAGATGTGAAGATGGTGGTTGGAAAATAAGGCATTTAGAAGCTGGATTTGTTTGTAGAGAACAAACAATCAGAGTGAAAACCTGGGTTGACGTGAAAACCCACACAGCCTACTAGATGCTGACTCTGAGGTGCCTGGTTTGTGTAATCTGACAAGCTGCCTTGTAAAATCTATTTCTGAATTTCTCTACAGTTCTTAAAATTCTTTTGCAAAGCTATTTTGGCAAATTGGTTTATAATTATTACATAACTTTTTTCAAATCCCAAATTTTTGCCTCTATCAGTCCAAGCCTTACTCCTTATGCTTGATTTTAATTCTGGTCCATCACGCTGGTTAGCAGTTTTTCACGTTCTTCCCAAATTGTTCCCCTGTTTTTTATCCCATTTTCTCCCTCTCTCATTTTCCTCTCATGTTCTAGCTGATGTTACACCTTGTTTCTGCCACTGATGCCCAAAATTTGATCTGCAGCCCCAGGTGTGTCAGGATGAGGGTTAGGGTTAAACAGAAGCAGTAGGTTGGACAACCACCCTGACCGAGCGCTTGTACCTCTTGCCAGGTTCAGATGTTCCCTCCAGCCATCTGTGCCATCAGCTCGGGGTGCAAGGCGGACTTAGTGGACTTCCAGAAGATGTACTCCTGGAGTTTCAGCACCAGGCCTGAGCAGTGCGCTATGGACCTCTCAGAACCAGACTTGAGGGTGGTCTGCTTGCTAGGCTTCCTCTACCTGGTGGCCTACAGCATAGTCTTCCTTGAGGTTTACGCCACCCGGAGCCAAAGTGCCATGGCCTCCTCCTTCTTCCAGTGCCAGGAGGAGAAAAGAGTCCAGTTCATCTACCAAAAGATTCTAGCCAAGGAAGAGAGAAAGAATGGCATCTACTTCATCAAAGCCACTCATGGGTGTCAACCACTTTAAAGGGAAAAAAAGAGGTTAAGCTGGCTGTCGGTGTATGTACACACTTATTTAAAAAAAAATGCAAGAAAAATGACAGAAATGACCTGTATTATTTCTGGACTACAGGAATGCTAATTTATAGCTTGATTGTTGTTGTTTGTTGTTGTGGTTGAGGAGGGACTCAGGTTCTTCTTGAACTGTATTAGCTTTTCTCTACACAGCTCTTCTTCTCTAGTTTGGGTTGTGTAAATGTTTTAGCTGGATCTGGAAAACATCATTTAAAACATGGTTACATTTTACAAGTCCCAGTTATGTAGTTTGGAATTTGTGAATTCTTTGTACAATTATTACCCAATGTTAAAATAAGCCTATTACACCTTGAAACTGTTCCAGTGAATCTGGGGTTAAAGGCTTGACCAAAAGTTCAGGCCCATTTGCAGAATAAAAAGTTTGCAAATTTTTAAGATGGCGGCCCCTGCTGGACCATCTGAAGCCCTTCAGGATGTTGGTGTGCAGGACCATAAACCACATTTCGGTGGCTTTGTGGTTTGTTGCTGGAAGAATTTCAAAGAAATTCAGATGATTCAGTGTTGCATTACTTCTCTGTCATATGACTGCTGGTCAGGTTTTTCAGAACATAATTTCATACAGAAGTGGAGTCACGCTTTTGCAAACAAAAAAAAAAGCCAAAGTTGACCAAAACACGTCAGACCTGACAGGCAACGAGCAGAGCTGTGAGAACAATGTGGCAGAGCAGAGATTTTTACATTTGGTCCTTGGTTCAAATGTAAAGACAGAAAACGGAAAAGATCAGACTCTGACACAACTACAGTATAACAGCGGGTTTAACCTCCCTCCACAACCCCCCATGTCCTCCTCTTTCTGTCTCCTATCCCATGTTTGGCTGTGTTTTACAGTGGTCAGCCACATAAGAGGGAGATGCAGTCCATTTTCAGTCTGCAACAGAGAAATTGCAGAAAAGATAAGAGTGAGAAAACATACACATAAATGCAGAATGTTCCATCTATACAAATGCACAACTTGCATGCTTCTAACAAGAGTTACAAGTATAGGTATGTAATGCATTATTATTTTTACAGCATCATTCCAAAGAAGCTGGTGCCCAGTACTTAGAGAGAAGCTGAAAAAGCCAAAGAAAGCAGTCAGCAGAATGTATAAAAAAACAGCAGTTAAATTAAATCGGACAAAGAGCAGAGAAAGAATAAAAGCAAATAACAAACTTCCTGAGGTCTAATAAAATAAACCCTTGTCACATGTTCATAATTATTAGGTTAGAATTAGGTGGTGGAGCACAGAGAATCAGGGTACAGCGGCTGCAGGATCAGGGTCTGCCAGCCATGGACTGCAGGGGCCTTATTAGCTGACCCAGAAGCTTTCACTGCATGTTTCACACAACTCTATTTATTTGGGAAAGAACAGGCCTACCTGTGTGAGGAGCCGGTGGGCAGAATAAGCATCTTGCGGAAACCTTTGCCCGCAGGGCTGACCCGGCAGCGACTCCAACCAATAGCACAAGTTGTTCAGTGTAAAGTAATGTGACGCATAGCAGGAGAACAGGAAAGAAATGTTTGCTTTAATGGGGACACAGCGGAGGTGCCTGCGCACCACTGTATGTCCAGTCTTAACTGGGAAGGAAAAAAGGAAAGAAGTCTCATTTATTTTTTACTGTCCATCTGTACTTCACACAATCCAGAGGAGATGGTTTGAGATGTCAGAGGATCTTATGATGATGGCATCCTGCGTGAAAGGAACATAAAGGGTGTAAACATGGGCCACTGTGGGCAGAAGTGCACCATGCAGTCAGAGCTGGGATCAAATCTCCTTCGTAATAGTTTCAACCCTAAGCTGCTCCAGTCCAGTTACTCAGCTTCATGAATTGGTAAATAATTGTAACCCTCTTACTGGTGCTTTGACAGACCCAAACTGTGCAGGTGGCCAGCGTGTGTCCAAGTAGCCCTGCGTCAAACCTTCAGTTCACCACTCCGATCAACAGCCACCTTCTGTAGCTTCAGGAATAATTTCTCCATTTGGTTCAGAGCCTATTTTGGAAGCAGTGGGGCCTACGATGTGAAACTCCCAGTCTATACACACTTTTCAGAGTGACCTGAAACATGGGACACTAAGGGGAAACCCCTACAAGGAGACTGAAAATGTAGGGTTAAGCCTCATTTAAATGTGTCCTAGTAGTTGAGGAACCTGTTCTGTTTCAGGAATAATTCATTACATTATTTTTTATTTAATGGTAATTAAGAGACTGTTCTAGAACAATTCAAACCACAAGCAGATTTTCAGCAATAAATTATGCTTACTGTGCTAGGCAGGCCTCAGTTTTTAGGGAAGCTTTAAGAACACCAGGAGGCTGTTGTATCTACTCTGCCCCACTGGGGGCCACTAAATGCCCAGTAAAGATGCCTTTTGCTCAGTCCTCCAAGGCTGGGGGGGTTTTAACAGTAATATTCTAATGCTAATAGCTGCTCTTATCAAGGAGCTCAGCGCTCATCTACATGGTTGTCTTTCTCTTCTATGAATGAGCCCTGAATTTACATGGGTGGCAGGAGTCCACCAAAGTGCTCGCCATGAGCCCAGTCCACGTTTTTGGTGGCTGATGGGGAGGGGTCATGTGTGGGGGACATCTGGGTTAGAAAAAAATGCATCTTAATCAGATTCTATCCTCTGGTCAGCTTTGCAGAACTGGAACTGCAGAGAAGGACGGTTTTGCAAATGATAGCCACGGTGATTTTGTGTTTGAGGCATCCAAGCTGCTAGCCAGCTGAAAGTTAAATATGTTGTCAGCAAGTAGTGGATGTACATTCTCGACTGGAATCTTCACATTTGTATTTGAATGCATTTATATTCTCCCAAAAATTATTATTATACTGTCTTTATATCCACAGCAGTGAGCATTCAGATTCAAATTAAATTGGGCCTGCAGAAGTTTTGTTAAAGCTCTCAAACAGACTAAACGCACAAATAACCGACACATTCTCTGGTACATGTAATGATTTCCAGTCGATTTCTTCAGACTAACTGAGCAGCCCATGGAGGAGCTGAAAGGCAAAATAATGTGACTGAGTGCACGCCTCCAGTTCTGCAGTGCACCTGACAGCTGGACTACATGGAATTCTGTTAGACGGGAAGGTGGGAAGTGAACATTAGATTACATTTTTGTGTATTTGATTTGTAAGGACTGGTTGTGTGTGTGTGTGTGTGTGTGTGTGTGTGTGTGTGTGTGTGCGTGCACAGGGGGTATAAGACAGTAGTCAAACCTGTGTAGTATTAAACTAAGGTGAAACTAAGTAGATAAATACTGGGTTTTTATTTTCTGGTCATCTGCATGTATTTTCAGAGTATTACATAATTAATTGTCATTCACTTTTATAGCGAAAGTATCTTCTTCTTTCGGCCGCTCCCGTTAGGGGTTGCCACAGCGGATCAAAAGCTTCTACTTCCTCCTGTCCTCTGCATCTCTCTCCGTCACCCCCGCCACTTGCATGTCCTCTTTCACCACATCCATAAATCTCCTCTTAGGCCTTCCTCTCTTCCTCTTGCCTGGCAGCTCCATCCCTAGCATCCTTCTCCTGATATATCCAGAATCTCTTTTCTGCACATGTCCAAACCAACGCAATCTTGCCTCTCTGACTTTGTCACCAAACCGTCTAACCTGTGCTGACCCTCTAATATACTCATTCCTAATCCTGTCCATACTCGTCACACCCAATGCAAGTCCAAACATCTTTAACTCTGCCACCTCTAGCTCTGCCTCCGGTCTTTTGGTCAGTGCCACCGTCTCCAACCCGTAAAGCATAGCTGGTCTCACTACCATCTTATAGACCTTCCCTTTCACTCTTGCTGGTACCCTTCTGTCACAAATCACTCCTGACACTCTTCTCCACCCACTCCACCCTGCCTGCACTCTCTTCTTCACCTCTCTTCCACGCTCACCATTACTCTAAACTGTTGATCCCAAGTATTTAAATTCATTTACCTTCACCAACTCTACTCCCTGCATCCTCACCATTCCTCTGTCCTCCCTCTCATTTATGCACATGTATTCTGTCTTAGTCCTACTGACCTTCATTCCTCTTCTCTCTAGAGCATATCTCCACCTCTCCAGGGTCTCCTCAACCTGCTCCCTACTCTCACTACAGATCACAATGTCATCCGCAAACATCATGGTCCACGGTGACTCCTGTCTGATCTCATCTGTCAACCTGTCCATTACCATTGCAAACAAGAAAGGACTCAAAGCTGATCCTTGATGTAATCCTACCCCCACCCTGAAAGCATCCATCACTCCTACTGCAGACCTCACCACTGTCACACTGTCCTTGTACATATCCTGTACCACTCTTACATACTTTTCTGGCACCCCCGACTTCCTCATACAATACCACAGCTCCTCTCTAGGTACCCTGTCATATGCTTTCTCTAAGTCCACAAAGACACAATGCAACTCCTTCTTACCTTCTCGGTACTTCTCCATCAACACCCTCAGAGCAAACAACGCATCTGTAGTACTCCTTCTTGGCATGAAGCCATACTGCTGCTCGCTAATCGTCACGTCCCTTCTTAACCTAGCTTCCACTACTCTTTCCCATAACTTCATGCTATGGCTGATCAGTTTTATCCGTCTGTAGTTACTACAGCTCTGCACATCACCTTTATTCTTAAAAATAGGTACCAGTATACTTCTTCTCCACTCTTCAGGCATCGTCTCACTTTCCAAGAGTACATTAAACAATCTGGTTAAAAACTCCACTGCCATCTCTCCTAAACACTTCCATGCTTCCACAGGTATGTCATCTGGGCCAACAGCCTTTCCATTCTTCATCCTTTCTTTTATAGCGAAAGTATAGACTTCAGCTTTAGCAAAAATGATAATTATTTGCCCCACTTTATTTGTTGATTGAAATCTTGAAAAAAGGTGTATTCAGTGCATTTCGTTTAATTTTGCCTGTTTAATTTGAAACTCACATCCTGATCATTTCAGAAGAGCTTCCTAGGACTTGAACTTAACTTTGGCATTCAAGTTCACAAACTCATCACCTGAGCTGCCCATTTTTTCGTTGTATTAAATGTAGTTCTGAGGTTTAAGCTTTGTATATTTGCATATGTTGTGACAAGCTGCTATGCCCTTCAGTGAAGTATTGCAGGAGTTGCTGTCAGGAAAATGTCTGCCGACTTACCTTTTCCCAACAAATTCTGCTAAATATTTACAAAGCAAACCTTGGTTTTGTTCTGGAACAGTAACTGCAGGTCTGCTGCATGACTCTGGAACTCTGAGATGCAGCATTAATGAGTTCTATTTTCATTCCTCTTGCAGTGATCATAAGACTGCATTAAACGGGTTTATTTTTAATGCAGATATTGAAGGTGTGGATGAAAAAGAAGAAAAAACACTCCATCTTTCAGACTTTTGACCAAGATGTCATTTAATGTTCACAGTGCCGTTCCTCTGTGGATCCTCTGTGGATCCTCACTGGCATCAGCGTTCCTGGAGCTTGGAGCCTCTTTTCTCTACTCACTGGCTTTGTGATGCACTGGGTTTCTTTCTCAGCTTTCTTGGTTCCTTCTGTGTACTGAAAAGATCCGGACTTGTACCCCCCCATCCTCACCGTCTTCCACAGATGTACCATAGACAGGATCCTGACCTCCTGCACCACAGTCTGGTTTGGGAACTTCTCTGCCTCTGAGACGGGAGCTCTGCAGGGGGTAGTGAGGAATGTCCAGTCCATCACCAGCACCCCACAACCCACCATCCACACCACCTACAATAAGTGCTTTGTCAGGAGAGCTCACAACTTTAACTCAGACCCCACTGCCCACTCCACCGGCTTGTTTCTCCACTGCTGTCTGGGAGACAATACTGCAGCCTGTCAGCCAAAATCCCGAGGCTCAGGAACAGCTTTGCACCACTGGCTGTCAACTGTTGAACTCCATGAGCTCAAGCCCGATCACCACCACCACCAACATCCACCACAAACCACTACCATATGTGTGCAGTGACTCTTTATGATTATCTCTATGTGTGTATGTGTATACATGCATGTATACACATTTATATATGTTGCATTTATCAGTTGTATTTACCTTCTATATTTACACATTTTTGTGTTCTCTTTATTGATGTCTGTCTTGTCTTTTTCTGTCCTGTTTTATGCACCATGGACCCAAGGATCTTTACTTTGTGCATGCTTGTGTACCTGCTGCTATTCATTCAATAATTTCAAACCAACCTAGAGACACCAGAGCTCCTGGACACAACAGACCCCCATACGCTGTGTGTGGCTGTGACAGGCATTGTACCTCTTTCACTTTGGTATACAAATAAAATGCATCTCTTTATTCTTTGCTCAGTTATAGGTTGTCCTGAATTTTAGCAAGTTGTGCTGTACCTCCAACCAGACTATCAACTGGGTTGTGCACTGCATTAGTGTAACTGCTGTAATATTCTGCAATATACAGTAACAGTGTGACTGTGCACAGCGTGCCACCAACACTCAGACAGTTGGAGATACAGAAAACTGAGCAGGAACTGTAATCACCGAGACTGAGGATCAATTTTTTTTTTTTATTTGCTCAACAGTTTATTGACATTTTTCAAACTTGCGTGTTATACAACTGCTTTTACAGGAGAAGCATCAGTCTTTGGGAGGGGTCCTAATTCACTTTTTTTGTCAGATTTTAAACATTCACAGCCCAGATTTATCAAGGACAGCATCTAAGCACCTTTGAGTCAGGTGTATGAAAATGTAAACAATGAATGTAAAAGTGTCTGAGGTGAGGGCCACATTCAGTCTGCAGCAAACACCATGGTTCCAGCTACTGCTTCTGGCCTTGAAGGATGCAGGTTTAAACCTCACCTCCCCATGGGCAACATGTTTACCCTCAATCGCTCCAGTCAAAAGAACCCAGCTATATTGAGGGGTAAATTCCCGTAACTTTACATCCTACGCAGCTATCAGGAAAAGTGTCAGGCAAATAAACAAATGTAAAGCAGCTACTGCGCCCACAAAGCCGAGCTGCGCTTCAACAGCATCCCTGCTATAAGCTATTCTCACCGCTTTTCAGCACGTTCGATCCTCTCCACCACCACCCAGAAAGTCGATAGGCTTCTGAGACTGTTGCGGAGCTGGACAGTAAGATGTTTGTGAGCTTTGAAAGGTGTTCATCAGTCTCTCGCCTGGAAAAAAAAAATGGCACCTAATGGGAGAGAGCGAGAGAAGAAGGAGGGAGGCGGACGGCAGTTTATTATTCTGAGGCTGGGCAGAAAGAGGAGGGATCGGAACTGCCTCTCCAGGCTCAGTGGTGCAAAGGGTGTTGGAGGCTGCATGCAGCTCTTCAAGGCTTCACACTAGAAGGTCTCTGTCACCACCCCACCATAACCTACACCCCCCAGGAAGGCATCGTGTAACCATGGAGCCATAAATATATTAATGGAAGAGCTCACACCTGTGGTGGAACTGCGGTAAGTTGACTCTCGTCTTCTCTTACATTTACATGGATTCATTTAGCAGATGCTTTTCTCCCGATTGACAGACAGTGATCGATTATTAGTGTTAACTATTATTAGTTACTGCTATTATTAGTGACTACCATTATTACCATAGCCTCGACTAACTATTAATAGTATACTATTATTAGTATTAGAGTTGTTAGTAGTATTTAGGTGACACTTTGATTATTAACTGGTATTTTAAGGACACCTTTACCCATGTTAAACTACTGAATTGATTTGCCCATTTACACAGCAGGGTAATTTTTACCAGAGTGAATCGGGGTGAATAGAGGGCACTACAGCAGGAGGTGGGATTTGAACCAATCTGCTGCCCATATTTATTAGTATTTTTGTTATTATCTAATGCACCTAAAATATATGTTTCTGAACTCTCAGAGGAAACCCTTGGGAACATAGGAGAGAAAATGCTCTTCTGCTCTCCTAAATTGACCTGCCTATGCTTCTGCTAAGCCCAGCTGTGTACCTTTGACTTCTGCAGGCCTTCTGACATGTGATTGTTGATGTTCCGCAGGCAAAGACATCACCAGGATGGACAACTCAACTCAGCCATGGGGGATGGAGACAGAGCTCAACGTGACGGGAAGTGGGTTGCTGGAGAAGATGCCACAGACCTCTTTGGAAGTTCAGGTCATAACTATTTTGCTTGCCTTGGTCATATGTGGAGTGGGCATTGCTGGAAACATCATGGTGGTGCTGGTGGTGTTGCGCACCAAGCACATGATGACGCCCACCAACTGCTATCTGGTCAGCCTGGCCATAGCAGATCTCATTGTGCTTCTGGCCGCCGGGCTGCCCAACATCTCCGAAGTGGTGTTCTCTTGGGTGTACGGCTACACTGGGTGCCTCTGCATTACCTACCTGCAGTACCTGGGCATCAATGTGTCCTCGTGCTCCATCACGGCCTTCACTGTGGAGCGGTACATCGCCATCTGCCACTCGATCAAGGCGCAGTTCATCTGCACTGTGTCACGCGCCAAGCGGATCATTACGTGCGTGTGGCTCTTCACATGCGCCTACTGTGTCATGTGGTTCTTTCTGGTGGACACAAACGAGACAGTGTACGCGGATGGCGTGGTGGTGCGCTGTGGGTACCGTGTGTCCAGGAACCTCTACATGCCCATTTACTTCCTGGACTTCACTCTGTTCTATGTGGTCCCACTGGCGGTGGCCACAGTGCTGTACGGACTCATCGCCCGCATCCTGTTCACAAGTGCACTGCCCTCAGAGCCAGGCGAGAGGGTGGCCAGTACCTGTGTGAACCAGACACACCTCCGTGCGGTCAGAGTGTCCTGCAAGTCCACCAAGGGTGCGGTCACCTCCAGAAAACAAGTAGGAGGCTGCTTTTGTTGCTGTTTTTCTTTCATTCATTCATTCATTCATTCATTCATTCATTCATTCATTCATCATTTGTTTGCTAACTTAAACATTCATTTGCTCATTTGTTCATTCATTCACTCAAAGATAATTATTATACAATTATTTTTACTCTGTAATTTACATCTGTATAAAATAAAATGTAACTAATATGATATATTTAAAACCAGAGGAGATACTCAGTTACAAGAATCCAGGAGCTGCAGAATGTTTATTTTTTTAATTTTTATTTTATTTATTCGTTTTATTTCATAATTCATTCATTCTTGTTCTAATTATGAATTAGTTCTTTTAAGGAAGTTAACTTGCCTGTGATTATTTGCAGGGAAGTCAGTTTTCTTCCAATATGTACAGCAATTTTTTTACAGCTTTCAGACTTCTCTCACACAAACTGTGACTGTTAAGGTGTTCAGGCAATTTGTAGCCACATTTCATACCGAGTGGGGTGGAAAAAGTCCGTAAGGTGAAAGCTTTAAGGGTGATAAACGGATGTGGACCCTCACCTACATTTCAAGTGCCATGAAAAATTATATTAAAGCGGTATTTCCATTTCTCTTGTACAAAATTCTACTGCATTTGGCCCTTTTCCGGTTTATATTATCTTTATAAGTCAGAGTCCATCTGTACAGATGTGTTACAGACATTTTAGTAAATGTCAATTTTGGCTGAAATTCAGCTCTGATCAACTCCAAATGTGTCAAAGTGACAACTGGGTAGCCAAAAAAAGTTACTTGACCCAAGAATCAAGTTGAATTTTGGGTGGAAAAAGAGTTAAAAAACTTTGCTGAATAGATTTACTCTTAACTGCACTACACACAGTAGCATTGCTTCAGAATGTAGCAAATAAATGTGGTTTGGCTCTTCGCTGCCTCCAGTTTGCTGTGTCTTCCCATTGCTTCTTGCCATGTTTAAAAATTGTATTTAATTCAGTTTTATGTACAGTAGTTTTGTGTTGGATGGAGTGTCTTCTTCTGAGTCAGTCTCCATGGACAAAAGATAGATAGACGGACAGACAGTCAGAGAGACAAAGAGCAGACAGACGGGCAGATGTGTTTAGCGAGAAACCTTCACCACAGCTTCTACTGTGTGAAGGTGAAGTCCTTTCACCTTCACTGTACTGCATTATCCTCCCTTCAGGTCACCAAAATGTTGGCAGTGGTGGTGGTGCTGTTTGCTCTGCTTTGGATGCCCTACCGGACCTTAGTGGTGGTCAATTCCCTCATGGATCCTCCTTACCTCAACAACTGGTTCCTGCTCTTCTGCCGCATGAGCATCTACTTGAACAGCGCTATCAACCCAGTCATCTATAACCTCATGTCGCAGAAGTTCCGCGCTGCCTTCCGAAGGCTCTGCAAGTGCCAGCCTCAGCGGCCAGAGAAGGTGACGAAATACAATGTACCAGTCTACTATAGCGTCATGAAGGACTCTTCCCATGAGAGCCCTGAGCACGATGCCATGGAGCAGGACGACATGGGCAGCAGTCAGAAGGCCAACTTTGCAGGCAAGCGTGAAGACACCAGCACGATGTTCAGCATTGGCTGATGGGCCTCACCGGGGTGCTGTTATCTCAGCAGGTGTGATAAGTAGACGGGGGGGCAAGGAAGCAGAAAATTGCTCCTCATTATCATCCATTGGTATAAATCCCTCCTTTCCCACCTCTTGTATGTAGCATAATGTCTTGTACATCAGTCACGCTAAAAAGTTTTGCTAGTATTGCATTTGTTATTACGATTGTTATTATTATATTGCTTGTTTGTCCAGATTTACTCATCCAGACTGCTGGATATCAACTGGCGCAATTATTGTTCAAGGAAACAACAGCCAAACCTTTCCCAGGACTTGAACCAACAGCCTAAAGGTATTTATTTGTGAGTCTACCTTAGTGAGAAAGTTAAAAAAGAGGCTGAAAAAAGTTTTTCCCTCATATATAGTGGGGCTAAACAGTGATACAGCAGTGATTATTTCTACTATGGTTTCTGAAAAATGAAGTGTTTTTTGTTCAGAAGAAAAAATGTCCATTTGTAAATTGTGACGGTTGTGTCATTTTTCGTGCTTGACTTTTGTGATATTCAGACATAATGTGCATGTGGTGCTGTAAATGCGTGTACAGAATTAGCTCTTTGTTCTCGAATGTCCTCGGTCACCGGTTTGTGAGCAAGATCGGAGGGGGAACTCGCTTATCTCGTACAATAAATTGAACTTGTGATGGTGTGCCAGAATGTTCTTTGCCAGGATTAAGAAGGCAGAAGAGGTTGAGCTGTGTCATTGCCCACAAAAATCCTACCTCTGAATAAATTAGTCCTGTTAACTCATAAGCAGATTGATTGTCAGCCCGACACAAACTCAGCGATAAGCGGCACCTCATAGCAGTGCAGGGGAACGCTGGGAAAAGAGGTTCTTTGACATCAGCGGTGCAGCAAAGGTGCAGCTCTAGACAGGGTGATGCTGGTCAGATTCGTGTCCTTTTGTTCTTCAGGCTGCCACACATTTTTGGGTGATCTGGGAGAGATGATTTTCTCTTCACTTTGTTGTGCTAAACCACACTGAGTACACTGTTTACTCTTGTTTACCGCAAATGGTGCTGCTGGTTGTGCCGCAAGCCATTTTAGTCTGAAACAAATCAGAAGTTGAATGAATGAAATGACTGAGAATTGTATTTTAGTGATTGTTTCATTTTGCACCTTTGGAATGTACAGACATTGTAATATTTTGTAAGACATAAAATAAATTTGAGGAAATTGGTGCTTTTGCCAAGCTCCTTACGAGCAGCAGGGAGACAGAACATTTTGTGCGATTTGACTGAAAAAAAATGGCCTTTTTACAGAACAAAGTTCCTCAAGCAGCTTTAGGATTCACATTCATCTGAGTTTGCCCATTTTGTGCAGTGAATGCGTGATATACAAAAGAGAAGTTTCCAGAACCTTCGCAACTTGTCATCAGCAAAAGAAAAGGTTAGGAAATATTAAGGAATTGTTAATATTAGCCTAAATATGGCAAAAAAATGTGGAGAGTTTGGCATTTTCAAGTTCAAGGATATTAATTTTTCATCTTGTGTATCTGAAATGCAATCACCAACGTATATTGTCTTTATTAGATTTTTTTTAAATAAATATGTAGAAATGGTAAAACAGCTATAGATTGAGGAAATGGATATGCTGCAAAGCAGGTGACCGAATATGAACTTAAACACCAAGGAAAATGTACATGCATCAAATGTTCATGTCTGTCAGGTCACATGATTCCAAAATGATCTTCTTAAAATCATTATTAATTAATGGATACTGCATGTGCTACAAAGTTGACACTGTCGGTGGGTAAACTAAAAAAACAAAGATCCTCACAACTTTGTTTCCTGCAATTTAATTCATCAACGTCGTCGTCATCGTTCGTCATGAAAACAGGAGAGAGCGAATTGGACATTGAAGACAACGCAGCTGGGCGAGGTTTTATTTGGTGTGAGCAGAGATTTCTGAAAAAAACTGTCCGTCTGCTCTACAAAAGAAGCTGCAGGACCGTGAGAAGAAAAAATAATTAATGCGTGTGGATCTTCATATTTTAAAATACTACAGTCTGGCTTGGATTAGTCGGTGCGACGACTTCACAGTAATTCTGTTTAGTGATTTTAAAAATTCACTTTCATCTTACGTGTACACAAGTAGATCAGCTATAAATTTTTGTGCCGCCAGTTTTGTTTATCAATGGCTGAGACAGACAAACTCCTTGCTTTTCAGACTGATTAGCATCTCAGCAATACAGTTCATCAGCGGCCTAGCGCTCAACTAAAAGAAATAAAACACTTCCCTACAGTGTGTGTTATTTCAGTACAGTATATTACTCCAATAAAATAATCTGTGTAATGTATGTTGACTAATGTATGCAAAAAATTACACACACTACCTATTTCTGTAGACAGGGCAGGCTTGATACAGGGTGGGGATGGTGTCACATTTGGGGGTATTTTTTGTTGTCTTCATACCTCAACAAGCAGGAGTCCTCATCTAATGGCTTCACACACCTACCTGCAGAGTCTCAGGGTGAACTTGGAAAATCTCCGTTCACCCAGTTCTACTGACCAAGATTAAGCCTCTAAATCTGTAGGAAAAACATTTCAAAAGACATATGTGTCCATGAAAACTACAAATAATAACTGCAAAAGACAAGCTGGACACCTGAGAAAATAATCAGACATCTCCTGTGCTATTGTATTTTCAGGACGGGGCAGCTGCTTTGTATCCTGCATGTGGAACCATGAATCAGCACAAATGCACTTCCACATAAGAACGCATCATTTAGTCTTTCTGTCCTGCACTTCCTGTGGTTTTTATTCATTTCTTTTAGTTTAGACACACTGCCCAGCCAAAAAAAAACTCACACACTCTAATATTTAGTTGGATCTCAATGGGGTTAAAGTCTGGACTCTATGGTGGCCAATCCATGTGAGAAAATGATGTCTCTCTCATGCTCCCTGAAGCACTCTTTCACAATTTGAGCCCCATTAATCCTAGCATTGTCATGTTTGAAGAAAAAATGCATTGATGGAAAAACCTGGTCATTCAGTCTATTCAGGTAGTCAGCTCACCTCATTTTTGGGCACACAATGTTGCTGAACCTAGACCTGACCAACTGAAACGACCCCACATCATAACACTAAATTCAGTCCAGGTGCTGACTTTTTTTTTTGGCCAGGCAGTGTAGATAATCAGTCAGGTTGGTGACCCAAAAATCAAAATTAATAAACGGCCATGTCATCTACATAAGGTCAATACAATGTCTAAATAAAGATTGGCTTCAGTTTCTCATTCTGCACACCCTTGCTAAGATATTGAAATATATTCACTTTTTCCACTCTTGTGGATTTATTTATCTAATGGATTTATTCTCTTCTTTGAGCTAATTCTTTTATTTTTTAAAGTCTTGTTTTCTTGCTCGGATTCCCTGAACTATAATAACAGTTTTCCCCACTTATTATCCCTGAGGGAGGATCTTTACTTCCTATCATGAATCTGTTTTTTTACCTTTTTCATCAAAGCTGCTTTCCCAGCCTGTGGCCATGACAGTAATGCAATGTGCGATAAACAGCGGTTACTAAACTGGGAGCTGTCAGGCCACACATGCAGTTGGGGAGTTCTGCACACCCCAGATGGTGCCTAATGGAGGGACGGCTTGAAGCGCATGTGCAGTCTCCCTTGCAAAGATGGTAATCACAACTTTTCAACTAGAAGGTGACAAACCTGAGATGTGAAAAAACATGAATATAAGCAGACGTTGTATACCAGCTGCAGGCATAGGTTTGTCTCTGACTGAGATGGTCTTGATGAGGTAAATCTACTTCTCCTCAACAGGGCTTTAACTAAGGCCAGCAAGGCCAAGTCTGTATACTCTTTCCCCATCATCTTGCATCCCCATCTCACCAACTTCGCATCTCATTACATACTGTGGCCGCACAAATGTTTTGCCATGCTGTTTCCCCCAAAAAACAATCAACCTCACCTCTTACCCTTGCCATGGCATGAAATGTGCCATCGTCTATGCAATTCTACCCCATCTGCCACTCACAGTTGATGACTGATGTAGGCTAATGTCTTCCAGTCATTCGCTTCCATACATTGCTGCTCAAGTCTCATTCTCATTTAGTCCTTCTCACTTTTTATCACTTTAAAGCTAAATTGTAGGCTAACAAAAACTGTTCTGCATCGTGCTAATGGACTGATCAGAATCTGGCACAAGCAACACGAGTCCATGGAGCCATCCTGGTGTCGACAGTACAGGCAGGTGGATTACTGCATCTTGTTGGCCCTCTCAGAGGTTTGCCCAGAAATGTTCGCTTCCTGTCAGCACGATCAGGAGAGAGGTGTCTACATATTGGATATGGGTATTGAAAACCACAGGTACTGATCTGTCATTTCATGAGTGGATCTATAGTATGTATTTCTATTCTTCTAAAGGATTTTTTTTTTCAGTCAAATGCTTTAATGTTCTCTCTTCTGAAAGCTCTGCCTGTGCTCTTTATGGCTGGTACTACTGTGGCTTATTTAATGGACAGCTGATAATGGATTTGTTGGTCTACTGTGAATGGAAAAATATAAAAGATATTTAGATTCGTGGATCCATTTCTGATACACTATTCTGTTCAATTTTTTGACAAATTTAAAATTTGGGATATGAAAAAAATGTCCTCTAGCAGAGCTGTATTTTGTTACACAGTCTGACATAAGCTAGCAATCTGCTGAATGTGGACGACCCTACGGCTTTATAATTAATGACCTTGGGGAAAGATAGTGGATTCAGTGGATTATTCTTCACATCTCTTCCTCACTAAGGTCTTCATTAGGTCCTTCCTGTAGGTACACAATACCCTCAATTGAAGCATTCTTTTTGGAACCTTGCTTGTTTGCTCCAGGTGCAAACCTGTGATGAAATGAAAGGAGACTTGAGCACCTACAGGCATCTGCAGCCTTCGAGAAACAGGGCAACCCCAGCTGTGGACCCTGCTGACCATCAGCAGAGCAGCTCCAGAACAAACTTACCATTAGGCGGTGCTCAGGATTTGTCAACCCTTAATTAACTTCATGGGGGGCAATGGGTTTGCCTTGTGGCTCCGCCCCCTTCTAAATGACCCATAATATCTCACCGGGGAATGAGTCTTTAAATTTGTAATCTGTAAGTAATTTGTAATCACTGTAATCATCTTGGTGGTTGAAAGAAAATATTAATATTTCAGTCAAATATAGGCTTTAATTTGTTGAAAATGAGCCATTCATGAGGTGTATTTTTAACAACTTCGATAAACAGAACAGTAAGGCGAGTTTTATATCCCCAGTGGGTGTTTGTGAGGCGTGATATCCATCTTGCTACTGTCTCAAGGCACATTTTTATTCCAAACCGTGCCAGCAGAAACACAACTGATGTTGGTGGCTTTCTCACGCCCTTGACAATTCCGCGTGAAGAGTCATTATCAGAGTTGCAGGTGTGTGAACTGTCATGGGAACCCGGTTGTTCTGTGAGGGTGTGAGACCCAAATAGCCAGGATTGGATTTCCCTGCTGCAAAACCACAGCTGGAATCCAGAGTCACGGGTCACCTTCCTCACTTAAAGACTGATGTGTTTGTCACAGAACCCTTCTTTTAAAGATTTCTTAGTTTGAAGAAATAACATGGTAAAAAGGCAAGCTGTGCTTTAGAATACACACAGCTATTTATTCAGTTTGCTGCAAAAAAAGCAAGGGCAAAAATCTTTTAAAACTTTGAAAAACAAACATTTTAAAAGTGTTTTTATTATTCATCTGACCGCAAATGTATGCTTAAGAAACATTTTGCGCTGAAATGTTTGGCCAGCAAAATCCTTCAGGTACTGTGCAATGACTCACTTTAGGCATTCTGATCTCTACCCCACTCTTCCTGTATTTGAGAACCATGTTGCTCCTTTACTGTAGGGCAAAAGAGTGGCTAAGGTACAACTCCTCAAAGGGAAAAGAAGATCAAGTCCACAGTGCACCGCCCCATTAACCCAACCAGAAAAGACATTTTGCCCAAAGGGAGCTAGAAAGATCTCAGCTCTGTGAGGATGCTTGTCACACTGTGAGAAGGTAGCAGGAAGGCTCTCTCCTACCTGGAGTTTCAAGTCATCTAAAGACACGAGGCCCTCCAGTTCTTCATCCAAGCAACGTAGTGTGACATTAGCAGGAGAAGGAAACGGCTCTGGAAACTGGTTGCCTCGGTGTTCAGGTCAGCCAGCTCCTTTACCAACATCCGCCAACCGTGTTTATTCACTTCCCGCCTGGAAAGGGCTGCTCTTCTGCACTTTGTGAAAAGGAGGCACATTGAAAAGCTGGGCTTTTACCAGGTGATGGAGGGCCACTTACCAAGCAAATGAATACCCAACTCAGGGCCGCTTCCTGTTCGGTGACCAAGGTGATCATTTTTACTTTAGAGGAAGGATGATCCATGGTATAAGAATAACCCGCTATTTTGCTATGTTTTCCTGGTGGATAAGGTGCATCATAAATTGGACGCAGAAGTGGACGTTGCCGCACAACGCAGGTGAGGCTCTTCCGCAGCTCTTATGAGCACCAAAAGTGCAAGCATTTGCTTTTTGTCTTGAATGGAGCTGCATGGACTGTTGAGAGCAAAGTGTGTCCAATACACCTGACGTACTTTCTTTTTTTTATGAAAAGGCTTTCAGAAGAGCTCAGATAGGTATATTATCCAGTGAATTTGTGCACCACACAAGTGCACCGGTCAGCAGCAGCTGGACTGCATGGACGAGCCTCTGCTAATGGGCTCCCTCACAGATCTCCACACGATGCCACTTCTTCAGTCACTGTGCACCTTCACAATAGACAGTTCCTGTGTAGCTGGGCTGAACGCTTCAAACACTGTTTACCCAGCATTGCCTAGCAGACCCCTGGAGCAACCAAGCTGCGAACCCTATGGCTCTCACAAAGCTCCTGTGGGTCATTATCATGGGGATAATTCCTCCCACGGTGGGGGCCCTGGCCACCTTGCCGCAGAGAATCTAATAGATGTAATCAGAGGGACGAAGAGCTTGGGACAGTGGCCATCCTGAGCTATGAGGTGAATCATCTCATCTTGATTTCAAGATGCCTCCAATATTGCACTGAAGGAGGCTGCATTTTTCCTTTTTCCCCCCTCAGTTTTTTCATTTAATTCTCTCACTTCTGAATTATTCATCCACATGGCTCTCCTCTGATGCAATGCTGACAGTAGATCTTTCAATCAGAAGCGCTCAACACTGTGCCCGGGCAAAACTCCACCTCTTTCACCAACTTCCTCTCCATCCGTCAGTGCAAGAGACAGCTGCAGCCATTACTTCTCTACCCGCCTGCTTTGGCTTCACTGGGACGCGTGTCATCTCGACGGCGATGGCTATTAGATGTCCCAGAATCCACTACGAATCACAATGCGGGTCTTGAGGATCTCGAGGATCAAATGCTTCATTAAACCCATCAGATAGATACACACTCCAATCAAGGTCTCTCAAGTGTTCTGCCGCCAGGTCCACAACATTTGTATTCCGGCGTTCATTTTACTGTGACTATCAGCATAGAATTCTCATCAAACTAATGAGGCTGAATGTCAAACTGTTCAAACTCATCTAATGAAGTTCAGCTCATGCTTGTAATTCTCCTGCAGCTGAATATTCTCGTAGTCCCAAAAAGGGACCGTGATCACCTAAATGTTCAAGCTGAAAATGAATAACAAAACTTTAAACTGTTTCTTCAATATAACGGCTTGTTTGTTCACAATTTGCTTACAGTCCCCATCTCTATGACCTGAACATGTTGTACACTTTCATGTGATTTTTAGCTACCCAGTTTCCCTTGGATCAGAGTTGTTTTAATTTTTTGGTAAGATTATGCCAGGCCCCATATCTCAATGTATATGACACTTTAAAATAATATCATCATCATATAACGGTTACATTATAAACTGTAATGCTGTTGGGGGCCATGACTCAAAACAGCACAGGGCCAGTGGATGAGGAAGAAGTGGGATGTAGGTTTAGAACTTCAGCTGCAGAAGATCATGCCATGCCATGCCTTGACACAACTTGAGATGAAGGTGTGGACACAGTGACTGCAGATGGTGGAAATTAACATTTAAATATATTGTTTATTTTGTAAGTTGTTGTGTTCCTGATGACAAGAATCCTTTCTTTGACCAACAGGGGGAACTGAAGGTCTCCCAAATTTCTAACTGCTTGTGTTAAATAATTAAGTTGACATGGTGTGTAAATCAATCCTCTCAATTTAGCCCAGTTTATTTTTGTACAACACTCTTCCCAAATTGCCCATGGGTGCTTAACAATGAAGGCAAATCGAAAACCCAAGTGCACAGAGCCATGCAGCAGAAAGCACAAATAATGGCAGTTTACGTGCACATTTGAAAACAGCTGGGCCATTAACTAAGAAAAACTCTGCACATCTCCGGTGAAAAAAAATATTTCCATGCTCAGTGCTTGCATTACAGAGTTCCATACAAGGAAAATCATTACAACAGCTTACAGAAATATTTACTCTACCCTTTTAATACAAAAAGCATGCTATTTTGCCCCATACTTATTACACTTCTCCATCACATTGTTGGAATCACCCTTTTTATTGGACATTTTGGAACAGAAATACAAATTCAACGGGCCTTTGACCACAGTGGTTAGTCTGCATAATTTCTCACTAAATCTACTATATTCTCTTCTAAATTGCCATTAAAATGATGACCGTCACACTTCTTCTGTAACAGAACCAGCTGTATGTGTACTTCTCTTTCCCATAACAGATGACTGACGAAACGCTAAGACTCCTGCCTGTATGGGGACTTTTGGCCGCCCTGCTGGCCATTCTGTGCATTGCAAGGCCATGCCCTTCTGTTTACTCCATTGTGCTCCTTGCCCCTCCTCTCCCACCTCATCACCATTATTACTGTCATTGTTATTCTCATTATTACCTCTTGTGTTCCTTCAATGGCCCTCACTGTTGTTTATTGTGTTAAGTATTTAAGTCCTGTGTTTGTTCTGTCTCCATGTCAGAGTGTGGCCATATTTTCCTGTGAGTGGTCTCTGTTTGTTTCACTGGTTTTGATGTGGTTTCTCCTGGCCTGCTTTATTGGATTGTTTGTTGATTGCTTCTCTGGTTTTTGCCGGGCATTTTGGATTCCCCTGAAATCTCCCTTACTCCCTTGAATGTGCAATTGGATCCTGATCTGAAAACCCTGACAAACGCATTGGTCATTTGGTTATGGCAACTATAAATCACTATTCAAACAGCCGGTTCAGTACTGTTAATTTGTTTAGGGATTTAAACTGTTTACCTGCAGTTTCTAATGACCAATGAAAAACTTAAATAAAAAGCATTATATATAAGCAAAATATAACCAGAAGGGGTTCTTTTTCACACAAATATGTTGGATATAAGATTTATTGGCTTTTTCAATGGCACGCATAGAAGTATCTTTATGTTGGAATTCAAATGAATTTTAGGAGGCACTGAACTTTTCGTCCAATTATTGTTTAATGTAAGAAATGGCAGCTCAGCCTCCTAACAACTGGAATTTGTTAGGATGAACGAATCCCTTTACCTGAGGGACGTGTATATAGACAGAATAACAGACAGATGCATACATGGATGACAATATAATGATATGAAGAGTTTGTGCCACTGTGTGGGCCGATGAACGATTTAGTTCAAATCTGAACAGAGGGGCTTAGACTGAGCCAGTATTGCGCAGATTAGAGCGGGTTGGCCAACCAACAATGTGCCAGATGTGCACTAATAATATGCAGATTATAGCTTGCTAGTTGAGATTGAAAAAATTCAGGAAAGCCAAAAAAAACACCGAAGCCCTCACAGATGTAGGCTGGAAGAACCAACTCAATGATTTTTAATGAGCAAACCTAATAACAGAGTTGGCCGGCCTGTCAGGTTCAGCAGGACAGTAAATTGCAAGGCCTGAAGCTGATGCTGATCACCACTTGAGAAGTACAGTCAGAGTTCAGTAGTCCACACTGTCAGGCACTGTACAGAAATGCAGACAATAATTATTTTGGCTCTGACCTGGGTCATTTCTTTGAGTAAAACCAAGAAGAAGCAAAAACATGAAGATGCCAATTCTGAATTCCCAATGCATTCACTAAGCCCCTGATGGAACTGTGCTTTCAGTCTGGAATTCTCTGAGACTGCAGATCACAGCAGCACCATAATTCCCAACCTTGAATTGTCCTCCAGTTTCTTCTAAAAGCTTTGAGAAGGTGGTCCTCCCACCTTAGAACAGGCTTTCTTGACCTTCTTTTGATTCTCCTTTGAAATCAGTTAATGGCCCTGAGTGGATGTTTGCTTCCTGGTATGCAACCTGCCCATGTCTTTCTGCTGACAGGCATCTGGTGTTTCTGCAACACCTCAAGATTCCTGATGTTCTGCGTGTTCTCGAGTGTCTAATGTAGTCCATTTTAAGGTGGTATTCCACACAGAATCGACAATGGACCCTAACTTTACTTATTTCTCTTTCTAAGTCATCATGATTCATTTGAAGAACAGGGCTTCACCACTACCATGTTAGCTAATTGCTACTAAAATATCTCAAGGTTTACTGGTTTGTGTACCTGTGACCAAGTCCTCACACAAGTTAGTAAAGTTTTTGAGGAAAAAAATCATGCCTTTTGGTTTCTTTGTTTAAATGCAGCTGTTTCTTTTCCAAGCAATGGCCTTGTGTTCTCTATGCAATTAACATCACAATGGTCCAATAATATGGGAGTATGAAGTGGTTGCTATGAGACAGCTGGGGTGGTTGGTGTAATCCAAGGCCCTGCTGCCCCTGGATGAGTTCTTTGACATGGTTAAGCCATGTCCCAGAGACCTTCACCCAGCACCCAGTATGGCCAGAAAGACACACATGATCGTATGACAGTTATCTTCATGGAAACTCCTTGTGGACTTATTCATATGAATGAGACATAACCTGCCACTTTAATATTACAAATCCACACATCAGAATCAGTATCACCATGTATTTCCAAACCCATCTTCCAGGGTTGCTGTTGCACAGCTTGAAGAGCCGCTTCATTGTCCTGTGGGGTAAACCAATCTGCTAAAGAACAAAATAATTTAGTCTTGTTTTAGACTGTTTATTCTGTGGGGTTATAGATACTGGGATCCTTGTTCTCTTCTCCACAACCACACTGGATCGGTCCAGATATTCAGGAATAAAAACCCGCAATAATATGCAGAACTGAACCAGATTAAGTGTGGCTGTCATCAATGATGGCCGAGGACTTCTTAGGCAGTCAGGAGTGAACTGCAGCTGCTGCCTTTGAAAATCCAGTGTGATTTCTTCTCAACCAGAGAACAGAAATTCAATTTCTTTATAAATGTTAGCAACACTGTTTTGAAAGCAGTTATGAGAGTTTGAATAATCTCATTATCCATAGATGCATTTCATATAAGTTTTTTAACAGGTTTCGGATCATTTATAAAATGCATCGCAATACAGAACATGAAACGGGATCAGATCAGAGGAACACCTGAAGTAAACATCACTGAGCTTTAATACACCCCCCCAACCACAAGTAATTTTCTTGCTGTCTGCTGGAATAAATCTGAGTTATAAATGCTCTAGTTGATGGAATCCCTTTCCCTTAAGTCACAAATCATTACAAAGTTTTGGTGTCTAATGCAAAAAAAGACCATTTTAAAGCAGATCAATCCATTCGGGAGCACTGATTTTCCTTCTCCCGACCCTGTGGTTCTGGTGCAAAATCCTATAAATGAGAAGTGGCCCAGAATGTCTCTGGCATAGTGGGAAGATGCTTGATGGCATTAAACATGTCCATTACATGCATCAACACAACTGTGTGGAAACACTGTGCCTTTGGGACCTTGTGAACCTGCAGACATTTCCTGGGAAATTCATTGCATTTCTGCAAAATGAGGGATCCATGGCTTTCCTCCATTAGTGCTAAAAAAGCTAATAAGCAAAAGGAACAAATATCGATAGATAGATAGATAGATAGATAGATAGATAGATAGATAGATAGATAGATAGATAGATAGATAGATAGATAGATAGGAGACAACTAAATCATTTATGCAATTCATATTTTGTTCATTTTAATTGTAAAACTTCTCTTCCTCAGGTACAGTACTGTTATATACTGTACATTTTAAATAAACTCAATTGCAAAAAAGTTAAATATTGTGGATCAAATCTGGAGGAAATCTCCAAACGTTGTGGAGGAAAATTAGAAAAAGCATTTCAACAACCACTGTTTTTTCCTTTTTTCCACCACCCGAAAAACACTGAAACACTGAGCTTGCAGGTTTGAAGAAAAATGCCCTTCATTGGAAATAAATCTGTGCAAATTGCTGAACTAGAAGTCAGAGTCATTTCGTAGTGTCGCACATAAACTGTTTCCTCAGAAGCTCAGCTTCATCCTTCAAAGCTTTGTGCGCCTGTAAGTCATGCAGAGCTACATGGCCGAACGGCTCTCTGTGCCCCACAACAGCTAACTCATGACTCATTTGGTTATGACCTTCTTCATAACCCCTGAAAATATGCCATTATTTCCTTGTGTTGTGAACTCTGCCACTACATAATACCTTAATTAAGCAGCACAGTGAGTACCACTAAGAAAGGAAATTAGTTTAATAGCAAAGGCCCATCCTCAATGTTTCTTTATTTCCAAAAGCCTTTGTGCCATACAGTATGCAGCCAATGAAACTTGAACCTCAAAAATTACCTTTACAGACAGAATAATTTCCCTGCCGCTCCACAAACCCATGTCCAAATGGGTCCATGTTCCTAAGCAATGTTCTCTACCCAGAGTAAAGCAGGGGTCACAGGTGTATTGGGGCGCTTAGTGCCACCTGGGTCCATTTCCAGGTCCTTATGTTCAGGTGTCAAAAAATCACAGCGCATGCAGCTGTACAAAGTTCATGATTTTTCATCTACCCGATGCTTTCCTTCCTTTCCTTCTAATGTTCCACTGCTTGCCCAATGCTTTGCCCGTCTGTGCAGCTGCATCATTTTGGTGCAACAGAACAAAAGTGCTGTAAGCACTGTCTGTGCTGTTTTACATTTTTACCCACTGTGGCACCACTGTAGCCATTGTGACAGTGTGGTTGTCATAAAATATGAATTTTTACCCATGTTGTCAGTATTTATTTTGCAAATTTCACTGTCCTTTTGCCATATAATTTGCACAGTTAGGCTAATCCTTTGCCATTGTTGATGAAGGTACTGATTTGAATTTAAATGGGTGAATATAAAAGGATCTGGTGTCCTCTGCTAAAACTGTCCTAATCTATATAAGCATTTCTTGTGAAAAATACAGAAAAATAATTTTTAATTCATGCCGGCCTTCTACAGACCAGTGAGATCTGCAGAATTCTAGTTACCTGGAGATCTCATCGTGTTTGCAGGTATCGCAGAGAGAAGTATGAGCGAATCTGTTCACGATTTTCAGCTCTGTGCTCCAGCACGTCACCGGGAAACGTGTTCGTGTGGGCATCGCTCAAAGCCACAGCCTAAAAAAAAGCCCTTTACCCTAAAAATAGTCGCCCAAATTATCATAGCAGCGGTTTTGTATTCTCAGGTGTGCAGCAATAAGACTTAACAGTTTGTGCCTGCACTTTGTTACCAGCTGCTAAATAAGGACATTCCATACCAAAAAATCTGATCTATTTATAAACCTTTTCATGTGCGCATGCTGTTGTCAGGGAATTGTGGCCAATATTGTAATTCTTGCTCACAAAACGTCTTGTCCAGAAAAAACAGTCGCTTATTCTCCGTTGCTCTTCTTTCATCTGTCAGATGTGTTGTTGTTTCGAAAGGTGTTTATTGCTCAAGTCGATGAGATTGAATGTATGAAAAGCAAGCAAGGAGACGGCAGTGCCAGTCAAAAGTTTAAGAACATTTGAAAGCAGACTTTCCTGTGGCAAAAATGCAGGAGCTGGACATTGGAGGAGCTGAAAGTCTTGTGAACCAGTGGCTAAATTTTTGGAGTATTTTGTCCCGATCTGGGGCAAGAGTGTGAATGTGTATGTGTCGCTGTGGTTCCCACTGTCCTCAGCAGAGGTGGCAGTGTGATGACGTGGGGCCACTTTGACAGCACAGAGTTGGTCATCTTTAAGAAAGCTACATGGCTGCCAGAGCTTATCTCAAAGATGTCATCCTGTATTCTTCACGTTTTCGAGGTACTTGGCACTATCATCTGTGATGTCGTATATTGTTATCACTGCATTTATTTTTAACAAATGAGTCACTTATACATTTGACTTCAATGTGCAATCCTTTTATTAAATCAGATAGGCATGGAAATTTTGCCACCATTTGATAGGAACATTAGCAGGAAATTCAGGCTAAAAAAACAGCCATTTAAGCACTACAGTGAGTTTGGCAGAATGAAAAATATTTGGATATCAGTTGGTGTTTTTAACTCATGGAAAATCTACATTTCCTTTTTGCTGAAAAGACCCAATAAATCACCCAATAATAAAGAACCCTCGGCTGTGCGGACCAATTTATTTTCAGCCATTTTAGAATCCAAAGTGATGCTAATTCATTAGATTCGGTAGTCAGTGCGTACTTGGGGGGGAGATTTATACAAAACCTGGCAAGCAGAGGCTGGCAACATGACAAGCACTAACTCAACTGTACATTAATGAGATTCTGGCTGCTTCTGAGCTGTCTGTTAATTGGCAACAGGATGAAACTCATTTGTTATGGTTACGTCCCTTAAAAAATACAAAATACTTGAAGTGCCTGTTTAGAAATGCCTGCTGGCTTCTCATCATAGCAACGTGTTTACTTTTAAAGATAATATCTGAAATAAAACGTGAGTGAGCATCTGCAGCCTAAAACGACATTAAACTGCAACTGGTGAAATAAAACAGTTTCTGGGCGCATTCTATGTTCTAGGTTCTGTGCCGAACTGTTATAATTAAACTTGCTGCCGTTTGGTTAAATGCAATAACATACGGTTTTCAGTCATCTCGGAGAAAATGCCCCACAGAGATGTACCCGCATTTTAGGGCAGAGTTTTTTATTTTTTATCATCAGACATTGCGTTCACTGCATCAGTGTCACTTATTTCCCTATTCAAAGCAATTCCAAGTTGTGTTACAGGTTTACTCTTTGTTTACTCTTCTTTTACACCAATACAAACGCAGTTACAGGTTCATTTTGTAGTACTGAATTGCCCTCAGAAAGCACTTCAGAATGCAGTAAAAATTTGACCACAGTCCCCATATGGAACCACAGTCCCGGTTAGTGTTTCTGCTCACTTGCTGCTGTAGATAGCATTTAAGTTTCATCTGAGTGCCTCTGCGCATGTCCAGCATCAGAAGCACATTTTTCATTACCATTTGCACTGAATGTTGCTGTCAACCTCCTGAAATATGTGTTCCCCAGGAGCTGGGATTTTTGCTCATTTCTGCCATGCTTGTTGCAGGCAGCAGAGCTTCCTTGACCTCCAGCTGAGGGTGCAGTATTTCAAACATGGAAGCCAGTGGGGCTCATACAAGCTTTACCTCCCCAAGACCACAGCCGTCTGGAAATCTGGCTCAAGGGCTTCTAAGTAACAGCACTATTCCCCGACACTGTTTGCCGCCATTCTACATACAGCCTGTCATGCCCTGGGGGGGTGACATATATGATGTGTATTTCAGGCAGGGCACTGAGGTGTGCAGAAGTCCCACCTGAGCCAGACAGCTTATCCTGTTACATCGATCTTCACAACATCAGCATTTCCCATCCAAAGCTCATGAATCCAAATACCGAAGTGCTGAGCCCATGTTGAAAAGGTTATAAAATAAACAAACTGCTTTGAAAGAAGCAGAACTTTTTCCTCCAGGTGTGCAACGCATTCAGCGCTGCGTTTTTTCCCTGGGATTTATGTTAGACGGGAATAAAGTGTATGCTTCAGCATGTCAACTGAACGTTGTTTACTAGACACAGCACGCACTCCACCGTTATTGACTGTGTGGACCATTGAGCCCAGCTGAGTCACATTTTAATTATAACAGTTATATCATTTACTCTGAATCTAACAACGTGCAAAGCAAAGTTCAGTAAAACTCTCCAGTGCTGGAAACTTACGCACCGTGGCCATTTGTAGAAAGAGATGACACCACGGACCCTTGACTCAGAACCCCGTACGGCGGGGTTTAAAGATAAGTTTTTGTTAGCACAACCGATCAAAGTGAAGAAGAAAATTTTAAAGCCAAAGTCAGAGCTCAAAAGGAGATAGAAAAATAAATACTTTGGGGGCGGTCAGCTGTACACCAGTTGCCTCATACTGAGTCCTGTCAGCATAAGGTGAAGCAGTGCCTTGCCAAACAGGTGAAATTCAAACTGATGTTCTGTACAGTATGGATTTCTCAACTTGAGAATCATCTGATCTCTACCAGATAGCACAATGGTCTTCTGTGCTTTTTAACCCAAAGCACTGGGATTACCTGCTAACTGCTTGCAGCAAACTTCAGGTCTGTCTTTCATAGGAAAGAAAAGTTTCTTTGTGCATCATCACTGTCAAGTGGCAACATTTAGCCAGAATAAAATTTACAGTAGGTGTGCACAGCTCTCTCAGGGGACAGTAGATGCTGTAAAAGCTGTGAATGCCTGCGAGATCTCGGCTTCTTTCTTTGGGGTGTCACACACGTTGTTGTCTTGGATTCATGACACATTGGAATCGTACGTCAAATCCGGAGTCCCAAGGTGATAGTGACGTCTCTCTCCTCTCCCATCTGCAGCCACTTAATGCCACATGACAGCTCAATTTGGCCAGCAGTTTCCATATCTCTGTACTCCTCCACCCCATCCCAGCCAGGATGGAATTCAGCAAATGTCGTTGTTCATTTGTCTCCCCCACTGTGATGTTTGGCCTTTTGGCCTCTGTTAATGGCTCCCTCATATTTCTTTCCATAGGAATAACTCTTGGCACAAATTTTGATAGATCTACTCTCAGTTCATGGTACATCCGACTCCAAAGGGCCTCCGGCAGATGTTGCCACTGTGCTTAGGGGACAAATCGCACCTCACTCAGCACATAAAAGCAGAGATTTAAAACCCTCAGTCTCTGTATAACTTGACATTAGTACATCTAAAAGTGTTAACCCTGTCGACACCAAAGTAGCTTGAATTAAATAAGACATTTATGGCAGAGTTTTCATTAAATACATTGAGAGTCAGTATTAGCATTATTTAATTCATTATTTTATTATTTTATCACTGTGTCTATTCCTAACTGGTTCTTTACTGCTTGTCTCCTCATCCCTCGAACATCTAATTGGCCAAGTGGCTCTTTGTCAAGCTACATTTAACTTAAAGCGTAAGTATTTATACAGAAAAAAAGATGTGAAAGTGTTTTAAAAAGCAGCATTTTGACATGAATATATTAAATGGCTGAGTTAAAATAAAAGGACAGCTTGCCAGACCGGTGATATTTATGAAATTGCATTATTGTGTGGCAGCAAAGAATCAGTCCAAATGCTGCACTGATTGCTCATGTGTGCAATGGGAAAGAAATTCTGTCATTTGTATACAGAACCCTTATCCATATTAATGGCCAGAATATTTGTATTAATAGATCTTTATCTGCATTCTGGGACAGATTGACAGAGATTATATATGGCTGCATTTATATTTTGCTTCATTTTGGTAAGATACTTTGGTGGCCTGGAGCCCGTCGGTCTCCCAGGGGTCTGCATGGATGGGGCAGGGACCCATGGAGCTGCCATCTTGGGCCCTGTCTGCAGCTTCTTGGGGCCCAGTGCTTCCCACTCTTACCTGTGGCCAACTTTTCTGCTCTGTGTCCCACATTCATTTATCAAAACAGAAACCCTTGTTTGCTTTAGGGTACGTGCCCTTGTCTCTTTTTTTAAGGGAGTACATCTTCAATTCAGCAGACCTAGGTCTCAGGGATTTTGGATTTTGTAGACCATCACATAAATACTCCATTAAAAAAAAAAATAGAAAATTCATAAACACTGAAAAAATATTTTTAGACATAACGTGAAAATAAATATTTAACAAATTTAGGGTTTTTGCAGTAAAATGAATAAAATAACATTGTACATTAGCTTGTTTAAAATGGTGCTTCAGTAAAGAACCATCTACTTCTATTGTTAGTTCCACAAGGCAAGCATAGCACCCCCTTGTCCCTGGGCGGCACCTTAGTCACTGCTTTCTGCAAATAATTCACTGTACTGTTTGTATATAGCAAAAAATATTACGGTTAAATTGCATTATCCATGTCCACATTGCCCATATTTTCCATGCCAGTTCTCTCAGTCTGGGCGGTCCCTGTTGTCCATACCTGGGCAAGTGTATCCTTTCAAAAGCATGTGTGTGTATGTGTAGCTCAGCCTGCTCCACATCTTAGCCATAATGAATGATGATTATGACAAAGCAATTTTGGTAGAACTCATTGCCAGTTTAATTATGAGCTACATGATTATGAAGACATGCAGGCTGCAAAATGACTGACAGACTAACAAATATATAAGTTTAAAAATACATACCCATATAAAATACAAATGAACATATTACGTATATAAATATTTTAAAAAATTCTAGTGAGAAGCATGTTATCAAAACCTGTCTGAGGGAAGTTTTCAATTATAACTTTTCAAGAACCAAAATCTGAAAAAAAATTAAAAGCAGCTACAATTTGGTCTATATTGCATGGTCACTGTATATAATGCTTAGAAATGCATGTGACATCTGATTGCATACAACCAAATATCTAAATCCTTCCACATCCCAGTGCTCCTCCTCCACTCTGTGTATCTTTCTCTTACTTTTCTTATGCACGGCTGAGTGAGGGATGGAAAGACATTTTCACCATCTTTTTTTCCAGTCAGTTCAGATGTCCCTTCTTAAGCTCTACCAGGCCAAGCTTATCTGTATAAACCATGATTTCATGAGCCATGATCTCATACTCCTCCCCGCTGGAGCCCCTTTCTGTCCACAATCTCCTCATTCAGCTTTGAACTTCTTTGGTATTAAGTCTGTTAAATGAAGTGTAAAGTGTACTTTAACGTTGAATTAAACAGTATGTCATAATTCAGGTAAATATCGCAGATTCAGCAGTTGCACATCTGCTATTACCTCAGCTCTCCTACTGGGGGGAAATGAATGGATCTTAATGACTTATAACAGCACTGCAGCCATTGTTCCATATTCTGCCCATTAAAATTATATAACATTTTCCAAATCATAATTAATTTTGCCGGTCCAGCTCCACAAAAAATCTATTTAGTTTCATCACTTGGAGAAAAAGACACTTTAATGTATCCTGCTGGCCCTTTTTTTCCAGATGAATCTGTACTCTGTGCAACTTTGGGTTTTGTAACCATCGAATATGTAACATGAAAAACTGTATTCCCATATGTAATGCGTACCCACAGATACACCAACATGAAAAAAAATCTGCTGTTACGTAATCGAATAATAAATGACAGGGAGACTCTTAAAAGTTTATTTTTTGAGTTTAGCACAACACCTTTTTGGGAGGATGAGTCCCTGCTGTACGCAGATGAACATTACAGCTCAAAGCAGCCTATATACCAGCAACCATGGAGGTGAATTCTGTCTCTGCAAGTTCTGCGAGGTCCTCCTTCATTTTTACAGTGACCCTACAGTAGTGACTCACAATCTCCATCTATCCGTTTGTTATCACCAACCGCTTTCCCCTGGAGAGGATTGTGGAGGTCAGGAGCCCATTTCAGAATCACTGGTCTTCAGGCTATGAAGTTACACCCTGAATTTGACACCAGTCAATCAAAGTGCATCATAATATATGGTTGGATTTTCTCTGCTCTCTGTCTGAAATGTGCGTTACAGACAGTCAGACTACCAAAGTGTTGCAGGACTCATGTGCTGGGGGCTTAAGACGCATTTTTGACTACAATGTTCCCATTTCCACAGCGCTCTTTACAAATCCAGGTATTAGACCAACCAAAGCATCAGGGCTTCAAATGACTGGAGGGACATCTTGTGTTGTGAAGATGGGACTGCAGTTTCATGCAACAAATGATGGATTTCAGTGCATTAAATGCTTTTTTTTGCACTTTAGCCACTTAACATCTTCTGCTTCCTGCCAGACATTTTTATTTACTGTCCGACAACCCCTTGCATGAAAGTTTCCCTGAAAATGCAAAAAGTGGGAGTTCAGCTTCTCTGTCTAAAAATTAAAATAACAAAATGTCTTCTAAATGATTTAAATCTGCAAAAATACTGTTAGGATCTTTAAATTAATTTGAAAAAATTGAATAATATCAACACTCTGTAGATGGTAGAGTCTCTCAGTATCTCCAGTTAGATTTAAAAGTTGCTAAGCCACTCAGTAACAATTTTTCTTTTCTATTTTTTATTGCATGAATAAGTGCTGATTATATCAATGGCAACTGAAAATTGCATTCAAAATGTCGGCCAGTTTGGAGTACAGGGGTAATTTAGAAGTTTGCGGTGGTTTTGAAATGGTCCTTTAAGGAAGATTTCTCACTTTACGGACCATCTAGCTTTTTCCTTTTTTACTCTTCTGCATCTGCACACAGAAAACAGATGAAGGAAGACTTAACTGACTTGGTACAACTGACAATAGCAAGTTTTTTGCTGTTGCCCAGGTTTGCCAATGTCATGGCTTCCAACTTTGTGGCCACAGTTTGGGGAAGAAGCTCCTTTCCTGCTCCAGCATGACTGTGCCCCTACTGTGCACAAATTGAGCTCCATAAATACAGGGTTTGCCCACATTGGTGTGGAAGAACTTGAGTGGCTGCACAGAACCCAGACCTCAACCCCACTGAACACCTTTGGGATGAACTAGAACACCAACCGCGAGCCAGGCCTTCTCACACAACCTCACTGATGCTCATGTGGCCGAATGGGCACAAATTCCCAAAATCTGGTGGAAAGCCTTCCCAGAAGAGTGTAGACTGTCATGAAAGCAAAGGGGGGAACAACTCCATGTTAATGCCCATGTGTTTGGAATGGGAGATTCGATAAGCACGTATGGGTGTGATGCTCAGGTGTCCACATATGTTTGGCCATACAGTATATCTCTAATTATAAAGTGGATAATATGCAGTGTTTACTTTATATACCACAGTATATAGCAGCTGAGATGGGCAGATAAAGGGAAAGGGTTGTTATGTCAACACTAAATGAATGGATACACATGTCTTCCATAGTTGGGAGATGTATTCATGTGTATGCAGATGTAATAATGTAGACAGTAAACACATTTAGGTTTACATCGCAAGGCCGATGTTCAGTGTCCTTCTGTTGCTTCTTGCTTTGTGGCTATACCATTGTCCTCTTGTCACTGGATGGAAGTCATGTGACACACAGCCTATAAAACCACCCAGTGGGTGGATAGAAGGCGTGAAAGAACCATTCATTCCTCATTCAGCCGCCTTTATTTTTGTCCCATGACCCTTTTTTGTCTGTTCTTGGACAATAAAGTCAAGATGACAGTAGTAGTTTATATTCACAAAATTGCTCCACAGCTTCTCTCCATTTTGCCAGATTTATAAAGTATCTGCACCCCTTCATTTCTGCTGCTAAAGAACATTTGCTGCATTTGGACTGTCCATCAGAAGCTACGCTGTGGTAAAGTGGTACAGTCCGCACACATGCTGTCTCTACACACGGCAAAAAAGTCCTCCCTTAAATGTAGTTGGCAGACAAAGGTGTCAATAATGTTCATTTTATTTCTCCACAGTTTTATATCTGAGTCTTTTGTGTGCGCAGTCTGAAGAGGACCACAGTGCTGGAGGAAATGGCTGCCTGGTCGCAAACCACTAACTTTTGTCCCTGAATGTTCGGCAGGCTTGAGGAGCGACCTCCAAGGTTGTAACTCTACAAAATGGTCCTTTTTCCATCCAACACCTAAAATATGAACCCAGAGTAGTCATCTTGGTGTTCTCTTTATACAATGCAATCTGCTGGGGGCTGTAAACCTGGTTAGAGCTGAAATGGTAAATCACAGTGCCATGCAGCCATGTGGAACCATCAAGTGAAAGAGAGGTTTAGATTCAAGCTATGAAAGAACGAGCATCCAACCATCCCCATAGTTAGTGTGGTGAGAGCAGCACAAGTGCCTCTTAGCCCCCTTGTAGCGGTGCGTTAGTCACCACTGTGTGTTCCCTTCAAGTGTTATCATGAAAACACCACTAACAAAATTCATCGTGCTCTTTACATTTCATACCAAACCAACAGCACATGCAGCAACTTCAACCAAGTAGGACTGACAATGAGATGAACTCATGAGTGGTCTCCTGCTCTTCCTGACATGTAAGGGCAACCTATTTTGCAAATGGGTCCTTCAAAGAGACAAAAGAGAGGTTTCCTTTATCTTTTCAGACTGCTTGTCCTTTATGAATTCCCTTATTCAACTGGTCGTTACCCAGACAACTGAGTCCGTCTCTTGGCAACAGACACCAAGCACACAAAGGGTCAGCCCAAAGGAGGCAGGGGGCATGTGGGCCACATTTTACAGTGGTGAGCGTAGAATCTGGCAAATGCCTAAGCAGTCAAGATTCAAGTGATGGAATCAGTGCTGGGATATCATGCTTGATGGAAACTAAAGTACAGTTATAAAATCATTATTAATCACTCTGCTCCTTGATTTTGACTGCCTATTATCTGAAAATTATCCTTCTTTAATGCATGTTGGACCTTCTTTCATGAGAAACTCTCAGGTTTTCAATGTAAACCCAAATCATACTGAAGCTAATAGCTTTGCATTTGAGGCTTCCTTCGAGGAGGCAGTTCGGTCCTGCTGAACAGCAGTGATCTTAGTGTCTGTGCTGGGATCAGTAGTGCCAATGGCAGGCAGGGATTTTATTCAAAAGTGCAACAGAATCCAGAATCCACTCCCTGTGGGGCCTAGTTTGGTGCAGGTCAGCCACTGAATGATGATCACTTTTTTCATTACTGGCTTCTAGACCCATATGATGATAGTGCCTATTCCCATTTCCTGACCACATTTTAGGAGTGTCAGTAGGAAGCAAAGAGTGGGAATCTGCAAACTGGACAAAGACAAGAATGAGAAAGATCTCTCCAGCAGGTAGACAAGATCAAAATAAATGACATTAGAAATCTGAGCACTTGCCATCTGCAGCACATTTTGGTTACAGGAAATGGACGCAGAGCAAAGCCGACGCTGGGGACCAATGTGAGGGGAGGAGGCAGACAAAGACAGAGCAGCCATTTGCAATGAAACTGTAATGCCAGGGCAGGATATTAATTGGCAAGAAAAGCGTAAGCAAGATAAACAGGACAGGTAAATCAGAAAGGAGCCAGTAGAGGAGGAGTAAGATGCCGCAGAGGTAGACCAGGCAAACAAAACAGCAATAGGAAATTAAGTGATTTGGAGTTTGCAAGCTGCAGAAAACTTGCAGCAGCTTTCTGCTGAAAATGGAGTCCAGAAAATAACAAATGAGAAGAAAAATCAATATGGATCAATACTTATTAATATGGCTTTAGTTCATTTTGCATCAATAAAGTTGTAAGTGCACAATAGCTGTATTATTAGTACTACTGTTGTTTTAATTCTAAGATCAAAATTATTTGATGCTTTAATCATCTATTCTTAACTACATCCACATATAAGATGGTGTGAGAGAGGATTTGGGAGCAGATGTGTCGTTCTAGGGTGGGGCTGGGATGAGAGCTTCCCTCATGGCAGCAGTAGGGTGAAGGGCCTTGTGGGAGGAGAAAGGGAGAAGAGAGGAGGTGCCTAGGGGCAGCTGACCAGTTGATTGTCCAGTTTTGAACCAGAAAGGAGAGTGGAGGTGCCATGGGGGGAGGGGGTGATGGATAAAAGGGTTTGTTCTGTCACTCCGTATAAAAACCCCAGACGTAGCTGAGCCACCTACCCAGTTGCTTCAAATCCTCTGCCCAAACTCTAGACCCACAAAAGACCCTTGAAAGGCCACAAAAGACAGAGAGAAAAGGAGAAGAGCAGCCATGAGCCACTCCACAGTCCGAACCTCCACTTCCTACAGGCGCATTTTCGGGAGCTCCACACCTGGAACTTCCTACACCCCCCTTTCATCCCAGCTCTCACTCTCCATGGGTCGACTGTCCAGCTCTGCCTCACCGGTTTCTTCTCGCTCAGCCAGCCACCGGCTCCGCTCCAGCACACCGGCCCCCCGCCTCTCCTACGATCGCGTCGACTTCTCTTTGGCAGAAGCAGCGAACCAGGAATTCTTGGCCACCCGAAGTAATGAGAAGGCAGAGCTGCGAGAGCTCAATGACCGTTTTGCCAGCTTCATCGAGAAGGTGCGGTACCTGGAGCAGCAGAATGCGAATCTGCAGGCCGAACTGAGCCACCAGCGGAACCAGAAGGAGTCGAGCCGGGCCACCGAGCTCTGCCACCAGGAGCTGCGTGAGCTCCGCCATCAGCTGGACCTCATAGCCAAGGACAAAGACAGCCTTCAGGTGGAGCGGGACAACCTAGCTGAAGACCTGACACTCCTCAAACAGAGGTCAGTGTATGAGAGTCTGGACATCGCCGTGTGTGGGTGTCTGTGACTACAGAGAAGTTACAGTGGAAGGAAGAGCCTGTTAGATTCTGTAGAATTGTAAATATTTTGTATACTAACATACATGAACATTGGTTGCAAGATAGAACATTTTGGCCTGAATTTGTCTACATTACTCTTCTATCTCAGGTTGCTGCATGAAGTATTTCCAGCTCTGAGTTATAAGCTGTATTACAGTTCCAGCATTTCTATGTTTTGCACTTCGAAAAACCTGCAGGTCTTATAAACTCCCAGGTGGCTATCTTGTGCCCCTATTGACCAGATTCTGACTGAGCTGCTCTCCCAGTAAAAGACTCATTGTCTTACAGGGTCAGCATTCAGAATAGTTCTCATAGCTAAATATCATTACTCAGGGTGCACAAAGTTATGCTGCAAGTCAGTTCACATGCTGCTTTCCTACTGTTTGTCCAAAATTTGTGTTGTCTTTATGACAGAAATACGCTGCAAACATCCACAATATGCTCTGGTATCCTTCTTTCACTGCAGAAATTCATAGCTTAATGCTTAACATTTTGCTGGTACTGACTGACACCCACATCGACATCCCAGTAAGAGGAGAATCAGCAGTTATTTTTTGCCTCTTCAGAAACTGGTCATAAGCAGTATGTTTTGTACTCTAAATATTTGATTTTGCTTTTATTAGATAGTCACACACTCAGAGTGTAAAAATGTCTAAAGCATTAACTGTCAAGTAAATGAACAAATAAATATCAGTTGGTTATTTAGCTGAAAATCATCATTGCAATTGTGTATAAAAGGCTGTTATACTCATTTATGTGCCACTTCAAACAAAGGATGCATTTCAGAACCACTACTGCAGCGGCATGTTGCCCCAGGGTAGGGATAAGAAACTAGGACATATGCCGGGGGGATGGATGCCCCGTATGGATCTATGCATCACGAGGGGGTAATCGGCGTGACTCTTCTGCAGGTTGTGTCAGGGGACCCTGTTGCTCCAGCCAATGGTCCAGGAATGCCATTAAGTGGGGGCCCCAGCACCAGGCCATGAATTAAAGATGAGCTCGGACCTCTGCCTATTGTGGCTCATGGTGTTCCCACCAGATGTTAAATCATCTCCTCAAGACAACAAAGGGCAAGTTACAGCCAAGAGAAAGGGAGTTCCACAGCCCCATTGTTGGCCCCAGAATGTGCAGAAAACCTGATAATCAGTCAGAATCTCACAGTAACTGTGTTGCAGCTCAGGTCAGGAGGAAACACCATGGTTTTAGGTGGCAAAGAGGTCCTTCATCAAGTGACTATTTGGAGTTAATGGCCCAGAAATATGAAAGAGGCATGATTTTGGTGTGGGACTGGAACCTTCAGAGGTGGATGCTCTTCAGATCCAATGCCGTTTTTTCCAAAAGTTAACAGCCAGTAGGAGGAAACTGAAAGAGGCATACAGTTGGACAAAAGGGGGTGAGGACAGGGACAATGTCAGAGTCCTATAGAAGAATGCAGGATGTGAGCAAAGACCATAGTTTGTGCATGATCAAACATTTAGGTTAAACAGGAGGCAAAGCCAAAGGGTTCTTTTACACCTCTTGCAGCAGCTTGGTGGTGTCTGACTTCTTTTCATTTTAGGTTCCAATCAAATGGTCTTTCACTGCTTGCATTAAATCAAAATGTGGATTGCATTTAGATAAACAGAGAGCATTAAACCAGCCTCCAATATCGCACCAGTGATGTTGCGAGCTGTAAACCTGCGGTGGTAGCCATGTGTTGTTGCTTGTACCCTAGCCCAGTTCCATCTCCAGAATGTTCTCCATTGAATTCCTCTCCCACAGGCTGGAGGAGGAGACCCACAAGAGAACAGAAGCTGAGAATAACTTGGTTCTGTTCCGCAAGGTCAGTAAAATTTCAGATCCCGGTTCTTTGTACCGCTTAGTTGTGTGTGAAGTCTGAGTGGTATCGTTGGACTTTTAAAAGAACACTGTTCTCCAGCATGGTGACATTAGTAGTTATGAGAAGCTCTTGCTCTATTCTGTATCCTGAAGGATGTGGACGATGCCACTCTGACACGCCTTGAGCATGAGCGGAAGATTGAGTCGCTCATGGATGAGATTGAGTTTATGAAGAAAGTCCATGAAGAGGTGAGCTCTGCCACCCATTTTGTGTTAACTGTACATGAGTTATACAGCTGTGTAAGTAACCAGAGGTATACCCAAGATATTTAACATCCAGGCCGGATACTTTTTTGACCCCCATCTGCAATACACTGTGAGATAAAACACCATCACTGAGAAATTGTACCAGCTTGCCTGAGCCCAATAATGGCAAAAATAGCAAGCAAAGAGAGGTCAGCAGTCCCCTTATAACATGAAATAATGGTTAAGCACAAGTCTTCACAGATAAGTAGAAACAATGCATTATGGGAGAGTTGTTGTTACAGTAGGAAGTTATGTAAAGGTAGGAAGGTATGTAAAAATCAAAATTCTCCCTGTCTGACACGTAAATTCAGACACCCAGCATTATCATTCATTGATTTTGCACACAACCCACATGACCCTTAGCCACACTCTCCTCAGGAAATTCGTGAAGTACAGGTCAATGTGCAGACCCAGCAGCTGCAGCTGGATGCCACCCCACGACCTGACCTGACTTCTGCCCTGAGGGACATCCGGGCCCAATATGACAGCATTGCTTCCAAGAACATGCAGGAGGCTGAGGAGTGGTACAAGTCCAAGGTGAGCAGTGTTGCACGCGTGTGTGAGCATTACCACCATCACTGCCCATGATCCCTTTGAATTTATCTACATCTATATTGTATGGCCTCATACAGTGTGTGGACACCTGAGCATCACCCCCATTTGTGCTTGTTGAACATTTCATTCCAAAACCATGGGTATTAATATGGCACTGTTTCCCCTCTGCTGTTATGAGAACCTCCACTCTTCAGGGAAGGCTTTCCACCAGATTTTGGGAATTTGTGCCCATTTGACCACAAGAACATCACTGAAGTCAGGCGAGATGGCCTGTCTCATGGTTGGCGTTCCAGTTCATCCCAAAGGTGTTCAGTGGGGTTGAGGTCAGGGCTCTGTGCAGCCCCTCAAGTTCTTCCATACCAACCTGGGCAAACCATGTGTTTATAGAGCTTGCTTTGTGCATAGTGGGGGTGGGGGAGGGCACAGTCATCCTGGAGTAGGAAAGGAGCTTCTTCCCCAAACTTTGACCACAAAGCTAGAAGCTCACAGTTGTCTGGAACATGTTTGCATGCTGCATGGATGTGGCTGAAACAGCTTAACTCAGTCATTAGAAGGGAGTCCACACACTTTTGACCATATTGTGCATAAAAATGATCACATTTTATTGAAAAGTGTTGTTCTATAAATGTGACAGGACACAAGCATAAAGGAATCATATTAAGCCAACTATGCTGAAAAGTCTTTAAAAAAATGTCTGGGCTGCCCCTCTTTACTTCTTTGTTCAGCCACAACCTAAGTTTAATCTTTTATTCATTAAATTATATTTTTCTTTCATACATATGAACTGCAGGATGATTATTTTTACAAACCTGTTGAGAAAAAGTATACTTTGTGACAGTGGTTTGTGCAATAATCTCTTTCTGTAAATACATTCTGTAATGATGGCCACAGCACTTATTTCCATTAGAAAAATCAGTATTTGAGCTGCATGATCGTTCATTGAATTTCACTTACATCTTGCAACTTTCTGTCTTCTATAATGGACATAGCTGTGCTTGCAATTTCTTTGTGTGTTGTTTTTGTCTCTATGTTGCCATGACCCAGAATATCTGCTATTTCATTGTAAATTAATTTATTCCCAAAATAACAATGTGACTTTCTTTTTGTCTCGTTTTGAGACGTCCAGCTAACAGTTTGGGCTCGGCTCCATTTAATCGTTGCTGTCCCTGCAGTTTGCGGACCTGACAGACTCGGCAAACCGCAGCACAGAGGCTCTGCGTCAGACCAAGCAGGAAGCGGCTGAGTACCGCAGGCAGATCCAGTCATTGACCTGTGACCTAGATGCACTGAAGAGCACCGTAGGTTTCCTTTACTGTTGGCCTTTTACCGCGGTGCAGCTCAGGGGGTCACCTGAGGCTCAATTCCCCTCACACAGATGTGTATCTCCTTTGCCTCTGTTCCCTATCAATGTGCATTCACCACTCCTGTAACCAAAACAAAACACCTCCCTGAGTGCTTCATCTTCTGCTGCACTTTCTCTGATGCTGGTGACCCCCTTCTGCATGGTACAGAACGAGGTTCTGCTGCGACAACTGAGAGACGCAGAGGACAAGTTTGCTGAGGAGACCGAGGCCCACCGAGACGCCACGGCCCAGCTGGAGGAGGAGATTCGAAGGCTGAAGGATGAGATGTCTCGCCATCTTCGCGAGTATCAGGACCTGCTCAATGTAAAGATGGCGCTGGACATTGAGATTGCTACCTACCGGAAGCTGCTGGAAGGGGAGGAGAGCCGGTGAGAGAGAGGGGAGCTAACAGAGCACAGCTAACCGGTCCACCATACACTGCCTCGTATAACAGGGTCCAATACAACGAAAAATCCACTCCAACAAGGATAAGTCTTGTGCTTCCTTTTATGAAGGTGTTAGAGGTTTCGTTGTTTGTTCAAACACATTACCCCGATATAATAACCCCAGACGGTTCAGTCGCAGTTTGAACTGAAGACCAGAGGCATCCTAAGAACATGACAGCTCAGGTTCTGCCACAGTAGATTCTGGACAGCATCTTCTAACCTGGTTAACTGAAGCACCTTTGTCTGTCTTTTCCCCCAGACTTACTGCTCCCATTCACAGCTTCTCCTCTCTGAGCCTGCGGACCTCAGGTGAGAGTGTTTCCTCACACACACACACACACACACACACACACACACACACACACACACACACACACACACACACATACATTCCTACATCCCCATGACCAATTGCTGGTTCCCTATGGACCAAAACATCACCTAGTGCCACCCCTCTGTTTGCTGAATTCCTCTCCCAAAATTCCTCTCCCATATCCTGTTTCCAGACTTTGACGTCCCACTGGACACACACAGCAAGCGCACAGTCCTCATTAAAACCATAGAGACCCATAATGGAGAGGTGAGTGTGTTCAACCCCAGTCTGAGGCACCTGTGCCACCCAGGGCCACCACTACAGTCCCACCAGCACCTTCCTACAATTTCAAAGTTCAGCTAGCTGTAGAGTAACTACAGAGAACGGACATTTGCTCGGCCCAGGAGTGACACTGTCACCTCCTCCATCTCCAACAGGTGATGAAAGAGTCGCAGGATGACAGAGAGTTTGAGCAACATGTAAGGGATGAGTCTGGCTAGTGGATGCAGCATGAAGGTGACCAAGATGAAACCACACCCAACGTAACCACCTGACCTCATAGCCAAATTTCTAGGGAAACGACGTTCATTCTGACCTCAACGGAGGGGCTAAACAGTCCTTATGTCAGATCTTCAGCTGCTCACTCTGCTACTGTGACAGTGAGAACCTTCCTGATGTCCAGGAACCTCCAAACATCCACAAACAGAAACCCTGAGCAGTACTTTCAGCATTGTATAATGTTTACACACTCTTTGCCTTAAAAAAATTGAGTTCAAATTAAAACTGAAATTCTTTCCACAGGCAAAACAAACAGATTTTGGTTTGTTTTCTGAAGCTGAGTTATGAACTTCCCATCCCCATGAACCTAAACGTCATATTTGTCACTCATTTCTATGTCTTAATAAAAGTAACTGGAACAGAAAGTACAATTGTCTTGATTTTCTTGCTTATTTTTACATTTGTATGTTAGCATTTCCTAATGGTAAAATGTACTGAAACAATAAGCCAACAAAATGGCATCATTAAATCTCTGTTCATTTTATCATGATTACTTATCGTTTTAAGCAAACCTTGAGCTCCTAAATTTCTCTCAAGATTATATTGCATGGCCACCAGAGGGAGGCAACAGCTTTGTGTTGGATTTCATTTTGGAAAAGCAAGGTTTCATTCTACAGCAACCCCTCGATTTACAAAACATTTGCACCTGGGCTTTATGGCTCCATGATCACTTGAAGCCATGACCCCTAAGCTGGAAGAGCAGCTCCCTCAGATGCCAGGAATGACAACATGGATCTCAATCCAGAAGAGCACAATCCTAAGAGCAGTAAAACTAGCGTCACACCGTCAAACTACCAGGGTAAGAGGCCCAAATCTGAGGAAAATTACCAAAATGGAGTAAGAAAGAAATATATATTTATATATAAACACACACAATGGGGAGTGAAGAGTAATAAAGAGAAGAGAAATGGTGCTGTGGAGTTGTGTTTAATAAAGGAGCTGTATGTCACTTACAACCGTAACAGCCATTAAATAACATGACACAAAATAACATAAGAGAAGCCAGCAGGAAAATGGTTGATGGTGAATGATCAGCAACTACAGTACTTGACTTCTAATTTTTTTCTCTTTTTTGACTCGATTAAAATAAACTTTGTTATATTCATTCACTAACAGCTGTTAGAATTAAATGTTGTAAGTCGGGGGATACAAGTATTAATTTTCCCCTTAACACAGATTTATGCAAAGTGGTCCTTAAAGCAGTGTCCTTAATTCTCGTGTAGCCTGCTGCTATTGTTCTGTGTTCATTTTTGTAATAACTTTCTTTTTTTTAATTCCTCTGCAGTCAGTGGTTTTATTTTATTTCACCACTTAATTTTGCTGTCTTCCCTGGACCCTTCTGGAGTTAAAAGTTAGCATGGGAAAAGTAGTTTGCAAAATGTATTAAGCACTTTATTTTCAGGTTCCGGTCTCTCACCATCTTCCCCATCTGTACTGAACCCCATTGTCCACATCTGGACCATGTTAACCACTGCCTGCTAGATTTATCCGGCCAGCTGGGAAAGAGTGCAAGTGAGGCCTACACAGTGTCTGTGAAACATAAACACAAGTGGGCGTCTGCTGAACCGACACTGTGGTTGGTGCTCAACAACAGGAAGCATCGTTCGGCCTAGAGAGACTTGCAGCCAAGACCTTCCGTTCAACTGGCTTCCTGCTCCAGTTTAGTCCAGAGTTACTGGTGGGACGACACTGGGAACAATGGCAAGGCAATGCGGTCCAGACCGACACCCACAGAAATATTGAACTTTGTTTAAATCTTGTATGTGCAGCATAAGGAGGGGTCTTCTGTATGACTTGCTGCACTACGTACAAAGTGGGTGTAAATTTTATAGTATATCACTGAGGCCTGTTAACCCCCCATCCTGAATGTACTGATTAGAATCTGAGAAAAACCTGTAAGGGCCAAAAACTGTCAGCTCCTCTCCACTCACGTAAGGATTAAAAAACCTCCAAATCAGTATATTGAAAATATAGATAATACAACTGCTTTACATTGCAGCGGTCATTGCGGTTATATTCAGTGGTCAGGGGTAATTATTGTTTTAATTTATGTGTCATTTAGCCCCTACTGTTGTATGGTTTATTTGCAGGGGGGTCTGTTGTGGCTGATTTTGAACTAAACTAAATTCTGTCAGTCTGTATTTAGTCGGCTGAGTTATGTTCAAATCTCCATCAGAAAGTGTGAACATGAGCAGCATATGAACAAGACATTCTATTCACAACATATGGGCCTCTCTTTCTCTCTTTCTCTCTCTGTGGGCCAGCATGGAGGCCCCTTGCTTCGGTACTGTTGCAGCAGGTGGGGAATATGGGTCTAGACACAGCTCTTTTTTGAATGAAGCCCACCAAATTGAAAGTTAGTTGCTTGCCCTGTTTTTAACAGGGTCTTTATAAAATGTGGCGCAAGGTGCAATGTTACAGTGTTTCCCCATTACTGTCTCTTCACTGACTGATGGAGGAACCCATCGTACATGGAGCCCGGCTTGATATAACAGACCAATGCTTCTTGGGCCTGACGGCACAGCTATTGCAGGCAAAGGCCTGCACACTAGGTGAAATCACTAAGGTGGCAGGGAAGACTTTTGCTAATACCGCTGCCTTTGCTGACAAGCTAAGAGTGCACTCAGTAAGGTGCATCAGGTGTTTTTTAGAGGCACTATGGCAAGCCCTTCATGGGGAAGAAAGGGAGTTATTACTCCGATTTTGGAGGGGCTACACAAGCCCGGACAATACAGACCCCTTTCCAAATTTCAAAATTGTGCCAGTCTCTGAGGTATTTACAGAGACATGTCCATTGTTGAAAGATGCTTTCTGCATCTATATGTCCTCAGTGACCGAAAAAAAGTTCTATGCGTGCCTTCTAAAGGTCTTTCACAAGAAGCAGCTGCTGGGCAGTATGGAGGGGCAAATTTGAGGTAGACCCCGACGTTGGACCAGCCTGGAGGGCTCTTTACAAGCCTCCTCTACCCAAGCAGGTAGGGGATCTGCAGTGGAGGATCCTCCGTGGACCAGTGACTGAAAATGTGTTTGTCAGTGTCCTGACCAAAAATGTAACTGATATCTGTCTCTGTTGTAAGCAATGAAAAATGGTGTTTCATTGCTTTTTAGAATGTTTTAGACTACAGTCCCTGTTCGATGTTCTGTGTGTTGTGTTTGCTGGGTTTGGGGAAACTTAATAAATGCACTTTTATATTTGGTTTTCCATACTCGCAGAAAACAGAAAAGAGAAATGTCAGCTTTTAAATTTCATTTTAGGACAGGCAAAATACGCTATCCACATTAGCTGGAAGAATAAGCTACAGCAGAGGTGGGGACAAGAGGTTCTGCCAGTTTTTAAGTCCATGATCAAATCGAGGATTATGGTTGATTTTACCTTTTACAAAGCTATGTGTGACCTGGACAGCTTTACATTAAAATGGTGCATTAAGGATGTTTTGTGCTCTGTGCAAGGGGATACCCTGGCATACTCTGCAATGTTGGTTTAAATGTTTTACAGTTTGGTTGTCACTTGTGGTTTTTTTTGGTTTGGGTTTTGCTTAGGTTTAAGTTATGTCCTCTTTTGTGTGTGTCCATGATATGGCGTGACGTTTTGTTTTTCCATATGACTGATGATTGATAAATAAAGCATTTTATTAAATTCTCTTTCTCTCTCTATCCCTCTCTTTCATTCTAATGCTTTTTTATGTCATTTTATAAGAGAAGGAAAGTATCTTTAGACTCTGCTGTTTATTTCTCGTTATGGTTTCAGTGATATTTACAGTATTTGGTTATTATTTGACAGTGTTCCTAAGTTGGGCTGTAAAACAATTCTTACATTTTTACATGCCGCATTACATCAGCAATTCAGTATTTCATTACTTTTCTACAAAGAAGAGGCAGCTGTTGTGGATGAAAAATGAGCGCACAAACATAGCGCCTCCGACTCCCAAATACGATGAAATATTTATCCACTTTAAGTGAAGCGTGTAAATCAAGTCTGTTTCGTAAATGAAAAGCCTTTTGATAATACGCAACACTGTGCTGTAATAAAAAAAAATTCTTCTGCTAAAATAAATCATGCTTAAAATCTATTCCATGAATTACCTTCTGCTGGTGTGACTATTTGAACGAAAATAACGGTCAACACATTGGTCCGGGGTTGCCAGATTTGTAAAAAAAAAAAAAAATTCTAAACAGACTTTCCAGTTATTTAAGAATTTAATGAAAATTCACACTTAACTGCACCAGCAGTTCACTAGCATGTGTTTGCTTCTCTTTCTTTTGTAAGAGACAAGTAGATTTTACACAAACCAAACACTGTAAGTCATCTTGAGCAAAGGTGTCAGCTAAATAAATAAGCAATAATCCACGAGGAGAGAGAAGAAAGTTGGCAGTTGTGAGGTGTAATAGCAATATGTAATATGCTGTAAAAATATAATAGTAACATCCAAGATTATATTTTTTTTCAGTTGATATTCACAGATTTGCTGCAGGTTGTGGCATTTCCCTAACAATTTGCCACCCGTGTGGGCATCTCAGTGCCTAACAGTGCATGAAGACAAACGGATGTCATTCAGAAGCACCCATTAGATTAAATGAAATGAGATTTTTGCCGGTTACAGTGCCTTAGCTTTCGGCCGTAATAGTAGAAGCAGGTGTTTCACTGCTTAGGGGTGACAGCTTGCAAAACGAAGGTTCCTGGTTCAAATCCCACTCAGCTGCCACACAGTTACAGTTAAAATACCCTGGTGTACAAATGGGCGAATCACTGTAAATTTTGTACGATTCACGTTATGAGTCAGGCATCAAAAATACGCTCGTCACAGTATTTTTACTATGAAGACTCCCATTTTAAAAAAATGTATAATACAAAACAACCATCCAAAGTGTTACTATACCCAAGGGTTTACTGTAAAAATGGCGTATTTTTGTAACGTTACTATAACACGATAATGCGTTTAAAAGGAGAAAACACGCATGAGCGCACAGGAATTAAAAGGTTAAAAAAGGGCAAGTATAAAATGCCGCACTTCTTCAAAATATAATATTGGTTCTATGAGCAGCTGATTTGAAAAAGTTGGAAATTCAGTTCAATTTTATTTTTATATAGCGCTCTTCTCACTGCAGTGACACGGAGCGCTGAGCAGACATGCTAAGGGTACAGACACGTAAAGGGTAGTTTTCATGTACAGTTGGCCACTACAGAAATGTAATCTTAATGTGTACATAAAATCTTAACTCGTACAAAGGACGATCTATGCGTACATAGTAGACAAAACTTTTTTAAATCAAAACAGGGATTCGTTAACGGACCCCGTCTGGCAACCCTCTCGTGTACACTTGTGACGTCACTGGCCAATAGGCGCTGCACGCGGACAACCGGGGGTACTTCGGCTTGCGGCGCCGGAGTTTGCGGCGGTTGTTGGGTTGCGGGATCGACAGCGGCAGAAACGCGTTGTACCGCGGCTTTTGCTCGTGTTTATTACGTTAACTTGCGGTGGAGCTTCTGCGAGCTTCCAGTACTGAAGCTGGAGCTCAAATTCCTTTTTTGAACCGCAGTTTAGCCCTGATTCCGAGATGGGCGCAGCGCCTCAGGTGGAGCGCGCGGCGCTGTGGCATCTGCGGAAAGCCACGAAATAGCTGCACTCTCTGCCTTTTGCATTTTACCTGTTAATCTTTTTTTAAAAAAAAAAACTATTTATTTTAATCATTTTATTTTTGTCGCCGTGTTGCTTGTCACCAAGACAAATCCAGTCAAACTGGTAAGTTTTGGTTTATTACTAACTGTCGTACACCGTCGTAGCTCTGTTCTTCATTAGGACAATCCAGTTTTAACAAAGAAAACTGTTGAATGTTTTATATCTGTGGTTTGTCTAATTTCCTGCTTATTGTATTATCTTTTGGTTTCGAATGGATGAAAAAAGTTGTGGTTTGTTAAACGGTTAAAGAGCTGAGACCTGTGTAGAAGTTAAGACAACATTGTTTTTCTCTTGGCGTTTGCTTGGTTTCAAGTGTTTCGGGTTTATTACCAAAATAAAGTAAAGCAAATAAACGTACACACAGTCAAACTTAATGCATTGCCACTGATGTACAGAACAAGTGAAAGTGCATTTATTGATGGTCACAACACTTTGTATGCAGAGCTGCATTTAGGTAAAATTTTTGGCTTAACATGGTTGAGCAAATTTCCACTAAGGACCACAGTACTGAGAAACTGATAGAAAAGTCAAACAGATTTCCCACCATGCTGTCACCCCTGAAAAGCTGCTGACCTCTCACCCTCACCATGTATGGGATGTGTCGCCACCTATGTAGTTCTGCCCCGTTATGGCACCACTCACACCTAACAATGGCCTCTGATGCCGCACTAACCATCTGACGTAGACCGTTGTCTCCCGGCCTGCCACCTTTGTGCACTGCTGCTCGAGTCTCATTTAGCCGTGTTCAGTCAATTGTCTGCTAAGTGCAGTTCCGTTTTCATCTCATTTATAATTTTGCAGTAAAGTTTCATGCAAACAAAAGCTGTTTTGTCTGAGCACTGAACAGAAGACAGAAGTCTGTGTATCAATGTACAGCAATAACCCTTCAAAAACAGCAAGAAATGGCACTTTTGACTAGTGAGCACTTTGGCCCCGCTGTTAGCTGGCACTCTTTATCAACCAAACAGCATCTACTAAAATGTTGCGTGTCTCTTGGTGAAACAAACTGCACATGGATTCGCACCTGTTGCCCAGCTAGATGCTGAATGTCGATTAACACACACAGCTGTGCTCCCACTGTGATTTCTCTGCTCTGTGTAGAATTTTTACAGCACGAGCATCATATTAATTGTCTTTTATGTCAGTTGTATTTGCTGAGGCTTGAATTCACACTAGGATATGATGAGGACTGTTTTAAACCCCTGGAAAACATATTAGAAGCAAATGTTTTACGTTGCTTACTGTCGGACTTAAGATTTTAATAGATGGAGCCAGAAATGCATCTTACTTCACATAGGACAGCTGTCATTGGTGTAGCCTTGTCAAATGTCTTTCACTTTCCATTACTGCATCGACAGGTGGTGTGGTGGGTAGAGATGGTTCTCAGTTCAACAACCACGCCCACTGTAGTACTCTTACCCTGAGCTACCGTAGTAGGGATACCCTGTAGTATGAATTGGTACAGTAGTTAAAAAAAAAAAAAAAATGGTTCCATGTAAAGCCAATGATGTGAGCCACCTTGAGTATTGGTGTGAAGAAAAAAAAAACCTTAGTGGTGAGACCATACATGGCTTCAGTAGATGTGTGGTGTGTTCTGTCATGGGGAAGGGTGTGTAATGCTAACCAGGACCCTGGTACATGTGATGTGTCTCTAGTTCCAGGGCAGACAGCTGAGGGAAGATGGGTGTGCTCAAGTGGAGTCTCCAGTACCGCCTTCTTAGACGAGCCCTATTCAAAGGCAGTATGAAAATAGGAAGTAGGAATGTTAAACAGAAAAGCCACGACCAGCTGCTTTGAGTAAATACTGCCTGCACAGTCTCTCTGTTTTACCACAAAAACATTGAGTTTTTGCAAAGCAATACCTGCACCACGGTGTCACTGCCATATATTTTGATTTTTAGATGATTGTTCTGCTGCTTGGGAAAGAGTGAGTGGGCTGCCACTTGGGGGGGGAGGAATATACTCGGTTCTCTGTCACAGCAAACACGCAAATAAGAAGAAAATAACATTTGACACAGTGGAAGTATGTCAGTGTGATCACTTGCTGTCTGCATGTGAGCACTTACTCTGACCAGTTTGTTTTGCTGTAGTGTATTGTGACTGTTCGGAGAAAAATACTACTACAAATCAGTCTCCATAGAGAAAGGAGTGTAGCAAGTGTAGCCCAGGTCCACTTTATTATTCCTCATTTATACAGATGTACAAAAGAAAACAAAATCTAGTTTTTCTTGGACCATGGTGCACAATACATGAGACAACATAGCAACATAAGAGAATACTGACAAATTTGTGGTAGAATATAAATAAGTAGGTAGATGGATATAGATAAATACATCAAAAGATGAACAGATAAGAAAAGAGGATTGGTGCAAAATCAGTAATAGTACAGTAGTGATGGTAGTGGAGGTGATCAGTCCCTGCTATCCAGAATGAATAATGGTGCATGTGGTACTGCAAGTACAGTTGGTACCTGTGGATTTTAAGCTGTATGCTTAACCCTAAGCATCTGGATGGAGTTCAGCTGGTTCCTGAGAGGGATGAAACTATTACTGTTGTACTGTTCTACTGTGCAAAAAAAAAAATTGTGATTTTCATCTTTGGTTTAATAATTATTTGTGACGCTTTAAATATCTGGTGGCTATGTTTTACGCACTGATAACTTTCGTTAATCATTTGAAAAGTAATAAAATAAGTGCATTTTTCATTGCAGAACATTAGTCAGTGTGACAAAGGCGATATCCTTTAAGGACAGTGGTGTGATCTGAGCTCATTTTTCAGGGCAGCCATTAGTGTTGACAGCCATCCTTTTTGAACATAGTTGCCATTCCTTTCTCATATGTGAACCATTTAGGATATTAAATAGCTTTTCTTCACTCACTGGGCCTACACATACAAGACTACAGCCATTTTGTGTTCCAGGTCTAAATTTTCTGGTCATACAGTACATATTTCCAGACCACAATAATTATTCCAAATCTCAGCAGCCACTTCTGCCATTTGCATTCCAGTAAATTGTATAGCAACTGAGCTTATTTGTAAAATGCAGCTAAACCTTCTCTATTGGGTTAACTGCTGGGTTTGTGGGGGGGCAAAGAACAGTAGCTCTTTCTTCAGTGTGCCAAGGAATTAAATGAGTCAGACATGAAAACCAATTCAGCGTTTTCGTGAAATGTTCTTAACTTCGGCTTCTGTCCCGCATAATTTGTTGCTTTTGATTCTAGTGAAATGTGTCACCTACAGCCTGATTATTGAGTTTAGAATGTATATTTTTTATACTGTAATCAAAGTTTTGGGAGTTGGAACAAGTTCCGGTTGTGGACTGAGGACCCATTCATGCGCTCATGTTTTATTAGTCTTTGGGTCTTGAGAGCTGGCCTTAGACATTGTGAGAACTCTTACCCAAATTGGGCTTTTTAAAGCCTGCCATTTGCTCTTGCTGTCCTTGTCAGATGTATGGATATTCCGTAGCTGCTACGGTATTTGCTGGGGGTCTGTACTTGTGCTTTAGTTTTATTTGACATTTGTTCAGTGGTTTTTGAAACATTAGGTCCAGTTGTTGGATAACAAGGACAGAATATTTTCTGTAAAAACAGAAAAAAGTTATTTTGGAAGAGACTACTTTTAAAAATGAAACTGAGTGATTGTTTTTAACAAAGTCTTTGATTTGTGCCCACAAGCAGCATCACAGACACATCTGTAAATGGCTCACACTGGGTGACTATAGAGAGCCTTTACACTGGCACCCTGTTTACATGTTTGACTGTTTCTAGTAACTGATGAACATGGATCACACACAGGATTTCCCACACAGGCCCTCAGAGTTTTGTTATTTTGTAAGAATAATACCTAAACAAGGCTACAGTTTCAGTCACCGTCAAATACCTGAACAGACCTGACTTGCAGAAAGATCACTGCCAGTTTGACTGCCAGATGATTGATAGTCATACCTGGGTTATGAAAATTGAACAATACATGGAGTTTCTTTTAAAATCCCCACTTAAGCTTATGAGGCATTTATTTACATTTGCAAGGCATGAATTTGGATTTTGCATGCCTCCTTATACCTAAAAGCTACCATGCGGTCCTCTGCACAGCAGTAGTTTGGCTTATACGGCCCTGTTTTTATTGACTGCATTTATATTTGGCCTTCTGGTTTTGTTTTGCTTATTTGCTGTCATTGTTTAATTCATAAACATGCATTTGTTAAGTATGTGGTACTTATTGGGTCTGAAAGATATTTTAGCACTAGCGGATGTCCCTCTTTTGGATTCAAGAGTGCATAAAAATGTTTAATATTGAACTTAATTGTAATTACATTGAATGCAGTAGAATGTATAAAACAATTTAGACAGGTATATAAGAACAAATAAACACAAAATAAAAAAATTTGATTAAATTAAAATGAGATACTCTAGTGCTCTGGCTTAATTTGGGGTTTGGGGGGAAAAAAAACAGGCACGTTAGGAGGGGAGCCCACAATTGCTATGTCTGCTTTGAGATTTACCCCATTTTCTCATAGGTCACCGGGGGGTTCAGGAGGAACCCAAGGCACAAGCAGACCACCCAGGCTATGTACAGTAAGTCTGTAACTGAACCCCATCCAGTCTTACTATCCTATGTAAAGGCCATGATAATTCAGTGTACCCATCATGCTGGGACCTCCTGCCAAGTTGGAGAGCTTGTAAATATGACTCTGAAGTGGCTCTTGTAGGTGGTTTTCTAGCAGGGTGATGCCTGTGAAGACCTGAATGCCCAGATGCTCTCAGTGATATACAGAGGTCCCGGAGGGAAAATTGTTCAACTCCCATGTGCAATGTCCCCCCTGGCAGATCAGTGAATACTGGTCATAGGGTAGACGGTGTTGGAGCCAGAGCTTGGGCAGGAGGCACATTGTATACAAGCTGAAACTGCAGCTCGGGAACAGAGAAGAGGCTAGAGGTGGAGGTCTTGTGGCCTTCGGTCGGTTGGTCATATATAAGAGTTTCCTATTGTTTTCCTTGTCATGTGAGAACTTTCAGTTGTAAGTACATTTAGCAAGAACTGAAAAGAAGCAGAACTGCAAATACTTTTTTCTTCTTTCATATCGGCCAGCTATTATTAAACCCCTCAGAATTTTTGGGTCTGTGTTCCATCAGTCTCATCTTAAGTAGTTGTGGTCGAAATAGCCATTCTTTGCCAAAAGTTGGTGTCTGACAAACTTTGAAAGATATAATTGATTGACTTCATTATTTGAGTTCCTGCCAATAACTATTGTAAATATTCAGGCAACTGGAAAATATTTGCAGAGCATAACTCAACTTTTAAATTTTCACTAAAATAAGATGGACCTGAGAAGTAAAACAAAAAATGGACATATACCATGTGTAGCACAGAAATATGTAGCCTGTAGCCAGATCTCCTGTCCTGTAAATTGGAGTCGATTAGCCTGGACACACTGGTTTCCTCAGCACAGTACTGTTTCATTCCCGTGTGAGCCTGTGAGCTGAAAGGATGGATTGTCCGTCTGATCAGAAAATCCTGGACAGGGCACTGCCAGTCGGTCCCAGGCCTGTTTCCTGAGGTCTTGTGAACTCTGTTCTGCTGCTTCAGTGAGAAGCAATGCCACTGCTTGGACTGTGTGTGTGTGTTGGCACAGTGATCATATACGGTCTCCCTTTTACCCTCAATCGCTCAATACAAGTAACACAATAATAGTCATAACAGCTTACTGTGCACAGAATATTGTGTTATTGCAGCTCTTCAGCATCTGTCTTGCATCTAAAGTTGCAAAATGATGGTTGAACACTGTCAGTTCCTAACGTTAGGCATTTACCAACACAATATAGGCTAAAGTACCTTGTTTACTTCAAGGTACCATTAAGCAGGTATGGTACTGTTCAGGGATCAATCACTTGACTCCTTAGCCAATATGACCTGCTAAGCAGTAGGATTAAGCTGTTGAACTGAAACCAGGGAGCAGGAAGTCAGGGAACCATTCAGATGTTTGCTAAAGCCAAGCAGTACTGTTGCAGGCTGTGAGCTCCACTACACTGGAAATTTTCTGTTTAATTTATTTTTACGTACCTCTTTACTCACCAGGATGACACAGTGGTTTACAAATTTCCAACACAGGTTACAACAGATACTTGAATGACACAATGCAGTTTTCCATTGTTAAGGCAACACATAGCTGTTTATGTAAGTCAGTTGGCAACGGAGGAGAGGGGAAACATTTCTAGTGGTGAAGATGGGGAGGAAAATAAAATTTTTAGGGGTGTAAATACCAGTGGCTGCCCACCCCTCCAGGGCTCTACTGTGATGGTATGGGACCTGCGTCTAAGTTGAATTTGTCAAGACCTACTGCTGATCTGTTTGGAAGAATCATGTGGGTGTTGTTGGTAGGAGAACTTACACCTGGATGCTGCATTCCTACGTTACCTTCCAGTTCTAAGAGGTTTTCATTAAATTCTTTGTTTTAACAGATTCAAACCAATTTCTCTAAGATTTGTGCCAGTCAGCCATTGTTGTATGTTACAAGCTCTTACTGGAGATGTTGAGAAAGAGTCTGGTGCCAGGCTGTCCTGGGCCTCAATTCAGTGCTGGAAGAGGCTGCAGCCTGGTCAGCAGCTAATGGGACCAGAATGAAAGACTTTCATCCCATAAAAGTTGGGCTTGGGAAAGGTGGCCCATTTGCTCCCCTGCGAAACGGCACCACTGTCCTTCTAGTGGAGTGGTCTCACAGCCACAGCTGGGCGGCCCATTTTCCTTGGCTTTCACGCTTCTATCTTCCTCCTCCTTCTCTGTTTCTGCTCACTCATCCATGCTTTATAAACAGAGCAAAATCAACAGAATAAACAGTGGGTCTATTAAGCTGGGTTCTCTCTTGTGCTTTTGTTCACACCAAAGGGAGGCACAACTCTTCTGAAATCTTCTTAACCCCCACTTATCCATAGGATTTTATCTTGGGATGAAGGAGTTGCCCATAAATATCCTTTTTTTTTTTTTTTAATGTATCATTTTTGTCACCCCAGTTTTCCTTTTGGATTCATAAAGCTTCTGTATTTTTCTTACTGTCTGCATGTCTATTTATCTGTTATTTCGTTTCCTCTATTCTGTTCAAGGAATGCCACAATGTGAAATTTTATTGATACAGTTATCATAGGAAAAAATTCATTGGTTTGTGATTTTATCATTTTTCAGGTCATTTATTATGAGACCCAGTGGAGGAAAAATACACAACTATGACATAAATACTGTAAATATTTTCCGTAACATTCTTTTGGCCCTATAAAGAAAACATGCAAGTCTGCTTTCTACTGAAAATGTCTTTATTATAGTTAAAAGAATATTTAAGAATTCACTGTACTTACTTTTAGAAAAAGTAGTGTTTTCCTTTTGACTTTATCCAATTATATTAAATATTTAAAAATAAATAAAAATCTGTAACTACCTTTTGAACAAACTAGTCAAAAATTGATTGACCTGGATGTGCAGCAGAATCCGAGGTAGTTTTGGGCTAAGCTATATTTATTCACAAACTCCAGAGAATGGACTGATGGAAAGCAACAGTTACAGGAATTATAGGAAAAGTCAACTTGAATGAAAATGAAAGCATGGATACAGGTGTTCCACTGTTCCAACCAGCATGAGCTCTTATTTGGTCTAACGTAGCATTAGCTGATTTTAATTTTTATTTCTCTTGTAGAGGGATGGATGGTGATCATGAGATGCTAGCGCAGTTTAGATGTGTATGAACCCTTGGTGGCCACTTTTTTGGAAGTTTTTAAAATTAGATGTAAATCTTCTACTAACCCTTGATAGTTTTTAGGTATCCAAAATGCTCCCACACTGCCCATTTAAGGCACTTTTTGGTGGCTATATAGCTGATACAGTTGTTTATAGGCTAAATTGTTGTTGGACCAGGCAGCCAAGCCAAATCACCCATTCTGTACAAACAAACATGACTCCCTAGAGAGAATTTTTCAGGGCAAAGTATAACATGAAACTTCTACAACACAAATTTACCATTGATTCTAAAATTCTCAAGGTTCGGAAGCCGTTAATGGTTCCCAAAAAAATCATTATTCACAATTTATCATGAAAAGGTTTATTGTAACATCCCTGGTCTTTTCACTTATTGGCTTTTTGTAGCTATGTGCACCTTGTAACAGGATCTCATTTCAGGACACAAGGCTTATAGGTAAGATCATCCAGCCCACTGCCCTGGTTTCCTGTTCTGCCCCCCACCCTTTAGACAATAAGGGGAGAAAGGGCAGACCTGTGATTGACCTCTGCTCCGTTGCATGGAGTGAAAGGGCAGAGGTGGAAAGGTCTCAGCCTGCTAGTTGCAAATGTGGGTTGTAGCTGGTACAAACCAAGGGAAGGTCTAAGTACGTAATGCTTCAGCGATGGGATAGTATGTGTAGTGATATTTCCATGAATTTATAGGGCCAAGTATCTGGAGAGACATTAAACCTAGTGCACCGCTATAAAGGATTTTCAGTAAATAATCCTTCTTGACTGTGTTCTTTAGTATAAGTAATCAATGAGTAGCAGGTGGTGTAGTGGTAAGAGCTGCCACATTAGGACCTGAAAGACCAAGTTTTGATTCCCACCTCCTTGAGCAAGATACTTAGCTTGAATTGCTCCAGTGTAAATGACAAGGCTATAAGCAGCTTAATACTGTGCACTGCAGTAGAGAAAAATATCAACTAAATAAATACATGTAAATGTCCAGGAAACCAATACATTTCAGGAGGCTTTCCATTATTGTAGCATTGTAGCATCATTTTTCACTGGAGTCCACCTGCACTGGACAATTGCAAGGCTCTGTTTATTCATCCAGATACTCGGTGATGTAGCTATGCAAAGAGGGGCATGGCAGTGGACCCCAGGCCACAGCTGGCAGGGGAGAGGTGGGCTCCCTGCCAGGCTAGGAGAAACGATAGCATTCGTTTACATACCTCCCCCAGTGCCAACTGGTTGGCTCACTCAATGGCAGGGACATGAAGATGAGGCCCAGTTGTCACCTATGTGTGTTCGTGAGGGCAGGCAGAATCACTCCCAGCAGGCATTTGATAGTACGCACCCCAGCAAAGCAACGCAGGGTCCCCCACACACATACTTTCTCTTTGGAGCCTTTGTGTGCAGCACCGCACTGCTATTGTAGGATTAGTAGAGTAGCTAGAGAACAAGGCTGCCCTCATTCTGCAAGTGGCACATAAATAGCTGAATGGAATCTGCCATTGATGGCTGACAAGGGTGCACATTGAGAACGGCTTGTCAGGGAAAAGATGGGTTGGGGAGAGTGAGGAAGCACTGCTTTCACAACAGCCCCCTTCCCCCATCTCTTCTTAATGTCTTCACTCCAACCAGCTGCCAACACATAGCTCTTCCCTTTATCACGCGTACCCAGCACCCTGTCCAATTAGAGGACTGTGGCTGAGTCGCAGTCCTTTGTGTCACCACACAGAAGCTCCTTTATCCTGAACTGGGGTCTTGGGCAGAAGGTCACAGCCGTTCCTCTACCCAACCTCATTCACAAGGGGGAGAAACCAGTGGTCAGAGACAGCAAGGACATGCTGCATGATGGTGTACAGTCAGTTGCCTTTTACATTAATGCATTTTTACGATTTAAGTTTTAACCTGCAACTCCTCTGAAGTGATATGCAAATATAATAAGATTGTGCATATGTAATATACATGAAATTGAGAAGGGCATGAAACTAAAGCCTGTACCCAAGATCTTGAAACCCGATAGAGCTTGAATGGTGCTGCTAGATTTGAAACTTGAAGCCGACCCAAACCCAAAATCGGTCACTCTCGTCTCACCAAGAAATCACACAAACGCATAGAGATGCACTGTCACAGTCGCAGTTTTACAGTGTTTCATTCAGCTGCTGTGCATTTCATGGAAAATGCTGTGTTCTAAGAAAAACTACTGTTTAATCTGTCAGATGTTTTGAAAGTAGGGAACAACTAACAACCAGCACAGGTCCACTAAAGAAGCTACCACTGTAATTAAAGTGAATATTCGGACAGGCTTTATTGGTGTTAGCAGTATAACACAGCACAGGTAACACATTAGTATTTATTACACATTTTTGTGGAATCAATTATTTTACAGACAATGCCACAGTGCAATGGGCTGTATTTCCATACAAGACAGTAAACTGCCTGCATAAAGTTAATTGGCGCAAGGAAACTTTCTGATGCTGACATTTGTCTCTTTTACGTACAGAACAGTGCAGGTACGCAAACTGAGATACTAATTTCATGTAAGCTAGAAGGTTCCTAATATTGATAGGGAAGCAGGCAGTCAAGTGCTTAGAGCTGCTGCCTTGCACTCGCACATGGACGCAGGTTTGAATCCCATATCCTGCTTTAATATCCCTCCTGGGTATTTGGCCTACCCTAATGAATCTGCTTACCCTAAACAGTAAAATTACTCAGCTGTATAAATCAGTAAATCATTCTAGGGATATGAGAGGAAAATAAATAAATGTAAGTCACTTTGGGGAAAAAAATGTCAGTTTAATGAATAAATGATTAACATTATCTGACAGGTGTGATATTTCTAGTGAACACTTTACACCTGTGAAGTGCTCATTTTTAGGATGATTGTACTGTGTCATGTCTATCGTATGCTGGCAAGTATTAATGGATAAATGTTTCGCTGTAGTTGCAGGAAGACGCAGTGGGGGAACGATGGGGCACAGCCGTCGCAGGCAGGCATTTGTGTGATGGGAGTGGTGCAGTGAAACAGGAGAGTGTGTGGCCCGACAAACACAGCTTCCAGCCAGCCCTCATTCTTTCCACACCGAATCATGGGCAGGGTGCTTGGGCAAAAGACATGCATGGGAAATGTGGGCCCACAATCTGTTTTCCACAGATCTGGAAAATGTGGACTGAAATCACGTTGCACCTATTGGGCTGAGGGGTGAGCTTGTGACCTATATCCAGTACAATTTTCATCAGATTCCAGTTCCATCTATTACCAGTTCAAATTGGCCATGAAATCATGTCTTCTGGTTTACCATTTTAAATAAACAAATTAGATTTTCTGACAATAATTCATTGTTGATCAAAATCATTGCAGCATAGAGAAGTTCTGGGCTATTATTATTATATACCGTATCATTATTATGTCAGCATGGTGCATTAAAATGCTTAAAATTTATAAATCCTTGGCAAACCATTCACTGGGGAAGTACCACACCTATCCACTAGATTCCAGACTCCAGTTGTTCCTTAAAATCTATTTGTGGTGTAGAATTTGTATTCCAAAGTAGTTATTCCCATATATTTATTTATGGAGTAATTTCCCATTTGCAGGCCAACATAAGTTCACTGAAAAATGACTCAAAACCTTCAATAATATACTATACTTGCCGTTATGGTTTCCTGATGATGATTTTTTTTTTTTTTTTTGTATTTTTAAATGCTGGCTAGCAGAGTTACCCGATGCTGCCCAGGTCATAAAATGAAAGGTAAATGGTAATAGCATATTATATGTTACCAAACGTTGTTATCCTTAAAGCAGTTGCAGTCAGTACATATGTGTTGTTAAAGAGATGTGTTGGTCACAGTCCAGTGCAAAGTTGAAAAATATAAACAAAATACAAAATATGTCATCAAACTTCATTACCCCTGAAAATGGAAGCACACCAGAGGGAAACATGGTGACCACTCTGACTGTGATGGTGTTGTGAAATAAGTGGGGAAAATGGTTTACACATCACTTTGTAGAGTACAAAACATTCCTCATCATTCTATAGTCTTCACTTACTGAAGACCATGTTCACACAGTAGTGAACAAGAAGATGGCATCTGTTGTCCACATCCTTAATGTGTACACACACCTGTTAATGTGTTGGTCACCTGGGATTAGTCATCAGTCTGAGCAGGTGTCCTGGGGTTTGCTGCATTTGCAGACTAAAAATTGCAAATAATGGCGAACCCAGGTATAAAAGTGAGTGGTACAAATTCTCCGGATAAGTAAATGGCTCTGTAGCAAGTTTCTGTACAACAGAAGGTAGTACACACTCAAGTCAGATTATTGGGTTTGTGTGCACAGAATAAAAGAATAAATATTTGGTTAATTATTAGACACTGATGTTTAGTGTCTTTGTACTTTGTCCCAGTAGAAAGGTTAGCACTTTTGTTTATGTACATCTAAGTGTGACCAGGAAAACTGCACTGTGTGAGTCTGTGTTTGTTGTGTGTGTCTGTCTAATCTCATTGATGAGCAGTCTGGGGCACAAAGTCTGTTTGGCATCTAGGCCACACAGTCTGCTTGGCTCTTGCTTGCACCTTAAATGGCCGCCAGAGCTCACAAAGCATGAATAACTGCCATTCTAATAAAGAGCTGTATCTTTGAGCTCTAAAGTGGCTGTTACTTAGCAAGCCTTTCTGGTTATATTTGCCACTGATGAATCTGTAAATTTCACATTTTGCTATAAATAAGGCAAAGTAATACAAGGAGCAATTTGGGCCACCATTTTAACACAAGGGGCAAATCCTTGGGTTTCTACAGAAAGTGAAAAAGGACTAAGAACACTGCAGAAAACAGAATCCCATGTGGTCAAGGACACCAGTTTCGGGGCAGCCACTCCCACATTTATCCCAAACTCACTTCATCTTGTAGAAGAACTTCACACCTTCCAGTCACATACATCTGGGTTACAGAGATTTGATTTTAAAAAGTTTTGTGTAATACGCCTTCCTCGGAAAACAAGGCATTTCTTCACAGGTGAAGACCGAGTTGGGATTTTGCATGTCATTTGACAGCAGAGCAACATGAGAACAAAGGCGAAGTGGTCGTCTTCACAGTTAGTTTTTATCATGCTGTTCTCAAACTCCATTACCACTTGTGTACTTGTTTCATGAAGCATTTCTCAAAAGCAAATTGCAGTATACTATTGTTCACTCTGTTTTACATGGGTCTGTTATGTGTTTCTGTGGGAGCATCTGAATTTCCTTCCTAACCTTCTCCTTCCTTTGCAGACATAGCACAGAGCCTGTCGCAATGGCCACAGTCTTCAACTAGCACAAGTTCCCAGCCTTTGTCCCAGTGATCTGAATCTCGGCTTCAAAATGTCAGACTCGTCTGCACTCATTCTGGATGGGACCGAAGCCCCCACACCTGAGGCAGATGTGTGTGCACTGGAGATCGAGCGGAAGTATGAGGTCGTCCCTGCCATTATCTGTTCTATGTGCTTTCTATTCGGGATCATCTATTGCTTCTTTGGTAAGCGCACACACGTGCTTTGCAATAGCAGGCTAGGCTGTGATGGCGAATGTGCTACTCTAAGCAGACAGCCTTCAGCTCTTCCACACCACCTCTGCCTGAACTGGTGTAACAGCCTAGTCCAATGCTGAGCTCTGAATAAATTCACCGCCAAGTGGTCACTGTATAGTGAGGGAGCAGTGAAACCTGCCTGCCTGTTAAGCTGATCAACCCTTTTTATGGCTGGAGCAGATGGAAGCTCTGAGCTCCTCTTGCTTCGCTGTCCTAAGATGTCATCAGCTGGATGACAGAAATCCACTTAGCTGTTGAGTGTAAGGACTTGAAGACACAGATAGTGTGTCCATATGGTACCTGGTCAGCTTGCTCTCAGGTGATTTTGCAAGAGGGTTCATTTGATGCCCCAACTCACCCCTCATCGATTGTCCATGATTTTGGACTTGAGCCTGAATGAAATTTGTTATTCTCTACTACCATCCTGTGGATTTACAGCATACTACACTGTAACATGTTTTTTTTTTCTTTTCTTTTTTTTTTTTTTTCTTTTTTCTTTTTTTTTTTTTTTTTGGAGAATAGTATCGCTTTAGTATTTGAGTGTAGTTTCTCCCTGGACTAGGACCATACATGTGATACCAAATTTTGCAGATGTTTGTTTTCTATTACTTTAAATGGGGGGGGGGAGTAAAAATCAGTCCATCTGGAAATATCTATATAACTATCAACCCAGAATGTCAGCATGATATGAACACTCTAAACACTGGCTACTCAATTAGAAAACACTTAATGTCTTTAATTTACTTGTTGTTGCATGGTACAGTATTTAGCTTAAATCTCAATAAATACAGTGATGCTGTGCAAATCTGTTCAAAGTGAGTCACAGAAACCAGTGCAAGCAGCTGAGGCAGCTAAAGTTTAACTTCAGATACATTCATACCAATGTATCATACACTTTATTGCAGTAAATACAGTACATTACTTCATAACACACTGTACAGTATTATACTGTATTTATTTTTTTATTTGTTTTAATTTTTGAAAAAGCTTTGGATAAAAATGTGTTATTGTAATGTGTCCATGCAAATATTTGGGTATTCTCACAAGCCATTATAGGAAAAATTCAGATATGGAGAGCTCAGATAGCAAGGAATTGCTGTATACTTCTCACTGATCTCATTGGTATAATTTACCATTGTTTCTATGCTTGGTCTTCAAATGAAGAGTACAGTTAGGCCTGTTTGTAACTCAGTTTATTCATAAATCCAAGTACTACATTACAGTGAAAGAAAGCTTAATACAGATGTAATGAGATTTTTTTTCCCTTCTCCATTGTGAAAAGGCTGTAACATTTATTTTAAGGCTTAATTTAAATTACATTCCTTGACCACTCACTCTGTGCATTGGAAATGAGTCAAAGATTGTGGACATTGCAGCAATCTGGCGATACACTTTTATTTTACTGTCTTTTATGCAAGTGAAACAATATGGCAACTCATGAACTTTGGAAAATTTACTTCTTGGACAGTGGTACTTGGTTACTCTTTATAAATACAGTATTGCAGTCCTTGATTTGTATTGGTGGACTTGTTTGTCATGTTTCTCTTTGTTTTTGAGTTGCTGTGACCCATTGTTCCTGTACTTTCAGATAGCTGGACAGACAGATAAATGTTTTGTCTTAAATTCTTAACTGCAAAATTTGTAACACAAAGACTACATTTATTTTTGCCCCTACATCTGTCTCCCCAGGGTACCGCTGTTTCAAAGCGGTTATGTTCCTGTCAGGCCTGATGTTTGGCTCTGTGGTCATCTTCCTTCTGTGCCACAGGGAGCGAGTGTTAGACACCCAGTTGAGTGTGGAAGCAAGCGCAGGCATTGGCCTGGGCATCGGCCTGCTGTGCGGCCTGGTCACCATGCTGGTACACAGCGTCGGGCTCTTCATGACTGGCCTATTGTTGGGGCTCCAGCTTGCCATCGTCACACTGGTTGCCACCAGCCAATTCTACACACCAGGCACAGTCTGGGTGCCTCTGGGGACACTGTTGGGGGCCGGGGTGCTGTGCGCTGTACTGGCCCTGCAGTGGCAGAAGTCGCTCACTGTGGTCTCCACTGCCGTGTTTGGCGCAGCCGTCGTGACCACATGTGCAGACTACTTTGTGGAGACTTTTGCTCTTGCGACCCATGTGTACAATTGCCTGCGTCTAGCACCCTCCTTACCTCTCTGCTGGTACAGCTGGGTGATCCTTGGTATTTGGCCTACCCTCAGCCTCATGGGCATCCTTGTGCAGTGGAGGCTGACAGCTGATGGATTCTCACATACAGAAGGTGAGCGTCAGTCAGTCTGTCTGTCTATTGATCTGTCCATCTGTTTATTTATCTACTTTTTACAACAAAATAAGAATTGGTCAACAGCACATGTTTCAATATCATTGTCTCTGTGTTTTTACAAGACCTATTTAGCTAATTTTCTAATGCAAGAATCCATTTAGTTCCCTTTCTGTGTCATAACTGGTGTCATGGAAAATGAATGTGGGCATCTCCTACTGTCCTCAGTGATTGTCAGCAGGCAGCAGAAGAAGGTCCAGCTGATGCGCATCCGGCAGCGAGAGGCCAAGAAGCGTCAGCAAAGTGGCAGCCAGACAGGCTCCTACCGCCGCAAGGCCACGCCCATCCAGCGCTATGCTGGCGACATCCTGGCACCGGTCTGTCCCACAGATGTACATTATTGTTAAAACATTTTCCCTTAACTGCCAGAAAAATTCCAGTAAATAACATGTACAGTAAAACCTCAATTTAACATGATAATGAGGGGGTCATCCTATTACGAGGTTATTGAAAAACAATATTTTTCAGTTGGTCTTCCACTTAATTTTTTCCCTTTTCTATTCACATAATATTTATTTGTTTTTGTTAGATGTGTAGGACCATGGATATGACAAATACAATAATGTATACTAATGCTATAAGATTGTAATGATCAACTTAAGTCATGCTGTCTGTTTTAAGAGACTTCAGGTGAGACTATGGGAACACAAATATGTTGTTCTGTATTGTATTTAAATGCCAGCATTCTCAGAGCACAACTCTCACTTTCCTCATAGCTTTCATACACAGTGAACACAGAGAAGGTCAACAATTAAGTTGCACTCCGTTTTTCTTATGTTCACCTTGGTCAGGACACCAGTCCATCACAAGGCAATCAGCATTCACTCATATGCACACTACACCTGAAACACACATCTTTGGACTGTGAGAGGAAACCCAGGAGAAGCTACACATAGACTAATATCTTGGAATATTTACAGCTGAGAAGAGCAGTGCTGCTGCAGTCTGTACTGCATTGATGCTCCTGTCAGAATAACATGAAAGGTCTTTAGTGTTTTTCAAGTTGAAGCCCTCTCTGATTCTATCTCCTTCCTCTGTTGTCCTCAGAGCTACCTGCAGAGCCTCCGCGAACGTCAGATGGGCACAGGCACCTCGCTTAGCAGCCTTGGCACTGCCAACCACACAATGCTGGACTACGACTTTGAGACAGGCTCCACGGTGCCTCTGACTGCCGCTAATGCCCCCTCAGTGGTCCGTGTCTGACAGGGGACCCCACATCGTCCCAGGAGAACTTCCAGTGAACTCAAACTACTTCCTTCTCGTACTCAGATGGTCACAAGTCACACAGCCTCAACTTTGCTCCCTCAACAGGAGTACCGCAGGGAGCTTCATGGGCTGTACCTGTTCCACCAGTATGTCCCCAGTTAGAGTCCTGAACTGCACCTGGTTCCATGACGAATGTGCCAACCAGAGCTGCAGTCAAAATTATGCCTCTCTGTCAGCACTGAAGAATCCAGTTGTGCTGTTTGGTAACGTGTTGGAGAGAGAATAGAAAGTACGTATCCCCTCTCTAGCCATATTTTAATAGAAATGCAAACGCAATGCACAAGTATTGACACTAGGCATTAATGAAGCATTTGTTATTCTAGATCTGGTGCTTTGAGTGCTTGTTTTGATATATTTGAGCGCAAGACGTGTGTTTATTCGTACAAGAATTCGTACAGAGTGAACTCAGCAAGTGTAGATCTGAACCTGCTTGAGGTTAAAGCCTCACTTCTCTGTGAATTGCAGTGTCGTCTGACTAAATGTAGTGTAGATGCTGACTGTGTGACCACCTGCAGGTAGACTGACTGACTTTTAGGTAGAATTTAGTGCCTTTATTACAGCCGAATATTTGGGTGAAACTCAATAAATTTTGCACAGTGTGAATAATCGGTCTCAAGTTTTAATTTGTTGGGTTTGGCTGGTAAGCTTGTACGATGGGCTGAAGGTAATCTTTCTTTCTTTTTCAGTGCCAACAAATATACCTGACTTCATTTTCACTGTGTCAGATTCCACATTTCAGTTGTGTAGGTGTGTGTTCAGAAATTTTGGCAATGGAATGAAAAGATAAACGATTAAAAGAGAAAAGGCCATTTGTGGTATTAGGAAACAGCCCTGGATTTTGTGTGGCGTTATGTCATGGAACATCACAGTGCCAAAAACAGATTTTCCATGACAACAGCAGTGGTTTTGCTTATGTCACTGAACAGGGCTAATGGTGGCTGCCACACCTTTACCTGGAATAACTTGTAAGTCAAGCTTTTATCTTACTCTTGCCAATTAGTTTCATTATCAATACGTAAAGGGACACAAGAGAAACTATTGCAATGGTTTTATTTTCTTGTATTTAAATTTTGATTGCTGGTTACACACATCTTGGTGCAAACACATTTTTTTTTCTCTACACAGGCCAGTTTAACTTTAGCATGTTGACTGAAATGATAAAAGACAGCATGTTGGTAAACTAAATGCTCACATGGCTTTCTGTATGTCGCTGGTGCTTAAAGCAGATCTGTTTGACCTTTGTGTTTCAGTTGAAAGATTGACTTCCCAATACATTTAATGTTCTGTCATGAAAAAGATCTCAGTGGTTTTTGTATTAATGTCTGCATTTGAATTTAAAAAAAAAAAAAAATCCTATTCAATTCTTCCGTGAGAAATTAAATGTAAAGTGCTGGGTGTTGGGCGTTTTGTTTTATACACAGAATCATGAACAGCATAGTGTGTTGAAGACACATAAACCACTCCTATAAATATTCCCTAGTAGAACTGTAACATATAATTTGACTTCTGCATGTCACTGTTTGTTTTCATTTTTATTCACCCGCTCATTTTACTTTTGCCACTTAACATGCTGTCACATAAATGTGACGTTCTTGTGAGCCTGAAAGGGTAACATGAGGGTTCAGCCTGAAGTGCACATCCAGCCAGTGGCTTTAATCTTCCAGCTACCCTGTCCTTTGGGTGTTTTAGTCACCTCTTCTATTAATGTAACTTCATGGCAGCAGTATGTCAGCATGTGTTATTGGCACCTACTGCTGCAAACTGCCACGCACAAAGGTCCCCTTGGACTGCGTGACTAAGCTCTTCTGGGATGTGTATGCTGTATATTTAAGAATTGCCTTTTTAACGTTTCATGCTCAGGTTTGTGCTCCTGTTGGCTGCACTTCATGTGCTGTTCCCTGAGGATTAAACTCGTACCCAATTCCCCAGATACCCACCCAGCCCCGGCCACCACTGCTACTCTGTTGACGTCCCCCCTTTATTGGCCTAGTCGTCACACAGCATCCAGTGCTTCCGCAGGCTGAGCGGATATCCACTCTCTGCAGCCAACTGTTTGCTGACCCGCCAGTACTGGTCGCCCTTGAAAAAGTAGGTCCTGCCATTTGTCCAGGTGAGAGCCGCATCCAGGTTTGATGGTACACCTTTGAAGAGTTGGGACATGGGCCTGGGGTATCCCAGGAGGCTCGTGCTGTCCAGCTCATCCCACTGCCAGTACTCCGAGCCCTGCAGGGTTATATGGTAAAGTTGTCAGCTTAACAGCGATGGATCCAGGGCTTGGCATTAACAATTGTCCTGCAGTGCTCGGCAGGTAATTTGTATAGATCTCCATAGTTGGACAGGTAGAACCATAGAATAGGTACAATTTGGTAAAACAAAAATTTTACTCAAAAGCAAAGACTACTATCATTTTAGAGAAACCGAATCAGTTGCATTATCTATGTTTCAAATTGGTTTTCTCTCCCTAAAGCACACAAATTCATCAAAAATGTTTGGGTTTTTTTTGTGTAATTGCTTTTAAGGAGATGCTGTTACTAATAAAAAAAAATAAAATAAAGTGACACATGAAAACAAAAAAATATATGTTCACGGAAAGAATTATTTCCTGAACCGGAAGAAAGTGGCTGACAAAGATGGCTGTACATTACACTTCATAGAAAATGAAGTTGGGAAACTTAAAATAATTGTGTTGGGTTCCTGCCCGTTAAAGTATATTTTACATATTTTTGTATCTAATGTTCCAAAATTGGACAAATTCAGAATTTGATGGGAGGTTTAAAATGTATCTGTCCTGTGGACAATAAAACACAAATTTAAGCGGAATTTTGGATGTCCTTTTGTCACCCTGGCCCATATTTTAATCACTTTGATTACATATTTAATACTGCTGTAGTGTAAAAGTATCGACACACATTTGTGAACTATAGTTATATTATGAGGATGGTATTTTTGTGTGGTTACACCCAGGGAGAAGATGGGTGATGTAGCAAGGGTTTCTCTCTACCTTGAAGAAGTACAGTTTCTTGTTGGCATTGAAGTACAAGGCTGCGTCAATATTAGAAGCTATGTTGGTGAGCTTTTTGGGGAAGCCATGGTCCAGCTGGAAGCTGGTGAACCTCCAGACTTTGTCACCTGAGTCAGCGGTTTCAGAGGTGAAAAGACAAGAACCACATCAATAAGCGGCCAAGGAAACAGTCTTGTGGTAGGGAAAATATCAAAGGACAAGGTATTGTTACACCTATTTGTTTGCAATACAGAATTTTTACTTTTGCAAATTGGTGTATTTATAAATTTAATCCAAACAGTTTGCTCTGACACAAGAGGGTTCTGTAAGAAGTCGCTACCTTTAAGGAAGTAGGTTTTTCCTGTTCTCTGAGAGTGGACAGCAGCATCAAGATTTCCAGGCAGCCCCTTCCACACAAGCTCAGTCCAGACTGGCGTCTTGTAGCCTTTGTCAGACAATGTCCAAACAAACTCCCCACTGAAAACATATGTCTTCTTCAAAGGTCCTGCAGGCAATAGGGAAATCAACACCAAATCAGGCAGACATTTCAGTTTATGCCATTTATCATTTAGAGGTGGGTTTGAAAAAGAGCCCAACCTTGGATATTTTCATAAAAACACAAGGCCAACTTAATTTCCAACAGTGAAATACAGTAACAATATTGTTCCAGCTCTTGGACTGCCAGACAGCATTACTGATCACTACCACCATCACTGAATACCACCCGCAGGATGATCCCCACCATCACCACTGTTTGCACTGATTTTTTTTTTTTTTTTTTAAACCCATTTTTTGACTTTATAATTTTCTTTCTTTTCTTTTTGGCTTCCTCTGTCTGACTTGCAGCTGTTTAGTGTACTGTGCACCTTAGTCCAAGTATAACATTTTGTTGTCCTTGTACATCTGTGTAAGTACAGCATGACAAAATAAGCCTTGAACCTCACCCAGCATGATGGCATCCAGCCTGGCCTTGCAGGGGTCAGGCTGTTTCCCCTCTGCAAAGGAAGGTTGTTGGGGTGGCATGCGATTTGGTGTTGGTTTCCCTTAAACAGAAGATCCAACAAATGCAAGCATACTTTTGTAAGTCAGTTGTTATACTGATGTACTTTTTGACCTCATTATGGTCATTTAGCTACACATTTGCCCATCCTGTTACTAGCATTTAAGTAACAAATTTTCACCGATACAAGCATTTTCCAGATTATTTACTTGTTTCAAATGTGTTTTCTTCCCCAGCTCATTTTCTAAAATGTCTGTTTGTTGTGCTGCAAAAGACACCTGCAGGTCCATGTCTAACCAGTAATTTGCAGAAATGAGGCAGAATATAACCAGAATGGGAGTGTTTATAGCCCTACAGCTCTTCATAAAGTTCAGCAGATGTGAAGACCACTCCTTACCATACAAAGCCCGGATACCCTGCACGTCATCAGGGTGTAGTTGGAATTTGGAACGGTACCCGCCGTAGACAGGCCCCATCAGGGCACTGCTGTACTGTGAGTGCCCCAGGCCAAGGGCATGGCCAATTTCATGAGCAGCAACAATGCGCAGGTTGGTGCCTTCATGCTTTCCCTCCGTCCACAGTTCATCTCCATCAAAATGTACAATCCCTGACTCCGGGGCCTCGGCATGAGCCAACACCCCACCTGCGGGACAAACTGTGTAACTAACAGAACGAGGTGATGGACATTAGCTACGGTGCAGTAATTCTTACATCCAGATGTGGGACTGAGGAAAAATGTTTCCAGCAAAAACAAACAAGAAAACCTTTCCAATTATATTTGGCCTTTTTTTTTTTTTTTTTTTTTTTAACACTAAACTAACAGTTTACACAACTACATGGATAAGAATCTATTTGGAGACCTTTTCTAGGCACAGAAATACTTATAAAAGGGGTGAAAGTGTAATATGCAGTAGTGGAGCTGACCAATCAAAACAGGAATGTCACAGGAAGTCCCTCCCACACTGGAGGGAAACCGTAGATGGTTTGATGTGAGCTACAAGGGTTATTTACAATCAATGGGAGGTCAGGTTTAAATACAATGAACTACATCATATAAGGGAAAGAATTTTAGCTAAATACTGAGAGAGAAAATGACCACTTTTAACAGGGTAACGAGCCATTCAATTGAAATAAATATAAAACAGTTTATTAATAAAAAAAAAATATTTTTCCACAGGCAACTCACCTCGACCATCGAAAGAAACGGGACAGAAGCCCCGTTTTGTGTGAAACAGGATCTTGATGTCAGCACCCCCATCCAGCACCTCACGAAAACTCAATGAGGTGACTTCACTCCAGTACCTGAAGGCAGCTCGGATGGCAGAGCGGGTTTCGGTTATACCCATAACAGGAGTGTAATTAAGGATTCGGTAGGTCAGGTTTTTCTTACGCCAACGCCCTAGAAAAATAATTTTATAAAATAACTCCCATTTTAATTTGGTCTGAGTCAGCTCAGTCTAAATGATCCATATTGTTGGGTTTCATGAAACTTTTCTTTGTTAGTGTTTAATAAGTAATCAATTTGCTTTTTTATTCTCTGCGTTGTTATAAAACAATATTTTTATGAAAACTCATTCATTTTCCATTATTTAATGATGCCAAAGAGTGAGTGACTCACCAATCACTGTGTATCTGTGGAAATTCTCATTGAAGGAGTCCTGCAGGCCACACCGAGGTTGTCTCATCATTGTTATTGTTGCTATGTCAGCCTTACCAGTGATGGGCAGGTTCATCACCTTCTGGAAGACCCTGGCGAGGTGATGGTAAGGAGTCATATGGGGAGATGCACCATACTGGAATCATTTAGCCAGTACAGAGCCTGGTACATTTGCACATTAACCTATAGGTTAGTGTACAGTTACAGACCAATGTCACTCCTCAGTTCTAGCAATAATTATAGACTGTTTTACTTTTTGTTTATATTACACATCACAGTGAGTGACTTCATGCAGACTGCATATAAGAGAAGAAAAATATGGTTTGTATGCAGGTAGAATAAAACACAAGTATTTCTTGAAAACAGAGCAAATCTTAGGTCTTTTCCACTCTGTTGTTCTTGCTCAGAGCAGAAAATCAGCACACTTGCACCAAATTCAAGGTCCAAATGCATGTTAAACCAGATGTTCCAGGGCTGCCAGCCAGACTGATATGCAAACTTAATTACATATGTTCAAAAGCAGCAGGGAGATTAAGAAATACTGCATATGACAACACATGGTAGCCTGAGGCTTTTCTCTTGTGCCTTACCGCTGCAGCTATTTCAGATGTTCTCCTCTCACTTTTGTTCCCTTTTTATGTACCATTCAGAAGCTGGCTTGGCAAACAGAGTTTTACTTTATTTAGATTTAGCTGTTAATATTTGTTCTGATTGTTAACCTGCACTTTTGATCCATTGCCTACTTACCTGAGGGCCTGTGCAATATCTTCTGGCCTGTAGTCCAAAGTGGTCTGCAGGTAGCCAAACTGTTTCAGGTAAACCTGCAGAGGCACACAAAGAGGGGATAATGTCCAGTAATAATAATAATCGGATCTGAACTGCTGTGACTGTAATCATTCCCATTCTTTTCCAAAATTTTAGAGAGAACTTTTCAGCTATCCTTCCATTTTGGTGCCATTACTTAAGGGAGATGAATTTGCTGCGGGAACCACCACTGGGCATGAGACCTGCAACTGGACCTGCAAGTCGAGTGAGGTTTCCATATCTGTGTGCCGCTCCAAAATAATCACAGCCAGCAGTGCACAGTAAGTAATATTTTCCACATTATTTCCATTTGTGCAGACTGTGTGTCGCCCATGCTCATAGTTCAGCATTTCCATGCTCTCCTTATTCTGCTCAGTTTGTGCTTTCAATAAAAGGCCCAAATTTGTCTGCGGATGCTAAGGATGAAGCCCAAAAGGCAGAATAGTGGTTAACGCCAGCGATGCATGACCTGGAAGCTGCTGGTTCAGGTTCGATAAGGCAATCAGGTGTGACCTTGTGTGTAAAAGGAATACTCCAATATTTAATTATTGTACCCTTTCAATAAAGATAAAGATGCCACTAAAAATCAGTGCACTTAAAAGCATGCATTGTGGCAGAGATTACATACACCCAAAGAATGATACATTCACTGGCCAATTTATTAGGTACACCTGGCTGATGCTGACTGTTGGCAGGGTTATAATGAGCTGGGGAATAATTTCTTGGCACACAATCAGCTTTATGGATTTTTTTTTTTTTAAGCATCATCTGAATCCCACAGAATACCAGCGTACCACTAGTACTGATCAGGGGCTTCTATTCCTTCATGGTCAATATGGCCTTTCTCAAACTGACCATTCCAGCACAACAATGAGCTGTGTCACAGAACATCTGAAGATGGTTCAACAACCAGAGCAGCTTCCTTACTTTACCCTGTTAATCTGCACAGTTCCCACCCCTCAAGCCAGTAGACTGTGTCTAGGACAAGGTGGGGATATTAGCGGAATGAATGTTTTACCAAATCTGGATAAGCCTGGAAAATCGGTTAGTTTTGCATGTGTTTTTCCTCTAGTTGTCTAGCTGTTCATGCAGGTCTCCCTCTCAAAGTTAGAGCATCCTCTGCTGTGTATTGCGTGAGAGAGCTGCTCCGCTGCAACACACTCTTGAAGAAAAGTGCAGAAGAGCTCAGCATGTATCAATCGGAACCTTTTCTCCAAACTCGCAAGCTTCATTATCAACTATTACTTAACTAATAATACAAATTAATAGTATTAATAATACTTAGATAAAAGCTGACACTTTTATCTAACCCTAGAGACAATACATTAAATTCCATACAGTCATTCACCTATTTACACAGCAGTAGTGTAACACACATTCACACACACATTCACACACAAACACACTCGCTCGCTACAGGAAGTCTGGAGTCACCAGTTCACCTACACCACATGTCTTTGAACTGTGGGACAAAAGTGGAGCATCTGGAGGCAAATATGGAAGAACACGTAAATTAAATGCAGAATGAGCAGGGTTTGATACCACATTTAGCCGCCCCATCTAGGAGCTGTAAGGCAGCAGCACAGCCCTGTAGGTATCAGCATGAGTAGAAAAGAAAGCCAACAAGCTTTCCAGCCCTAAGGAGCCCATTTTGGCCCTTGGGTACTTTTTTCTCCACACGCTGTTGCAGCAGGGGTCTCAAACCCAGTTCGGCACCATAGCAGTACAAAGCAGGTTCAACACCTGACATCTCAGATCTTACCGTGGCTTCCATGAGTTCACTCCTGTGTATGATGGCGGACAGTGTAGACACTGTGAAGGAGAGCAGCACCACGGGAAGCAGGACACCCATCTTCTCAATGCCTTAGTTGGAGGGGGGTCTCACCCCTTTCAAGAAACACAGAGTTTCTGTCAGTGCTGTAAAATGCAGGAGGAAGAAGGATGTCCTCAGCAGCCCTATGCTGTTATTTTAATGCAACCTTTTTAGGGTCTTCAGAATTTAAAATGCATTATGTTCTGACTAGATGTGCGTGCTCTTGGTGGCTTTTTCCTCACTGTCTCTGGTTTCCATACCATATTTATACCGTATGATGCGTCAGAGTCATTGTGTGACCCCAACATGACCTGTCTCAAGGGAGCGTGATCTAGGCTGACTTTAGGAAGGGAGGGAACCCACAACCATCCAGCCCTTCATCCCAAATCTGCCCTTCCTACAGACCTCATGCCCTACCCAACACTTCCTTTGTTGCAAAATGTCTAAAGGCAGTTGTTTCAGGGACTGCAGGTCTTCATCTTATATTATTATTATTATTTTTATACGCTGGCAGTGCATCAGGAATACACAGTAAAATTAACAGCATGTAGACAGTGGAAAAAACACATGTTGTTGTAGGTGTAGCCTGGAATTAATAGTAAAATTCCTTCTTGCCTCTTGTCTCTTAAAAAAGTAATTGAATGCAGAGGAAGGATTTGTCTGAATCTCTCTGTGATCTTTAATTGTAGTGGAGCCACACCTTGCAGACACCAAGTGCATCACTTCCATTGGTTTTTTTATGGAGCTCACAAACGCTGATCCTACACACTGAGGCATTTGTGGGTTTCACGTCCGGTTTAAAAAGTTGCAGTTCAGCCCAGAACTTGTGAAGACTTTTTGAAGAATTTTTAACCATAAGATTTATGTCTAAATGTGTTACAGATGTCACAGTGGTCATTTTTCTGAGCTACAGAAGGCTTGACAGTGAAGGCATCTTCTGGGCTTCTCTCTCACGCACCCTTTCAGATGTAGAAAAAGAAATAAGATGACTTACTGAGACTGTAACACCTTTTTGCTCTGCTCAGGTTCTGTCCTCATTATTTTGGGCTGTGTCTTTACTGACTTTACATCCAATTCCCTACCTAAAAGATGGTCACATTATTAAATGAACACCTCTGCAAACAAAATACACTGTAGGAGAATTACTTCACGGCTGACAGTACTCACATCTAAGGGTGATTTACAGACAAGTATTGTAACCCTGAGCAGCGGAAAAAGCAATACAGTCAGAGGAGCTACAGTGTCTGTTAGAGAGAGTTAGAGGGCACCTTCTGGCCATCTGCTGTCTGTAGTCAACAGCCAGACAGATTAGATCTTAAACATTCATTCATAGAAGCCGTCAGGTGTGACTGATCTGCAAGTTTGAACATCAATCCTATTGTATGAAAGCATTTCGGCAACAAGTTTGCACCCTTTGGGCTAAATGCTGGCCCTCCAGCTTCTGCTAAATGGATTCGAGTGACTAAGTGACCTTGAGCACAGTGGGATGCAGAGAAACAACCCCCCTTGAAGCCCAAAATGAGCAAATTGTGGAGCGTTGAGCATTTTTCCACCTGCTTCATCCTTCTTCCTGCATGGGAAATAGTAGACTATGTATATTAGCTAATGGCATTCCAATAACTGAAGCTGTTCTAAAGGTAAAGGATCCTCTGTACACTCACTGGCCACTTTATTAGGTATACCCAACCCAGTTCAGTATGAGTCCAGCAATGCAGATGCTTTTGGCGGAACACTCACTCTGCTGACATCCCAACCTCATGCCAAAGGTGGTCTCCTGGCTTAAAAGATGGACTTAATGGCAAAACATTGTGTCTGGTTCAAGGGAAGTACAGTAAACTTTTAAAAATGTGCTTGTTTAGATGGCTCCTCTTTATGTGCTTTTTTTATGCTAAATTGAACAGACACCCCTTCAAACAAAGATTAAGTCAAAATAAGAGGTTAATGGATTAGTTATACCAGTCATATAGTACTCTGTCAAATTAGCTCTGACGTGAAGAAGAATCTAACCAAAGGAAACCAAGGACAATTCAACATTAAAAAAAGCATTTATTCCCCACTGTTTGTACAGCTAACTTGAGCAGCAAAGTACACCAAGGCTGTTTTTTTTGTTCATCTCATGCTGAAAAGTGAAAACCATTAAGCTGTTTTTTTCGTACATAATTTATAAACATCAGATTTATGGCTTTGCAGTCTCAGTTATTATGTGCGTGCGTGCTTAAACTTTATAGGGTGTTTATTTCTCAAAACCAAGCAGCATCCCTATCCCCTTTTCAGAAATACATTTTGAGGTTTGCATCTTTAAGAATTCAATTTTACACGACCACAAGAATTATTTATGGCCTTTGTTATTGTTTTGCAAACAGACTTAAATGTTGTTGTCCCTCAGATTTGACAGTTTTATTTCAGCATTGGTTGTTTTCCTTCCACTGTTTACTGCACTTTTTACATCCTCTTCTCAGCACTGCCTTATAATGTATATAAGTAAGTAGTGAGGAACTCACATGGTGTGTGAGTGAGACTCACTTGCACTCGACGTGGTGACCTCATGTCACTGAAATGTCAATGACCTGTGTTACCAAACGACCCCTGGATTTATAACCTCATGAATTTTTGTGGCCAAAAGATTGTGCAAGAGGTGGGGGGGTTGTGAGGGAGTGAAGGCGCTAAGTGTGTTGAGTAAAGTCTGACAGAAGACTCGTAGGATATACTGTGGTGTTTACGGTGAGGTTTAGTGTGGGGTTCACTGTGGGGTGTAGTGTGAGGTTTAATGTGGGGTTCACTGTGAGGTTTAATGTGGGGTTCACTGTGAGGTTTACTGTCCACCATAGGGATTCCAGCCACTGGAACTCTAAGCAGGCAGACAGGATGTTGGAGGTTGGCAGTAAACCTCATGACTGTCTGCATCTTTGGTGGTTACTGTGAGGGGGTGTCACCTGAGGACATCAGGGCTGTGATGGAGGATTGGTACCACAAAGGTTCTTGTGGTTTTATGCTTGTATTAACATTGATTTAAAAAAAGGGGGGGGGGTGTAAATACTGGACCCTCAGATTCTTCTTGATCACTGTTTTTGTCTCTTATTTCAGGTTATGAAATGTTTGAATTTGGGCCATGACCCTTTAAAAATGCAGAGCAGTCAGCATGTCTTTGGACTGTGGGAGGAAACCTGAGCACCTAGAGGAAAGCCACGCAGACAAGAGGTGAACATGCGAACCACACAGACTGAGCTGGATTCACACCTGCCTTTATCTACAATTATGTCATAGACAGAGCGACTGCTGTCTATGACAATTCTTTGTGACTATAAGATTTTCTGTGTTTTCTGTGTGGTCATCAATTGGATGAGAACATCACATATCTGCAAATGACAAGAGAAAGAATGTCAGTAATGCTGATTTTAATGTTATACAAAGATTCATTAATATGAGGTTAAATACTTACTTATTTACTTATGCCCACTACCCCCCACAAGACCCCAACAAGTGTACACCTGTAAATACAGGGAGACTGAAAGAGAATTGAACACTTTCAGAAATGTATTACTCAGTAAGTCTCACATGAACATGTTGTCAACCAATATGTAAAGTAACAATCTTAATTTTACAAATGTTCAATATACTACATGGTACTGGTATATGATGTGATGCTTTCTGAGTTATACATTTATGATATACTGTGTAAATATCCAGCTGTTTTCAATTAGTCTGTGTATCTCAGCAAGCTGCTAAAATCATTTCCTCGAGGTGATTATACATAAATCAACACTATGGTAAGCAAAAGTTATGACAGAACTTACAGTTCACTTCAAAGGCTAAACAAGCTTAGGCAGTACATGTGGAAGAATGATCACTGAGAAGAAAACCGCTGGTGAACCTTCAGCTAGAAAAACAAAGAACCAAGGCAAGTGATCCACACCCAGACTAGCAACAATGTTAATTAAAAATAAAAATAAAAATGCAAACACCCACAGCTGTTCTGTTTTCTCTGATCCCAAACTACTGCAATTACATTTATTCATTTGTACACATCTGTTCACTGTCTATGCGTTTTCCTCCACAAGCAACATACAAAGCATGCATGCAGGGGCGGTTACAGAGCAACTACAGGTGTAGAGAACTAACTGGTCTACTAGTGACAGCTGCACCTGAAGAAGGATGAACAAACAGTTATGAAAGGTAAAGAGGGGATTAATAAAGTCCTCTCCTGACTCACATGTTGCTTGTGACAATGATTCTGTCTCCTGATGATGACAGTGCTTGACTTTGGAAGTGACTGGTGAGTTGAGACTGTGTTGATGTCACCTCAGGAGATGTGGAGCATCTACACATAGGTAAGGTTCTCCATTGTTTTGCTTCTGTCCTCTGTGCTCATCTAATGTACATCCTGGAACCCTGGGGAAGGGGAGGTGCTGTAGTTGGACCAAGGAGTAGAGCAGCAAGGTGCTGAGTCAGCATAGGAAGCAAACAGTGTTGAAATATCATAGATTTCAGTATTTTGACCTACAGTAAGCTTGAACACTGTTTGACAGCACCATGATGTGTTGCACCAAAATCCTTATTTCACCAAGTCATGCTGAGGCACCAAAATGTTTGCCAACAGAGGCAAAGTGGAAGATGCTAGAAGAATCCTATGATCGGATATGGGTGGAGCACTAACCACTCATTCATGAAAGCAGGAAGAACGTGTCCACCATCTGGGATGTCGCAATACAGACGCTGCTTCTTTGTCATTATTTTAGAACTTTATGCCAGTAAGCTGACTGTGGGTGGAGGTCTGGCCTCCATTCCCAGCTTCACACGCACTTTTACTCCATGCCACACCAAATGCATCACCCAGGTTAAAACCAGATAGAACAATGTGTGCTGTTATAAAACCTCTCCAGAGTCTTGAAGGCCCTGGTTTGACTTTTGGTACTGCTAATGCAGCACAGGTGTGCCCCTGCTTGCAAGCACAATGCCTCCCTGAAATTCACTTCGTAAAGTGAAATCTTCCAAGTTGGAGATGTAATTGCAACTCAAACGCATAAAATCAGCATTGCATTTAGGTGTACCTTGGTAAAAGACAATAAATGATTCTCCTCACGTAGACAAAATTCTAAGTCGAAGACTCAGCGTTGAGTGACATCTGTATACCTGCCCACAAGCCACTCGCCATCACCTGCTTCCATTAAAACTCCCAGCTGTGTAAACGGGTAAAACATGGTTTATCAGAGCATAGAGATTCTGGATAACTTACGATTCCTTTGTACGTCAGCCAGTTCTGATGTAATGACACTTCGCCAGGTTCTGATTGGGCCACAGTACATCTCCTGCATTGTCTTAGCTCAAACTCCACATTTGTTTGTCCAGAAATGCTCTCCCTATCTGGGCCAAGTGTCTTCATTCCAGTTTGTCTTCAGATGTGATGTTGACCAATACAGATCAGCACCTCCAAGAAGCAGGAGCAGGTTCGTATTAAACACACAGTGCCAAAAAAAAAGAGCTTGGATTATAAAGGGGATCCCATTACCCATCTAACCCCATCGGCAATCCCACAGCACGCCTACAACTCCGCTACACAATGGCTACCCTATTAAAACTAACGCCAACTAACTATAACTCCAACCATGGCGTGGCGCAGCAATGGCGTGGTATCTCATCGGGGTTATCAAGTGGGCACCTTCCTTCATCGGTGTTTTGTCGAGTTAGGCCCATGACACCTCCAGAAGGCTCAACCACGGCTCAGGTGTCCTGGAGCTGCTCCCCTCCACTACCACGCGCACCACTACGTCACCCCGCCGCTCCTCACATTACCTACCCTTTGCCTTAGCGTCCTCACACTCACCGCTCTTTCTACCCGCTGTCTCAAAGGAAGAAGCCCCTCACCACCTACTTTACTTTTATCGTGCTTCACAACAACCACACCAACACCGCCGCCTGCTAACAGCTAACCGTCATCACACCTATGTGCTAATGCTTCGCCAGCACCTACCTGCTCACTGCTTCGCCACCCCGCTACCATCCGTGCTGGTCCTCTTACTCCAAACCCAGAGACTTCCTTGCTCCGCAGTCTGTGACAACTCCTTCACCACCCGTTGCAACTTTCACCCCCGGATACCGAGCTCACGGAATAAGGCAAAAGTGGATCAGGCTATAAATCTACAGCATCCTACCTCAATTGGCCTTACTTTCATGTTCCAGCCCTGCCCCTCTACTTCCGCTGCTAATTCGCTATATCTGAGCTTCTTCCTCTCATGAGTGTCATCCACCGATCCTTTCCACGGAACCGTGAGTTCTATAAAATAAACTACTCGTTGGCTTGCTGACCACAGCACCACATCTGGTCTCATGCTTGTACTAACTATTTCCTGGGACACCACTAATCTTCCTCCCAGGTCAACCTGCATCTCCCAGTCTCTAGCCCCCCTTACTACACCTAACTCCTTCCTACCTCTGCATCTCCTACCCTCCCCCCCTTCCCTAATAAACTGTACTACTGCACTTTCAACCTCCTGTCCCGATCGTATCTGCCTCCTCCAGTCTTCAATGGCCGCAGCCAGGCACCTTAGCACCTGGTTATGCCTCCATGTGTACCTACCCAGTACTAAACTAACCTTACAACCAACTAGAATATGTTTCACCGTCCCAACCTCCGAGCACAGATTACAAGTTGAGTCCTCACCCCCCCACACTGCTTCAGGTTCTGAGCTGATGGCAGTACATCATAAACCGCTCCTAGCAGGAACCTTATTTGATATGCATCCATACTCCACAGTTCCCTCCAGCTCAGCCTCCTCCTCCTCTCCACCCCCTCCCAATTTACCCACTGTCCCTGCTTCCCCTGTGAGACTGCCCTGACACACCTCTTTATTTCTTCCTGCCGACGCACCTGCTCTATCACCAACCTCCTTCTATCAGGCCTGACTTACTACACATAGGATCTCCTAACCGACAACCAAGACCTTCCCTTCCTTACTGTACCTTCCCGACCATCTCCAGCTGCCTTAGCTTCCTCTACCGCCTGTCTCACATCCCATTTCCTACCTGTTGCTATCCTGGGTACCAAACTCCTTACAACCTCATCCCTACCACCTGACAGCTGCAATTCTAACCACACCTTTGCACACTTAAATTCCTCTGTCAAGCTTGAGAGCGGCAGCTGCAGGACTCCTTTCCCATACAGAGCCACATTGCTTAGACACCGAGGAACCCCCAGCCACTTTCTAATGTAGGAGCTAATCAGCCTCTCCAGCTTCTCCACCTTTGTGACTGATACCTCATACATAGTTAGTGGCCACATCACCCTTGGAAATAGGCCAAACTGTAAGCACCAGAGCTTCAGTTTACCCAGCAGCCCTGAGTTCTCTATCCTCTGTAACCCATCTACTACACTTTCCTTAAGCTGCTCCACCTGATCCACATCAGTTAGCTTCCTAGTGTACCACCTCCCTAAACTCTTTACCGGCTTCTCTAACACTGATGGGATCTCCTCACTATCCACCAGAAGACTAACTTTCTCTATCCTTCCCTTTAACCAGTGAGATGCTCCGGGACTTAGCTGGTTTAATCCTCAAACCAGCCCACTTCAGGTTCTCGTCCAGCTTTCCTAACAGCCACCTTGTACAAGCCGCTGTTGTGGTCACCAGCGTCACGTCGTCCATATATGCCCTAACTGGGGGGAGACGGAGCCCATCTGGCCGTCTTTCTCCACCTACTACCCAACTTCACGCCCTAATTGCTAATTCCAAAGCCATAGTGAATGCTAGCGGGGAAATGGTGCAACCTGCCATGATCCCCATTCCCAGCCTCTGCCAGGCTGTTGTGTAACCTGCCATGGTAAAACACAGTACCATGGAACCACATTAGTACTACATTTGATTCTTGACGTCTCACAGATGGTTATTAACCTTCCAGAAAGATGTTGCTCAACTACAACTATCAGATTTCATATCTTCATACGCTAGTGTTTTTACAGGGTGGTTCAAAAAGAATTGAACAGATTCATACATTACTCAGTAACCTACAATCATATAAGCCTGTAATTTACTGAACTTTTCTAAGATCATGAAAAAACTGCTTTGTTGGATTACATACATTTATATGATGCTTAGTTACTGAGAAATACCTTTACTAAAGTTTTGCTTTCTTCTTGAATCACCCCATGTTCAGCCAAGAATAAGGACCTTTGATTATACACCTTTTGCAGGGTTTGCAGCATCTTCTTTCAGCCGGGGTGAAGCAATGAACTGATTAAGGCGACATGTTGGTAAAGTTGAAGTTTTAACTGCAACAAATTCAATTTCCAAGTGAAACCAACAGCAATGTAATGGTGCTTAGAAAGCTCGGTTTTTCTCTTTTCCTAAGAAAGTCACCAAAGCTAATGGCAGCACAGGTTCAGATGAAAAGTGGCGCATTGCTAATTAGCGTTTAATAAAACTTTTCTATAAAAACACTTCACTAAATGACTATCCTTTACTGTCATCATGTAACCAATTTAACTGTGTGTCTCATTTGTAGTAATGCTGTATGTGCAGTTAAAGAGCTGAGAAAATACACACATGCTGCAGGCCTCCATCATCGGGGGAAAACAGGAGAGGAAACAAAACAACATGAACATCCATCTTGCTGGATTACAGTTGCCCGCATTACCCCACGAGAACAAGGTACGAGATGGGCTACAGGACAGCGTTTGGGATGAGGTGGGAAAGAGGGAGGAGGGGTAGAGTCTGTATGGGGTGTTGTACCATCACAGGACAACCACACACACTCATTCACTCTCACACACCCCCTGCAATTTAGTTCCCAGAAACACATCTTTGTACTGTGAGAGAAAACCCATTCGGAGCCAGAAACACACACACACTCCACGCAGAGCGAGTCCCATTCAAACCCATGTCCAGCACTGCCCACCACATCACTGGGACAATAACTGTCAAACATGATCTAAATAATAGGAATAAAGAAGAAACAAAAATCACAGCATTTCAACAAAACACAATTTCACAGGGAGGCAGCAGGGGGTGTAGTTGCAAGGGATGTTTCCTTGCAGTCAAGCAAATGGAATCCCAACCCCTGTTGCAGTACCACTGGGCACAGTACTTATCCTGCGCTAACAGAGTCAAAAAATACCCAGCTGTGTAAATGGGTAAATCGCTGTCAGCAATTCTGTTAACTTTGTAAGTCACCTAGGAAAACAGTGGCAAACAATCCCTTGTAAAATGCTGATGAGGAAAAGATGGAACAGCATCTCCCTCCCCAAGAAAATAGCATCCAGCATCACATTAGCAAAAAAGAAAAAAAGACTTTGAAGTTACAGGCTCAAACATTCCTGGTCTAGGCTCAGAATACTGCAGTCCTGAGCGTCAAATTCTTTGTCTCCTCAGAACCTGTTTGTTACGGTTAAAGAAAAAAAAACTTCACCACAGGATTGAGTCAGCATTATTTCTTGAGAACATTTCTGGAAGGGCAGGATGATGCCACCTAAATAAGACAAATTTTACAATGTTGTAAATATCCAGACTCCGCTCTCAAGTGTCAGCATGATGAACCCGTACAGTCTAACCTGCAGCAGTTTCAAAAAAAGAACAAGGGGGTGCCAAGGGCAGAACTGTTGCTTTGTTGAACCAAAAAGTGCCAACTCTTCAGCAAGACCAGCTCTGAGATGAATTCTGCTATGCTCTCTAGAGGCTGAGACAAGTAACAACACATTTCCACAACTGAGGAAAGCAATGGCAACTTTTACAGCTGAACAACACATTTTTATACAAGCAGTTTCACTGAGGTTTTCCAACTGAAATATTGGAGTAAAATGCAAAGATGACACAAAGTCAAGAAGGAAACTGTATGCCTTGTGGATTCCAAAGGTTTTCCTTACAAAACGGCAGTAACTTTTATTAACCATTTCTACACCCCAACACCCCCCCCCCACCCACTTTGCACAGAATGATCTACTGTCTAGAATATAAACATACACTTGGGAACACAAACAAATTGGTTGTTTATATTCTTGACAGCTGCTATTCTCCCACTCCCTGCCAGGTTTATGAATCCTGCTCCAACTGCTGCAGCTCCTCTTGCAGGGCCCGGGCTCGGTCCAGCTTCTCGAGCTGCTCCTTGGTTGGCTGCTTGATCTCCCCAGAGTTCAGTTTCTGCTGCAGCTCCTCCACCTGCCGCAGCTTCTTCTTCAGGTTTTTTATCCTCTTGGCTTTCTCTGCAGCAAGGCTGTCTGCCTGAGGAGTTGTACCTGCCTGAGATGGTGCTGCTGCTCTGTTGTCCCTTCCTTGGCCACCAATCTCCAGCTTCTCCACAGCAACATTCAGACCCTGCACACCTTGCTCTGAGCTCCCATTGCCCCCCTGCTGCTGCTGCTTCCGCTTCTCCTTGCGCTTCATGTTGCGCTTGGCATTCTTCGACAGTCCCATTGTCTCATTTTCCCGTTCGGAGCCACCAGCCACTGCTCCCTGTTGCTGCTGCCGTGCTTGTACCGCATCCTCCGGGTTCATGCCAGGAGGCAGATCCGGCTTGCTCTTGAAGAACTTCACATATTTGTTCTCATAGCTGCCAGCAAAAAGCAACGTACGTGCAGTTAGTAGAATTATCTACACACACTTTTTGTACTTAGTCCTAGGACTGGACTCAACAATAACTGGGAGAAGCAGATATAGCTGTAAATTATTGGGATGCAGAGGCCCAACTAACAGCAATAATGTTATGAGATCAATTCATTCTTTTATAAATAACTGAGTTGTGGTGGTTCAGAGCCCATCCCAGGGCAGGTTACACCCTGGATGGGTCCATTACAAGGCAATCACACATACTCACACTTTGGGCAATTTAGAATCCCCAGCTCACCTGAAGCACATGTTACCCTGAACGCAAATCCACATGGGGAGAACATGCAAACTCCATACAGACTGAGCCAAATAAGTACGGAGATCAAAACCAAAAGCTCGGGAGCTGTTAGGCACCAGTGCAGCCCAGTGTGCCACCTATCTATCAAGACATAGCCAAAAAATTAGAGACAACAAATACATTACATTCATTCAATCAGCTGATGCTTTTCTCCAGAGTGTAGTGCTAAGCTACTCACAATTATTTACGCATTTATACAGCTGGGAAATTTTTACCAAAGCAACTCAGGCTAAGTACGTTGCTCAAGGGGACTTCAGCAGGAGGTGGGACTCTAACCCAGGCTCTTCAAGTTCAAAGGCAGCAGCTCTGGGTACTATTTTGCCTCTTGTCCTGCACGGCAGGTGAGGTCCACCATAGAACAGATGGATACAGCACCAATTAATTGAAAACCCACAACTTTTACGTCACTAGTTCTTCCCAAACAGCACAACAGGAATGGGGTAAAATTCAACAACTTGTCTGAGCTGCAATTTAAGTTCCTACTGAACCAAAGGAGGCCAAAACTGAATTTGAACCCAAGTCTGAACAAAAAGCTGAGGAGCAGCGAGGCACCAGTACCACCCACAACTGTGCCGAAATCAGCATCAGCACCGATCGGCTCTTCTCCCATGATGACCCTCTCAGAGCAGAAGGTGGCCATGTAGGACCAGCACTCACACGGGCACCTCCTCCTGCGGCACGTAGCCGTCCTTTACTCGCCGTGGCTTCCGCCAGGTACCATCTGGCCGCTGCGTGGCGGCGATGTACTTCCCTGAAACGGGGTAAAACGGGGGACAACAACCAAGACACATTTCAGTGAAGGTGAATTACAAACTCGCCCATTCAGCTTAGTTGAAAAATACAGTACTGTAGACACCACCAAAATGTTTGTTTGCTCTGATTTTTTTAAGCGGTACTTTTAATAACACCATCAGGTAGCTGTTTAATCTTAAGACACATTTTAACAAAATCAATTAGCAAACTGCTAAATGTAAATAAATGTGGCATTATTACTCGCTGAACTTCTTTAGTTTGTAAAAAAAAATTATGAGTATCCCATGGAACTCCTTTCCAAACACCAGTTAACTAGCCAACTAGTGAATAAAGGTAAGTATTGATATAGTTGGTGGTGTGTGTGGTTTTATGTGGTTTAACGCCTACAGGCAACTAGCCATTTAGGTAGCTAGAAGCACAACCACAGATAAATATTTTAAATAAAATACCAGAAACGCTGTTTCTGGAGTTACAATCAAGCAGTCGGAGACACAAACCATCGAACTGGACGGTTATTGTAATCGTTTCTTTCTTTCTGTGAGCAACGTGCCGACGCTGCTATGCTAGTTAGCTAAGGCGCATCCCCTCGTCTTAATGAACCATTTCTTTCACCTAGCCAGCATAGCAGCTTCGTGCTAACCATTTTATTATTTTAATCCTAATTTGGATCATAAAACCTGCACTGTTTGAGAATAACACCGAGATATCGCGACGTGTTTGTGACTCGGAAGCACAGAGGCAGATGGTTTGACTAAAAGGCTTCTCGGAATCCGAAGGCGAACGTGATCCAATTTTACCAGATTCGTCTGTCACATAGGGCGTCGCCATCTTGAAACGCGATGCACTTCCGTCTCCCCGGCGGAAGCGGCGCTGTTGAGCCAAATAATAGCCTACTCTTCTTCCATTGTGATAAAAATCTGATTTCTTTCATAGATACTCGTTCTATAAAATGTTTGCTTAAATATTGCAACAAAACCGTGTGTATTAAACTGACGCAGTACAGTATAAGAATATTCAATTTAAATAGCTAGATATTTAAGTGGTGACTTGCTGTACCTTTTGTCACATAATTTTCTCCAAAGCCTCATACAACTCAAAGTTTGCAGATGTGCATTCAGCAACAGTTGAAGAACTTTAGAGGAAGACGTGTGATTATCCCAGCCTGAATTTTTCATATTATGCTGCTATTTTGCTATTGTGTTACTCAAGTAGCTGCAAGTAGACATAACATTCAAATAGCAAAAGGATGATCACAGCAGATGATGGTAGACAAGTTTATGGAGTTGCTGCAAGATCTGGAGAGCAACTGGTGCAAAACAGATAGAATCTGAGGTCTTCCTTGACTGCCAGGTGGGATCCAGCAGTCCTGATGTGCAGACAGAGCTCTTTCACCTGAATCAGGGCCAAAAATGAGAAGCAGCACACTTTGAATTTTGGACCCTTGTGAGTGGAACAAGAAAGCAGCTGGAGAGGGAAAGACACAGAGTTCTTGCAGGAATTCGGGGAGCGATCAGGTCCTGCACATGTAGGTGCAACACATGACACCCCCCTCAAGTTCCAGCAGGTCTGTCTGTAACTCCTTTGAGTTTTGCAAAGAGTTTTTTCACTCCTCACTACCTGGCAAGCTGTTATGCCCCAGCTTGCAGGTATCCAGGTGTTAATCCTTTGATTGTATTGTTCGCCGAAACAGATTTTTCGAACTTGATAAGGGCAGCTACAGGAAGCCAGTGGAGAATTTGAGAAGTGGAGACACATGAGAACATTTTGGCAAGTCAAACACAACTCCCTGTGGCTTTCTGGATCAGCTGGAGAGGCTCTGTGGCAAAGCCCAGAAGACCAGGCAGGCAGGAAAGACTTTACTTTTACACCTCTCTTCCCCTTCTTATACACTCAATATTATAAACACTGTAACAGTTTTTCAAAGCTGCAAGCTGCTGGTCTAGTAAAGTGAACCATGCTGGCTGAACATTTTGAAGAAGTTTAAGGCTGTCCATTTCAGGACACACTTACATTATTGATTGATGAATTTCATTCATGGTTAAACATATGTTATTTGAGGGAGTACTTTTTATATAATCCATCCATCCATCCATCCACTATGTAAAAACAATCTCAGTACTGCTGTTAACATTAAATGCTAGGAAATTGTGCTAAATAATTATATTTAAATCAGTTATTGAGCAATAATGTGGCAGTGACTCTCAGTCAAACACAAAGTAGTGACAAAACAAATAACGTTGAGGTTGGGCATCTGTAAGTGTCCCACAGGTACCTGCATATCTGTGGATACACATCAGCATCAAACAATTAGATGTATAAAGGAGGTTAACACGTACATCAGTCTGAAAAAAAAATGGTGGGTAAGAAAAATTATTTTTAAAAAATGCAGTACTCTGACAAATAAGCCACAAGCGCAACTTAATATTTCATTGTACTGTAAAATGATCGTACCCAAATGAAAACGTGATTATATCAATTTTGTACCTTACACAATATAATAACGGATGGTTAGGGTGGGGATGTGATTGCTTTCTCTTTGTACGAGCAGGTTGCACAGGTTGGGTGGACATGTTTGGCACCCATGTACCTTAGGATGTGCTGCGACCTGCTTATAGGAAGATGTAGATGGCAGACCAGCACCTCTGATCTGCTGTGCAGCTGTAATGTCTGCATCTGCTGGCCCTTGTCTGCAGACTTTAACCTACACCATTTCAGAAGGATCTTTTGCCACATGAATCACACTGCTTGAAGTCAAAATACCACCTTAGACATTTACGCTGAATGGTGCCGTGAGATGCCGCATGACAGCCCCACGCTTTCCTTCATGTTAGGTGGGCAACCTCACTGCCCAAAAGTAAGATCTGCTGAACTAGATGGGCAGACTGAGAGGCGATATAAAGCAAAAGCGGACTGTTTAAAACACATGGGAAACATTTCTAAAAAAGACAGATATGTTGTGGGAAAAGGATATAAATCTGTTTTTGATTTCATGTGGTAAGCAGTGCTGTCAAATCCCACACGTGAAACTCCTTCATGCTGCATGAAAATATATGTTGAGGAAATAAATGGCTGACTCATTGTATGATTACTATTTCAGTATAAATTCATACTTACTGTCATTTCACAGAGTTTGCAAACCAGTGCTGCAGTTGTTTTCTTTTAAAATGGAATCGTCTACGGTAGACTCAGGGTACGGCCAAACCACATGGAAAGGGGGAAGAACCCCGCTCTAGGATCAGAGCTGCTGTTAAATTTTATACGCATTTACATAATCACAATCTGACCAGCAAATTTGTTAGAGCCCCCTTTTACAGAACAAATATTTAAACTGTCAGTAACAAAGCAGCTAAGATTTAAGAAGTGCTTCGTGTGGTTAAAAGAAAATCTATGATGTGATGAGAATTTTTAAGCAAAATCGATTGAACTGGTTTAAACACAGACAGCAGAAGGGAACAGAAGATCTGTGCACGTATAAAAGCTGACAACTTTTTAATATTTACTGGAAGCTTTACGTTTTAGTTATGTAACGGGTTAGTAAATAGCATAGTAGTTAATGGTGTGAATGTAAAAACTGATGGTCAAATCCAGCCGCTCAGTTCTGCTATGGAGTGACACTCTTACCTTAAATTATTTCACTAAGACAATGAGGTGCATATTTGTCAAACAGTGTCAGGTGCTTTGCATAAAAGCACCATCTAAGCACTCTTTTTACACACACAGCAGTCCTGTTGGTGATATGCTCGCTTCCTCAGGTGTGCATGTGCCTGATACTGAGCGACACTGTTGACTGCCACACGTCCAACTATAATCATACAGTCATATAAGAGCACAGCTTCGGTTTCCACCACACACCCTACCAAAGTGCATCTCCAGATAGGGAAAGGGGAGTGCCAGTGACCCCACCAAGCCACTCATACTGCTGTTTTTCCAAGGTCTACATTTTCAGAGATGTAATTTTGATCAAGAAAAATTACCTACTTACAGGCTTGGTCAACTGTTGATAGGGATACTCAACCATTTCCCTTACAAATCACTTTTTTACTGTTTTTTCCTAATGCCCCTCAGTAAAAATTACTTGCAGACCCTTTTTTTGAATAGTGAAGAGCATTGTTGGCACAGTGTAATTACAGGCGTGCTGGCATTGCAAGCAGTGTGTGAAAGAAAGGCCAAAAAATTGCTCTGTGTGAGTCATTACAGGTGAAAAATCTCAAAAGTTTTTGTGATTTGTTTGTGACACCAATTTATGATGTCATGAATAAGATATTTGTAAAGAAAATACATAATTAATGGGAATTTTCATTGAATTCTGCATTCTGTTCAGTTGCGCTCCCAATTCCCTGCCTCCCTTTCGCTCATCATTATTAAATTTGCATTTCAAAAATAAAAATTAAAATGACAGCCTCAGTGCAAATGGAATAAGCAGATAAATAATACTTTTTGACAGTATTTGATGAAAACGCTCTTGTAATTCCAGAGTCATTTATTTATGTGTTATTGCTATACCTGTAATGTCTGTGTTCACTGTGACCTTTTTCTCTTTTCTCCTTAATCTGCTGTAAATCACTTTCACATCCCTGTTTCAAAAAGCAGCATCATAAATCAAACCCTTGATCGTACCATGTCATCATAAATGTTTTATGTGACTTGTTAACCTGGAAGTACTTGCTTTGAACATGTGAAGTGCAGGAAGTATGCAAAGATGTAGCATTTGAGGAAGCCGGCTGGAGGTGAAGGCCTGAAACACGGTGTGAGCTATGTCAAAATACGGCACAAAGCCACAGGCGACACGTGGAAGGCAGTTCACATTACCTTGGCCCTCTGGTTGAACACTGTGTTTCATCTGGATAGAGAATCATGCACACTTGTGGTCACTCTGATTACCATAGGGACAGGGGAGACTACTGCATGAAGACTGGAATCAGATCCCCTGAGTAGCATGACCATAATTTTGTTAGCATCTACTGAAGATGAATGGACTGAGGGTTCGCTGCTTTTTAAACATCCCTCACATTCTTTGGTCTTCAAATTGTGTCTTCTCACAACCTTAAAGCTGAGACTTTAAATACACTTGACATCAAAACTGCAATCTTTCCATAAACGTGGTATTAAATACCACAAAAACCTGTTTTTAACCAGATTGGCCAACACTGCAATGCAAAGGGTGACAGCAAACCACATAAACCACTGAGATTTTTGCCGACCGTGTGGTGGAACCTCAAAACCAAAGTGCACTGCACACTGGCAGTTGTCCCATTGCCCACAATCCAGCTAACAGATTGAGCAGCTCATTCGAACATTCCTCAAGCAAGACCACGAGGGAACAGCACACAGCTGACAGCGGTGTCAGATGCACCAGGCAAAACAGCAGAAGAGCTGCACGGTACAAAGGGTAAGGAGCAGCATATCTTTGCATGTTGCTCCTTGTCCCTCATGTTCTCCAGTTTCCTATCTAAGAGTGAGGGGAAGAAATTATACAACCACAACTATGATTACATAACCACACATTCAAATAATTTGAAGCAATTTTTTTCTTCACTTTGGCAAATATAGTACAGTACTCATTACCACTAAGACTGCCACTGGCACTACCTTAATCGTAAATACCTTCTTCATCTCCAACCTTTAATGTGGAGTTATGTCCTTGAAATAACTGTGATTTTCAACTCTATGACATACCTGGCTTTTATACATGTAGACATTATACACTTCCTGGCCAAAAAAAGTTACCACCCGGATTGAACTTAGTGTTATGATGTGGGGTTGCTTCAGTTCATCAAGTCTAGGTTCAGCAACATTATGTGCCCAAAAAATGAGGTGAGCTGACTACCCGAATATACTGAATGACCAGGTTTTTCCATCAATGGATTTTTTTTTCCCTGATGACAATGCCAGGATTCATGGGGCTCAAATTGTGAAACAGTGGTTCATCATTTTCACACATGGATCGGCCACCTTAACCAGACATTAACCCCATTGAGAATCTTTGGGATATGCTGGAGAAGACTTTATGCAGCTGTCTGACTCTCCCATCATCAATATAAGATTTGGGCGAAAAATGAATGCAACGCTGGATGGAAATAAATGTTGTGACATTGCATAAGGTTATCAAAATGACAGCTAAAGCTAAAGGCGGTCCAACCAAATATTAGTGTCACTTTTTTTTTTTTTGGCCGGGCAGTGTAGAAGGTGAGACTTACAGGTAACTTGAAATATCTTAGATTATTTTTTACCCCAACTACTTGACATGCAAGTTATAATGGTCACGTTGAGGGTGTAAAAAGTGAAGTACACAATTTATACAGTAAGCAGTTGTACTATAAACTGCATCCTCTTTGGCCAGATGTGTGTCTTTCAACTCTTTGCAGGGATTCAGGTTGAAGGATCCAGATTTGGTGTCAAGGGGTGGTGTTGACTCTAAATGCAAGGTAACCTAATAAATCAGTTTTTTTTTTTTTAAGAAAAATTAGATAAAAATCATTTCTGGGTGGGAATATCGCCTGTAAAATCACAAAGGACCAAGTGAGCTGCTGGTCCTACAAAGATTAGAATATTATTTAAATTATTATTATTATTATTCTTACAGGAATAACACTGTACGCCCTGTATGGTGTATAATGGTGTTTTTGTACAGTTACTTGTTTATGGGAAAATGCACTGCCTTTTACACACATATGTCCACTATTTTATACATAATTGATGCTTTTTGTTCAAATTATTTTTCATCGCTGTTTCACCGGCGGAATCGAGTGTTCCTCACGTCAACAAGTGGGCCCAACAGTGGGAACTTTACTACGCAGCGCTGAAAAACCGGGCCCGAACCAGCGCGGAGGGGAGGAGGGGGGGTGGATCTACAGTTCCGTTTAAGACGGAGCGCGGAAGTGACGCAAGCATAGCCGGGCCGAGGGAGACGAGAGAGCTCGAGCGGCGGCAGGTCCGGTGGGCGCCACATCGACACAGCACTGGAAGGTGAGCTTCGTGCAAGAGCGGCAGCCCCGGCACCTCAGAGAGTCGCAGGCCGAACTGAGCGGTCCGTGCCGTCGCAGCAACCCAGCATTTCTCGGGGAGGGCGGCGGGCGACTTTTCCCTGCGTGTTTAATTCGTGCCGAACACACAAGCGGGTGAATTAGTGTGTGTAACGGCGCAGGGAAGGGGGTTGTGCCTCAGTTTGGAGCTGACTAGACGCCACAGTGCGGGTTCAGCTGGCACTCAAACGTCGGCGACCGTACACACCGTAATAATTGGGTGATAACGGTGGTTGCCTAGTTAAGGTTAGCTGGGGGTAAAGTTTGACTAGCGAGACGTGGGCTGGTTAAAGGAGGCGCCACGATGGCTGCACTGTAGTTAACGGGGACTGGTGCGCATTCACGGGAACTAGCTTAGCTAACTCGCCTAGCGCCAGCTACACATCACCGCCGCCGCCGGCTTGCTGGGGGCCGAACGCAGTCGTCGGCTCAAGAAATAAACAATTGACCCACAAGGTGCTTGGAAATCGGGTACTTTTCCTTTACTGTGTTTTAGTGGTAAATATGTGCGAAGAGAGTAGGGTTTGCTTCGGTGGTTTGATGTGGCCGAGCAGACGGAACAGACAAAGCGGGTCTTCATCTCTTCCTCCGTATCCGCACAGACGTGGCCGTCTCTTCTCACCGCTTTCATTAAAAATAAATAGAATGAAATTAATTTAATTTTTTTTTTTTATAAGCGCGCACCTTTTCCTTTCTGTCCCCTTTCGACCGCACGGTTTGTTTGTAATCCGAGTTTTGTCCCCGGTTACATAAAACGTCTGTGTCCGTGTTGGCAGACGGGCCGAATGAGGCAAGTTGTATAACCTTAACTAGTTGTATTGCTTACCAGCTAGGTTAGAGACTAGTTGTTATGTAAAACTGTCTCCAGGTAATGATTACTAACCCTTTTTTTTTTTTTTTTTTTTTTTAAAGCAAATTCCTGTTCTACAAGACAGTTTCCAGTGTTAGACAACTTTACAGCAATTTTACCCTTTCGCACCACAGGGTTCGCTTAATATAACTGCATCTTGGTCAGGGGTTGTGTGGCAGGCGCAGGTTTCAAACCAGTAACCTTCGGACGGTAAGATGGCCTGAACTGGAGCACTACCTGTTGATGTAATAATAGAAACTTTTGAAGTCAGATGATGGGGACACAGCAATGTGACAATGTGGGATAGGCCTTACACTTGTGCCCTTTTAAACTAGTAAGTCATGGTTGTAAACCCTTTATGTTGGCTATGAGTTACTATAGCAGGAGAAGGGAGTTTGAAAAGTGTTGGGTTGGATGTTGGATCACGGCAGTTGCTAGCAGGCGATGTTCGTGGCACAGCTCAGTCTATGATGATAGAAGATGGTGCCAAAGTAAGTGTTTGTATTCATTAGTTTGTCTCCATTTAATTGAATGGTTTTACCGGCACCAGGAGAACATTGCGTGTAGCATTGTAAAGGTATTTGCAAGGCGGGGTCTACTGTTAGATCTTCCAAAAAAGATTCAGGTCACAGTGCAAGTATGGAAGACCCCTGCGTTACAGAATTATGGCATGATGGTCCTGTAAATATGAGAAAACTTGCAACTCCAGCCCAGGTGTGTGAGCGCTCCTGGCCACGGCTTTGCACCTGGTCTGCCTAGAGAGGGAACAGCTGGGCTGTTAAATGTAAATAACAGGAGAGAAGCCCCCTCTTAGTGTTGTACCTCCCACAAATATGGCTGGTTGAAACGGCTGTAAAGTTTCCTTTTGCGGGTCTCGTTTTACTGTCATTTTCCTGATGAAGTTCTGTGAACAGCTTCGTTCACTTGTGTGGGTGGTGTCTGGCTGTTAGCAGCCTGCATAAGGTTGGTCAAGGTGAATATACTCCATGTCCCTTGAAGCAGCTGTGCAGTATATTTAATACCCCCATCATGGTTATTTAAAAAAAAAAAAAAAAAATATTTGAAGTAAAGCACCATGTGTTCATTTGGGGATCACTTTCCAGCCCAGAGCTCTGTTGAATTGAAGCTTCCTCCTGTCATGATTCTCTTACTACTTTTAAAGTCAAGACCAGATAACCTTCCAAAGGCTGCTGGTGTGCTTGGTGTTAAGTTCTGCATTTTGAGACACTTTAGTGATTTGATGGAACTACTTAAGTGACCATACCTTCAGGCCCAGGAATAATGATAAATTCAGCATGAATTGCTTTGACATGTGGTGTGCTGTGATGTTTGCATGCGTTTTAATAATGAATATCTTTAGAGTTTATGCTTAAGGGTGGTGGGGGTCTTGGAAATGCACAAATCAGCAAACTGATTTACCGATTGTTATTTGGGTGGTGTCTTTATCAGTTGCATCATAGTGATAGAATTGCATGTAGTTTGATCATGTAGCTGCTCCCAACTTGCTGGTCTTGTGTGTAATCGCAAATTGCTCACGATTGCTTCCGTTTTGTGGCCCCCTTTCTTTGACTTGGGTGCTCAGCCACATTGCACCGAATATTCACCTTTTCTCAGCGATCTTTCTCATTGCTCTTGTAATCACCTGCTTAGCCGGTTGAAAACGTCAGTACTTTTCTTTCAAGGGCTACACATATCTGGTAAGCTGGTTGTTCTGTCAGATCTTAAAGCTGCAGGTTCTTTATTCTGCTCTGGACCTCAAACTTATTACTTGCTGTTACTTGTTTCTTGGCCCCAGGCAATTGTCCTGCTATTTAATATCGGTTTTGTCCAGTTGTTCCAGAATACTTTCAGTTGTCCTAAATGTGAAATTTAACCTCAGACTACAGGAAGTGTTGTAATGCTTTCCATAGTTTTGATAGAACCAGCAAGCAAAGAAGTCATAACAGAAAATCAGGTGATGTAGTGTCTTGCACTTTTTGGTACTTTAGACGGATCTGGGTTTGGGAAACTTGGTTATAGTCTGGAAATGAAGATGCTTGTAATGGTGACAGTTGTCATAGTGTGATGGGCTACTGAGTAAGCAGAAGGTGCATCTGAAGTCTCAGTGTAACAGCAAAGGCCAGCAAGGAGATTCTAATTTGCTTCTGTCTGGTGGTGTTTTATCATTTAATGTGAAGCTGTGAGTTGTTTGTATTGAATAACTAGCATATGGAGCTCATAAATGTGAGGGTCGGTGATGGTGTTTTTGGAAGGTTGCTGTCAAGTGTTTCTTCCCACCTCTTGTAGACAGTCTGTGTGGAGAGACTTGAGGAGAAGGGGAGCCTGGAGAGTTGCATTCTGTAGGAGATGTGTACTTGGTTGGGGTTCTGGTCAACCAGGGAGGTGTTTAGGAAGAGCAGGCTTTGTTCCACCATGTGTACTTCTCCTTCAGTGCATTGGCCTGAGACTTGATGTTTTTAACTCCTGAAATCAATCCAGGTGCAATAAATGAAGTTCCCCTCAAGATGTGGCAATGTAAGGATAAGTTATCAATCTGTCAAATTCCACCCACCCCCAAGAACTTTACTATTTGGATAGGACTAAGTGTCTTAAAATATGTTTAAATGACTAATCAAATAATTAATAAATTGATAAGACTTTGGAAGAATTTCATCTCTTCTCATGCCAGAATCTCCTATTGAAGCTGCATTTTTCATTGGCGTAAAAGCATTCAACAGCACCTAGCATATTTCCTACTAACCGCAGTATGGGTCTCTAGGCTTTAAAACTAATGTCATTTTGGATTCTGTTCAAATTAGTATTCCTGCCCTGTGTCCGCCCACGTTTAAAGTCAAGATTTGCAGTGTACAGCAGGTCTATGACTGTCCTGGCTGCTGTGTACAGAGTCCTCAAGCTAATGCGGGTTTTGTGCTGTTGCCAGCTGCCTCCCCTTTGATCAACACAAAAATGTTTCCTAGTGCCTGCCTTTAGACACGGTGGATGGGTGTGACGTAGGTTCACCTGTCCGTATTGCAGGAGGACTTGGTATGTCCACAGGTGTGGCCTCTGACGTGTGAGGAGTGCACTAGGGTGGACGGGTGTGTTTGTACTGCATCAGTTTCTCTTTCCCAGCCTCTTGTGTGAAAAAGAAACTTACCTGGAGAGCAGCTGGACTGCAGAAGCCCTGCCAAGTTTCAGAATGGAAGTTGGAGGGCAGTAAGGGGTGGCTGTTATGCCGATAGTCCAACCTTTGAAGATTTGGGAGTATTGATTGTGTGCAGTGACATGGAATAATAGGAAGGGAAATGGAAATGCAGCCTGCTGATGGCTTGCACTTGGCACACCTGTGGGGTGTGTAAAAGCAAAGGTAAAACCTGACTTTACCCTCTTTTGTTTGTCAGGTGAGTTGAGTGTCACAAACTGCTGTCTGAATTTATAAATAAAATCTTACACTGCAAGATTTTCAGTCTTTGACAGTATTGAATTCCCCCCCCCCCCCAGTTAGACAGCAGTGTTGTAAGACGCAAATTGGATTATTTGGTATTATCCATATTCCAGCAGAGATGTTAATATTGCGTTGGGAAAGTTATGGACATTGGTACACGCATTTGCTGCACACGACCTAACCCGATTTCCCTAGAACGTGGCGTTTGTTAAATTTAGTTTAGTTCCTCTGAGGGTCTGTTCCCTGCACGTTGGCCAAAGGCAACATTGGATACAGATCCTCTGAAATGGTGTGCCAGACAGTGATTCATTGAAATCTGTTTTTCATAAGAGTTTATGTGCATAGGAAATGGTTTTCAAAAGTAGGGGGAGGGAATGGGGGGGAACTACTGTACTTCTCAGTTTTGGGGTCCACAGCTTGCTTGCTTATTTATTTATACATACTGTCTCATAGCCAACTTTGGCCACTCCTGTTACGATGGTTTTTGCAGAATTTCTGTTCTGACATTAAATGCAATCTTCCATTGAGTGTATCAATATGGCTCTGCAAACCCTTACTACTTCTTCCAGAAGACCACCACATGCATGTGAATGAAAAATGTACTTAAAACTGATTCTCTCTCCTTCTTTCTTTCTTTCTGCCCCCACTTCCAGATTTTTTTCCTCCTTTTTGGAGTGCCTTGTACAGGAAGAGCAGTCATATCCCAGCCTGTAGACGTGGACATTGGACTTGCATCTGCAAGAGCTCGTGGCCTGATCTGCCCCCACCTCCTCCTAGTCCCCACGTTTTGTAATGTGAGCCTCTGCTGGCATCTGGTGAGAGAGAGAGAAAGAACTAGTGAAGGACGGAAAAAAAGCCCACTTATGAAAAGAGGTAATGGCATCAACAGAAAGCACTGGAGCTGGTAAATACAGCAGTGTGCATGAATCACACTTTGCAAGTGTACTGACTGTGCAAACTTATGGTTTTACTAGAGTTGCATCTTGAACAAAAGAGCACCACGTTGGCAGTTAAAAACCCAGTAGGATCTTGCAGCAGGATAGACTTTGGAAGCGACCTCCTCATTTCTTCTGGGTAACAGCATGGCCAAGAAGAGCAGTCTGAAGGGTAAGTGAGGATTCCCTGCATTCTGTGTGCTGACCAAGTATGTGGTTACCTGCCAGTGGTGGTTAATATATTTTATGTTCTGTACATGATTGGCACCTGAAGTGTGCTGGATGTAGTGGCTGAAAAATTGTGCACTGCAATTGAGTTGTTAGAAAGCAAACCAGTGCACCCTGTGACCCTCAAGGACCCAAGCTGCATGCCCTTACTGTGGCCTGCAGTGGTATGAATAAATGAAATAACTCAAATCTGTTTGGCTGCTGTTACACATGTCCACTGCCTGCATAAACACCACACAAAAGCAATGTGGATAAAGGAATAGATCAGTCTTTCCTTCTTTAAAGGGAATAAGAGGGATTGTGTACTGTTTTCAGTATGATGTAAGCATCTTCCTCTGACCTTGGAAGGAAACTGTTCCCAGCTGGACCTTTAGCACAGGGAAGCCAGATGCGCCTGAGGTGTGTCGGGTCTGTGTGCTCAGACTGTGAGCCACGCTGGCTTTTGTGTTTTTGCTTTCATTTAACCTTCAGGCTGCTTACAGAAAGTCGCCACACTTCACTAGGTTAAGAAAGCATGTGATTTGATGAAGGAAGGTGTCTGCTGTAATGAGAAGGAAAACTTGTGTTGAAGTTGTCATGCAGGCACCTGAGCTGCACGTTGCCAATGTGTAATCCTGGTTTTATTGCTGTCAGACAGAGAACTTTTGTCTTGGACCTTATGTTATGCAGTTCGTTGTGTTCTTCTTGAAACTTAGTCACTGTTGCTTGATCACAGCCTTCTGCCCCAGGCAAGCCTTGGGTGTGTTTCTTTGAACCAGCAGAAATCCACTGAAGATTCAGCAGTTTGCTGGAGATCTTTATTTTAAGATGTGTTCACATCTCAGATGGTCTTTGTTGGATACCATTGCTGGAGTGATCATTGCATGTCTGGACCATCATTCTGTAGATGTTCCAACACCAAAGACTGGTGGCAGGGAGGTTCACTGATGCCATCGTACCAGTTGATGGCCTCAGGTGGATTTATAGCCTGTAGCACATCCAGATAGTGATAGTTGGACTGTCTGCCAGAACCTAGCAAGCCTTTGAAGGTTTAATACTGCCTGTTTGTAAGTAGGGCTTGAACTGTAGGACCTAGTCTGCATTGGGGAAGAGCCCCTTGGTGGCTCAACCATGGAAACAGTTGTAATTGACCCAGAATGTTTCCCTCATTAACTGTACTCATTTAGTAGGGTGCTAACTAGGGTCTCAAAACAGCCTCTGAGGGTGACTGTGTTAAGTGACTCTTCAAGCTTCCCTAGTGCTTTAAATGCAGTTTGGCGCATGTTTGTCTGTGGCACTCATCAACCCCAGTGGGCTATGCTGAGCCTCTCCCATGCTGGAACCAGCCTGGCTAGCAGGGTGCTAAGGTAAGGTTCAGCAAAAAAAAAGTTGGTTTTGGTGTCTGAAGAATAGTGCCCTGTTGTCTTAATTGTTAAATAGCTGTACATTCCTGTTATTTTAGATGATGCAGCTCTTCTTACCCCTGAATGAGATTGTCCATGTCTACAACTGCATCACTGGTGTTTCATAACGTGGCACTCTGTTATAACCAAGTGCACTGCATTTGGTTTTACTTAAGCATTTTTATTCTTCTGCTTGCCAACATTGACAGTATTTCTGCATGTGTCTTGGAAAGATTGTAATCATAGTTTGAGTGTCATTTGGGGGTTTTTTGTTTTTTTTTTTTTTTTTTTTTTTTTTTTTTGAAAACCTGACTGCTCTGGATCCAAGTTGAATTTTTGGTTAGCAAATTCTTTTCTTTGTTATAATAATTGGTCTACAATCCCTGCACCTCACTCTGAAGTGCTAAGGCCCTTTGATCATTGCTCTCTATGTGAGCACAATGAAGCAACAGGTCATTCTGACTTTATCAGGATGTCCCAAAAGCAGCCATGAATGTGGGAAATGCTCTTCTGCATTGAAATCATGACATTTCTGCTCAAGTGTCAAATTGAATTCACAGCATAGTGTAGAGTGATGCTGCTGTGTGGCTGTTTTGTTTATTCAAATTTATGTATGATGTAAAAGTGGTGGTTGACAATGTCAGAGCAGACCTTCCTAGTCTGACCTGGTATCACTGGCTTTGTGACCCATGGTGAATTACACAATAAATTTTAGTAGGGGAGGATTTGTTGCTAGGCAGGGATGTGAAGTAATTTCCCTCTATCAGCTGGTCTTAATTTGGACATGTGCACAAGTAGAATGTGGCACGGCCTAGATAAAGCATAGATAAAAGCCATAGCACCTGGGAAATCGAAAGTTTGTCTGTATACTTTGCGAGAAAGTCAAATACCCTTGGACTATATCGATGAGGTGAAGGTTTATGCAGCTGTGTAATCACATCTTGCTCCTGTTTTTTTCCTGCTGTGACTGTGTTTGTGTTATGTTGCCCATGGTGTTTTCTGTACCTTTCTGTTGTGCCATTTCCCTGATGGCTGAAAAGCCCTGTAGTGCAGGAGTCTTGTCAAAAAGCGCTCTTCAGCCCCAGATGACATGTAGGATGGATCCTTGTTGATCCTGCTTGTGTATGGTGCTCTGTGCCCTTTTCTTCAAGGCTGTGTGTGTCTCATGGAAGTCTTGCCTTTGGGTTGTGTATGTGCCTGATGGGATGGCAGGGGCTGCTGCACAGCATTAACCCTCCCCCCCACACACTTCCTCTTCCTAGATGCAGCTGATGTGGTCTTTGACAGTCACTCAAAAGTGGTCATGTCCCAAGGAGGTACATTTGAGAGGATGAAGGAAAAGGTGAGTTGCCATCCTCACCTGTACATGCAAAGTTCCTCTTTCGGCATTGTTACTGTACAAGCAATTCAAATCGCCACTACCAAGGCAGGCTGCGTTATGTCTTCTACAGTGTGAACGTACATATCTGTTTGCGCAAGGGGAGGGAACAAACATTTACTGTTCAGGCACAGGTTAGTCAACGCCTAGAAAACGTCAAACCACACCTATACCAGAACCTCCAGTGTCCCAGGAATGTGTTTTCCTTTTTTGTCTCCTCTTACAAAAAATCCTTCATGGTTTATATATAGCTCAGTTCATGCTTTAAGTATAAAAGGGTTGGCCGTTCTTTGTGCTTTGTGACACCATGGATTCAGTTTTGTGGTTGTGGAATACAACAGAGCATCTTTTTAATAATCATGTCCGAGTACAGCCAATGGAATGACAGATTGTGTTCTTATATCCCATCTTCTTGAGAAAATGGAATGTGGAAAACCCCTGTCTTAAGTGTTTAATTAGCGATTCTTTTATTCAGTCTATTGAAAGCTGCTGTTCAGCTTGGTTAGTAATTCGGGTTCATGCAACTGAATCCATCTTAACTTTTTTTTTTTTTTCTGTCCCCCCCTCCACTTCTTCAAGAGAGCAGGACAGCTCTTAAGGGTTCCAAGTCCAGCATCTCTGCTTTATGTTTTAATCCCATGTTTGCTTTACCCTTAACAGATTAATGCAGTGCGAGCTGTAGTTCCCAACAAGAGCAACAATGAAATCGTTCTGGTGCTCCAGCACTTTGAGAACTGCGTGGACCGTGCGGTTCAAGCTTTCGTGGAAGGTGAGGCTGTGGCATGACTTGGGTTTTAATCGGCGAGGAACAAATCCCAGGCTCAAAGCCTACATGTTTGAGCCTGATGGGGAAAGAATGGCTTGTTTTAAATTCTGCTTAAAATGTTTTTCCTCCATCTTCAGAGTATGTTGAACAAAATCAATAATGAACTGTAGTTTTTCAGCAGTTTGTTCATTATATCTATAATTTTTTTTTTAAATCAAAGGATGTGTAATAACTTCCTGAAAATTGCAAATGTTAGTGCCTTTTTCAATGTCTGATTGCAGCTCCTTTTTCTGCTAGCCTGCCACACACACACAATGCTGTCCTAAGGATGAGCATAAGTCATAAGGATGAGCATTTGGAGAAGGAGAAATGAACATGTTGGCTTAGGCTTAAAAGTGTTGGAACTAAACTGTGTGTGCGTGTGCAGCTGAGTTGCTAGACCCTGACGTGGCAGTGCTGGAGTAGACGCTCGGACTCGCTACAAACAACAGTCGCTTTGACTCTGGGCCCAGGAGCAGATGATTGGTGCTCTGGAGCCATTTGATTTCCCTCACGCGTCACAAAAGACACCTTATTGCCTTCCATTACCACAGATGGGTGCTGGCTTTGAGGCAGCTTGCACACCTTTTCTGCATGGTCATCTTTTTCCTTTTCAGATCTCTTTAATTTTCTCTGTGCTTCATTGAAGGGAAGTTTCTGACTTTGTGGCAGTTAGAGAAATATTCAGAGTTCTATTGTTAAGGAGTTGAGAGTGAAGTCACTCAGCCCATCTTGCCCGACGTCTGACGTGCTATAATTGCTCTGACGTCCTTTAGAAAAGCAGCCAGTTTGACATGTTTCAAATGTTTGACCCAGAATGTTACACTTGTGAATACCTGCCCAAATTGCACAGTGACGACATGTGTACCATGTGGATTTTGTGGTCTGTTTGTTGTTGTAGAGAAAAGATCTTTATAATGAACTTGAATTGCTTTTCTCGCTTCAGGCAGCGCAGCTGATATCTTGAAGGAGTGGAATGTAACTGGCAAAAAGAAGGTAACCATGTGGGTTCTGCTGCCTCCAGAGCCCAGTGCTTATAAAGCTTCTCTGTGCCACATGTGTGCTTTTCCCCAGTCTTTGCCAGGAATGACCATCCCCTGTGCTCTTTTTTAAATGTCCCTTTCATACATTAATCTTTGATTATGAATATTGCTCATTTATATTTTTATTACATTATATTCCACTTCAAATGCTAGCTGAAGGGCAAGTTTATAGTAGTATGTTCATACCTTTCTCTACTTTTTGGTTACTTATTGCTAGAACTTGCTTTATAGAACTTCATGGTCTCCCCCCACTTATGAAGCAGCTTAAGCACTTGAAGTTGTGATTATTGCTCCATGTTATCTCTTATGCTTTTTCCAATAATGGAACAGTGTTGGGTACCTCAGTAGGCTTTTCAGTATGCTTATGTGGTGACAGAAAGCTGGGCCTCTACTCTTGTCATTGCTTCCATCTGCATTACTGGTCTGCCTCAAGTTTCCATGCGTAAAAGTAGAAGTCTCTTCTGGTGCATTTGCTGTCGCTGAAATTGTGATTTTTGCTGCCCAGCCCAAGAAGAAAAAGCCCAAACCTCCAGCAGAAACCCAGCCTACCCCTGCTGACACCCCTGCCCCTCCTGCTGGCAGCGAGGATGCTGTGAACGGTTTCCATGCCAACGGGTCCGTTGTGGATGGGGACTCGTTAGATTCGCTCAGTGAGCAGCTGGAGTCGGCCTCCCTCGATGCTACCGAATTGGACTCAGAAGCAGCCACACCTGACCTCTCAGACACCACAGGTACATGAGCTGTGCAGAACAGAATGATGCCAAAATCATTCTTATTTGGAGTTCATTGTAATTTTGTGCCACTTGCAGTGTTTACACTTCTGATGTTGGCAGCCTCTCTGTTTCTTGTCATTTCTGTACCTTAAATCTTACTTTATGCACAACTGATTTTTAAGGTGGTGAGGGGGACCCAAAATCCAACACCTCAAGTCTAGTCTCACAGCAAGTCCATGGAGGGAGGAGTCACCCAGGCTCACGGGCCAACAAAACCCGCTTTCGCCCTGTCCCCAGCTCTCAGTCTGCTGCTGTATTGCCGCTGCTTTTTCCTGAAGATGGCCAGCTTGGTGTATCAGCCAACAAGAAGATGGGTGAGCCAGACACAATTGAATTATCTTCTATTGTGCTTTAAAATCGCATTTGCTTGCTCTGCAGCAGCTGGATTCTCCTTGTGGTTTTTAGGCTATAGGGAGTGTTGGGCATCCCTACAAATGCTTCCCTTCGTCTTGTACTGGGGGAAAAAAATGCCACTCAGCTCAGTTACCGATTTACTTGCCACTTCCAGCTCCTCCCTCAGCTAGGAAAACAAAATGGAAAATCCAAAAGTTGAGGTGCAGGCTGTCAGACCCTTCATCTCTGTAGTGACCTAGAATCATAAAATGTATTCTCTGTACAGTTCTTGTCTGTCTTAACTCTGAACAGATTTGCATTCCTTGAGCATTTAACAGATTGTGAAGCTACTGTCTCTGAGGGAAGAAAGAGCTGCAGCAGTTTCAGTAGTTGTATTTTGACTTGCATGTTTGTATCTTGGAAATGTCATCAGTCATGGTGTTTGGTTTTTTTAGTTTTTGTATTCTTGCTGGTGGGCTTGGCTACAGGTACCCCTGCCTTGTGAGCATAAACAGAACATTGGTTCATAAGATGAAATCTCGCAGTCAGATGTAACCATTAACTGCAGTCGGTTTGCTATTCTGATGCAAGAATCTGCCTTATTTGATTGTAATGCGGGATCTTGAATATCTGCAGCCCATTTGTGTTTTACAGGTCTTTTGTGGTTTATATGTAACTTTAACTGCTTCTGTCAAAACCTTGAACATTGTGCAGCCTGTGGTCAGAAGCTGCTGTAGTGGCTAAATTTGCATAGAGAATATTTTTAGTACACTGACCACATGGTGCAGGCTGCCACATAGGATGGATTTCAAAGGTGCGCTTAATGCAGCCCGACATTCAGTAACGCTGCTTAACCTGCACACGATAACCAAGTAGAAGCAAGCTGTGGCCTCCCATCCCACCAAATTCTCCTGAACTTCCCTCAGTTTGTCAACCTACTTTGTGTACATATGCATTTTAACTTTAGGAACTGACTCGGTGGACCCTGGGAAGTCTGTCAGGAGCATGCCGGCCACACAGCATCTCATTTCTTCCTCTTTTGAGCTCATAGCTCATTCACGTATGCTTTCCGAGGGCATGTTTTTGGTCCACACAGCTCTCACTTCCTTCAAGTGGCATCAAAAGAAGGATTTACTCTGCTGGTGGCTCAGTCCCCATACTCTTTATTTATCAAATTGCTGTGATTGTGAAAGTTCAAAGTTCAAAGGTTTATTTGTCATGGGTGAACAACACAGCATAGCAGTGTTGTCCCCATGAAAAGTGTCGTTTCCAGGCATCCTCGGGTGACCAAATGTGATGTATTATGGCTTGTGATGCACTTAGCTTAATTTTGTTCTAGTACTGGGGCAAATGGAGAGCTGAGTGCATTTCCCACAGGTGTTTAGATGTGTATATTTTGTGTGTGTTATGACAGTGGTGTTTCCTATGACCAGCCGCTTGGTTTTAGTCACGTCGCATTCAGATCAGTGTGATTAACCCAAATATCCACCGTCTTCCTTTCATTCAGCATCCAACATTGAAAAATCCGTGAAGGACTTGCAGCGGTGCACTGCCTCGCTCACCCGTTACCGAGTAGTGGTGAAGGAGGAGATGGACTCCTCCATCAAGAGGATGAAGCAGACGTTTGCAGAGCTCCAGAGCTGGTCAGCATCTCACTCTTTCCCTTATTGAAGGAAATGGTTAAAAAGCACAAGAGCTGAGTACTGAGGTTCTAAAGCACCCCAGTTACCTTCTGCTGGGCAGCCCTGCATTTGTCAGCTCTTTGGTCAAATGCAACCTGCAAAGCTTCCGTTGTATAAATTTCCACTTTCAGCTTCTGCCAAATACTTTGCAGGAGTGTTGGCTGTGACCTTTATAATTCTGCCTGTTTAATACACTGCTGCATTGTGCCAGAACCATGTGCTCACATAACTCGAGTTCAAAGATCAGTTTCTTTTCTCACTCTGAGAAAATTCCCTTTACACCCCCCCTCCTTAAGACACATCTATCCAAAAATCTTTAAATTTCTTCTGGTCACAGCCAAAACAAAGTACAAGTTGTAACTAAGCAAAGGTATGTGAATGGTTATGGTTGCTTTGCATGTTGAGAAATAAGCATTACTCTTTCTGTTTCAGCCTGATGGACCGAGAAGTGGCTCTGCTAGCAGAGATGGACAAAGTCAAAGCAGAGGCCAGTAAGTACAGCACAGCCCTCTAAACTCTGCCCAGTAAGTTTGTCTGCACCAGTGCTGTTGGGTTGGTAGTGTCTTGACAGCTGAACTTGAGCAGCATCCCAGCCCAAGGAAATCAATCAATCGCATTCGGTAGCTGCTTCATCACAGCATGGTGGACCAAACTACGGTCCCACACACGTCTGTATATGCAAAGCTATCTGCCCCCCCTTTCGTGTCCGGCTTTGTTCTTGAAGCCTTGAAATTGGCCTCAGACTCAACATTTGGCACTCAGGTGTTTTTTGCACTTTTTGTAGTTAAGTTCACTAAACTCCAGAAGTTACTGACCATTTTGAAAATTCAAAATTCACTGCGACAAGATTCAGAAAAGTTGGAGTAATGGCGTCGCACTGGGATACTCAGGAGTTACTTGGTCACGCTGGTGAATTTTCTTGCCACACACACAACTTCTGTCCTGTTCCTGGACATCTGCTCCCGAACACAAGTTGTTATAACAGAGGGCAGCAGGCTGAGTAGTGGCCAGGTCACATGAAGGCCCCGGGTTTGAATCCCTCCAGCTACAGTACCCTGGTCGTTAAATTGCTCCAGGAAAAATTTCCCAACTGTATGCATGGAATCACTTCAATTAAGTAGCTTAAGCCTCTTCCCCCTCCACAAAACGTTTAAATTTGTCCCTTTTAAAAAAGTTTCAGTCAAATCCTAGTCCAGAACGCAAGAACGGCAACAAACAGCTTTTAGTTGAGCCCCAGGATGGACGTGCCGAAAGCTGCTTATGCGCATGGAGGGGAGGGCCAGCTGCTGGACTGGTTTTGAATTTCTGCCCTCGCCAGGTGTTCCTTGTGAGCTGACAGCTCTTTATGCAGAAGTCCAGTATGTTAATCCTGAGCTGGAATTCTTGTAAAATCCTGAAGCATTTGGACTGCTGTTCCGGTACAGCATCAAGAAAGACAAATCTCTCAAGTGCCTTGTCCAAATGTACAGGCATACAACAATTGCTGGTGAATCCGTGTCCAGAAAGCAAGCTGAAGAAATGTGTCATGTTGCCCAATGTGTCATGTTACCCACCGAGGCTCGGCAAGAACGCCACAGAGCTGCTGGTCACTCAATGGCCTCTTTGTGCGGACGTGTACGTGCAGTCCAGCTTAGTCATCCCGGAGACGCCCAGAATCAGTCTCCCCGACCGAAGAATTTCCGGTTTCCTTGTGTCTGACTTGTCACCACTGTAGGTCAATTTTTGAAATGGGGATCTGAGTGCTCTGCTTCAGTCTCTCCCCATTAGGCAAAGGGGGGTCTTCATCTCCGTGACATCCTCGTCAGATTTTCCTCATGGTCCCAATGTCAGTGCTGTCGCCTCGTGATGAACTCCACGTCGTGCTGCGGCACTGCCCATGAACACACACTTGTGCTGGTGTTTGCAGTGGCCATTCTGGACGGCCGCCAGAAACGGGCAGAGGAGCTTCGCCGCCTCACTGACCGCTCGGGCTCCATGTCTGAGGATCAGCTGACTGAGCTCCGCGCAGACATCAAGGTGGGCCTTCTTCTTTCTGCAGCCACAAGTGGTCCCTAAATCGAGATGAAACTTGTTTGAATGCTAGGCTGTGTCAGCAAGCTGAACTTGCACTGACAGGACTGGTGTGGCAGTAAAGGAAGAGCAGCAGTTTGTGGACTTGGGGGTTAGTGGGTGAGAACATTGCTGATGGTCACTGACTCTGACACTCATCCCTACAGCACTTTGTTAGCGAGCGCAAGTACGATGAGGACCTGGGAAGGGCGCTGAAGTTCACCCACGAGATGGAGCCGCTGAAAAAGAGTATCATGAGCTTCGGAAACGGTAATGTTTCTCAAGCGTCCGAGATCGAAGCCAACAGGTTTATGCGCCTCCTAATTCTGCCTGAAGCGCTCCCCTGGTGTTAGACTGTAGAGGGACATCCATGCAGGGCTTCATGGAAGTGCGTTCTGGGTTGGACGAAATGTTTCTTAGATGTCTGGGTTGTGGTAGTCGTAATCTTTGTAATTTATCTTTTATTTAGGTACAGGCTGCAAAACGCACTTCTAAAACAGTCCTGTGCTCTGCTCCCCCAGTGTACCACCCGCAGACGGGCTACTCAAGCCGCTCTCGCTGCAGCTCTGCCGCCTCCTCTGTCACCGGTCCTGCTGCCCAAGAAGCAGCCCCAGCTCTGCAGCCCCAAGCCTCAGGGTCTGGGAGCCGCTCTGGCCAGATGCAGAAACAGGTGAGTTCTACCTGCACCCCTGTGCTTCTGCTGCAGGTCTTTCCTGATTTGGTGGATTTTCTCCATTGTTGTGTCTCCTGAAAAACAGAGTAACCGGCGTCCAGGTCAAGGCCACCACCCTGGAGGGCAGCGGCTGAACGGTGGCCTGTACCAGGACAGGAACCCCAATCGGACGAACCGGCGTTACCAAGGAGGTCGCGGAGAGACCCCTGTCTCCCCCACCACCACTTCGACTTCTCCACCTTCCTCCAGCACCATCAACGGCCCCACCCAGTCGCTTGCCTTGCCTTTGCAGCCGGACCGCCCCGAACCGAACGGCCTTCCCCAGAGACCCCCACGGACTCGCTGTCCTTGACACCGACCCCTGCATACCCCCCTCCCCCCAATATAAACCGACTTCCCGATAAATTCCCGCACCTCTGCAATGAAGGATAGAACTGAAGTTTACATCTGTTTTTGTTGCGCTGTATCGCCACCTGTAGGAACGTCCTGTGTGTTGCCTGGAAGATCAAACGCATTTCCCTGCATCCTGCCGCTTTTCACTCGTTGGCTACTCAGCCTCGGTAAAAAGGCTCCAGTGCAAAAACTCACTCTGAAGTCAGTGTTTTCGGGCGCGCGCACACACCCCCCCCCCCCAATGTTGACACCGACTGCCCCTCCTGCCTCCCAGGACTTAATCTGAATGTGTTTAATAGACACGGGAAAAAGTAAATCTGTTGTAGCTTTAATTTAATCACTGTAGAATCCTCACTTTGCTCTGTTTGTCGAGTTCCTTCCTTTCCATCACGTCTTCGGTCACAACTTCCAGTGAACGAGAGGTTCATCTGAGGTGATGTTTCTGTCCAGCTTCCCTGCGATTTGAGACGTGCGCAGGTGTTTTTATATTTCAGTTTCTTTTTGACACTTGAGAACCCGAGGGGGTGGTAAAACGTCACTTTAACAAATGCACACATCATATTCGGTGCAACACTAAAGCTCAGGAATGATGAAGGAAACCAAACTCAAGTGGTGTTGAATTTTCTCCCTTCAACGTGAACACTTCATTTGCCTGATGTTTTGGGAGCTCGGTCTGGATTCCCCCATTGAGTAGTTTTCGTTGCTAAAATTAGTGGTGCTGTGCTGCATGTTGTAAGTTTTCATTTGCTTAGCTGTACAAACACTGTAGGCTTTGCAAAGGCAATGTGTAAATGTTTGTACAAAGGTTTTCTGTTTGCCCTGTTGGGGGCCCTGGACGCACATCCTCCTCCACCAATGAGGTTCTTGTATCCAGGTGAGCCGCTGAACCAATTACTTTTGTGACAAAGGACGCCACACATCTTCCATGCTGTGTGTACCGGAGCTACTTGTAAAAATTATGCAGGAGGAGAAGCAAATCCTCACTCACGGTACAACAGGTGTTGAAGACAAAATACCTCTGTAGATTCTGTGTATCACCTCATGGGGGTGGGACCGGGACCACAGGTTCCATCGCGGTGTCACATTGTGTTGCTATGGCAGATGCAGGAACACACAATCCCAGGTGACTTCAACTGGATGTCTTCGACTGCTTAAACCCTGTAGGTGGCCAGAATAATGAATACAGCAAGTTTACTGTGGTGCGCAAGTATGGGCTGGCACTTTTCTTACCTGGTTGCATGTTTCACACCTCTGGCGCTTTGATGTTCAGCGATATGACGTGGTTGACCAAGGTTGGTCAATGCTTGGGTGGGGTCCAAGATGTAAGATTACAAACAAAATGTAAACAGGCACCTTTATTCATGACACCTGTTGTGCGAGATAAAGCCCGCAGTCCAACATCTGGGCGCAGACATCCTCAAACGGCTCAATGCGAACAATCTCGAGTGTTCAGTTTCTCTTGCTTCCTGTGTGGCTGGCGGTGCCCCCCGCTGCGTGTGGGGCATGCATCGTCTGCTGCTGGCCCCAGCTCCAGTTGGCTTCATGGAGTTTGGGTTGCTTGCATCTTTCCTTCCTCAATTGCTTGGGCTCTAGCGTTTCTGGCCCACCTGATTTGCTCTGCATCCATCATGTAATCACTCGGTGCCTCCCCTGCCCTACGGTCTTAGTTGTTTATCGCGGCTTTATTTCCCTGTAGGTGTGATGTCTCCAAAGAACACGCAGTCCTCATGGAGCTGCTGCCTTTATTGAATACTGCCTTCTTTTGGAAACACTATTTTCATGGCTCTTTTTACTGAGGTGGGGGAGAACCCAGGATGGAAACATGCAGTCGCAACGCGTCTTGCATTGGCTTGATACTCGCGTTCATAAAAATGCTCTTTCAAATGCCTTCAGTATGTATGAAGCTGCATCTGTTTCTTGTTTGCCTGCAGTTCACTTTGGGACACTTTTTTTTTTTTTTTTTTTTTTTTTTTTCCCCCTCCCCCCCCAACACATACGAGACAACTGTAATATAGAAGTGCCTTCCGTTGTTTCTCTCTCAATGCTTTACTTTCATTTGTCTCATTTCTCATTCTGCTCAATATGGACCAAAGACTGACTGAGGCCCATCCCACCCACCCCCACCCCCTTGGGCCAAGCATCTTTGACACCACCTCTCCTTTACTATTAAAAGTGTTTGCAAATGTAACCATGTGTCTGGTGCCTCTTTTATCTTTTACAGCAACTGGCACACAGCAAAGAATCGCTCTTTTGCCGATTCTTGGGGGTTTCAAGTTTGCATTTGGAAATGAAGTTGCCAAGTTTGGAAGATAGCCGGGAAGTCTCCTGGAAGCCTGTTTGGTTTTACTTAAATTCCTGGTCATCGGAGGAGGGGCACAGCCTGCGGAATGAATCGAAGTTGCCTGTCGCGTTGCTGCGCTCCTGAAGCGGGGAAGCAAGGCCGCTCGCTGTTAAACGCAGCCGCACCACGAATGGCATTACACTGCGATACGTAACTCGTCCACAGGGTGGCGCGCCAGGTTTACGCTGCGGGACTCGGCCGGATGAGTGTTTGCATCGTGTTAATCCTGTAGTAAATGAAAAGTTTAAAGATTCAAAGTTGCTAATTGCTGCCTTTCATGTAAGCACACTATTATATTCTCCACACTGCTGCAATGCTGACATGAACAAATGGCAAAGATTAGTGAGTAGATGACAATATTTATACAACGATCAGCCACAACATTAAAAGCGGCTGCCCAATATTGCATAGGTCTCCCTCGCGCCACCAAAACAGCTCTGACCCATCAAGGCATGGACTCTACAAGACCTCTGAAAGTGTCCAGTGGTGTATGGCACCAAGACATTAGCAGCAGATCTGGAGAATATGGAGACCAAGACAACACCTTGAACTCTTTTGTCATGTTCCTCAAAGCATTCCCGAACAATTTTTGCAGTGCAGCAGCGTCACTGCCACCAGGGAACACCGTTGCCACAAAGAGGTGCACGGTTCTGTTTAGGTAGATGGTTTGTGTCAAAGTAACATCCACATGAATGCCAGGACCCAAGATTTCCCAGCGGAACGTTGCCCAGAGCATCACGCCGCCTTTTTCCCCCCATAGTGCATCCTGCTGCCGTCTCTTCCCCAGGTAAATGATGCACACGCAACTGGCCGTCCGCATGACGTAAAAGAAAACATGATTTGTCAGACGAGGCCACCTTTTTCCATTGCTCCATGGTCCAGTTCTGGCGTTCACGCGCCCATTGTAGGCACTTTTGGCGGTGGACGGGTCAGCAGCTACACGGCAAAGCTGTGATGCACTGTGTTCTGAGATCTTTCCATCATGACCGGCATCAAAGATTTCAGACGTTTGTGCTGCAGTAGCTGTGGGATCAGACCAGACAGGCCAGCCTTCGCTCCCCACATGCATCAATGAGCCTTGGGCACCCATGACCCTGGCCCGGTTCACCCATTATCCTTCCTTGGACCACTTTTGGTACCGTAGGTATTAACCACTGCCTACCGGGAACACCTACCACACTAGACCTGTCGTTTTGGAGATGCGCTGACCCAGTCATCCAGCCATCACAATTTGGCCCTCAGATCCTTGCGCTTGCCCATTTTCCTGCTCCCAACACATCAACAACTGTTTACTTGGTGCTTAATATCCCCCCACCCACTTGACAGATGCCTTTGTAACCAGATAACCAATGTCATTCACTTCACCAGTCAGTGCTTTTAATGTTTTGGCTAATAGGTGTATGTGTCATTTTGTATAATTTATTGTGTGCGCATGCGTTTCTAAAAACTGATTTGGTACTAACAGTTTATCTGTTTTCATGTAAAGTAAAAAAAAAACAAACATTTAAAACCATACACTTAGTGACTAAACATTGTAGTAAAAAATAAAGTTTCCCAAAATGCCACAGCATACGATTATCTGCCATTTTCCCACATTTATGTACGTATCCATCTGTCAATTATACCACCAAACAGCACCAAATTTACTGGATAATTCACCAGGGTGTTTCTACCACAGTACTTTTTACTGATGACCAAAGTCAGTTTGTTTCATAAAAAAGGTGTTTGTCAAAGCGGTGCTAAAAGGCCTGAAAGCTGGACTCCACTCTACGTATGCATTAAGACCACCACAAACAATCCTGGGACTCCTCTCCCAAAATTACGTTGCCCTCACATAGATGTTTGGACAAAAATGTGTCAAAAGGACCATTAAGTGCTCAGGCTTTCAGTCATTGAGAAGGGAATACCACTTCTGCAATGCGGTGAAACAAACCGACCCACAAGTTTGTCCAAGTTTTAAAAGAGGAAACCAGGCTGCTGGTGTGTGACTGTGATAGCGGCCAAAGCAGCACAAGGCCTCTGATTCTACCGTTGGCGTTCATGGAAATTCTAAAGAGCCTACAGCAGGACTGTGACATCATCATCTTCAAAGGGTAGTACATTTTGACACCATAAAGTCATATTTTACTCCTGACACACATGCAAACACACCCCTCCTGTGGGAATGTATTTCTGTCATCATCACGTTTCAAATGAAAGAATCCAATTCATTTGCATCTAACAAATGATTTCTTTTTACAAATATATATTATAAAAAATATATTTTCTGCTGCATTTTTTTTCACTTTTGGCATTTTATCATACAATGATTAGAGGGCACTTTAAGCATGTATACAAGTGTAATAACATGCCTGTCGAAAGTATTATCAGGGGAACTTGTAATATTCTCAACTGATACGATTAAAAATTACAATTACAAATTAAACGTTTTACATTGCAGACATATTAGTAATAATAAAATATTATTATTATTATTACTGCTCAAAGGGTCATTTCAAGCGGTCAGCAGGAACCACACTAACTCCAAGTTACACACTTCCCTTATCAACAAAACATTTCAATAAACTCAGGAGTCACCAGCAAAAACCTCGATATTTGAATATGCATGACCGAGAAGGTACTGTGAAATAAGAGTTTCGGTTCACCTTAAAAATGAAGCTGTTGTGATTTATTTAAAAAATGACCTTTAGGTGATGACCCATGACAGTTCCTACAACGAATTTAAAATTGCACGAGGGCGCGCACACACACAATTTGAGCAGAACATTCCCAGAATGAGACAGTGTATTTATTAGCTTAATAACTTGTGTTTCCCCACTTTTATTCCCCGCGTTCCCAGAACCTCACTGGTGACAGAGATAAACTCCCCCTGTTGCAATAGACGTATAAAGCAGCTTTTATGTGAAGTCCCGTCCAATAAGGCCTGCAAAAACCTTTCAGCACGCTGACTGACCAGAACCCGAGAAAATAAAATGTGCTATTTTATATAAAATGGACGTAAGTGGATCTCCAAATCTGCTGCAGAGAAGTAGGTAAAGTGAACACTAAAACCCCAGTGAAACAACTTGAGTAGAACGATTCACTCTATGTGCGAGTTACTAAGAATTTATGAAGCTTCTACCCTGATCACTTACGGTTTATTGGGGTTTTTCGGAAAAACATCGATATCTTGCGGTGCCTTAAGCTCATTAACCCTGTACAGCTGAAAATAATCAAGCCCCAAATGTTCTCTTTAACTATAAAAGCTCAGAATCAAAATAAATAAAGAGCATCATAATAATATGTAGCATATTTTTTGTTATTTATAAGATTAAGAAAAAACTGTGGGAACAACTTTACAAATTGGTTTAGACCACATGTTCATATGATGCTTAGTTACTGAGTAAAAAAATGTACGAGTGTTCAGATCCTTTTGAATCCTCCTGTATATGTGCAAGTACTACAGATAAAATTATAATTTAGCAAAGTGTTTTTTTTTTTTACTTTTCTATAACAGGTGAGCACAGGTTGTATTGCAGCTTTGTGCCCTGTGCTACCTGGATACACAGTAAATGGTAGAGTGACTGTATTATATTTTACTAGTGTAATATTTGAATCATAATAACAGACCAAATGATATAGTGAATATATTTGTTCGGTTCTGGACAAAAATGTATCCATCTTAAGTATGTGTTAATGTAAACTGTTAATGAGACAGCTGAAAGGAAATGGGGATGCAGTGTTGCTCTGTGACCAAAACTACAACAACAGAATTAAAGCTGAAGGGACAGAGGTCCCAGGTGTGAGGTGGAAAGGACTGGTCTTCCATTGATGTTTCTAGTCAAAATGAAAACGAGAAGCTGATCTTTTACTCATTGAAAGCAAAGATTCCTCATTCAGCCCAATGACAACATGAACAACCTCCACGCTCATTGAGCTCAACAGTAACCATGTAAATGACAAATAAACTCTTCTGACTTTGACCTTCCTGGGATCATTTTATTTTTCATTAGTGCCCTAGAACTTTTTTTTTTTTTTTTTAAAGAAAGCTATTATTATTAATAGTTATAATTTAACTACTAAGCACGGTACAAACGGGGGGTTTTCAGTGCCAAAATAACTTTTTTTTTTTTTAACGATTCCCACCAGCGGTTGCCTCAGGCCATCAGGGAGCTCCTATTTGGGAAGCAGAAAACTCTCCCTGCATAACCGAACAATATTTAAAATATACGTTCCTGCTTCATACACACATATACATGCAAATTTTAAAAAGATATTAATATATATGAGCGCACCGTGCTTTAATGAAAGCGAAACCTCGCACCAGCTACCTGCGGGACTGGGCTGGGAAAGTCCTCGCGTGACTCACCCACGTGCGCGGTATAAATTGCATATGTGTCGAGCTGCTTTTACGAGTCAATGTTACCTGCACACACTTTGCAGCAGAGCGCCTGAAGCACCTGGACCCAGAGTTGGACCCGAACCTGCACCCGGGACCATGAAGACAATTCGCGGCGGAGTGGCGCTCGGCCTTCTCGTCTTGGCGGCTGCCGCCGCCTTGGAGGCACGTGTGAGTCCCGTCATGCCCTGGGACGCGATGACGGAGCGCTCGCTCGAGCTCAACGGCGCGGCGCAGCGCCTCGCGCAGCACGTAAGTCTCATCCCGAGATTTTATTTATTTATTGGTTCATTTCATTTTATTTTGCCTTCTCTTTCCAAACACGTAGCTACAGTTCAAAACATATCGTCCTTAAATATAATTCTGTTTAAACCTTTCAGTTCCGTTGATGCCATTTAGTGTCATACATCGCAATTTGTCCAAAATGAAAGAAATCTTTGAACTGCTTTTGATTGCACAGGATAGACGAAGTAATATTTGCTTGCTTGTTTGTAAATATGTATTTATGGAATGGTTCCATAAAAGAGTGGACAGTTATAAGAAGCATTTGTGGGATATCCCGCACAAGTTCATTCATGGACGGTGTAAATAAAAAAAATATTTAAAAAAAAATAATAATAATAAAATTAAATTAAAAAAAAAAAAAACAAGTTAGCATTAGCGAAGATAGGGTATTTGTTGCGAATGTGGCTTGAAAATCAAACAGTGTGACTTTGCACTGCAGAAAACGCCGTGCTTCCAATTGTGTAAATCACTAGTGTGGTATGCAGGTGGCTTTGGACAAAGGTATCAGCTAAAGAATTATTGCTTGCACTATAATAATAATAATAGCAGTCGTAGTGACGCTGCCGCCACTGTGCTTCCACATCGCAGGTGCTGCGCAACTCGAAGCGGCTGCCCTTCAAGACGTCTGCGAGCGCCGTGCGCATCGAGCCCTGTGAGCTGTGCAGCCCCGCAAACCTGGCGGCCGATTCCAAGGTCAGTGCGCGCACCTGTACGCCGCCGTTTGTGTGCATGGATGTGCACTCGACTCCTTCTTGCGATGAAGGCGACGCTGCTCAAAGTTTGAACTCCGGGCAGAACCTGCGCCGTCTCGCACAGCTCCTGTATCGCACTTTCGCTCCAAGGAGTTTGCACCCTCGCTGGGATTTTGGCTGCATTTCTTCCCGACCTTTGCTCAGTTGCCAGCTGGTTTACCTGCACACAGGAGGCTTGCAAACCACAGCCTTTATCGCTTTTTCTTTCGTTGCTTCTCTGAATTTCCTCATTTGTCCATCGCTGTTGAGCACTTTGTGAGAATGAGTTCACCCGAATTTGTTGCCCGCTGCCAGCCCTGCCTGCGGAAGATCGCTGTTGCTCTGTCCAACTACACCAGAATGTTTGGAAAGCAAGGCCTGTTTGAGGGATCCAGCTGGGAGGATATGGCACACGAGGTGGCGGACGTGGCGTCCGAACTCCGACAGCTCCTGCACTCCACAGTCCTGGTAAAGACACGCCGACAGGGACGAATGCGCAAACTTTCACACTTATTTCACTGAGGCTTTTCTCCACAGTTACTTGGCATGTGAAGCTACTTGCAGTGGTTTATGTACTTATATGGCTGGATGATTTAATGGACCAATTCAGGATAAGTACCTCAGTCAAGGATACTAGAGCAGGAAGCCAAATTCAAACCCATGTCTTCTGAGTCAAAGGAATCTGCTTTATTACAAGACCTGCTGCTGCTTTACAAGCGCAAGTAAATTTGTACTACTAAAGTTTACCAAGTTGGTGTGTTCAAAACCAACTGTTGCAAGAATTTTAACAATTTCTACAAAGCCAAACCTGTCACAGCCTCATTCTGTGTGTGTGCATGCATGCTTGTGTATTTTTTTTTTATGTAGTCATATTGATATTTAAGTACACATGCATAAAAGAACAAAAACAAACGTGACCAGTATCTGAAATTTTACATTTATTAAAAAAGTTGAACGATTGAGCCATGAGGTTTTCCAAATGAGCAGTAATGGCATGCATGCAAAAATATATTAAATAAAATAAGACCTTCCTTCCTTCCTTGTCCTTGACAGAAGGAACATACAAGAAAAAACAGATCAGCAATTGACTTCTCTTTAACCTGCATGACAGATGTTTGATGTGATATTCCCATATCTGTATCATCTGGGAATATATGCTGGGGTATTTCATGTATGCAAATCGGTACAATATTTCTATGTTGACTTTGATTTTCTAGGTATGGGTCTGATGTTCCTAGGATGACCTCCATGTCCCTCAATGAGGAAACTGATTGTGTAGTTTCAGTACCTCATTTCTGCCCAAGCGTGGTATCTCTAGACTTCAAATTTATCTGATGAGCAACACCAAATTTTATTCTGGTAGCTGAATTCATTTTCTTGTGAGAATCCATGGACTTTTGGCCATCTTTTCCATTTGCCTTTCAATCTACTCTGCCAAAGCTGATCAACTGTAATAAGTACCAGTTCTGCAGATTAGTTTCCACATTCAAAGGTGCAAATGAATGACATTTGCCATCATTACAGCACAATGGTCACCGGGACACAGTGAGGAACGGGGAGGTGCAGGACCCCCAGAGCTCATCCCAGCCAGAGCCTCTGTTGAGTGAAAGTGACGGATGGATGCTGGATGACCTGCGCCGCCACAGTGCTGAGAGGCTGCTCTCCTTCTCCATACTGGCAGCCCGGGTCTTCGCAGCCGGCAATCCTGCAACACATGGGACGGCTCCTGCGGTCACCTGCACACAGGCTTGAAGCCCAGGCTGAGGGACATCTGTTCAGTATTAGGACACGGGCAGGAGCCAGTAACCCTAACATGTAGCTCTCTGTGTCATGGCTACTTCACATACTGATCAATTTTGAGAGGTGCAAATATTATGGAATATCTCTAGACAGCTAAAGAATATTTAATTACCATGCTTTTTTTGTCAATTTAGGATTTTTTATGAAAATCTCCCATTTATGAAAATATTTATGAAGTTGTAACTTATTTTGCATTTTATTTATAAACACTGGTATTTATTCCATTATTTAATTGTTTTTAACCAATTTTGCAGTCAAAATAAATTCACAATAAATCTGTATATCGTGTGTTGTGTATCTTTTTACAGCTCATTTTTATTTGTACTTTTTATTAACCGTTTACTTGGCTCTATCAATTCCAGTGGAATTTTGAACACAAATGGTACAAAGGCATAACTTTTGCAGATTGCTGGAGTTTCCAAACTTGAATGTAATTGAATTTCCAAACTATGGCATTGGCCTGGAAAAGATAAAGAAGTTGTGTTTTTTCCAGAAGCTTTCAAGCAATTCTGAAGCATACAACTCTGGGTTTTTTTTTTTTTTTGTTTGTTTTTTTAAGTCTGTGTTACCATTATAACCAGTGTGATTTTGCACTCCTAAACAAGACAACATGCACTGTGTATGCATGAGATGAGGTAATAGCTCTCAGAGGAGGATGACATAAACCAACATTACAGTTCTGCTGGAAATGACATGCAGAATGAAAGAGAAGTAGCACTGACACCTGTCAGAAGGTTATGGCTTCTTCTAGCAGGAAGGAGGAAGTTGTGTTTGTAACCTACATGAGGAAGTAAATATGACTCACTGTACAAAAGCAATATTTCTGAGGGCATAATTTACATTATATTCATATTAGTACTGTTAATACAAAAAAGATCATTCTTTTAATGACAAATGTTAAGACATTTTATACAGTAAACTTAAAAAGCAAATTTAAACAATCAGTGCTATGCTGACTCAGTGTACCATTTTGTTTCTATTTATTTCTGCCTGTCAAATCTAGCTGACAACACAAAAACATTCCATTTCACAAACATAGCTAAGACTACTTTTAAACAAATTGAGCACATAAATGCTGAATCTTTGTCTCCTTAATTTTTTTCTTTCAGGAGGTAACGTGTTGCATTAATTTTGCATCACATTCTACTGATTTTCACTAAAGTTCACTCTCAGTGTTCCATCAAAAAAAGATGTACATCACATGGCCAAAAATGTGTGAACCTCCCCTTCTAATGACTGAGCTGTTCCAGCTGCACCCACAAAGCATACAAACACATTCTGGACAACTGCGTGTTTCCAGCTTTGTTGCCACAGTTTGGGGAAGAAGTTCCTTTCCTGCTCCAGTATGACTGTGCCCCCCCATGAGCTTCATAAACACTTGGTTTGCCCAGGTTCATCTAGATGAACTTGAGCGGCTGCACAGAGCCCTGACCTCAACCCCACCAAACCCCTTTGGGATGAAATGGAACACCAGGTCTTCTCGCCTGACCTCACTAATGGTCTTGTGGCTGAATGATCACAAATTCCCACAGCCGTGCTCCGAAATCTGGCGGAAGGCCTTTGCAGGAGAGAGATGGCTACCCACGAGGCCAGCAAGCGCAGCTCACTCCTCCACCACTGACATTCACTTGTCCCACTCCTGAAGGCTTCAAAACTGAAAACCTCCGTCATTTTGAGATCAATGTGGTGAAAAACACCCTCTTACACCCTCACAACTGCTAAATCCCTTTCCACATACAAGACGGGTTTCACATGCAGGATCTTTTTCACACCCACTTCTCTCTCAGCCTGCCTGCAGCTATATAAATCATTCCGATATGGACTGCAGTGTTTACCTACTTTTTTGTTGTTTGAATCCCCCTGCAATTGACATCTATTTGAGTAATACGCCCCTGCAAAATGGTGGAGCCAAACAAAAAAGCTGTACTTTGACAATTTGACATTTTCTTTAATTTTGTCCGCGTTTAAAGTTCTTGTTGAATTTCCCGGTCCCTGGGGGGTAGGGTGTCCGATCGCGTGCAGCACTCTGTCCAATCCGGATCGTATGGGGGCGGGACTTCTGCGCAACTCCATTTCCTGGTCACAGACGCAGCAAAGTGGGGCGGGCCATTCAACATCTGCCCAATAGGGGGCTTGGGGGCCGGGCCTACTCCTCAACGGGATTTCCTGGTGACGAACACACAAGGTAGGTCCCATCTGGCTTTATTTTGGCATAAAACATGAAATAATATATACAGTCGCAAAACTTTGAGTTGAGGACTAGTGTTGGGACGCAGCGATCTAGATTTCAGGGATGCTGCCCAGTGGAATTAAGGGGGAACACGGCGCTCGGGCGGAAGCGCTGCTGTCACAGTCGCCGCGGTTTGCGCGGAAACGTCCGTTCGGGTCACATGTGCTTCACACCGAGTTATTTTTCAAGGTGCGGGATCGCAGCTCATATGAATGTTTCTTTTTCTACATAACGTAAACAGAGCGGTCATTAACAGTGCATTAGGTCTCTTCTAACGATTATTCGCTGCCGGGTCATTGGTTGTAGTTGATAAATTGGCATTTTTGCCATTTTTCCCTGTACGTCACAGACGTGTGACAATAAAGTGCTGGGAATCGGTGCTGAGGGAAGTTCAGATGGTCTGTCTCTCTCGCTGTCTCTTGTCTTTGTCTTTCTCTGTGTCTGACTCCACCCCCCTGCCCCCAGCAGAATGAATGTGGGCGTGGCTCACAGCGAGGTGAACCCCAACACGCGGGTCATGAACAGCCGGGGCGTCTGGCTCGCCTATCTGCTGTTCGTGGCGGCGCTGCATGTGGTCCTGCTCAGCATCCCTTTCCTCAGCGTGCCCCAGGTGTGGACCCTCACCAATGTCATCCACAACCTGGTGAGCTCATGGCACAGATGGAGGTGTGCTGCACACTTGCAACCTGAAGAGGCCAGGTTCAGATCCTACCCCTGCTTTAGTGCTGTGCAGCACATACAGTGTCTGATACACCCTGCTGTATACGTGGTAAATCACTGTAAAGCTGAGTGTCTGTCATTGTTAAACATGGATAAACAGTAAAGCTTGGTAAGCAGGTATCCCCCTACTTATGAATATAATGTGTTCCTGGAAATTGGCTTATGAGGGGAAATCTTCTAAGTCAGACACAAACATGCACACACACTCACACACAGTAATATCTTGCTACCTATCTGCCTTTTCCCTGAAAATGTTTGGTATTTTTTATTACAGTACACTGTACAGTACTGTACTGCATTTAATAGGGTTTTTTAATTTATTTTGATTTTTGTTCATGTTTAAATTTTTTAAATTAAAGATGAGCTTCAGATAAAAGATTTTGTCATAAGTTTCCACTTGGTGCTATATGGGTATTAATTTTCAAGAAGTGATGCAGCGAAAATTCACATAGAGTTCAGATAGTGAGGGGTCTGTGTTTGACTGTGCATTGAACCCAACAGATGTAACTAATCTCTACCAGATGGACTCTCACTCGTACACTACAATGGCTACCAGTGTGAACGCTGAAAATTCCCCCCACGCTTGGCTTCTGTTACTTGTAACCATGAAACTTCAGTCTTGTATTTGGCCATAACACAGTAAATGGTATTAAATAATACCACTTGTACTGTATATGCAAAACTCCTGTCAAAGACTTGTATTTTGAGATATACCTATACTAATGGTGGCCCAGCATACCTTTTTACACTATTAATGAAATTCTGCCAGTTCTACACAGTCTGTAATTTCTTCCTGGACCTTCCTTTTTGCTAGGTGATGTACTGGTTCCTCCATACGGTGAAGGGGACCCCATTTGAGACCCCCGATCAGGGAAAGGCACGGCTGCTGACCCACTGGGAGCAGATGGACTATGGCATTCAATTCACCTCCTCCCGCAAATTCCTGACCATTTCTCCCATTGTGCTGTGAGCATCCCTTGAATCATCTCCTTCAAACATTCAGCAACACAATCATCTCTCTAAAAATAAAATATAACATTTTTTTAGCTGTGGAGTGAAAATTAGCCTTGAGTTTAGCTATAATTTGCAATGAACATACAACACAATCAGTCCCTTTCACTAAAACTTTTTAGTCTGAAATGTTTTAAAGGCAGAAAAGAAATTAACCTTTTTGAAATCCAAAGAATGTTTAGCTGTGCTAGCAAGCAGAAATGCTAGCAGAACGATTCTCTTTCTCCATTATACATGGTGATTCAGGAAGAATTGAACACTTTCATAAAATTTTATCAGTTACTGAATAGTATTGGATCCTGTGGTCTAAACCAGCTCTCACTTTTTTCTTAGTCTTAGTATCTTACATGTTAGGTTCTTTTTGAATCACCCTCACACACACGCACTCTACACATGCTGATATAAGACATGCTGATGAATATGCAAAAATTATAAATTATACATGGCACACAGACACACTCACATACACCGATGGACGCCACACACGCTGGCGCACCAGATGCTGACGAATTTTCTCGGACCTCACACGCAGGATAGACACCGTGCATGCTGCTTGCTAGGCGAGGGAGGATTTTTTTCACCACACACACACAGCTGTTACATGCATGCAAATGAAGTCTAAAAAGGAGTAAGAAATTATATAAGCACACAAATGGTTCTGTAGACATTAGTATTGTAAGGGTAGTAAAGTCTAGTAATGTACATTTAGTTTTTTCTTTTCTACTTGTGTAGGTCTGCACTTAGTACAACCACTTTAATGGTACAACGGTTTGGTGTTGATATGTTTTATTACTTTTTACCTTTTCCACTGCTATACCTTTGTGACTCGCGCTAGGTAACTCAGCTAGTGTTTCTTTTATCTGTATTATTTTTAGTTGCGCAGACAACAAGAGATGCTAGAAGAATGATTCTCTTATTCCATAATAATAATTTTAACTGATTTATTTGAACAACAGGCCTCCTTGAAATTTTGTAGAGGTGATATTTATGTAACTCAATGAATGCATCTGTTTTTAATATTCAAAAATTAAGGTTATATTTATCGATGTTGAAATTTGAAACTGTTTGGATTCAAGTCTAGTGCTAAAACCGTCACTCTTGACACATCCTGGCAGTAATATTAGTAGCAGAAGGTTAGCATCAAAAAGTTATTAATGCTGAAGATGAGCTTTAGTAAAGTGCTCTCTGTTTGTGCCTCTCCTTCAGGTATATCCTGGCCAGTTTCTACACCAAGTATGATGCCACACACTTCCTAGTGAACACAAGCTCCCTCCTGAGCGTACTGCTTCCCAAACTGCCGCAGTTCCATGGGGTGCGCATATTCGGGATCAACAAATACTGACACAACCCAGACGGCATCAGGAGTGGCCTGTTTAGATGGATGCATGGTCCCGGGTCCAGCGCTCAGAGAGGAAGGTGAAGCAGAGGTATAGATGCTGGGAATCGTTTGCACTCAAGAGGCTTTTACAATGGTTCAAGGTCCTACTTAGGACACAGACGTAAGCAGAGGAAATTTGTTGGGTGAGCTGTGCATTTGTTGTTTGTACTACGCTTCATGCGACTCAGTGCAGCAACTTTATTTTTCTGCGTGCTGTATTTTTCCTGGATTTTCCATTTCAACATTCCATTTTGTATGTTTGCATTTGTGTTTTTGTCAGCATCTCTGTGTCTTACTGGCCCAGTTATGAATTTTCCTGATGCAGGTTTCTTGTTCAGACAGGATTTAGGTAAATCTCTGCAGAAAAACAAGTGTTTTGCTTGCGGATAAAAGCAGTTGTGATGGATATAAACAAATTGAATAGTTCAGTACAGATGAGCTATGGACTATGGTGTTGCACCTGACCAAATCCAGGCCTTTTGTACAGTTGTCTTATTTATGTATTTTTTTTCTTTAAATGCATTGCCTCATTATTCCAGCCATGTGGACTGCCATGCTTCTTGTTGTTAGTACAAAGTAAAATAAACACTTTATGGTTTCTCTGGGTCTGGCGACAACTATTCCTCTGCAACATCCGGGTGATATCCTTATTCTACATGATGGAGGAAGTTGAGAATTAAGCCACTTTTGGAAGCTGAGAAAATTTTGCGAGGGAAAATCTGGAAAAATTTGCAGTGTAGGCAAAGCAGGGTGTTTAGTACATTCCATATATTCGAAAGATCTGGAGACCCCATTTTTTTGTCACAATATATATTAAGGAAATGGCTGTCATGACAAGTGATATATCAGATGTCATTACAGTCACAAACTACGTGATGCGAGGACTCATTGTCATGTTTATGTTGTTTACTCATGCCATTACTATTGCCACAGACTTCTTATTAAATAATAATTTGACTCAGTTTAGCCCGTCATTCAGTTGGCCATGAGCTGCAGTCAGCATTAACGTTAACATTTGTCTGTTTTATTTTTGTGACAGTGGTGAGCAGATGAAGGATTCTCTGCTATGATGCCTTAATATTTTCAGCAAAATACGAATTGACAAAAATGTCACGGTGTGATATAAGATACAGCAGGTAGGTGGACTTACAGCAAGGCCTTGTGATTAACTGTCCGCCTGCCCTGCTACTGCTGCTGTGTTCATTTGCAATATCTGCCATTTGTGTGTGGAGGAAAATAATCATTTCGTATTGGATTTTTTTTTCAAGATTATCGATTACACGTTATTGTACATTTTAAGGCAGAACTAATTTCTGACAATGACTTTGGAGTGAAAGTGACTCTGTTGTGTTTTATTGTATTTGTATATTATGTATTTGGCACTTTGCGATGGACTGATCTACCGCCCAGGCTGTAGTTTCATAGCCCAGTGCCCACTGATTGGAAGATGCAGTAGTCAATGTAGTTAATGTTGACGGGATATAATTCAACTTTACTTAAATCCTATTACAGTCATCTGACAGCAGCTGTAATATACAAGTCAAAAAGTGTCAACAATGTTTTATCACGATGGCTGTAGCAGATACCTTCTGACCAACATTACGCCTGGCTAAAGTATCACCTGGTAGAAAGACAGCTTTGTACCATCTACGTGCTAAGGGAATCAGCCTTTTACTGCTTCTGCCTATTTCAGACTAACCTTCATATTTTCAGATATCTTCTTAGAAATAAAAACAAAGGCATTTAAAGTCAAATGTGTTCAATATATCAAACGAATACCTACCAGTAATGATAAATATCAAGATTTAACTGTATATTTAACTGCATTTGGAGGTGAATTTCATTTAGCAAATGGCAAAAAAAATTATAATGCACCAAAATAAATTTGCTAAAAAAGTATCGTTTGTCTGGACTGAAATTTATTTAAAATAAAGCAATTGTCTACTTCATGATTAAACAGGACTAAAGTACTCCGATCACAAAGTTTGCAATGTCAGTGTTATGACACACACACATTTATGCTTTAGACTGGAGTTGCCTCATCTTGATATTTGCATTCTGTTACAAATGTATAGTTTCCTAAACTGATTGTTTTCTTGTTAGCTTCCTCAGTTTCCCTTTGTCTCTGCACTGCAGGGTGTTAAGAAGGCAACATGAGTATAAGAATTCATTGAGAGATTTGGCACTAAAGGTCATCATTGCTGTACAAGTGAATGAAGAAGGAAGGAGCTGAATTTGTAGAAGCACATAATGTAAATAATTTGCAGGGAACCTTTACATGCTGATGCTGCAAATGCTATTCAAATGTTTGCATGCGGAAGATGGGCAGGAATCCCTGTGTTGTCAACTGCATGGTTCACCTACCGGGCACCTGACTCAGCTAATTTTCTTCTTCATTTCGATACAGAATGTCACTGCATAGCCTGCAGAAACTATAATAAAAATGTGCATACAGTGACAAATGAGGGTAGGAATGTCTTAAAATAGCCCAAGGGAGCATATTTGAAAAACAGTATTTGCATAAAACAGTAATGATGATCCAACCTCTGCTGTCCTTTTGGATGTGGGTTCAAATCTGGCATTGTCCAAAGACAAGTGTTCCAGGTGAAACAACGACTGCAAATTGTTCGTAGTGAGTGTGTTACTGCATAACTGGATGAATGACGGTATGGAGTTGAGCGTAGTGTGTGGCCTTGAACACAGGTGTTAACAGTTATTGTCAAGTCCCGTAGACTCATGGTGACTCTATGGCTATTTGACCTAAATTGTGTTTGTTCTTTCAGCCAGAAAGAGAGGCGTCCGTAGCTGGAGTTATGGTACCAATCCGCCACATTCCAGGTCTCGCATCTCTCTCGTTGACCTTCAGCCTTGCTTAGCATGATGTCCTCCTCCAACGATCTTTCTCTCCGCCTGATGTGTCCATTAAACTGTTGTCCAGGCTATCAAGAAGAGCACAAGATCGACTTTCTCCATTGCCGATGCGTTGGTTTCTCATAACTTCCACAGTATATTCTATATTTTCCACCAACACCATCATTCGAACACATCAATTTTCTTTCTGTCCTGTTTCTTCACTCTGCAGCTTTGGCCTTCATATAACATTATTGAGAAAAGCATGGCTTGAGTAAGCTGAATCTTTGTATGCAAATGTATATGCCTTTTTGCTGTTAATGTGGGTAGTAGAGCAGACAAGATTCCCATATCTCCATCTTTTCTTTTACACCATAAGTCACCTTGTCTGCTCTTACTACCCACATTAACAGCAAAAAGGCAAGGTTATGCATGGTTATACATGGTGGTGGGAGTCTAGAGGTGTGGGGCTTTGCTGAGTCAGGACCCGAATGGGGTGCAAACAGTGCTGTACGCCGGTAATTTTGCAACTGAACGTCAGGGCATCGTATCCAAAACAAAGCTGAGTCATGCATCACGACGATCAAAACACAGGAGTAAATCAACAACAAAGCGGCTCTAACATTTTAAAGTGGCCAAGTCAGAGTCTTGACATCAGTCCCATTCAAATGCTGTAGCATGAGCTGAAGCAAGATGACCAAACAAGACATCCTGAAAATAAACATAAACTGAAACAATTTGGTAAAGGTTAACTAGCCAAAATACCCTCAAATCACCGTGTGGGGCTCATCAGTAGCTATAGAAAGCGTTTGGCTGAGGTTACCATCAGAAAGCTCTACTAGATACTTTCCATGTACTGTATAACTGCAAAGTTATATGCCTGCACTTAAGAATTTTATCAAGATGTTCTCTGGCTTGAAAACCCCTTATCAACTCATTTACAAGACTTGCTTCCTGAAACTGAGCAACATCTCAAAATTAAAAGGCTCAGATATTGAAGATTTAGTCTACGCCTTCACTTCCAACAGGCTTGACCAAAGTATAAACGTCAAAGCTTTGTCACTTGAGCTTCCAGGGGTAACTTAGGTCTGATCTCCTCCAATGATGCAAAAATGTCAGCTGAATGCTAGCTAATAATTGTAAGACCCTAAACAATAATACAACTAACAGAAGCGAGGGAACACTGAGAAACAGGAGAGTGTGGCTTTCACACAGCACTGTGGGGGTGCATGGAAATGTGTGTCAGGATTGCAGCTCCAGGTCAGCTTGCCAGACCATGGGAATTCCCCTCCAGTTACATCAGGGGTTATCCAACGCATGGAGATACACAGATAGGGCAGAGGGAATCCCCCCTCCCCAAACCCCTCAGACAGTTTGTACGTGTCGCAATTCCACACCAGAGTGTCTTCCTAGTAGTGCACGGAGCGGTTTTGTTTCCTTGGTGGGAAGTAGCGGTGGCGTATGGGTGGGCGGAGGCAGGGAATTGCACCTTGCTGCTAATTTGCCTGCATTATCAATCACACCTATCTGTGAGCTGGGGGAAACAAATTCAAAAGACCTCAGCCAACATGGCTGCTGGAGGAAGAACTGAAGGAACCCAAAAAAAAAAAAAAAAAAAACAAATAGGGTAGCGGGTGGCACTATCATGGACAAATTCCAAACGATTTCCCTGTCACTTCTTGTTTGAGCGCCAGTTCCAGTGATAAGGAAGCTTGTTTGCCTGATCTTTGGTGTGAGGCGAATGCAAGTTGGTCATGCAAAGCAAAAGCAGGCCCTGCGCGACAGCTTAAAACCTGGGTTTTCATGGTCTTTTGTGCAATGATTTGCGGCTTTTTCCCCTGAAGGTCACCTGGCCATAAAATTTGATTACGAGATGTTGAGAACCACATTAGTCAGCAAGTGGTTGGTCTGTGGCCAGTTGTGCTGAATCTTGACTTTGCACATTTGATTTCCCTTTTTTAATTTTGCTTTAACATCTGCGGTCATTTCACGTTTCCAGAACTTCAAGCAGACTGCAGACACAGCTGACTACACATTTATCTACCATGCTTGAAAAACAAAAACACAGCCTCTGGGATTCCCAATATTTAGCGGATACTTTCCTACAAAGCAATTTACAGTTCTGAGCACTTTACAGTTATTTACCCATTTGGACAATTTTTATTTGCGCAATTCAGGGTAAGTACCTTGGTTAAGGGTAATTCAGAAGGATGTGGGATTTAGACCTGGGTCCTTTCTGTGTAAGGTGATGGAGTCTAACCGCTATGCTGCCAGTTGCCCCCACTAAAAAACTAAGCAGAACAAACATGAAGATCCTGAGCTGAAGCAAGATGCAGTATTTATCCAATTAACATGGTTTTGATTAACATCCATTCATTTTCATGCTGATTCTGGTCAAGGCTGTGCTAGTCTGGAGGCTATCCTGGAATCAGTGGGCGCTAGGCCAGGAGGGGGAACACATTGGACAATGGTCACATATAGACACTACAGACAATTTAGGATGACCAATTAACCTGAAACACATATTTAGACTGAGGGAGGAATCCATAGAACCCAAAGGAACCCCACACAGACATGGGGAGAGCACGCAAATTCCAAAACAGCCCTAATTTTATTCAAACTTTCATTACTCCAATTAAAAGTTAAGGCCGCAGTTACTTTTTTCATACCTATGGTTGTACATTTCATCATTTTCTGCAGAAAGAAAATGAAAACAATATCAGTTTTTCTCTCCCAGGTCCCATTTATGTAGTACTAGAACCGACAAAAATGATCAAATTTGATGTCATAAAGCTGCAAAAACAGAGGACACCTGAAAGTGTCAAATACACTGCCTGGCCAAAAAAAAGTCAACACCTGGATTTAACTTAGTGTTATGATGTGGGGTTGCTTCAGTTGCTTAGGTCTAGGTTCAGCAACATTGTGTGCACAAAAATGAGGTGAGCTGACTATCTGAATATACTGAATGACTGGGGTTTTCCATCAATGGATTTTTTTCTTCCAACATGACAATGGCAGGATTCATGGGGCTCAAATTGTGAAAGAGTGCTCCAGGGAGCATGAGAGAGACATCATTTTCTCACATGGATTGGCCACCATAGAGTCCAGACCTTAACCCCATTGAGAATCTTTGGGATGTGCTAGAGAAGACTTTGCGCAGCAGTCCGACTCTCCCTTCATCAATACAAGATCTTGGCAAAAAATTAATGCAACTCTGGACGGAAATAAATGTTGTGACATTGCATGAGCTTATCGAAACGATGGCACAGCGGATGCGTGCCGTAACCAAAGCTAAAGGCGATTCAACTAAATATTAGTGTGTGTGACTTTTTTTGGCCCGGCAGTGTACTTTTTGAAACACAGCACTATTATAAGCCATTTAGCTGGCATCCCTTCACCGATGACAAACTGCAGACTCCATAATGTAGGAACTCTACCTTGAAAAAAGTAACAAAACAAAAAAATTGCAACAGCCTTAGCATAATGAGAAACACCATCCTCAGACCTGAGGTGCCTATTCCTTTTGTAGATGCCAAAATTAATTTCCCACTTTAAAACTAAACATTGTCATATAGATCATACACTTTCAGATATGTATAAGTTATGAAATGACTTATCTGTTCATATTTTTCACTGAGTTGAAGTAATCAAACATATCTGAATCAACCCCAAGGTGTAGAAGACTACTTCAGTTTAGCTGACCATTACCAATGGTTCTATAGTCGAGCAGGATCCAGAAAATTATAGCAATCCATCTGTCTTTTGACCCCAGGGTCTTCATCTAGAATGCTCCACAAAAAAGCTAATGTTTTGGTCATACAGAGCAAGTGCAGAATTGAACCCTGATTTAACAAAGAATAATGGAACAACAAAAAAGGAAATTCCTAAGATTCTATGGTACTTTTTTAAGAGATACTGATTCATTCCAATAAGTTAACACTGATGTACAGTCAGCCAACCAAGTATCTTCACATTATACTTTACAACCAATGAGTGAAATCAGCTGAGGTTCACAAGAACCAAGCAACCTCCATATTTCTCTTGACTGACCTTTCCAAGAGCAGAAAATAAATCCAAGGCAAAAATAAAAACCATATATGTATTTTACAGATTCAATTGGTTTATAAATATTTTATAAACTCATTACGAAACAATTTACCTCCTTCAAAAGATCTGGGGAACCACTAACTCTAGGAGTAAATAAAGGCTGCACAGAATGCCCACTTCAGTTCAGCTTTAATTCTAAACAAATACAACTAAGAGAATTGCTTTAGCACAACAATGCAGAAAATGATTTTACTTTCTGATGGTCAAGTGCCACTTATTTCAAGAGTCCATATCCTTCTACATTACAAGCACGCACTGCACGCCAGGAAATGTGTGGACAGATATTCAGCACGCACCACTGTGATAAACCTTACAAGCCATTTTACATATTCCCATATCTCCATCTTTTCTTTTACACCATAAGTCACCTTGTCTGCTCTTACTACCCACATTAACAGCAAAAAGGCAAGGTTATGCATGGTTATACATGGTGGTGGGAGTCTAGAGGTGTGGGGCTTTGCTGAGTCAGGACCCAAATGGGGTGCAAACAGTGCTGTACTCCGGTAATTTTGCAACTGAACGTCAGGGCATCGTATCCAAAACAAAGCTGAGTCATGCATCACGACGATCAAAACACAGGAGTAAATCAACAACAAAGTGGCTCTAACATTTTAAAGTGGCCACAATTTAAAGTGGTTCACAATTTTTTGTCACAATGACTTTTACTATTTAAACCCTGTGTTTAATAAATGGTGTGGAAACGTAAAATCCCGTTTAACTGTTTGTTGAATAAAACTCTTTATTATGATTCAAATGAAGATTAGATCACACTTTAAGTGCCATTCATATAGAAATCCAGGTAATTCCCAAAGGTTCACAACATTTTTAAAAACTGTGTACAGCCTACATCTATGGACTAAAAGAAGGTGCATAGTTTTTAATCTTCTGGATGCACCTGAAATCAAGAACTATTAGGTGGACCTCAAACTGCATGCACACATAAATACAAACATCATGACAGGATGGCTCAGCCCATTAGAGGTCATTCATACATTTCACGTTTCACTACCTTCTGAGAGTTGAGGGCACCCACTCTGCAGTTTGCTGCATTCCAGGCCCCTGACACCAGCCTAGCTGTGTTTACTCTCACACATGGTGCAATTCACAGTGTTCAGTTGCTTTCAACTTATCCAGCAGTTTGGCTCAGAATTCATTCATGGATTCGCAGAGCCCCGACTCAGCCATACGCCTCCTGTGAAAGCAGGCCAGAAAACTCTTGTGCAGAGCCCGGTTCTGCAGAGATGATTGGAAGGACTGAATTACCTTAGTTACAGTAGCATGGAGTACACTCAGTCCTTATGTAACAGGATCCCCTGCAACAAACTATAGCTATCATGCTGCATACCAACTCCAAAAGTGTATCCTGAGTGAACAGCAGCATTCTTGTGATTTTATTTTTGACATCACAAACATCTGGGAGCTAATTAATTGAAATTTAATAATAAAAAGTTGCACAATGCAGACTATCATAAAGGGCATTGTGTATTAATGTTGTTTTAGATAACAACTTGGAATTTGCAAAATGCAAAATGTTCATGGGTAAATACAAATCGGTTAAAATTACTGGTATTCCCCGTTATTCCCTCAGAAGCCAACACAGCACAACTCTCATGCTTTAAGAAAACTTCCTTATTTGGGTAAAAAAAAAATTATTACTGCTGCCCCTTGAAAATAGAACTAAATAAACTGTACATTTGCTGATTTAATACTTATATCACTTACTATATACTGCATAATGTATATGTTACACACATTACAAAATTTAGTACATCTCTATGAATAACTTTAGAGAAATTAAAGTAGAATAATTTAACTAAGCAAAATCTTACAAACCACATTTAAAAAAATCACTTTTTTTCAAAACTACTCGTTCTCTAACAGCCATGTGGAATAGAATTCACTGTATGTACTGTGAGAACATGGGCTCAGTGTGAAACACTGAATTCAAAAACAACAAAAGATCTATTGTCCTACAGCAGGAAAATATAAACTGCAGTAAAATTGCAATAGCGCAATAAATACAAATTCAACTGTATGAAATGCAGTGTTGCCGTACTGTAAGGTTATTGGAAAACAGCACCTTTCAGACAATCATCCAGTTACTGTCTGAAAAGAAAACAGGACATTTTTTTATTTATTTGACATGTAGGAATTAGACAGATTATTACAAACAAATAATCAAGAAATGTTTGTGACAAATATGTACAAATACATAAAGAATAATACTGTAACAACCTACTTGGACTAAGACTGGGCTGTGGGAACACAATCATTCTTTTTTCACAGCATGTTTAAACAGCGTAATTTACGGAGCACAACAACACACCTTCCCCAAAGTCTCAAACACAATAATCACAGAGGGGGTGAACTCCCCACAACAGATAGGCACAACTATTTCCAAATATGCTACAAAAAATTTTACCCAAATGTATGTAGTCTTCAGCAAATCCTGTATATTTGTCCCTGTCAGAAGATGCTGGTGACTAAACAGGGAGCAGGAGGATGGGACCTCTAATCAACAGTCATGATATATCTAAATTCATCTTATAATTGGCAGGATTTTGCTGTATTTTTAGCATCTATAATACTGGTGTACTACTCATAGGTGACTCCCAGCATGTCTTCAGGTTACTAACTATGTCCTAGGCAGCTCTCAGGATCTTAACTCTCTCCAGTGCAGGGGTGCTTGTCCTTGTGTAGGTGAACCTACATGGAGCTGAGTTACAAAGGCTAAAATGGAGGGCTGTAAAATGATTGTAAAAGGCCAACATATGGCCAGCAACGTCATACCACACCTCTGCTTTCTTATTCTGTTCACAAGCAGTACATTGTAGAGCCCATGTGCCACAATTACAGCTAGTACACCACTGCAGAGTAAAGAAAAAAAGACTAGAGGTGCACAGTGTGGTGGATTAAGAGCACTTTTACTGCCCCCTACTGTTTAACTATTACACTGCAATAAAATAATGTTTATCGGCATTAGTTAAATTCTCATCTAGCCATCCTTGTATCTACAGCACTATCTTCTGCAGTGAAAGCAGAGATCTTGACACCATACAAGTGAAACTAGCAGCGCAACTGTCAAACTGAAATAGAGGTAACGAAAAATTATATTAAACCTTTTATATTTAATACCGTTAAGCGCTTTATTCAATACAACACCACGAAGTATCAAATAAAAGCTTGAAATCAACAGCAATCGAAAACAGGAGAACCCGTGGCACCGAGGCTTCTCTGAAAATTAGCCAATACCAAATTTTTTACACAAATAATTGCGTTGCTTTTTGACTGTGTACCTAAAAACATTAGCCATGTCGTATCCACTAACCTAGCTGTACTTCTTAATATTTTATTTTTAAATTATTAAAAGAAGCAAGTTGGTACAACACAGAACTACAAAGGGGCAGCTAGAAGCTAAGAGCTAACGGCCTGTGAAGCTGCAAACTTGAGTTGTAACTGTGACATTCCAACAAGCTACAGCCAGTACGCATTTCCACCATCACTCTAGCAATACAACAGTTGTCCAAAGCAAGAAAACGCTTCTACTGGCTTCTTTATTTCGTGTTACTAAACACTACATTTTTGTGTCCATATTGTAGTCACCTCACTGCTGGCCAGGTTAACGTGCGCTATTGTTCGCTTCCTCCCCAACTTCCGGTTTTCTGACGACCCTCGGAATGCGGGGCGGAAATGGAACGGTCGCCATGTTTGGCGATAAAGGAAAAAATGCACAAAATTCCTCATTTACCTTTAAGCAGCCATGAAAAATACTACAATGTAACAATGTTTAATTAAAATAGATTTTTTAATGTCAAAGCAAATATTAACATGAAAATGGTGTTCGTGTGCTATTAGGTGGAATAGAATTATTAAGTAAAAATAACAAAGGTACTAACTTTTTCTCAAGGAAGTCACATTCAGAGATTAAAATAACCAAAGTGCCTTCACTTATGCCAAACTAAAACTCCATTACAGTGGAACACCACAGAACAACACACATAATACATATAAATAAAACATGAAGACAATTACTGAGTGCATTTCACTGTTTTTAACTGACTTTTTCTGTAACAAAATTAAGAATATGGCCTTGAATCACTGATGCATTCAAATATTTCTGTGGAAAATTTTGGCGAACCAAGAATGGACTGATGCAAAACAATAGATTCCAAGTCCTGAATATTTTTACTACCTATGTGTTCTAGAAGACAGCTTACCCTATCAGGCAGTATCTTTTATGCAGATGGAAACAAGGCACATATTCTGCCAGATTATCTTTATTTTTATAAAAAATTAGTTGACATTTTAGAGTCATATTGATTTTAGTATGAAAAGTGATGACAAAATACAAAATACAGAATTTTTAAAGGCTAAACAAAATAGTTGAGTTATCCTGAGAAACACATCTTGTAAAGATTAAGCTGAATTTTTATTGCATTTGAAGAAAAGTCCACACTGAAATTTACAAATGCAAACTCAAAATGTGCACACATACCAAAAAAGATAAAATATAAATAGCGACTAAAAAAGGACACACATAAAAAAGAAAATTGCATATACTTCAGATGATCTCCTCTAAAGTTTGGACTTTATAGATCATCTTAAATTAGTTGCGGACAGTTCTGAACCTTAAACACAGACACATTAACCATGAATATTCAGATAAAACATACTGACACAAGTGTTGTATTGATCTGTATAACTGCTCATGAATATGTTTAAGGTTGGCTCTGAAGAGTATGAAAATATTAGTTTCCAAAAATGATTTAGCACCAGCAGATTTAAACCTGCAGCTGTTCAATTTTTAAACCAAAATGCATTCTATCTAGGAAGGTAATGAGTAGAAAATAATCAACTACCTTAGGGAGTTCACTGCTTTCAGAATACAAATATAACTAATTCATCTGTGGAATGAAATGACTGATTTTCATGCACACAATGAAAATAAGGATGGTGAGAGAGGCGATCATGCCTGTGGTCATTCCTGCTGAATAAGAAGCATCTGTGGAATGAAATGACTGATTTCAAATGACTAATCTAATTACACTGTTTAAGAAGCATATTTCATATTTTTGGATTTTACTCCTATTGTAATTTCTCCCCTTTCCTGAGCCGAACTGGGCACCATAAACAATGTTTCCATCAAAAACAGAAACATGGCCATCTGTATGGTGTCACCAAATGTGTGCAAATGAGATTACTGCAGGGTCTGCTCAGTTCCAAGATGCAGCCAGCCAACAATAACTTTTGAAGGGCCTTCTGGTGGTCCTTCTCTGTTCCCTATCTTACATGTTCCTGTGGTTCCAAAGAGAGTCTTTCACAACTCCCTCATGCTTTATAATCCTCTGTCTTTCATGTTCTTCCTCCTCATCTTCCTCTTCATCAGTTGCAAAAAGTTCCTCTTCAAAGAATGACCCTCCCAGGCCATACTCCTGTGCATGAACGGATACCTCATTGGACATTAGGTGTGGGGAGCCCTCGATGAAATCTGCAAATCTTTACAAAAATGTTACTAGCAGTAATGGAAATTACAGGTGCTGAATGCATTTCATGACAAGACATTCTCCACTTACCTTTTTGGGGAGTGTATTCTGGAGACAATCTTCCAGGTATTGACATCAGGGCTGCTGCAGTACTGCCGCAGCTCCTCTAGGGCATGCTGTGTCTCCACTTCACCTTGTTTCTGGTACTCCTCTTCCGTGAGCAAGCGACGGGGCTCTACCTTCCGATACCAGTTGGGCCTCAGCTTGCCAACTGGTACACAGCTTGCCACACAAAGAACCAAATCTAAATTAAAATCACATCTACATACCATGGAGTTGCAGTTTACCTTTTCATTAATGTTACCATAAGCTTCTGTTTACACAACCATAAATCTATAAACAAATAGAATAGCAAATACGTTGTAACCTTGAAGATAAGAAAATAAATCAGATAGTATAATAAAATTAAGCAAAAACACCAAAATACACTTCATGAAAGAGCATGCATGAGCTGATAAAGTGTGAACTGCTGGGGGATACCATGAGTCACTCAGGATGGTGTTGATCTAAGACCATTAGCTCATTGGGCTTTCATGTATGTGCAAGTGTCATTCATGTGGGGAATTCCATATTTTGCATATCCTTTTTGTAAGAAAAAGTGTTTGGGCTCATGGGTATAAAGTTGCCACCGCAGTCACATATACAGTGCGTAACACGCATCTACACTGTATTTATTTGAAGAGAGTACTTAGACCAATCTTTAGCACAGATGCAGGGGTCAGAATTTTGAAAGCTGATGCTGGAATAACTAAAATACCTACCTGTATGCAGCAAATGCCAGCCGAACAGGGTATTCCAGGTGTTTTGAGCAGAAAGCTGCAACAATGATAGCTAATGCCACCTGCTGAACCTGGATCCCAGCATACACCAGCAGCAGCCCAAACAGCTGTAGCACCCAGGACAGGATTTTGATGCTGCGCTCCTCCACCAGTGGGCCATAGCGGTAGCACACGGCGAAACTAACAAACCCCACCACTGCTGTGTAACCTGCATCCAAATCAAAGAACAGATCCTGAAATTGTTTGCACTAGAATGCTGTTCTCACATTTAGAGAATAAAAGCTAAATATCCTGCTAAATCATCATTTATTGACTTGATAAATACCCTACAGAGAAGCCTCACCTAGGGCATAGTGCCAATGTTCTTTCAGGATCAGCTGGAGGTTCCTGAACACCAGCTGAATCAGGTAGAAGGAAAAGGACCAACCTCCAACTATCAGCACATAGAATGGGCTTCTCTAAAGGATGAAGACACATTTATATTTTACACACATCTTTGAAAGAGCACAAACTGAACAGCTGAAAACAAGGAGTTGCATGAACTAAGTCACAACAGTTTATTGAACACGATACCTTGCAACTTTGGCCTCTTACCTTTGGCAGCAGACGGGCAACAATGAAAATAAGGATGATGAGAGAGGCGATCATGCCTGTGGTCATTCCTGCTGAATAATAGAACATCTGACTCCTGTGATGACAGAGTATGCTTAGTTCAAGTAAACACCTTGCACATGAAGCATCTCAAACAGATTAAAAAATAAAACCTCAAATGAAAATACATGATTAGCTCTTTGTTACTGCACATTGATTTGTTACCTTCAAACAAAATGCACTCAAAATCCATTGATAACTCCTTCCATTTATTCACTGGTTACATTGTGTAAAAACCTCAGATAAAGGTATAATGAAAAAAATCTCTGTGACATACTTTGATTTAAATTATTTTTAACTTCCTTAAAATATCTGTAATTTTCATAACTTTGTAATTAATCATGATGAATGACTGTCTACAGTGTTTTCCAGCTTTTTACTAAATTCAACAACAGTGAAAAGATTAATAATACAGATGTACCTTGAATAAGTGAAGAAAATGGAACTAAAAATAGTCTAAAAAATGTTTGTCTAAAAATTCTCAACTCAAACATTTGCAATCCAAGGAGCCATTACATTTGAAAAGGTCATTAAAATGAGTTTAAAATGAGTCTCTTTTAGTTTTATGGAAATAATACTACAGTTAATTGTACAACAGATCTGTTTGTAGTATATATTTTATTATTGTAGAACTATATTTTAAAGAACATTATTTATTGCTGTTGAAAGTACTGCTGGCAACTGGTTACAGAGAAAATAGTTATACTAGTGGGTAATGGGGGGAAAAAAAAAATTGCACACACACACACAAAAAACCATTGTCAGCCTGGGCCTATGAGGAAACCATGCTACCACTGTACGTACAAACATACTTAACTCACACCACCTTAACTGTGAATTTACGCTGATCCAATATTACCTGCTAAGAGTGTCCGCAAAGAAGAACAGAAGCAACCCAGCTAGGAACACCAGGAACAGGTAGATGTCTAACCCTTCAAGAGACATGAACAATTTAGGACAAGAACTTTAAACAAAGAATCAGAATCACTGAGCTCAAAAATTGTCACTTACTTCGCGTGACTTTTACGGTGTACAAGGTTTCAGAGTCAGTTGGGTTCACTCGGAAGCAGGTCTTTGTGCTGAAGAGGCTGACATCAATGGTGGTCTCATTGGAATGCTCATGCAAGAAGTACTGCACCACACCCCAGAGACTGAGGTATTCCAATTCCTGCAGTTCCTCTTCATCCTGAACCACCTGTACCTTGAACTGCTTTGAGCTGCTCACATGAATCTGTGAGCACAATTTGATAACAACAATGCAAGCTGTGGCACTTAGTCTGCTTACAACAAAAAATTGCTTTTTAATGGCAAATGCTACACAAACACTTCAGAACAGTATAATGCTCTGAAGTCAAAAAGACAAGAAACCACACATTTTGTCCACTATAGACCTGCATATTTGACTGTAGCTTCTCCTACCTGAATTCTAATCCATGTTTCCCTCCATTGAGGAACCTTAGAGTTGTGGTAACAGAAATACTGCTGCTTCTTCAGATCTTTCAACACCTGCCCTTCCTTAACATTAATTATAGACAGCTTATTACCTGAAAAAGGATATAAAGTATACAATAAAGTACAGTTAAATTAAGAATATTTAACTGAATATATAACAGGAACAACTGGCATGTGACAATTTGTGTATAGAAATATACTTTAAAAGACCAAGGAGCAGAACCCAGTACCTGTGATGTCTGGCAAGGAATTGTTAAACTCAAATTAATTTTGTTAATCATTAAATGAGTTTGTGTGTGAATGTCTACACAAACAGGCAGTTATCACTGTATACATTGATGAAGTTATATTAAGTATTTAGCTGAACTTCTGTACAGGGTGATTAAATAAACTCATGAATTAAACAGTAATTAAGTAACATATAAACATGTAAAATGGTTGAGCATTTGTAAGATTAGGAAAAACTGAGCCAGTTTAAACATTGGTGTATACTATATATATATATATATATATATATATATATATATATATATATATATATATATATATATATATATATATATATATATGATGCTTGATTACTGAGAAATAAATTCATGAATACGTGTAATTCTTGTTTTAATCATCCAGTATTTGTTGTGCAGGGTTCCTAAACCTCCGAGAATGGGTTAGAGGTTGTATATGTAGTTACTCACCTAACAACCGCATATTAATTGGGTATGTTGTGTTTTTCTACCTAAAAGAGAGAATGTATGCAAGCAGCATCGCCCTGTAGTCTCACAGAGGACAAATTCTGCCAGAATGGCTCCCTATGTCTCTCCACGCAGCTAATCACTTCCCTCTCACCTAAGTAACCACTCCAGTAATTTTCGTCGTAAACACAAAACAGATTTAATGTATTTCCTACCTGAGGTCTGCGCCGTGGAGACAAAAAAATTCAACGTAATACATAGCAAAATTGTAGCAACAGTTAACTTGTTACAGTTAAATCCCACTTCCAATTTCATGTATCCCGCCATGACAGTAACATGCACAGCAACTTGCTAAGTTTTTCTTTTTCCACCCTGGGACTGGATTGAAGAACAGTTGCTCTAGCCAATCAGAGAAGGCATCATCGTTATAACGTCAACAAGGTAGGCAGAGATTTAAGGGTTTTGAACCAATGATTCGAAAGTTTTTTATTCGTTACGAAAGCCATTATTGCTCAGATGGCAAAGAATAAGAAGTGATTGACACCGACGTTTACCAATAAGAGCAGCGCTATGTAAAATTTAAACATTTTATTTCCATAATAGTCATAGATCTTGGTCTCTTTTGTTGTTGTGGTTATTGTTGTTGCTGTTGTTATTATTAAGTGCTTAGCGGGGGTAAATGTAGTTCTGTGGATCATTACACCCCAATGGGAAACCAGTAAAGATTATTCAGCGTTAAATATCATTAAAATTGTTAACAACAAACCTATCCCCAAAACATAAAAAACCCCAAAACAAATCCCCCAGACATAATAAAGAAATTAGAAAAAATATATATACATATATAAATATAAAATAATTTTCTGACATAATACAGTCTAGTTGTCAACAGAGCCTTGTCTGGCATTATGGAGACCAATAGGTTTTTACTGCACGTAAGCTGAATAACCAGGTGGGTAAAAGAGCTCAAGGTGATCACTTCATTTAGGGGATGTGACCCAATGCACATGATAGATTGTAGCTTCCTCCTCATCCTGCCAGTTCATGCTGGTATCTCTTCAGATCATATAAATCTTTCCTCCTCATCCTATCACCATAACCGCTGCCATGGCCTCCACCAAATCAGGGTTGTGACCCCTGGCAGAACCCCCTCTCCTTACAATTTTGATCTTTACAAGTTTTTATTTAACCTGATAGATTTTTGATCACAAACTGACAATTAAAGAGCTAATTGCCTTTAGTGAAAACAGCACTGATGCTGTTCTGCTTGAAGGTGTATAAAAAGTATAGCTAAACCTTACTGTTTTATTTCCTCTAACAAAACCATTTCTGACAGTGATCCATCCAGTATTACAGGTTGAACTGTATCAAATTCCTGTCACAAAAATCTTAATAATAATAAGTTAATGCTTTGTGATGAACTGGAATCTCATTTAGGGTGTACCCTGCTTCAAACCCTAGTTTCCAGGATAGACTCTAGACCATTAAGAACCTGCACTGGACAAGTGGGTGTTGGTAATGAATTAATGGATGGTATCCTGCAAAGTTAGAAGTTATGTTTATACATATCTTTATAAATGATTCCATACCCAAATACTAATTCCATAATGGGTCTGAATGTTTAAGACAAGTTGTGCAAATTTGGTTCTTTTCAACAACCCTCAAGTCAAGTGAAATTTTTTTTTACAAATTCCGAACTGGCTGTGCAGTTTTAAGTATAATTCATTTAAGCTTAGTCAATGCACCCATTCTCATGAGGAGTCATCATAACCACCTATACCTATGGGTTAGGTTGTCCATATACTTTTCACTTGTTTTAGTGGAGCTTACACAGTACCTTAAAAAAGTCACTGCCCCCTCCTGTCCCCGACTCCCCCCAACATATTATCTGACATATGAGTAGGCCTGCATGTCGCGGCACCATTTCTCATTGTCTATATCCCTCCTACACTCCCGGATGTGTGGTTTTCTATTTCTGCCTATTCCGGATGCTGCGCTAATGGGTTCCTTGAGGAATAGTTGCTGTCTGTGGGTGGCTGAGAGATGAGCGGGAACTGATACAGAGAGTGGGGATAAGCGGTCTCTATGTGGGGGTGGGCGGCTGTGCATCAGTCACCAAGAGGGTTGGGGGATAAGAGGGCGAACCGCTTCACAGGCCTGTAAGAAGGGAGAAGAGAAAATAAATGCCCTTTGTTCACTTTGCATTTTTCCACTGTGGCCTTTGATCCGCAGGAGTAACAAACACTTTCATAAGCTTCAATAGACATTAAAAAATAAAGCCACTGAACCTCGAAAAAAGTGGCGTATAACGTCCCAAATATACATTATAGAAGTTAAAAAAACACGCACAGGATTTCCCCATGATTTCGCATAAAGTGTTAGCAAAACACACATTATTTGGAGGGGGAGTGGCAATCACGCGGCGCCTTTTCCTTGGGTTCCCTGAACGTAAAAAAAATGTTGACTCATCGTGGATTTTAGCCATTTCCCCGACGGCACAGAACGAGCTGTGTAATAACCCGTGGCGGCGTTTAATTTGATTTGAAGGCAGAATTTTGGCGAGACGTCGTCGTTGGCGAACTACATGGGCGAGGAATCCCCCGTCTCTGTTGGATACAGCGTCACACGCGTGGGGTCTTGTGCAGCCAATCGGAAGCTGCCCACGGCCGCGCGCGCGCACACGTACCCATAATTTTACCGTTTGCTTATGGTGTTGAATATACAGTATTTGTTAACCCTTTTAAGATAAATGGGGAGGGGGTCGTAATGAGATTTATAATTTCATTTGACCAAAAATTATTTTTCCAATGAATTGTCCCTGAGGACACGTCATACTGATATTATTATTATTATTATTATTATTATTATTATTATTATTATTATTATTATTATGATGTCAACTCGTTCTCATGTCGAACACACTATTTTACCTCCTTCACAAATCCTTCGGCTGCATAGTGCATTCCTACAACGAGACTGTCACGAAGACGGTGTATCTGTACTTTGATCACTTCAAAGATTATAAATAAAAATGAAAAACGCTGGATTTAATATTCTGTGGAGGAATATTGACAGCATATAGCAATTCTTTCTTTTTAAGAAGCGAGCACTGTAGAATCATGAAAAATCCAGCTGAAGTTCAACACTTGTAACGGTTGCATTGTGAAGTAATGTTCTATATGTATAATAAGTGTATTACAAATAACGTGGGATTTGCTGAGGAAAAGCGTACGAATGACGACTGGGCTGCGGCAACACTGCGGACCGAAAGGGTTACGGTCTTACAGCCCGTGCGGTCTCCCAACCTGGGCTCCTCCTCCGAGCACTCGCCTACCCGGAGCGCCGCCTCTACCCGGGAGAGGAAAGCACTTTTTCGGTCAGATGGCGCGCTGCAGTCCGCCCCCGGCTCTCCCTCACCCACACTCACACACACCCAACGAAGGAGCGTCATTTACTATGCGCTCCTCCGAGGGACGGCAGTAGCCGGGAAACACGCTGGTCACCGGTAGGAAAAAGGCAAAGGTAGAAAAAAAACAAATACCGGGAGATTCAACGGATTCATTTATCAGTTACTGCAACAAAAAAAGGCCACTTTAGTGCCGTAAACAAAGAGGATCGAGGGTTAAAGTTTTGCTGAGTTTGCAAACAGCTGGCCGGTTATGCGGTCGCAGCGGGACCGAGTTTGACAGCTGGCGAAGCGACCGGGCTCGGTCACACCGGGGAAGCCATCCTACACACCGAGTGGGACAGCTGTGACCATCAGTCAGGCGCAAGTGACGAGGGTGTCCGCCTTCACACCCAGTGAAGCGATCCCCGACCGAGCGCGCTCTCCCCGCAGCTGGACCCGCCACGTCCCCTCAGGTATCCAGAGGCTGCCGGACGAGGTAAGAAGCAAAGCTGGGAAATGGTTTTACATGAATAGATGTTTTGTTTCGGTCCCTGTCGAATTCTGCGAACTTGCGCCGTGTCCCCAACCGGAGTGGTGAGCCTCCTGCAGCGAGAAAGATGCGCTTCATTGGTCTTAATCCTCAGTTAAAATTTAGATTACAGTCACTTAATCGTTTTCTGCATGGACTCTTCAAGGTGGGAGGTGATTTAAGACATCAAAACCAACAGCTGCAAATCCTTCAGCCAGGCTGAAGCAGCAAAACCCTCGAAACCTTTTGTTTGGGTGACTTAGATCACGCTGTAGCAGCCTAACGTATCTATTTATTTTATATACGCTATAAATTTTATTAATAATTTTGACCACATTGACAGACCGAAGAACAGGACTCTCGAGGTCTGGGAAACTGCAGGACTTGGAAATGGCTTCTCTCAACTCCCAGTTAATGTCCCCTGTTCTGCAGTGAGAATATGGCATAAAGCAAAGAGCCATGGGAGCACATTTCACAACTGATGCTCTTTCTTCGCAGCCTACTCAGCTGCCGAGCTCATGTCTCCTGCCTACCATCTCATATGAATCTTCTTCCTATCTATCCCTATGCGTGAAAGATGCTCACTTGCTTCCACTCATTATGCAGGCAAGAAAGGTCAAAATTTATACTTCCTGAAATGGCAACCGCTGCATTATTTTAGATGTTTTGATTATGGAACCCACAGTCATGGTTGTTCTGAGCTATGGCAAAATGGCATTGCCACAAAAACTCAGATATTTCAACAGTTTTAGCAGCATTGTTTTCACGTAAGTTTGGACTCAAGTGCAATTGTGTGGATGGGGTTTTATGCAAGTTTCACAAGATTTGTAAAGAAATGTGAACTGGTTGAGTTAGTAAGTTAGTCAGCCAGTGAAATACAGAAAATGTGTGTGACTCTGAAGCATGGTATTCATCTGAATTAAGAACTCTTCATAGTTTATTCCCAAATTTCTGTTGTAGTCATTACTTTAATAGCATTTTTTGTGATGCATCATATCTTGAGGAGGACCATGATGGAGATCATGGAGATTGTGACATTATAACATGCTTTTCCTTAGATTAGCATGCCAGAAATGTGGAAGAATCGTTGAGTCCGATTCATACAGTGCTTTGGATTTTCTTCTTTGTAGTAACTCTCATCTAAGGCCCTACCCTGTATTCATCTAGCGTCCTTTTCCACTTCTGCAGGTCACCATGTCCCTGCCTCGCACCCTCGGAGAACTACAACTGTACCGCGTACTGCAACGGGCCAACCTCCTGGCCTATTATGACACTTTCATCCAGCAAGGTGGGGATGACGTTCAGCAGCTCTGCGAGGCTGGAGAAGAGGAATTCCTGGAGATCATGGCACTGGTGGGCATGGCCACCAAGCCTCTGCACGTCCGACGGCTGCAAAAGGCCCTGCGTGACTGGGCTGCCAACCCGACCCTGTTCAACCAGCCCCTGGCCAGCGTGCCACTCAACAGCATCCCGCTTTTTAAGATTGACACCACAGGTGGAGCCGTGGGTGCCGGCGGGCCTCGGAAATCTCTGAGTAATGGCCAACCAGGTTCTCCATGTGAAAGGGATGATCGGGCATCTCTGACCCCTTTGCGCAGCGGCAGCCCCAAGAGCCCATGCTCTCAGGCCTCCCCACAGCCCCCGGACGGTCTCTACCGGGATAAGCTCTCCCCCATGGATCCACACTGGCTCAGCCCGGATCCTGACAGAAACGGTGCTGGGGGGTCTGGTGCAGATGAGGAGCAACCCAGCCCGCCACTCCCACCCCCAGCGCCATCTGCCTCATCTTCCACATCCATTTCCGCATGGCCCGGCGGACGCCTGGATGCCGAGACAGCGCGGGCTGTGGCCGAGAGCGTGGGCAGGCTGCTGCGCACGGTTCCTAAGACCGACCCAGGAGAAGTGAGGGCGCTGCTCAAGTTGAACAAGAAGCTGGCCAAGACAGTGGGTCACATCTACAAGCTGGAGCCCCATGATCCAGTCAAGGAGGAGGAGATCCGCAAATACAGCCTCATCTACGGGCGTTTTGATTCCAAACGGAGGGAGGGCAAGCAGCTCACGCACCACGAGGTGAGGGCTGTAGGCAGGAGGACACAAAAGATCCAGGTACTCGTGCGCACAGATGCCATTATCTTCACTCTCATTACTGAAAACACACATGCTCATCAGAACAAAAGAGCTGTACCCTCAGGATGGTATATTTACAGTAGATGAGGGTCAAATGGTAGAAAATAAGCAGATGAAGCAAAGGGGTACCATAATACAGCAAAAATTCCAGGTGCTAACTAACAAGCCTACATTTATATTTTTTAATTTAGTCAAATGCCTTTCTCCAAGGCAACTTGCTCTTTCTTCCTATTATGCAGCAGGGTAATTTTTAGGGTAAGGGCTGTGATCAAGGGCACAACAGTAGTAGGTAGGATTTAAATTTAGCTCCTTAAATCTCATAGCCAGTACCTCTAGGGAGTAGACAACTTGTTGCTTCCGATTTGTATTTGGATGAGATTTTTCTTAACTTTCCAGCTCATTTAAAATTTTTTAATTAGCTGATGCTTTCCTCCGAAGCGACTTGCAATGATCGACCGGTTTACACAGCTGGGTAAATTTTGCTGTATCGTTCAGGATCAGCACTTTGATCAAGGGAGGTGGGCCCCTTCATGTTGAAGATGGCAAGTCAAACTGCTGCACCACATGTTCTTTTTGGTCGCTTCTAACATCTGCTCACTTCCATCTTCCTGGTCATGTGGGCGCAGATGATAATCAACGAGGCGGCAGCCCAGTTCTGCATCCGTGACAACGCCTTGCTGCTCAGGAGGGTGGAGCTCTTCTCACTGGCCAGACAGGTGGCTCGGGAGTGTGCCTACACCTCCACACTCAAGAGCGCCAGGTGAGCATTTGCCACCATGTCGTGCTGTCCCTGGATTTCCTCTTACTTCTCTGGGCTGCTAATATGGTTGCCTCCTTAACCACAAAGACGTTTCACTTAGGAACACTGTTTTTTAATGGAAATTTTGAGTTGTCTTTGTTGCTTTGTGTGGTGAGACAAGTGTAATCACCTTCAAATTAACCTTTGAAAAAGCCTGGAAGAACTCGCTGTGCTGAGATTCGTTTGCCTTTTTCTGGTGAGCTGTGAAAGCCGCAGCAGCAAGGCCTCCAAAACGGACACAGCTTCTGCTGGGCATGCAAACGCCACTGGAAACAAAGACCTGAGTGTTTATTCTGTCGCTGTTTGCCCAGCCCACAAGCACAGCGCCCACACACCAAAGGTGGTGGACATTTGTTGCAGGCGATTGCCACCCAGCCACAGGAAGTCCTACATCACACCTATCTCAGTAGGCCTCTGAGCACCTGTGGCAGCTCATAACTGTCCTGCAGTGACCTGTAGAAACCCTAGCGCCTGTTTTGTGAAACTGACTTTCTGAAAATGCTGGCAGTTGCACTAGATTTACAACAGTACAGAAAGTATTCCTTCACTACTCTACTGAATAAAGCTGAATAAAGGGTTGTCATTCAGGCTCGACAGCTGTTAGAGTCAAATGTCATCATACTGCTGCAACTCAGAAGACTCACCTGAAAAGTATGAGACTTCTTTGTATAAATGTCATAGCCCCCTCTTACACCTCCTCAAAGTCTGAGCCACAATGATAATTTCAGCATTATTCCTAAATTATTTACACAGTGCTTTTTTTACATTGCATTAGACTTATTTAACAATGTGGTTTCATGCTATAATAGAAGAGGTCATGCAGCCAGTCGCTCTTGGTTAGTCAGAGTCAAGACCACCTGCTGTTACTGTACAACACACATTATTTATCTGACCCGTTCAATTGGTATTTTCCAGGACCAGCACTGATGACTACACCCAGCCTCCACTGAAGAGAATCAAACAAGAGGTGAGCACTGGGTTTTTACTGGTTTGTGTGAGAATATCTGGGATTCAGCCTGGATTCTGTATACAGTGCTGCTGTGTTGACTTGCTGCTGCCTCATAATGAGTTCCTTAGGGGTGCGCTATGAGCACATGCAAATGAGATGTTTTACCATGTTTAGTACAGGCTTGTCCAACTTTTTTTTGGCCAAGGGCTACATAAATAAATGTAATGTAGACATATGAATAATGTAGAGGTATACATAAAATATCCACCTGCCTGAAAATAATGATTACATACCGAATGTGAAATGTATAAACTGTAAAGTTATTTATTGTATTGTTTTTGACTTATAGGCGGTGTGTGTTCAGATGTATGTTTAAATATAATTGTATTATTGTGTGATTCAATAGAATTCAATAGAAATGAACACTTTCATACATTTATTACTCAGTAATAAGAACTTGTATTATGGACCAAGAGTTTCCCTTAATTTTTCCTAATTTTGGTGCTTTAAAATTTTGGCTAAAAGTTTGTACGATACCTTGTTACTGACTAATACATTTAAGAAAGTCCTCTATTCTTTATGAATTGCCGTGTATTAATAATTTCATAAATATTCTTGTGGTTGCCAAGAAGCAGCAACTCAAACGCAGTCCTCAGGACACATTGGACACCTTTGATTTTCAACCTACATATTTATAAACCTGTTATTATTATTATAAAACTGTTAAATAAATGAAGAAAAAATAATTTTTTCTTATATAAAAATGAACATAGAGACATAAATATAATGTAGACTACCATGTATTCACCTGCACAAACCAGTTAGGGGAAGAAAAGGATTGGGGCAGCATGAGGTGAGTGGCACATTAGAGCTGTTGCCTTTGGACTTGAATGGTTCAGATTTGAATTCCATGTTTTGCTGAAGTACCTTTGAATAAAATGTACAGTAAGTTTGTAGGCTCAGTGTACAGAAGACCCTCCACTGTGAGCAGCTGAGCACCTGATGCATTAAAGGGCTGCGAGAAATCAAGCTGCATTGCAGTGTGGAAAAACTTTTGGGTTCAGGCACAGGAATCTAAAGCTAAGGTCACAGAAAGTCTACTGTATTAACAAGTGTCAGGCACTACCAACAGCTGGAATAGAATCTTTTATAATTATTTTCTAAAACATAATAGGAGTTTATTAGAGGAAGAAGAAAGATTTTGAAGTATTTTTTAAAAAAAAGTATATGTGAGGGAATATATGCATTTGGAATGTCCTTTTTACAAACTTTTTAACAAAGTTTCAGCTGCTGTGCTTGATTTTGGGACACTGCTGCATGTGGATGACCAGGTCCTGTGCTGCAGGTTGTTGTGTCAGAGTGCGTGTCCTCCTCCCACGACGTGTCTGAGGGGTCCGGCGCAGGGTCTGAGGGCGGCCACCACGAGACTTTGAGGTCTGGGGCAGATGAAGACAGTTTATCAGGAGAGAGCACAGATGGCCTCATCCACGGTAGGGTTTTATTGCTGCACTGTTTGCTTATTTTCTATGATTTTTTTAACATCTGAAATGGAGTCTATGACTCTAATACTTCTGTTGGCAATAATAAAACCCTAGCAGGGCTTAATCAGTAATTTATTGTATATTATTCAAAACAAATCAGACATTTGAGAAACATTAGTCACTGCATTTTTTTACTTGCATTCTGTGTTACAGTAAGTATTTATAATGGTAATGATTATAATAGCAAACAACCAAGGAGTGCGGCTGAATATCACCAGGCTTTGAACCGGAAATCCATCTTGTTTAGCCTGCAAAGCCACGCGGAGAATCAGTTTGACAGTCACAATGTTAATTCTAATTAAATTATAATCAGAAACAGCTCTGCCAGACCATCTTAATGCTATTACAGTGGCTTAGAAGAGCAATTTCTTCCTTTCATTCGTCAGAGGCACCGCTTACACGGAGTTTCTCTGCGTATGTGTGTGTGCATGCGTGTGTGCGCGTGTGTGTGTGTGTGTGACCCGTCGATCCATTCCAGCAGGCCTAGGCTCCCAGTCCAGCCATTCCTCATCACCCTGCCCCAACACGGACACCAGCGCCCCTCCCACATGGAGCCGCAACCTCATGCAGCAGACGCTCATGGACGAGGGCCTGCGACTGGCCAGGATGGTGTCTCACGACCACATGGGCAAGGTCAGCCCAGTGACTCAGAATGCAGGTGAAGCCATGTGCCACCATTGCCCTGACAAGACCGTGCTTCTGCTCCTCATTCAACACCTTAGCTCTGCTGGCAACATGCATGGTCACAATATAAAGCTTCACATACACATGGGTGGCTGAATAATCTGTGCAGATGAACAAACCGGGAGAGGGATCCAACCTAAACCATGTTGTACAGGCACTTTACAGTGCTTAAAGAAGTCAGTTAGGGTGAGGAAGTGCAGTGTCCTTTTTTGGGTATCTGGAGATTTCTCCTGTCTAAAAATGTGTGGTTTCCTTCTCTGTCGTCAGCAAGCACTAATTCAGACCCACACCACCTGGGGTGCTGGGAGAAAGAAACGAGGGTGGTGGGCGAATAGTGCTGGGGGGGTCGGGCGGTGTCATCCGGGGGGGCTGGCAAGGGGGCGTCCAATCGGAACCCCCCCACCCACCTTTTACGTCAGAGTGTGTTTTGAGAACAGTGTGTGACAGGGAGTGGGCGGCCACGGCCCGGGCGGGGGGAGGAGACGGCAGAGTGGGCGGCAGTGGGCGGGGAGCTGCACTGACTCAGGCAGAGTCGGGTAAAAATAAAACGAGTGGGCAGAGAGCTGGTGCCACTTTATTTCTCTCTCTCTCTTTCTCTCTCTCTTTTGAGTAAAAAAAAAACAAGAAGAGGAAAGGCATTTCGTTTGAACATGACGTCTATAGCCGTCCTCTGCAACTTTCCCTGGCACTGCTGTTCTACTCCTCCTTGGTCCTGCCCACAGGACCGGTCTTTCTCCCTCACACTCATTCGCTCAGCTGGTCTGTAGGTCCCCACAGCTTGTGGGCAGGTGTGACAGCTGCTTCAAGGGTCTCAAAATGGACCCACTGGTGCCCTTTCTGCTAGATAAACTTACAACCCTTGTCATGATCGCATCTGCATTTCCTTTCAGATCTTTCACCGCTTTTATGTTACGTGGCTAAACAATGACTTTTTTTCTACCCTGATTCTAATAAAATGCAGACAGGTCTGTGTGCAAGCAAATCAGAAGAGCTCTTCATATGAGAGTAATTGAATGAATTGATTTAAATTGAGTTGGCATGAAGAGCAGGTGAGTCTGGAAAACTTGCACCAGGTGCTTCCTACTAGTGAAGGTTCCCTCCCAGAGCTGCATTGTATTTGTCTTTCCAGCACGCTTGTATCTCCTGACCAGGCCATGTAAATTCCATGATGTCTGCTTGTCCACAGACCCTGATGATAAGACCTTGTCCTCTGAGAAGGGAGGCTTGGCCAAGCCTCGCAGACGGAGCAGTTCCTGCAGCACCAAAGACGACTCCGATCACAGCGGAAAATAATGACCCCATGGCCTCAACCCCATCTACTCCTCGATCATCTTAGTCGTGTCCTTCCATTTGTCACCCCTGTCCAGCTTCTGCTTCTGTACTCTCGCTCATCCAGCAATAAATTCCTCCACTTCTTCTGTCAGAACCCACCAGCAACTCTCCACATGAACATGGGCCAACATTACAACTGGTCAGACTGGTCAGGACCACCTCACTTACGCTCTTATCATTATGTTTTACGTTTGGTGCTATTTCTTTGTTTCCGTTCACCTTGGTGTTGTACATGAGCACTGGGAAGGCAGCAGCTCATGTGACCAACTGAGAATATGGAGGAACGAAAACCAAGGAAGTTTTAGCTCAGGAAGGGTACAAAGTTGGGATGTCTCATTGTGATGTTGTAAGCATACATAAATAGATGTTAATATTCATGTTTTTTAATGTAGAAATTATGCAACTTATATTGTCTCTCTATTATGGTAGTTGTAGTCCTCTGGGTAAACATAGGTTTCCTATATAGCTAAACAACAGATGGACTGAATGACAGCATCTCATTGAACTTATAGTCTTGAGCGCTTAACTGTTGAGTCATGTCAGGTTTTCTTTGATCAAGTTATCCTATATTAGGTAGAATATTTCAGGGAAGGTCCTTTCTATTAATTTTAAATTAGCATTTGACGTTTGCCCCAAAAAAAAGCTCCACACTAATAATGTGCTGCATGGAAAAAAATCAATGTCCTCATCGCTATATTGGCAGATGAGCGTGGGCCCAACGTAGTTGTGTCAAAGCTTCATGAATTTGGGGCCCCGGGGGTCTTCTCAACTCTTTCCATTCACTTGCTCAGCAGCCAAATTAAACGTTTCCCACAATGGGGGGAAACGTGTCTCACACACCTTGTGATCACTGTTATTAATGCGCTTCGAGGTTTCCTACGTTTCATGTTAGGAGCGCAGAGCCCTGTTATGACTGGTGGTGGCGTGGGGGCGATTTGGAAAGCTAAACCCCCTTTTATCGGCACCACTGGGGCAGAAAGACACACCTGCACTGTTCTCAGGTTCTTTTGTTTCCAAATCTGTGTCACTTTGAACACTACACTGCTGGGTCTCTGCTTCGGGGCCTGTGGAAGGGAACAGTCCTAAACCGTTATGTGTTTAGAATCCGGCAGTTTCTGCAGACAGGTCCTTATGTTCAGACAGATGTGACGAGAGCTCGCGTCTGTAAAAGCTCCCCCAGACTGTGTGATGAAAGCCATCGCCACAATTTCTTCGAAAGTGCAACTGTGCAGATGGAGCATCTGGGTAAAAACAGCGGAGCACAGCTGAGGGAACTGGGAGCCCACAGTGCACGGCACACTAGGGTCCCTCACAGATGGACTTCACAGACCCCCCCTGCTGTGAGCATCCTCCTCCTTCTCCTCCTCCTCCTCACCAGTGTTAGACAACTTCTTGATTTTATTATGTTGTACAGTAGATTATTTATTTTGTTAATTTTCAATAAAAATTTATTTTATTGTTTACACAAATTTGTTTTCTTTCCATACGTGCCATATCCACCATAGTGAGATCCGTTCAGGGGCAGTGGTTAGAATTACTGCCTTGCACTTGGAAGGACATGAGTTTGAATCCCATCCATCCATCACCCACTGCATCCTGGTCAGGGTAACACTTGTTCAGAGCCTATTCCAGAATCACTGAGCACTAAGCTATAAAACAATGGATGGGATGTCAATTCATTACAGGATGGCCACACACACACACACACACACACACACACACACACACACACACACACACACACACACACACACACACACACACACTATGGGTAATTTAGAGTGGCCTGTTACCCTGAAACGTGTTTACTCTGTGAGAGGAAACCCTTGCATGTTCTCCACTGGGAGAATATGCAAACTCTGTACAGACTGACATTTGAACCCTCACCTCAACAGCCTGGGTGCTGTGAGGTAGCAGTGCTTACTGCTTTAATACCCTTCAGTGTGGTAGTTACCCTGAATTATTCCAACAGAAGAAAAATCCGAGCTGATTATCTGGGTAAATAATTGTAAGACGTGTACTGCTCTGAGTCACATTAGTGAAAATTCAGCTAAACAAGAATATGTTTAAGAAGTTAAATATCTGTGATTTCCGGTTAGCTAAACTGAAGCGTCTTCATTTTGTCATCAGCAGCTTATCTTTGGCATTGTGCTGCAGTGACATAAGTACTTTTCCATCCTGTCAGATATGATGTTAATGTGCAGCAACGGAAGCTTCTTTATCAGCCCCCACCCCACCCTAAAACGGAGGCGGTTGGCTCCGTCCCCGGCTGTGCACCGGTAATCCCTGAGAGAGGGCCGCCTACACCACTGTGACTCACGCGCTCTGATGTCACCATCACTCTCCATCGAAGCCACACACACTCACAGCCCCAGGTCTAAATATAGAGGGAGTCGTTGAGCAGGACCAGACGGAGCTTCGGCGGCTCGCTGAAGTGCAGGCTCCTCATTTCAGATGATCCAACAAGCCTCCTCACTTGGTCCCGACTGAATGGACAGCAAGTGCAGCCACAGGGCGCTCAAAATGTCCGCACCTGCTTAACATCTACCTGCTCGAACCTGACAGCTGCTTTGGAGTTCACATGTGTCTCCCATTCTAACACCTCTTATGGCTTCCTACCACTCTGCTCCATCCCCTACACCTCTGCATAAACTTTTCCCTTCACGGATTTGTATTAGAGGCAGTTATTATTTGTTCATCTTGCTGGCACTTTTCTACAACATAAAACAAATTGCAGTTATTCATACAGTTGGGCAGGCTACCACAATGGAACCAGGGGTTCAAATCACAAACCTTCAGAGCAGAATCCAGCAGGTTCCGCCACTTCACCAGTTTAACTGCACTTTTGTTAGTTTCTTGCACATTTATGTGACTTTCTGAGTGTTTGTTTCTGAAAGCTGAAATTGGCTCCAAGTGTAAGGAGATTGTGTTACGCTGAGGGAGCTTCTGAAAAAGGTGGGTGAAAGAGGGTGGAAAGGCAAAGTGTTTGGCACAACTATGGTTTCATCGGCAGCAGAAACATGCATTCCTCTGTAATACTCACTGGATGTGACCATGGGTGTCCATTAACTGCTATGGACATGTTAGATTGCTGCTGAGACTGTACAGTTCTTCCCAAGAGTGATAAATCACTCACCTCCGACTCAGGGTGTCAAATCTAATAAATCTGGGTCACACTCTCCTAAGCAGCTTGCAATTTTATGACTGGTTGACATGAAATTGGTCAATTAACCTGAATGAATGAAGCTCCTCTTGCAGCAAGAAAATGCATGCACACACCAGTCTGTTGGGAAAATAGCTTGAGGAACCATAACCTGAGAAACCACAATTGAAGGTTGATTTAATCACCATAATTATGCTCTTATTTAGCAAATCCCTACATACTTGTACTTATGGAAGACAAAGAAGACATTTCAGAGAGGCATCCAAGGCAAGGGAGCCTTTCTGTGTTATAAAGTGTGATTTAAAAGCCCAGCAAAGGCAGGAGGATGATGAGCTTTGAGATGACAGCAGTAATGGGCTTAGGGCTCCAGTGTGGTGTGGAGCGTGAGCATCAGACGGCTGTGTGCGGCACCGCTGTGTCAAATCCGCTGGCATTCCCTTGACACCCCCATGCATGGCAGGCTTGGCACGTATAAAATCTGTCGGAACAAAGCAGCATCAAAACCACATGTTAATTGTTGGATTGTTGTGATATCGGTGGTAAAGTCCTTGGAACAGTTTGGGACAGCAGCACTGAAGCCACCTTGTAAACCAGTCTTGCTTTGCATCCTGCGCCCCCTACTTTGCTGCAGGCACATTAAACAAAGAATGCATGAGATTACATTAAATTTTTCTGAAACCTTTTAGGTTTTTTTGCAAGAATATCAGGGATTCTACTACTTATGAGTGCCTTTAATTCCAGGATCAAGACCTATGTGTGTAAAGGAACTTTAAATAACACATTTGACTGCTACTTCTTACTCTCTCTCATTTGCTTTGTTATTATTTTACTATTTATTTTGTATCTTTTGTTTTAATATTACTCTGTTGCCTTCTGTGAGTGTCTTATTGCTTTGCTTTTATATTGCATTTACTTTCATTAGATACTCATTTGTATGTGTTATTTGTAACATAAAATATTCTATGTTGTATGTATGTATGTAGGTGTTGTTATTATTATCATTATCATTATCGTTGTTGTTGTTGTTGTTGTTGTTGTTCTTCTTCTTATTATTATTATTATTATTATTGTTATTGTTGTTGTTGTTGTTTGTGTTGTTTGTTTTGCTTTAGCTTTTAATGTAAATGCTGCTCCAACCTATAGATGGTGCAAGTTGGACCTAGTATTTTGCCTTTTGTTGCTCTAGATTGCTAAATAATCTCAGCTTTTATTATTTCCAAAGTTGATCAGCAGCACTGCTGCAGGGTTGTCTGTTTATTATGTATATAAACAAGTGTCAGGAGGGATTTCTTCCTCCTACTTAAGGTAACAGCTGTGCTAGGCGTTCTTTGGCAAAAGAAAATTCCCAGAGAGCAGCTTGCATACTTGACACTCCAACTTATTCCTCCAACTTAACTAAAGTCATTAGTAGTCTGGACTTGCCCTTGTGAAAAAAGTATACTTAGTATACTTTTACTAAGTATACTTCTTTCACAAGGGTCTACTAACATATAACTATCCATCCATTGATACAAATGCATAGACACGTTTTTACATATAAACATTTCCCTAGTTTCCCCATTTCCCATGTTATTTAGTAATAATACCACAGAAAACGTGAATGTTTTGCTTTTATTGTGATTTTAAAGCACACAGTGATTCCTTATTGTCAACAATTTATTGTAGTGCAGTTTGCATTGCGCTGACAGTAGAGGACGCCAAGGTGTAAAGAGAAGTGTGGGAGGCTGTACAGCTGACAGTTAACACAGTAATGGCACTTTCTATTCTGCAAGATCACGGGTGTTTCATCGCCTGATTTTCATCTTGGAGAAATCCAGCACTCTTCTCACAACTAGATTAGATGTTTACCCTACAAAGGAACATGTATGATCAAACAAAAGGAAATGCTTTTCCTTACGGGTTTCTTAACTGCACAATGAGCCTCAGTTTCCAACACCAAATCCTGTATGACTTACAATGACTGGTGGCGTCCGGCACGCTTCCTCCTCCCAAAAAAAACCCAGGAAACTGTGTTTACCAGGAAATTAGGGTTTTTCTGTAAAGGTGCTTTCAGCGCCTGCTTTGCAGGATTGTTTGAAATGGTCAGTTCGTTGCTGATAAGTATCATCACACATGTTGAGTCATGTTGACCACATAAACAGAATGTGTGCAGAAATTTTTCTCCTCCATTTGTGCATTTAGTGTTCAAAGATGTGTATCCATTGTTGGGAGGGACTGAGCCCACCCATCAGATTTCTGGCAAATTTCTTATTTTTTCCCAAGCATTAATGTCTTTTTAAAAGTATCCTCAGAATGTGTCCAAAGCTTCATCAGCCTCATCATCTTATCATTTGGCATGCCCAGTTATGAATAACTACTATTTTTATTTCAACAAACAAAAAGCACAGTCATGAGGCAGGTAACACCAGTGTTTCATATCTCCTGAGCTGCTTGCTTAAGTGTAGGTTCAAATCAAGTTCAGGTGGTTTTTGAATGTCGTCTCTGTGTTCAAAAGACAAAGAAGGGACTTTTTTTCTTATTTCACTTACTTTCTCACTATCAGTAACTGGTTGTGCAAGATAGTGTCACACCTCTCAGTCCTTTACACATTCATGAACTGCAGGTAGTCACCAGTTACCCTTAAGCATATCTATAACATGACTGCTGTAACTAAAAAACCCTTGAAACATCAGTTCTAACAGTTATCAGACCAATATTTTGTAATAGTAAACTTTAATGCTGTAAAACTGATTTCTAAATCTCTGGCAGTAAAACTGAAAAGCAATACCTAGTGCTGCATATACACAAAAGTTTGTTCTTGACCACTGTTTGGTTCAGTTAAATTTATGTTATTGGGAAAGGATGAGGAAATGAAATTAAGACATAAAGGAATATACAAAAAGCTTTAGGCAAGAGTTTGTTACAATATAAATACTTAGTTTGATGGACATACACTACTGGTCAAAATTTTTAAAACACTTCAGTTTTTTTTCAGTTTTTATGGAACTGCACGCAGTTTAATGTCTTAATGTTTCATGAAATCAAGGCATAGAACAAACAAACTTCTGCAGCAGTCTTGGGAAGATCTTTCTGACAAATATTTGATTTCCCTTATAGAAAGAATGCTGTGTGTTTGGCTGTTAAATCAGCAAAAGGCTACTTTCATGAATCAAAAATTTGAATAAACTTTTGTACACCTAATGATTCCTTGACTTTTTTTAAAAAAATGTTCCATTGTTTTTTTGTTCTATGTCTTGATTTCATGAAACATTAAGATGTTAAACTGCATGCATTTCCATAAAAACTGAAAAAAAATAGGTGTTGTAAAACTTTTGACCGGTAGTGTAGTTTGCATTTCAAGTTTTGTATATGTATATTTAACTAATAAAGTGAAAAACATTTAAATAAAAGTTTTTGTTTTCATTTATAGATAAACCGACTTTTTGTACAGCACCAAATCAGCAAATGAATCAAGAGGGATATATAAACCTATATTTATTGCATGCGTGGTAAAAGTGAGTTTTCAGCTACAAAAGATTACATCTCGAGTCACAGTTGAGCACTTTTTTTGGCGTTTTATTACAATTGAGGGAAAAACATTGAATATAACAATTTCAAACTTGAAATCTACACATACGGAAATGAGCTCACTTCTGGTCCCCATGACAACAAGACGCTACTACTGGTGGCATTAAAAAGGTCAATAACACTCAGACGATCCAGACACCGAAGTACCAACACTGCAAGCTGGATGAATTAAGGGAACCGTGGGTGAGTTTTGTTGAAATCTGCTGGCTGGCAGCGTAGACACAGGCTCTGTTCTCTTCACTAACAAATGTTTGTTGACCAATAAATCTAAATTATGACCATACAAATACACAAAACCAACAGGATTAAACCGCAGCTGAACATGAAAGAACATACAAATCATTCTTTCAACACATAACTACACAAGAAACAAACGAAACATTAAATTATCTGGCAAAACAAGATAAATGGAAAAATACATAAAGATCATACTAGTCAATATGAAAAACAAGAAAATTTACTTGTATACACACATAAAGTAAAGGGTTAGGGGCAAATATTTAAATGTTTAGCGATAGTTTATACTTTTTTGCATGAATGTATTTTGTACACCAGCTGGGGGGACAAAAGCGGACCGTTAGCGCGCTCGTATCAACGCTATGACGTCTGCCATAGGAGACGTGATTACGTCAGACGCACAATAAATTGAACGCCTTGCATCTTTTTTTCGAGAAACGGGCTACGCACTTAACAGAGGAGTTTGCCTCAGGATTTCCGGTCGTGAAACAGTGCCTCGCAGGTACGTCGAATGAGGTGTTCGCTGTCCGTTTGCCCGCTTCACCCTTTCTCTTTCCCGGAAAGATTTGAAGTGGGTTCCAAACTTTCTGTTTTGTAGCTGTAACAGATCATGGAAAAGTGGGGAGAAAAGTCCCCCCCGAAGTACAGTTTTGTGTGCCTCTATGTTGGCGCGTTACCAGACGGTGAACAACGCAAAAAAGTGGTTAAATATACATGTGGAGAATTATTTTGAGTAATTCTTACTAGTTCGTGTCGTTTTTTTTTTTGTGAGAAGCATAAACCTTAAGTGACCTTGTGTGAAAGTACCGCCCGGTGGAGTCGTGGCGGGGTGTTTTCTTGGCAGAGGGGGGGTACAAGGGTGCTTCCAGCGCCACACTTAGTTTTTTTGGGCTCCGAACACAGTGAGATTCAGAGCGCTCTAAGCCGAATCCGAACCCACACTAGACTGCGCAGTTCACCGTACCTTCGCCCTGTGGTGGGGTTTAAATTTACTTTTTCGTGCATTTTCTGTAGTTTAAACTGCGCCTAGCCCACCTTTACTGGTAGTCACGGTCACATGATATACGGTCTGTGTGTGTGTGTGTCGGGGGGGGTGGTGCCTATTTATCACTGCTAAGGTGTACGAATAAGGAATGTACTGGGAAGAATGGTGAAAGTGCCGTACAATACACCCCTAATGGGTCGTATACTGGTTATCGTAGTTAACAAGCAGCCTGAAGGTTGTTTTATATCCCACCTGTGCTTTAGTACCCGACCATGGTACTTGCCCAGAATTAATTTAGTAGCTATAATGTTTCTATATGTATCTGTAAATTGTATAAATGTGTTCATTATCTTCCTGTTACCCTAGAAGTAAAGCTAAAAGCAATAAATCATGGTAAAGGAGAACTTTTTGAGGAAAAGACATTCCTTTGGTTAAATGTATTTATTGGTTTCTTGACCCTACTTTTGGGGCAACTGTGAGTAACCTGAGGTGTTGTGGTTTTCTCCTTGTTTTCCTCCATACAATTGATTTGTATAGAATAAACATAAATTAGCTCAAAGACATCAGACCTGGCTGTCCTTTGTTTATGGAAGCTGAGAAATGTAGAAACCAGGCTTCCACTGCCAGCCTTTTTTTTAATCAATCTGAAAAGTAATGCAATCGCATCAGAGATTTAGTTGAATTAAAATTGTTGAATTTTTGCTATATAATTATTTCCTGCTAAGTGTAAAGTGACTGTTTCTCTTTCTGCTTTCCTACAATATTTTCCCACCAGTTGTGGAACCCCGTTGTGGAGTTTGTCTGCTTGTCGGTGTATAATTTCCAGTCATCCAGGAAATTGGATCAGCAAACACCATGGCTGTAGAAGGAGGGATGAAGTGTGTGAAGTTCCTGCTTTTCTTTTTCAACTTTATCTTTTGGGTAAGTGTCCAATGCTGGAAATGGAAAAATTTGCTTAATATTAAAAATGTGGAAATCCACCCTGATCCTGGAGGCGTTGGCAAATGTTGAGTCAGATCCATGTGTGCGTGTACAAGTGTGACTTGCGCAGCCTCACTGTACAACTTGTGTACCATGACTGTGTATGATTAAGGGTTGTCATAAGGTTTCAAATTTCTGGGCTTTTTTTTTAAGTTGTAACATTTTGATCTTTTAGTACAATGTATAAATAATATGGAAGTCAACAGCCCCAGAAATACAGGCTGGATAGGCGGGCTGTGGTTTACAGAGTAAAAGGGTAAGTCACCTCGTACATTGTTTTAGATTTTGGATATTTGTGTAAAGACTTTTTGGATAACGTGTCAATTTTTATTGAACTAGACAATTACATTAATTCAGATATAACTTGTTGGTCGACAGGTTCCCCATCTTGCTCTTTCCCGTTGCCAACGTGTTTTGAAGGTGACGACTATAGAAAGTGTATTTTGTTTGGCTAAATTCTCTGTTAATACTGTTAGTAGTACATACTTGTATTAACTAGGCTGGGGACACGAGCTTTATTTGGTACGGTGTGTTTGAACACCAGTACTCAGTATGGTTGTTCATAGCTCATAAGCACACTGAACACAGAGGTAAAATTTCCCCAGTAGCTTGCTGCAACAGCTATTTACACACAGACGGCAGGAATGTTATTGAAGAGCCACAGCTCCCATCGATGCCGCCACTTTATATTTGTCATACGCATGTTTTGTTTATGATGGGCTTGTTTATTACATGTCTTAATAAATGGCATATTTTTGCTTTTTCTTTTTACGCACTAACTGGAAGAAAGACTGAAAATAATTGTTTAATTATCTCTCCAATAATGTGAACCTGGACTTTACACAGTTGAATTTTTCTGGACCCCACTTAATCTACTCTCAGTATCCTCATGTGAAATGTGATCACGTTGGCCCGATTGTTGTGTGGCACGAGGCTACGCCCTGGACAGGATGCTGCTCCATCACAAGGCAATCTCTCGCTCTCTCACTGATGCCCTATATATTGCAAATGTTTTAGTTCATAAATGAAGATTGTGCCCTTAAATACTTTTAAGACATGAAATGTAAACAGTGATATCGGTGTTCTGTAACTGAAAATTAAACTGCAGTTCAGTACTTTCCGATAGACATTGTGTAGTTTAATACGGTCATTTTCCAGTTCTGTGTTAAACACGAGGCTGACAAGCTTTCCGGCTGACCTCTGAGTGAACTACTTCACCCTAAATGTTACCTGTAGCAGCTGCTGGGTAAAGATGGGCTTGTGCAGAAGTGGGAGGGCAGGGCATACTTTCCATTTTCTCAGCCCCCCAACCTGCCTCTCCTGTGTAAGACGTTAAATCCTGAGCCTTTTAAGAGACCCTGGTCAGGTGACTTGCCTCACATGCTCCCTGCCCCATTTCCCATCTGCTGGCTGCAGTTTAATGACCATGTACCGTGGTACCACCTGTAAGGTTTGTCAACAATAGGCACATGGGAAGGGCAGGTAGGACCAAAGTACCAGTTCCTCTTGCACATAGACCTGCTGGCAGTTTAAGTCCTATCCTGAAATGTTTGTGGTGAACTATCTAAACTTGTTCTTTCAGTGTTTGTCTGGAGGAGGAAGAAAAACCCCCCAAATTTTTTGTCAATCTCCCCTCCGCCTCTCACTTTGAAAGGAATTGGTCAAACCAGAATTTCTTTGGGTTTTCATCTGATTTTTGTGTGACGAAGCCGAGCTGTTTCACTTTCAGTGTTATCTATGACTTGTAGGATTGGGTTGCCGCTGTGTGTCTGGCTTGTTTGTCCTGAGAAGGGTGGCGGTACAGCTGCTAAATGGTGGGAATGATTTTGGCTCTTGACACAGGGTGTTGCTTCCTTATGGGGATTGCAGGCGTACTGAGATGTGCAAGTATACTTATTTTTTTGTGGAATTGTATCTTATCACTTAACAAACAGTGCAGAAACTCAGTACATATAATAGCTTTTTATGGTTTTATATTATTGGAGGCATTAATGTTTACTGAGCAGTCACTATAGATTGAAAGTAGCTGTTTGGCTTGGTGCCTGATGGCTGAGGGAGGGAGGCTGATCCTGGTGAAAGAAACTCAGCGTCAGACCTAAAGCTCTTTACCTTTTAACTTCCTTAATTGGGAGGGAAACTGGGCAGGACAAATGATGAAATCTGGGTCTTGTGACTGGAGAGATGGTGTAATAACGTCATGTGATGGTCTTGCAGAAGGATTGGCCTCCTTCTGCATTGTGATCAGTGATTTCATACAGTTAACAGTTTGGCCTGATTTGGATGCTTCGTATAACCCTTTTCTGGCTTTTTGAGTCAAAGTCCTGCCACAGTTTAAATGCGTTAATTCATTCAGTTAATAGTACCCTTATCTTCAAGATGGTTTACAATGATTTACTCTTTAGTGGAGCAGTTTGGGGTGAGTGTGGTGCTCAAACCACTACAGGAGGAGGTGGGAGTTGTAACAGCTGTAACCATCTCTTACTGGTGCCTCTGAAAAAGTGTACACAACTGGTTAATTGCATGGAAATGCTGATGCCCTGTGGCTGTATTTCCTTAATGTGTCACAGTCACCCTACAAGTACCTAGTGTTATAAGTGTCCCCACCTTTAAATATTGACACTGGTGTAACCTCAAATGAAGTAGGAGGAGAGGAGCGAGAGGCTGGGTATTGGATGGAACGGGGTCACACTGCACTGCTTGTACTATATATGGCAAAGTGGGTTTCACTTGTGTGTTTGTATTCAGTTGTTTAGAGTTCTCATTGCCTCTGTTGTGGTGGCTTTTGGGTAGATATGGATCATTTATGTGTGATCAGGCTAGTTAAACCAGATTGCCCTCAGCACTTCCTCTTGTTTTATTTGATGGTTGTGAAGCTCTTGGAGGCAGCAGTTGTATGCAGAAGTGTAAGCTTAGCTTGTTAAGAGCTTTGTGTGTGTTGTCATGGGAGTGCAGCTATGGTTTTTAGCACGTTTCCCACTCTGAATGGAGTCTGCTGTTTGGCAGAAAGCGCTATTTCCCTGAAGTTGCTATTGGGATTTAAATGACATGTCCTCAGGTTGCTAGACACTACTCCAGAAACATTTTCATAGCTCACCCTGAACTTGATCAGAGGATAGTGGCCCCATGTTAGTCAGTGGGGATTAGTGTTTGCTAATGGGAGTTCCAGCCAGTTGCAAAGTTAACCAAATGCTTATAAACTGTTTTAAAGGAACCTTCACCCACCCCAAATTAAAAATGTTCACAACTTAGAGGCAAGCAGTGCTCACATCTGGGACCTGTCTTGTAGCAGGTTCACTTGGTGTGTGTGTGGGTGGGGGGGGGCAGTGCACCATATTACATGTCACTTTAGAATCATGGAAGTGATAAATTCAATTTTTACAAAGCCTTTTATATTTGTTTGTCGGTTTGAGTACCTGTTCTAGTATCTTTTTTTTTTTTTGTCTTCCACTGTTTTCCTCTTTCCAACAAAGTTAACTTTATGGTGTTCTGATGTTTGTATTTACTGGTTTTGTGCTATCTTTTAAGACAATTTTCAAACAAATAAAATCTCATCACATTTACTTATTGCATCCACACGAGATCAGAATGGCTTGTGAATTTTCTAAGAATATAAAAATACAATTTTCAATTTGGTATCTGGTTAAAATGGGATGGGCCTGCATCTATGTAAATACACTATTTCAGACCTTTTGTTTGTGTTGTGACACTTATAAGTGGTTCATGGAAAAGGTTAAGTACAGACATCATAAGCAAATGGGTACTCGACTCACAGCTGGGTGGAGGGGGTAGTTGCATAGTGTGCAGCAATAGCTGGAGCTCATCAGATGAAGAAAGGTTTTCCCCATCCATGCACTGCTATGGGAATAAGTGTTGGAGGTGACATTTCTGTCCCTCAGGTCAATAAACATGTCTAAAATTGGATGTATAATGTGGATTTTTGTGCAGTTAATGGACTGCCAGGTTCCTTCTGCAAAGGAAATGTGATGGTTGAAGTTAAGGGACACCTCAAAGGCCATATAGCTTTTTTTTTTTTTTTTTTTTTGGGGGGGGACACGGACGACGACTGATCATGGTAATGGATCTTGTTTACCTCAATATGGTGGAAGGGGTGTGCTATGTGGTGTTACTGTCCATCACCCCCTGGACATAATGTAAATGACATTCGATTATACACAGTGATTACTTGGGCAGATCAGGAGCTGGTGGTGGTCAGCCTGGGTCCTTGATGTCCTACACTTTGACTGTTGCTTTTGTCCTATGCAAAGCTTAAAACATGCTGCAGTGGGTATGTGTGTAGGACTTGTGATATATCACTTTCTCTGTTTACTGTTTTATGTCAATGTTAAATGTTTGATAAGTTGAAAGTTACTGTACTGATACTTGCCCTTCCTTTTACTTTCTCCTCCAGCTCTGTGGTCTGGCTGTGATCGTAGTGGGTGTTCTGGTCCAGTTGGAAGTGCACAAGACGTTTGTGATCCAGAATGCATCTGGTTCAGCCACACCCATTGTCCTCATTGTGGTGGGGGTCATCATCTTCTTCATCTCGTTCTTTGGCTGCTGTGGAGCTGCAAAGGAGAACTACTGCATGGTTACCATGGTAATGACTAACAGCTTATAGGCACACCACCCTACCAACGAGTGAGAAAATGTCGTTACCCTCTTGATTTTTAGTGTGGCTTTTCCAGTTGTCTAGCTCATTAGGTCTTTAGTTTCAGGGATGTCTAGTTGCCACCTAACTATTTATTCTCTCTTAAGTTTGCTGTCCTCCTTTCCCTCATCATCATTGTTGAAGTTGGAGTGATCATTGCTGGGTATGTCTTCAAGGGCAAGGTGAGTACAGCATCTTCAACCGGTATTTTTCTGCCACTTCACCATTGGTCACATGATGTGGGCATTTGTTTATTGATCTGCTCTCATCCCTATGTAGCTGAATGTTGCTGTTGACCAAGGACTCAGAAACATGATTTCCAAGTACAACACCAGTGATGAGATCAAAAAGACGATGGATGCTTTACAACAAGAAGTGAGTGTAGAACCTAAACTCTAAAAGATGTGGTGGTGCAATGCGTGTTAACATTTCTTCCCCTAACAGTGTAGTGTGCTGTGATAAGTTTATCCCAAATGCTTCCTGTCTGCAGCATGATGTCATTGTAACTTCCTGCCTTTGGCTTGTAAGGCTTTACAAAATTCTGACATCTCTCCATTCATCACCTCCAGCTGCAATGCTGTGGCATTAACTCAACCAGCGACTGGAAGAACTACTTACCTAGTGAGAACTCTGTGCCTGACTCCTGCTGCAAAAACATGTCCACAAATTGTGGGGTTGGGAACATGAAGGACAGCACCAAAGTGTTCCAGGAGGTGAGAGCAGTGGAGTATTGCAAAGCATTGGAATGAACCTGCTGAAGCGCAGCAAGAGAGGAGGTGGTAACAAGGTGTTTTGCTCCTGTTTAGGGGTGTGAGGAGGCCATGGTTCTTAATCTGGAGAAGAATATGAAGTGGGTGATTGTGGGTGCCCTGGTGATTGCATTTATACAGGTAGGCTGGCTGTGCATACCAACAGACAGGTATGAAGGTGATGGGGCACCAGGTTGAAGTGACATGCTTCTGTTTTTCAGATCCTGGGCATTGTGTTCGCCTGTGTGCTAATGAAGGGCATCCGCAGTGGTTATGAAGTCATGTGATGACATCACCACATTTTCTTTAAGCCAAAAAGTTTGGCAGGTGTGAGTTTGTGGACTCTTCTCACCCCCCCCCCCCCCAAAGTTTTAAAAACAGCACCCCCACTTTTTGATGCTGCAGAAGTGTTCTTGTGGAGAAGTTTAGATGTGCAGAAAAGAGAGCTATTTCAGTCATTTTTAAATATTGTATGCAGCAGCGCACTGAATCTTAATAAATTGTGGCATTGCCCACCTAAAGCGCTTTTCAAAAATATATTTTGAATTAAAAAAAAAATGTTCTTAGTTTCTAGCTTGTCTTAACAGGTTTGCCTCTTAAGATGTGCTTTACAAAAATGTATTTAAAGCTGTTCCTCCCAGACATTTGTGCCTATGAGTTTGTTAATGTATATTAAGATGTGTTAAGTTTCTGAAGTTGTCCATTGTATACACGTTTCTACAACACATTACATGATTGGTACAAATATTCACTTGAAGTGTTAAAGTTTCTTGTGTCTCAGCTTTTAACTGCAGCTTGTGAGGACACCCAGGTGCACAGCTCCTAAATTGAGTGAACCGATCATTCTTTCTCCCTTTGGTTTAATGGCTTCCCCATTGTGGCTGTATGCCTTTTACTGATGTGAGAGTGGACCATGTTCTTATCCGAGAGCATGAAACGTCTCAAGACTGCAGCTTACATGTAGCTGGGTTCAGTCATGAATACGATGCATCACTTCCCCCTCACTAATGGGAACCTGTTTTTACTTTTAAAACTAACTCACTTCATAACAAATATGAAGTTCAGTTTTCTGCTCTTGTTACAAACACTCCCACAAACTTCACTAACTGATTTTGCAACATTTATTGGAAGCAAGCAGTGGGAAACTTAAAACACCAAAACCAACAAAATGGCCTCGGGCTTGTCTAAAGCAGCCCTTTACAAGTGAACGCAATATAAAATCAAGCAGCACTTAAGTACTTTGAGTAACCTGAGTAAAAATGTCAATGTAATATTGAAATAACACCTACAAAATGCATGGAATACAGTAGAGGACAAGATGGGCTGAGGACTAAAAGTGATTCTGCTCAGTTTCTGTGTATGTGTCTATTCAAGATCTTGAGAGATGGAGTAATGCATCATATGTGAAATTCAAGCTTGCAAGACTGAGTCTCAATACTTCTGCAAGCCATTGTTGGGTGTGAGCTTTGCAGGTGTGAGCTGATGTGGCCTCAAGGAAGCGCCAAGCGGTGTTAGTTGTCCCTTTCCAACTGCCGCCTTTGAGGGGGGCCATATGAGTGCATCATTCATTTTACAGGTGGCTGTTTTTCTTTTTCTTCATTGGTGTTGGTTCAGCGTGTCCATGCCCACATTGTGATACGATGTTGCTTTTTTTTTTTTTTTTTTTTTTTTTTAAACTATTGCGGCAGGCACCGCCTAGTAATGGAAAATGGTGCCGGTGCCACCAAACCATTTCACCTTTCACCTGCAGCGTAGTTATTTCAATTCAATTTTTTTATATAGTGCTCTTCTCACTGCAGTGACACAGCGCTGTTCCATTTGAATAGGTTTGCCTAGCTCTGTATGCTGATTTGCAGACCTTTACAGTAATGTTTTCACACAACCTAAGGTAGGTGGGGCCTCCATTCTTCAGGAAAGTTGCTTTGCATGTGTTCAGTTGGCTTGTGTGCTAGGCAGATGGCACTAACAATGACCCAACTTGGGGTCCAAATGTTAAGCAGATGGTGCAGGTTCACCTGTTGACTCCACACCTTTTGTAGACAGATGTCTCTGCCAAGCAGCCAAAGTATCTGCAGAAGGACTGAAAACTGGAATTTTAGCAGCAGGGACTCTTGACGTGATAAAGTTGAAGCTGTGCATTAAATGGATATTCAAGTTGCATCAAACATGTTTTTCCAGGACTGAATTACTTTTGGATGCAAGGGGCTGAAGGCCTTTCATAAGGGCACCAGTGATTGTTCTCTTATCTACAGTTGCTTGTAGCATAACTGAAAGTGTAATGGCTGTGAGCTGAAATCAGCAGTTGCCCAACTTGCACCATGTCAAGAGGACATTGCTTACCAGTTGTTGCATAGTAGTAAAACTGCATTTTCAGGAATTTGTTTCACACTGAAAAATGTCTTTTTGCCCCTTTGGCTCATAAAGCCAGCTCATTTGTTTATGTATACCCTATTGCACTAGCATGCAAAAAATACACATTACAAAATGCTATGGAGAAGTTGCTGCAGTTAAAGAAGCATGACCGTTGAGTATTTTTCCTAACCTTCCTCTTTGACTTTCTGCTTCTGTAAATGTCTGAATTGCTCATTGTGCAGGTTCTCCTTTCTGCAAAGACCCAAGTACATTCTTCTGAAAAACTGGCACATACTTTTATTCCAACTTGTTCTCATATTTGTTTACAGAATGAAACCCTAACCTTCAGCAGTTTCATAAACAAATGGTAAAAATGAAAACCTACCAGACATGAACAAATGACAGCACTTGTATACACCCCCTCCACAAGACATTTTAAGGAATAAAAATACAAAAATTCATGTTCCACTTGACTGAGCTGCAAAAAAAAGGCACACAGCATAAGGTCCATTCCATTTCACTTTGTTGAACTTATGTTTGGACTGTGAGGAGTAAATGTGAGGCTTTAAACTGTTTCCACATTTACTCCTGTAAACAGGCTGATTCGTTTCATTGCTCAGCAACCAAGTTTCATGTGAACATGTCCTTGAAAGTTAGTCTAGTTCATCTACTGCTTAGTTGCTGAGTAGTAAATATGTGTTAAGGTCTTTTTCAATCAGCTTGTACTACAGTGTCAACATCAGTCCAGGTTTAGAATTCTTTGAGCATTACAGCTGGATACATCCTCTGAAATTACCTTTGCCTGTAAAATGGAAGGAACCAGGATCTTACAACAATGTGTGGTTTAAAATATATGTAAACACCATCAGTGTAACTGCCCAAAGGCTTCTACTCGTACACCAAGTTCAATAAAATATCACAAAAGCAAGATCACTTTTGGGTTAAGTGGCATGAATGGCCTGTGCCAAATATAATCCTGGTAAAAAAAAAACCATCAGACCTAAAACACATGATTAAGCCAAAAAGCCTTAACCTCTCAGTAATAGTCACCACCAATAATACATTTTCCCTCAGGATGATTTGTTAATAGTCTTAAATCATGACATCCTAGGTTTCCCTACAGTTTTTGTAGAAACTATAAATTAATTGGCCAGATTAAATAATGCAACAATCATCAATTTAAATCCATCTGGAAACTTCCATCACTATATGATGCCACCAGAACAGCGGGATGGCCCCAGTACACAAAAGGCCAGCCAAACATTTTCATCTGCGAGGTATTTTGTGACTTAAATTAAGAACAAAGCATGTTGCGGAAAGACAAAGGTGTGCTGTTTAAAGCTGAACATCAGTTAAAGGAACATCCACCTTCACATTTGCATGAAACCATTAAACTGTGATAATGGCGAATGCATCGGCCCTCCCTCTTTATAATAGGGCATAGCTCAGTGGCACTTTGGGGAAACACATCTTACACCATGTTCCTCCTCTGACCCCTGCAGAAGATCAGAGCTAAGAACTACAGATGTTCTGCTGAGGATCTGATGGACTTCAGGCTCAGCAGCACAATGGAACCACAAGTCCACTGTTTTCAGTCCCAGAATATGGTTTTGCAATAATCCAAAACCTCAGATCCAGAACGACACTTAGCAGGCATTGCTAAACAAAAGCTCTGTAATGTTTTTAAGGTCAAGTATGCGCTTTTAGCTGAAGACATGCATTTTCTGTATAATATGAGTTAATGCCACCTTCTGCTCTCTTCCAACTCCTTCATCATACACCATGAGGAGACCTTCAAGCAGAATGGAAATGGGGCCTCCCTGCCTTCAGTCAAGGACCTAAAGGCTTCGCATAGTTGGTAGACAGCAGGACCATGCAGTGCAACAACAAAGATGCTTCCGACTCTGACAAACAGGAACAAAAAAAAGAGAAACAACAAGATGAAGCAGACACCTGTGGACACCTGGACCGTAACTAAGCTCTACTTAACTTCCCTGATACATTCACATTTCCAGGGAAGAGCGATGCTAAAAACACAAAAAGCTGTGCTGAAACACTCGCTTGTTCGCTCTGACCTAGAATAGTCACACACACACACACACACACACTATAGGTAGTTTAAAGTGACTAAATAAACTGAATCACATGTCTCTGGACCATGGGAGGAAACTGGAAGAAACCCAGACAGATAAACTCCACACCCAAACAGCCCAGGTGCTGTGAGACAACAGTGCTACTCATTACTCCATTGTGCAGCACTGTGCTGAAACCATTCATTCCATCTGTTTTCTGTTTTTTTCTACTGTTTTCTAGCTTTTATCACAATCACACAGCCTGTGTCTCTGAGACAAATTTAAAACTGGTATGAAACCAACCAAAAGAGAGAAGGTTAGCAAAGCTAGTGGGAAAATAACCTTTGAGCTGCGAGGAAAGCTGGAGCCACTGCTGCAGCCACTGCCGGCATTCGTTGGCGCTAAGGCGGGTGGAGTCGACTCCCCGCAGGTAACAGGCCTGGAAAAAACACACAAAGGAAGCATAAACCACGTACAAATGGGCTACATCAGAGCCGATAAACACATGTACATACAACCAAATGGCTGCTAGCTGAAACGCCTGGAAGTTGTCTGAACAACTTAAATATTTTGAATAAAAGCATTTGCTACACACATTTACAGGAACAGATTAGATTCCGATCTGGGGAAAATGTGTGGACAACAATTATAACTAAATAGATTTTCTAACCTGCTGGAGCTCCAGCTCACTTAGGTGGTGCACACCTAGTCTGCCGAGGCTGTGGTCCAAATGCAGCAACTCTAAGGCATGGCTGTTCAGGCGGCGGCTGATCAAAAGTGCCGGAAGATGGGGGGTCAAGAAGAACAAAGAGCAGAGCAACCTCTGCACAGAAGGAGGATAACAAAGAAGTTGGATCAGCTTGATTATACTGTATTACACTTGTTTACACTTCCTTTACTTACTTGCTTGTTATATTTGCTTCCTGCACTGTCATGGAAATGGAGGTTCAATTCAGACATAGATCAAGTTGCCACTTAGTTGTAACACCAGCAGAACTATGGCACTTTTTCATCCTTTTCTTATTCAATTACAAAGATTCCACAGTGGTACTGATAAATATAGGGCCAGAGCTTTGAAGTCTGTGCTCCCTGAAAGAATACTGCTCTGCCCCCTGCCTTCAAATAAAATCACTTGGGATTTTTATGGATGCTCTCCAGATCCTTCCCATTGTTACCTCCATTTATCCTACCAGGAACGGCCCTTGAGGTGAGAATAAGGTAATTTAAGGGTCCATAAACTGATAAACTGCCAAAAGACTCAGTGGGAACATCCTGCCCAGACAAAAACACAGACACAAACTAGGAGATTCCCTGTGTTTAGCACCTATATGGAATACATTAAATTAAGTTAGCGTGAAGTGGGGAAGGATACAGATCCTCTTCTAGACTTGCTTTCCCAATCTATCATTATACTGTATTCTATGAGCCTTCTGAAATGAAAACAATGTCCTTTCAAAGCAATTTTGAGTGAAATAAAATATCAGATAATATTTCCCTTTAGCATTTTGAAGTCAGTAAAATGACAAATGGTCAAGTGTCTGTAATCCAAGACACTATACATGGAATAAAAGAGAGACGTGTTTTACTAAATTAACCGATACAGGCTTAAAATACAGTACATTAAAAAAAGTGGACATGCAAATCCAATCAACACACTCACCATATGATCGACAGGGAGCCTCTTCAGACCCAGTGGTGGCCCAGAAAAGAGGCGTCGGACTGCCTGGATTTCCAGTATGAGGGGGTGCGTCCCATTTTGGACCTGCAAAGAGACAAAAGAGATACAACAGACAGACCCCTCCGCAGGGAACAGCTCCAACATCTTGTATAATAAAGTAAACCTGATCTAATGTTTTCAAACAAGTCAGGCAAACTGAGCTCTGAACAAACACCATTCACAAGATTGTCTCAGAAATAATTTTTAAAATCAAACAAATTCTTGGAAACCGTTCATGCCCACAGCCTCTCCTGTAATCACTGGACACAAGGCTAGGAGGAATACACCCTGGGCGGGACATTAGTTTATCACAGGGTGGACACAAACACACACACACACAAACACACACACACACACACACACACACACAGAGACACACACAGACACTCTCTCTCTCTCTCTCTCTCTCTCTCTCTCAGAATTCCATGGAGACATGGGGAAAGAATACAAACTCTACACAGTGAGCCACATTCAAACCTCGAACACTTCAGGTGGCAACAATAACACCAGTGTTTTCTGTTAATCTTCACCTACGACTACTACCTTATTGCACAGTTTCAGAAGCTGACTCTGTAGGTGCCGGTCTTTGACATCTGGCACTGCCCTGGTCAGGCCCTTCAGAATGGGAAAATGGTTCTGAGCTCGATGGGTGTGATAAACTCTCTGAAAGTCCACCTGCTGCTGAGGCGTCCAGAAGTGACGAATCAGGAGCTGCCGGGGGAAGAGGTACCTAGGAGTAAGGGAGTACGTTTAGGTCAGCAATGGTGGACAAGATGTAGGAAAAGAAGAGGAACATTGAGAAAGAAGATGAAAGAAAAACAGAGAAGAAGAATATTTAAAGATATTGACAAATAGATACATATTACTGTCACAGACATAACATGAAGAAAGATGGATCACCTTCTTAGTTAAATCAAATGCTTTCCAACTGAAATTTTATGGATGTTATGGATGTGACAAAGAATTAAAATACTCAGAATTATTTTCATAATTGATTCTTTTGTCCATGCTATGTCCCAATATTATTTTTGTACACTAAGACATTTACTGTAACTTTCCCATTTAGGCACCATAACACTGAGATGGAAAAGTGACATTTCAAATTACTATGACATTTGCTGTCTCTTAAAACTAGGAACAAAACTTAAGGATGAGAGATGTAGTACTACTTTAGCCCTAAATAGTAAATATCTTTGTTTAGAGAGGAGAACCATTGAATCACTCACATAAGGACAAACACCAGGTAGTTGGCAAAAGGAGGAATAGAAATCAGCACCAAGGGAATAGCCTTTATCATATCTCGTCGAAACTGTGGTGGGGAAACAGAAGCTACATTTAACATGCAAAAATAACCATGAACAATAATACATGCACATCAACAATGATGATACAAGCGTTATTTAAAACACACAACAGTATAAACTGCAATTAAAAAAATGTGGTGGTCAGGGAGAGAGTAAGAAGGAAAATTTATGTGCTAATTTCAGTAATTATGTACTGTATGTACAATATGTAAGGACAGTATATAAAGGCACATATGGCTTTTAAGCAGCTGGTATAAGAGAACTGTTCACCTACATTATTTAAATTTGCCCTTTTTTGCTAGTTCAAGTTGAAAACTTAATGTCTAAGTTCCTAAAATTACTTTCAGATATTGCTGACCACTATGCAAACCTCATAATACTGCTTCTTCTTAAGAAACATTGCAAAGCACTGAAATCCACATTATAACCCATGGCTGCACCAACCCACCTTCTCTGTGAATTTCACACTACTGAATCAGTACTTCTGAGGGTTGTAGTGAATCAGGATAAAAACTGTACTAATGTACAAAAAGGGTTTTAGTTGAGGGCCATCAGTCACCTGTCTCAGTTTCTCCATCTCCCGATAGGAGAGGTCATGGAATGGCACATTGTTAGCAATCATCTTTGTTTTTATTTCTTTGATCTCCTTGGCATCTTTCAAAAGGAGGCGAAACCCTGGAAAAGAGTTGGCAAAGCAATGTCAGTTTGCTGGAATTCTGATCACCTGCATCACCTGCTAACCCATAGTGTGGTTTTTGTCCATAACTAATATTCAGTAATATTAAATAATTGTGTGGCCAGCATGAGCCAAACTGCCAGTTCCCGCAATGAATTCTGAAATTAGATGACCACACTTATTGTGCAAACCAATGTCACTGAGTTACTTAGATGCTATGTTAAATGTGAAAGCTTAAACTAAACAGAATTTCAACGCGGCACTTTGAAAAGGGGCATTAGAACTCAGGAACCGGTCACCTGCCTGTCATAAAAGTGTGGTACAAAATGTAGAAGCGAGGAAAACGCCGCTGGAGAAACTGCTCATACTTCTGATTGGCCGACTGGAGTTGGGACAGCACTCGTCTGGCCAGCCCAAGCCTGGTCTTGGAGGACGAGTAGTGTTTGCACAGGGTCAAGCTGCAAGAGGGAAACCATCCGAAAACTGGACATCAGTGTCAGCAGAATGAGAGACGGGCTGTTAAAGGTAATACTGAAACAGCGTAGAACGAGATCTTCCAGTTAGATAAAGAACATTAGGACAAAGCAGAAAAGATGGATGAAGGACACAAGGACACAAAAAATAGATGATCCACAAGGACGCAAAAGACTTGAGGGGTGACGTAGTGGGGGATCTTTACAGAACCACAAAAGGATGCATCTCCCAGGTCTGAACCCACATTCACCACAAAACGACACACTTTGAACCGCAAGACATTTTTGCAAAATCCCATGCATCAATAAAACAGTTTTACATTTACATTTGCCCGTCTTTTAAATAATAGCTGCACATGACAGGTGTACAAAATTGTAGATGACAGGAGCTCCAAATCGGATGGGCGATTAATTTCTGAGGCAGTGCCAAATGTCAAAGAGACACCGGTGTCCACAGTGGTCTCGTCACCCTGGAATAATAATACTAACAGTGTCAATATTAAAATAGACACGAGATACGCTGTGTCGAAGTGCATGGTTGGGAAGACAGTACAAGATATCTTTTAAGCCGGCTCTGTAAAAATGACTCTTGACCTGTCGAGCAAACGACACCATTTTCCGGGTGCATACGGAGGACGTATCGCGAGATTTGTGACAGATACCTCAGACTTGTGCGGACCAGGACTGGACCGTTAAGCCCGCGATCGAGCCCAACAGGTCGAATCCCGTACAGAACCAGCAAAGTCCGAGAGCGACACACCGCCGTCCAGGACAGCGACATGTTGGTGAGGGCAACCCAGCGATCCAGGAAGTGCCACAGAGGAGGCAGGGATGGAGGCGGGGCCGGGCGTAGGTGCAAAGCTGTCATTGGTGGACATGTTTAGGCGGTCAACATCAGTTCCGTGGCGGTTTATTTTTAAAATTCTATTCTTATTAATTCAAGCACAAAAATGGCATGCTATTACAAATAGAATCGATAGAATAGAACCGAACAAATGACAGGAGAATAAAAAGATTACACAAAAGCTTAAAATAAATACGCAGCAGTTTGAACTATAGATCACAACCATTAGGGGCCTACGTCTGTTTGCGGACTTCTACAACACTAACTACTGTAGTTATTTTGGCTTTAAGTTGCTAACAATTATGACATTTTAGTTAACCAAAAAGCCATATTGTACAATGACAGTTTGTTACCTATTTGCGCAACCATATCTGATCTACCGTCTTCGCAGGATATTTATATCAGGAAATGCAGGACCAGAGCAACTAGAATCATCAGAGTCACTGTACTACATAGAATAAGTATCTGTGTAAAGGAATCTATGTAAAGGAATATTTATTCTATTCCTTTGCACATTGTTTAAATCTTGTTTATAATTGTACTTTCTTTTAAAGTAATCTATTTGTAAAATTGTATCGCACACAGTCTCATGGCCGATTCAGGGCACATTTCACTACATGCTGAATTTGTATAACTGTGTATATGACCAATAAAGAATAAATAAAGAGAAAGATATTTGTACAAGGGAGATACTAGGGCGAAAATGTTAATGTCCTGTGATTCGAACTAGTTACACCACTTTAATCGATATAGGAATGAAAATTACGAAGCCATTTACAACCACTGAAATTGCAGCAACATCCCACTAAGCCTTGTCCCCGTAATATGTATTATTGCTGCTATCCCATCACTAAGTTTGCTGGGTGAATTCGTCTGATAGGCCGCTTAATATGGCTAAATTATGAGCCGTTCATATTGACCTGTGTAGGAAAAATTGTTGCATAAATTTCAAACCAACGCTAATATCGTCTTTGTGACTTAACACAACCGGTGCGACGGAAGAATCACATTAATACAATTCTCTTATTAATCAAAGTGCTTTTGGGGCGTTTGCACTCTGTCCCAATGGTTTTAGGGCTTTGCATAGTTTACAAGAGCAATGATGGGCTGTTCAGGCCATGTTATTTGTCTAAATGAATTATTTGAAAACGTTTATTTAGCTGTTTAGCTACTACACGCGGCCCAGCCAGGTCCGCAATTTCTCACCACCTGAGTAGTAGGAAGCGACAGCCAATAGGAGCGCAGCGGCTGAGTCCTTAAATTAGACCATGGCCGCGCCAGCGAGTAGAACGGACTGTGGAGGGGGAGAGAAAGGCGAGGTATTTTTTGTTTGTTGTAGTAGTTTGTTTAAAGTAGTGCAGAATAAAGCAAGTTATTTGTAACCTACGGTGTTATATCTTTGTTGAATGTAAAGTGGGTTATTTTTGTTTAAACAGCGTTTCTTAATTGCAAGGTATTACTTTTTGTGCTGTGTCGCTAGCACTTTTTTTTTTTTTTTTGGTGAGAGCATGAGCTTAGTGCTCTGCTGACGGCGTTTCCATTGTTCTTCGCAGTAGCCGTTTCTTAATCGCACACCTGAGCCGTGATAAATGCGGACATCCTACCTGTCCAGCATATTAATAGCAGCTCCCTGACGTCCGCAAAGTATGTGTATATATCATATATAAAAACAAATTTCCTGGATATCTTAGCGCGAAAGCAAAGATCCTAGAGTCTTCAGAGAAGGAGAGCGAGTGACTGACTAGCGAGAGCAAGCGTTTGCAAATTAAACGTATCAGGGGTACCTCCCTGAAATGAGTTTTTGCACGGTGGGATGTCTGTAAATAAGTACCACAGTTTTGTGGGACCTTTTAGTTTTTTCCGTAGGTACATCGTTGAACAAGATGGCCGCCTTTCGCATGGGTTCAACTTGCTCCCCTTCCAGACACAGTGTGAACGCGATGCGCCCCCTGGAGGCCCAGGCTGGTAAAGGAAGACGTCATCTCAGTGTGGACGCTTACCTGCAGTGTGACATTAAGTGCCGTCGAGTCGGTGTGGACTCATGGCGACTCTATGGCTAGCTGTCCTAAAAAGTATCTCGTCTTTAGCAAGTCGGCCAAAACTTTTCGAAGAGCTTCTTTACACCTTTGGACTCTGAATGTATGATATAGGTGTATCCTAACTGTGTTTCTGATATTTTCAGTTTCACCCCAGTGGAGCTCTGTTATGGAGGACTGTTCAGATGTAACCCCTGCTGACATGTGCAGTGTTAGACAATATTTAGGAGTGATTGCAGAACAGTTATTGGGAAAGAATTTTCTAAGTGTAAAAACTTGATGTCTGATTTATTACATCTGTATAGCACACTTAAAACAGGGATCTGTAGCTCAAAGTGCTTTACAAGGATAGAGACAACAGTAAGAAAAAGAGACAATGGTGGATATAAAAGGATGTACAGATCAAATAGTCTAAAGGTTGGGAGGAAAAAAAAAACTCCAGGTAGATTGGAGAAAACAATGCAAGTGTTCCAAGGCCCAAAGACTGCCCAGGCCCCACTGGGCATTCTATCTAACAATTAGATTTTCTAGGTCAGTCTTTGGTCACTCTGCTGCTTATGTTGAGTGAAACATGGAGATCTGGGACATCTGCCTTCCTGGCAATTGAGGGAGTGTTGGTTTTTGGTGGTGGCATAGTGTACCACCACAGATAAACTGGGGGGGGACAGCAATTAGCACAGTTCCTTGAGCAAGGATAACTGGAGCAAGTCCATGCGGTGTGTTAAGGCATAGCAGTATAATAAAAGCATTTGACAGTGGTGGAGCAAATGAAGCTTCCTATAGCTTACCTTGATTGCACTGAATGACTTCTTTTGAAAGGTGGTGAAAATTGCCTGGTTAGCATTTGTTTCCTTCCATTAGAGGAAACCTATGAAGACTGTGATCCTGACAAGCTGGTGCTGTGTCCGTTTGACAGCAACCACAAGATCCGGGCATGTCGCTTTCCGTATCACATCGTTAAGTGTCGAAAGGTATAACTGCTGTTTGGTGTGCATTTTCAGCAATTGCCTGACTTTTAAAATGCTGTGGGGAGAGGACAGTTTGATTGGTCTTGTAATCTTTGGTCTTTTTATAGAATCACCCTGAAGTGGCAAAGGAGCTGAAAACATGCCCTTTCAATGCAAGCCACTTGATGCCCAAGCATGAACTGTCATACCATGTGGCAAACTGTGCTGACAGACAAGTAGTCAAGGCAGACATGTGTATGAATAGTGGGAAAAGATGAGTTGCTCATTTCTGGCATAGATCCTTTCTTGGACTGGTTCTTGTGTAACACTGATCCTTTTAATGCTTCTAGTGCACAGCACACTTCCACAGAGGAAGTGGGATGTTCCCATCAGCAACTGGGTAAACCCAGCCTGTGTGGAGGACTGGGATCAAGGTAATGCCAGTACTTTGAGGAATCTAGCAGCTAATCTGCTGGCTCACATTCTTACTGGAATGTTTGCAGGTAACAGATGCAAAAGTTTAAACTTGGTGTCCACATGTTTGGAAAACATGTATGTGTGAGGCCTCCAAGCTCCATGTTACTGCAGTCAGTTATGGTGCATATGTACACTCAAACTGGCTAACTTGGATTCAAAGCAACTGGGATACCAGGTACTAAATTTGGGACAAGGGTATGATTATTCAAAACTGCATATCTTGGGCTTGTGGCTGATTGGGGGGGCACTTGGTCAGAGTAATCTCAAATGAAGAATTTCTCCTTTACAGGGGAATAAATTAAAAGTACTGCAGTGTGAACTGCAAAATGACTCTTGACCTTCCTTACAGAGGCAGATTCCAATGTGACTCCATTTATCTGGGGTCAGTCTACCTCAAGACTCCAAAGGTTGGTGCTTTTGTTAGTCTGGCCAAGTACAACCACTGCACTGAGATGCATGTTCACTCTACTCATAAGCTACTACGGATGGAAACCAGTTTCATGTTTATAGTAAACACCTGTTTTTTTTTTTTGGTCTGGTTACTTAACTGGAATTACTCAAGCTATTAAGTTACAAGGATAAAATGAACCAAATGCACATTTATACCCAAATGTGACATGTGTAGTTAAATCTGGATTTAAGTACACTTTGTTCCCTGTTCTCAGTGCATTCTAGCTATAAAAAAATTAATTTTGATGACCCAACACTTTTTTTTTTCTTCCCTCCCCCCCACCTCCATATAGCCAAACACCATGTACAACAAATACTCTGACCACAGCCCGTCGTGCACCAAGGACTTTACCTTGGAATGTAAGTATTAGGATTACACATCAGAAAATCCCAACTTCTGTGCTGAAGTCTTCTTCCTTTTCTTCATAGGTGTCACTGTGACCAATTTTGCTGTGTTTTTGCAAGCTGGTCTGAAAGTCAGTATTTTGTAAGATTTTTAATTTGTTTTAATTTACCAGACAACTTTTATAGTAAAGAATGCAAAGTAGTACTGTGAAGTTTTCAATTGACCATTGGTTCATATCTTTTTTGTGGGGGGGTTCACATATTGTATTTAAACCTTCCATTCTATACATGAAGTACAGCTTGGGCAGAAACTGTTTAACACACACTGCATTCTTATCTAACAAATGCACAATTTCCCCAAGTGGAAAACTAATACAATAGAAACTGTGCCATGGCTGTTTCTCTTATACAGTACACAACCATCAAATCAACTTGACATTTTGATTTCCTTTGTCCAAACTGGATGGGTTTTCACCCTCAATTTTCTTAACCTTCCAATAAAATGACCTTGCCTCTTCCCCACAACTAAGCTATTACTGTCCCTTATGGTGATTTTACTATACTGTCTGTGCTCAAGCAAAGCACTAGCCTGGTACTGCATCAGTACTAGCCGTGAGCCACCCCTGCCAGCATAATTTCTGCTGGCTTCTTAAACCCTCTGTGGCACTTACTCCTTTCAGCTCTCAGCTACATCTGTCTTCACAGTTGCAACAAGGATCTTGTACTTGGCAAATGATCCAGATGGCACATTTAAATATAAAGCCAGGTGCTGTAATAGAGGAAAATCTTCAGACTATACCTCAACTCCATCCCTCAGCAGGTGTGCTGTAGCCTCATTGGTGGCACCAGAAGAGAATTGGAGTGGTGTAGATCATCTCCACCCTAACGTCCTCATGTTGTAGTGACTGCATACAGAAACTTAAGTTTAACACAAGAGGTTGTCTGTGGTTTTTTTTTTTTTTTAAATTGTGTGCCTCAAAGTTGATGTATAGCAGTAATTGCCTGAAGGGGCTTTTTGGGATAGTAAGCCACAAAATGCAGTAAAAACCTTGCAGCCACTGCTGTGATACCCAAGATGAAAATATTAAATTGTACTAGCACTTGAACATTCCTTCTAAGGAGGTGCTGTGCAAATTTGCCCCTGTAAAGGCAATAGCTCCCTGTATCATCCATTGTTATTAATGTAACTAGCAGAGTACTGATGGTTGCATATTCTCCTCACTGTGACCCTGCAGGAGCACTGCCCCCCTGGACCTCAGTGATAATAGAGCCAACACTGCTGCATGCTAGGAACTTGATTTGCCCAGTTCCCAGCACAGGCTAACACACCAGACCCAACTGGGCCTTTACTGCACTTGGTTGCAGGACAAGAGCTGACCAGTGTGGACTCTTGGATTTGGCCCTGAGGAAGAACAGTTGGGAGGTCCTTCCCTGACATGGATAGCTTTGTTGGGATAAGAAGTTTGGGTGTTTGTAGGAACTGCTGCTGTTTTGTTTTTAAGAATGTTGTGATTTTTTTACTCTTAAAAGGTTGTTTGATGCTTAATTAGGCTCCTGTGGGTTAGGAGGGAACTTTGTTGATGCCCCCAGGGAGATGTGGGGGCAGTAGCTCACCTTGTTTACTGACTTGCTTGTATTAAGGGCCTCTTTATTTTATTTTTTTTAATAGTGTAAACCTTCTGTGTTGCCTGCTTAGTCTACCAAAATAAAAACTGGTAGCTGTGCCTCTGGGTACTGAATGTTGTGTGGTCAGGCACCAGATGACCAAAGTACCGATGGAGGTAGGATCGGGTACCACCGTGCTGCCAGGACAACAGTGCTGAGATTGGTCTTCAGTCCGAAGTGTTTCTGCTGTGACTTAGTGGAGCAGCGCCCCATATACCAGCTTTTGCAGTCTGCTTCCTTTTCATCTAAATTACAGCTGCAAGCATTTACCTCCTTTCCAGGGTATTTTTGTAGGCTAAGATTATCATAAAGAAAAAAAATCTTATGTGACATTTTTTAAGACTTGCTTTTATTGTGTTAAAAATAAGATTACTGTGTGATAGCTGGTGACCTTTCTACCTTTAACGTTCTTGTACTCAATCCCCACCAGTGCGTGTGGGGCAGAACCTGGGTAAACAGTCTTTCAAACCTGTTCATCTTGTAATGTCTGTAAATATTGAATAACTGCTGGAAATGGCCAGGTGTTGCTTTGGTTTGACAGTTTTCTCATGGGTTTTACTGTGGTTTGGGAGCTGGAGTAAAATGGTGTATTTCTGTAGTTAACACCAAAAGGAGAAGGGTTTTTGTTGGCTTTGCTCACCTCTGGAGAAAGGGCTCAGTTATTGGGTAACTTCAGTAATAGTATAATAAAAAAGTAACTTCTCACCAGGTTTTGATTTCTTTCTTGCTGGGTCATTTCTCTGGCTGCTGTATGTTTGGAACTAACCTGTTGCACATTGAAGGTCTTCAAGGTGCTTCTTTTAATTCTCTTTGCACGAAAATACAGTTAAGGCAATGGACATAAAATCCGTTCGAACGCCGCACCTCAAAATTCATACCTGGCGTCCAAGTTGTATTGGTCTCGTTTGGTTTATAAAGTAAATAAAGCAAAAAAATTAAACGGAGTCTCGGTGCCCAGCAGCTGGGCCGTGTGAGCTCGCAGTCTTAAGAGGAGATCGTGAGGATCGCAGCTTCCTTGCAGGGTCTCCGCTCCTCAGCCAGCGGGTTCGTCATGGTCTCGGAGCGGAGCAGGAGGTTGCAGCCCAGGAAGAAGACGCCGACGAGCACGGTGAGAGACAGCACGGCCACCTGCACCACCCTCGCCACGTACGGCTCCGCTTGGTCCAGTGAGGGCACCGGGACGCAGGGGGCGGCGGCTTCCAGCCCCGCGTCGACCAGCGTCCGGTTCACCAGTCCCATCAGGGAATCCACGCCGCTCTCGTTCATCGTCGTTTCTTTATTCATTTATCCACATTTATATTTGCTCCGCGCATAACATCGACTGAAAAGTGTGGGCTGTCTTCCAACTGGGTTCATTGGGTCAATGGTTTTTACTTTAAATCATATTTTCCTTCCCCCTCCGCGCTGTTGATGTCGCGCACATCCGGCGGCTCTGGGCAAAAGTTGGCGGCTTTATGTGGCCGAATGAGCGGGGAGGAGCGCGCTGCTCCCCGCCTTCGCGGTCCCTCACTTCCCGTTAATTCAGACAGACAGACAGACAGACAGAGACAGCTTTGACGTCTTAAGGACTCAGTTTAAACCCCCAAGGTGATGTTGCGCTTTAAAGCAAATCGCATGTTTTTAACCTCCTGTCAATGTTCTGGAAAGAGACTGAGGCTGTGAATCCCGCATCTAAATGCAAAAAAGGTCCACAGGTAAAAACAAAACACTTTCGGAATTGTTCATAATCCTTCAAGCTGACTTTCTCACTAAAGAGTCGTCATAAAAACGGCTGGAAAACGCAGTGACGTTGGTGTTACAAGTATTGCAATGAAAGTGTGTACAGTCATAGAATAAAGTAAGACCGAGAGTTTGGGTACCGGGAGTCGAATCTTGGGTTTGTCTTCTCTTCCTGGCAGAAATGAAGTATGAAAAAGAAGCCCGTAACGGTTTAACACTTTCTTTAATCCTACAGCTTTGTATTTTTGCCAGAAGGCAGGAGAAAATGATTTCATTTCCATTTGCTTTTTTTTTTTTTTTTGCATCTTCTCTGCTGTTCAGGCAAAGGTGTTGGAAATGAGATGAACCGGTTTACCTGCAGGTTTACAGCCTTCTTTACAGATTTATATGTACCCTGCCTGGCCAAAAAAAAGTCTCCACCTGGATTTAACTTAGTTTTATGATGTGGGGTCGTTTCAGTTGGTCAGGTCTAGGTTCAGCAATGTTATGTGCCCAAAAAATGAGCTCAACTGACTACCTGAATAGACTGAATGACCAGGTTTTTCCATCAATGGATTTTTTCTTCAAACATGACAATGCTAGGATTAATGGCGCTCAAATTGTGAAAGAGTGCTTCAGGGAGCATGAGAGAGACATCATTTTCTCACATGGATTGGCCACCATAGAGTCCAGACCTTAACTGGAGAAGACTTTACACAGCGGTCCGACTCTCCCATCAATAGAAGGTCTTGGCTAAAAATAAATGCAACTCCGGACGCAAATAAATGTTGTGAGGTTGCATAAGCTTATCGAAACGACAGCTAAAGCTAAAGGCGGTCCAACCAAATGTAAGGAAGTGTGTCACTTTTTTGGCCGGGCAGTGTATGTATAAAGCTGTATCGTATTTATGCATAAAGGATCAAACAGTTTCATTCTAAGCTGCTCTACACTTTGTGTTTCTGTGTGTGTGTGATGTATGCAACCTCTGTTTACAGTCACGTCTTCTCAGAGACCGGGTTCTAAATGCTCAAAATAGTAAGTGGCTTTTTTGAATTGAATAAAGTAAACCACGCAAAAACCTCACTTAGGGTGAGAAGCACCTCTGTGCCGAATGTCAAGTCCGTGACTTGAAAAACAAAGCTGTGTATAAAGAACAGACAGACCGACTGAGCTCCATCGTTGCCTGTGGCCGAGCTGCAGTATCCATTACGCCCGGCAGGTGTCAGCATTGACCGGCACGGACCGCAGGGCGTCTATTTTAGCCCCGCATTCTTAGCGGCTCATTTTGGAGCAAATGTGTCGCGCAGTTCTTGGAGGTCCCTGCTTTTCCTCCGTCTCATTTCTCCTCCTTCCCCTCGATTACCACATAAATTGATTGTTAAAAGCCAGCAATCCTTGTTTCACTGCAATCCCCAGTGCTTTTGCAGTGTCGATTTTTGTTTTTTAGAACCCTGTGCATGGAACAACAAGCTGGAGCAACGTGGATTCTTCATCATTTGAGAGAAAATAAAATTATAGTCCATAAAGCAATGCTCATTGATTCTGTGGAACGGTGACTTGTAGAATATGAGCAACAACTGCGTCTGAATTGTGCGTTGTTTTGCAGAAAAGTGTCTGCCGGATGAATAAATGTGAATGCAATCTGCATGTTTTTACGCCTTGTCTGCCCTGGCCAAAGTGACAACAATGCTGTGCATGCACAGGAAAAATTGTCACTGGCCTTTAACTGGAGCTGTGCCACAAAAAATGTCCCCTAAGGTGTAATCTGTGGCAGACAAAGTGATGCAGCAGCGTCTTCATCACAAACAGCAGAAGTCATACCGGCGGACATCAGTGTCACACCAGTGTGTTTATATTTTACCGAGTTGCCTTGCTGGCTTTAATAGTTGGTTGCCGGCCAACAAGTTTCCGCAAACTGAAGAGACAGTTTTGTCTTTGCTGGAGAATTTTTTTATTAAACATAAAATAGGGGGGTAAACTATTAAACTCTGGTTGTGCTGTATAATTAAGCATAAGTTAGAAAGGGTTAGCTTGTTTCTTGTTGAAGGCTTGGAGACATTAGGATGGTGACCACAGAGGAGGAAACGTCAGAGAGAACCACAGCAGTGCATCTCAGTTTGGGGAAAGTTAGAAAGAGCTGGGTATCATGTGTAAGAAGAGCTGCAGGAGCCGATGACTCCACCAGGGTAAATGGTCCAGATTGAGGAAGGTAAAATACCAGACTTAAGTAAGTTGGGTGTACTTAGTTTTGCTGAATAAATGATGAGGATAAGTTTGGACAGTGCTGTCTATACACTCTATAATCTCTTGTTATATACACTATATATAGCATGTAACAATTGTTTATATATATATATGTGTGTGTGTTACATAATGCATGCATAAATGTTTTTATTAATTCAGAATCCTTTTTTAACACCACAGGCTTCTTGATGGGTCACTGAGGATAAACAAATCAACTGAAAGACCAGAGTCATGTGCTCTAAAGTGCTCAGTGGCCACAGACAGTGAAGTGACAGGCAGTATGTGCCATTATGAAGCTGTTTCTAGCACCGTCTGCAGTCACGTTGCCAGGTGTAAAACTCTGCTAACCTTCAAGTGAGTCTGTCTGCCAAGTGCCACGCTAATCCAAGGAGAGGCCTCCCTGCCAACACAAACCCCGCCGCTCCTAAGTGGTATTATTGATTCCATGTGATGAGGTACTATATTTAAACCCCAGTCTCATGTTGGAGGTGTTCAGATTACAATAGCTATCATCCAGGAAGACAAAATATGATTCCAGGGGGACACTGAACACCACAAAGTCCATAGCTGTGTCTGAGGTTTCAGCATTTACAAATTCAAAACTGAGTACCAAACGTACTACACCCAAGATATTCACACACCCCCACTGTGATAAATTTTCAACTTGTTTCACACCCTCATTTCACGCCCCCGAAATTATTGTCATGGAAGAAAAAGGTCAAAAAGGTTTAGCAGACAAAAGTAACAGGACATTGTATATTCACTAAACTGTTTTACCATTAAAGTGGTTGTATTTAGCACAGAGCCAGTGAAGTTGAAAGGAAAAAACAAAATACGCATCACCAAACTTTACTACCCTTACAGCACTAATGTGTGCAGTGCCGTGTGTGAATGTATGTGAGATGTACTGTATGTTTTTATTCATGTTGACATTTTTAATGTGCTGCTTATAATTCCATTATTCCCACCTTTAAACCTTGTCAGAGAGCCTGAATTTTACATTTTCAAAGTACTAAGTAGCTTTTTTGAACTTTGTTCAATTTTACTACACAAAAATAAAAACCTCATTTAGTGGGAGAAGTACCCCGGTGCCAGTTTTCGAGTCTGTGGCTTGAAAAACCGCTTTGTGCAAAGAACAAATAGACAAACAAATTACAATTTGGCTTTGCAGATGTCAGATGTCGTTGGGGCTGAAGTTATGCTTGTTTCTCAAATTTTAACTTTAAATACATACTTGCCTTTATAGTTTAGTGCCATGGAGGATTTTTTACGGCTTGGGCCTTGATACAGCTTTGCATTGGAATGAATATTATTCAATAATGAAAAGAGATGTATACAATCTAAAGTAGTAGCCTGGACCATGAAATCAACTTTTGATCTACTTAGCAGACACACAAATTGAACTTAGTTTGGGGCCTTTTTGGATGCATAAAATATATAGAATCTTACTATGTTATGTCACCCACATCCATCAAACATACATTTTTGGTGAAAGCTGAGGTTGGTGACATAACCATGGTTCGGGTGTTGTTACATCAGACACCACTGTTAGCTGCAAGTGGCGCCATAATGGGATAGAACTGCATAGGTGGTGATACATTCCATGCACGGTGAGAGTGAGCTGCAAGGCTGGCAAGATGCTGGGGTAACATTGTACTTGTGAACCATTTCCTAAATAAATGCCCGCTTAAAATCTCAAGTTAGTTTCATTGCTTTAAAAAAATGTTATCTGTTAAATAATGCAAAATTATTTTACTGCCAAACACTGATTAGAAACTGACAAATGGAGATGCTTATTTGCATGGTATTGCAAATTCTTTTGTCAGTTTTGTCCCAGCTCTGCTTGCACTCATTTCCAGGCTGAAGTGTCTTCTTCACAGTCCCTTGCAATGATCCACAAACCAGCATTGTCCTCCTCTACTTACTGCTGTGAACTCCGTTCTGTAATGAACTCTGCTAAACAATAAACTAAGCAGTTTGTGGGAAAGTGACTAACAATCTGGAGCAGAACTGAACGCTGCTGAAGAGCAAGCCAGTAGGAGACCTCAGCCATTTCCTCAAGGCTTCTCTGCAGCGAACTGAACGGCGGCCCTTGTTTACAACATGGCTCCGTCTGAGAGAATCTTTCTTTTCCTTTCAGGCAAATTCAAAGAGAACTTTTTTGTCTCAGACAAACTGTTTTATGATTCAGTACTTCCTAAGCCCACACATTCAAAAAATCCCTCATGGTTCCAGAAAAGAAAGAGAATGAGGTTCTTCTGTCTGGTTTTACGTCAGGCGAGCAGTTGGAGCCATCATGAATTTGTACAGATGATTATTGTGTAACTCAAGGGTTCCTCTGTGTATCCGTGCCCTGGAGTTGATCTGGGGTCCTTCTGCTATTCAATAGTGCTGTTGTCCTAGATGTCTAGGTGGAACTTTCTGGTCAGGAAGGAACAAGCTGTTAAAATTTTCTCTTCCGTCTGCAACATGCTGTTTGAAAATCTCATCTTTTAAACGTAAAACCATTAGAGTCCCTGCTAATATTTTTAGCCCTGAAGTAATCCTTGTTGTTGTTGTTGTTGCTGATAGTGGTGCTTGTACCTCACAGCATCTGGAAGCATCTGGGAGGTGTGGCTGGGCAGGGGTTTGATCTCCACCCAGTCTGGGTGGAGTTTGCATGTTCTCGCTTGTTTGCACAGGGCTCTTCCAGGTGCTCTGGTTTCCTCCCACAGTCCAAAGACATGCGCTTCATGTTCACTTTTGACTCTTTTGCCCTTAATGCAGCATATCTAGCTCTGTAGGTTGCCTTGGATGAAAGTGTCAGCCACAAACTAAAGAGTCTTTTAAGTTACTTTGGAGAAAAGTGTCTGACATGCAAAGTTATTATTTAGTTACCAGATGCTTTAAATGGACCTTCTCATCACCTGTTTGCCACTCACTTACTTACACAACATGTATAGGGCACAATAACAAAGACTTCATGGGGATCTCACAGCTCCTGTTCACCATGCAAACAGTTGACATTGACACACTGAGTGGTGCACCAAACTGAATGCTGATCCCCATCCATCTCTTGCCTCTTACATGTTCCATAGTTCATGTGAATCGGGCTTCCCCGGCATCCCAAAATTCTCTGTTGCGAGTCCGCCATGTGTCCCACAGCCTTGGTGCCATTTAACACCCCTGCTAAAAGTGGGTCGGGAGGTGTGCTCAATATAACTGCTCATTGCATGTCTCCAGAGGCGTCCTCACAATGGAGAGCTGTGACCCCCCCCCCCCGCTACTCTGTGAGAAGGTGCCCCTGACACCACGCCAGGCCAGGCGTTCCTACCATCCGATGGCATTACGCAATTTGCTGAGTCTAATAGTGGCCTGTGTGTGTGTGTATGTGTGTGTGCGCGTGTGCATGTGCATGTATCCGTGTGTGTGTGCGTGTGTGTGCACGAGTTGCTCATGAGTGTGTTTTCCAGTAGAATTTCACATGAATTGTAGAGTTAGGCCACATCTGACCTTTAATCCCAGCCTTTGATTTGCAGTGATGTGATATGAAGAGGCACAGCTTTATAATAAATTAATGTTGAGCAACGAAGCCTTGGAAACACCTCTGCAGGAGAAATACCGGCTTATTTTCATATTATTGTTTTAATTATTATCATTATTGGTGGCGGTGGTACTACTGCCTCACAACATCTGGGAGGTTTGACTTGCATGGGTTCCATCTCCACTAAATCTGTGTGAAGTTTGCTTATTCTCCCTCTGCTTGCATAGGGCACTTTTGGGTGTGCCGGTTTCCTTCCACAGTCCAAAGACATGTGTTTCATGACTCTTTTGCCCTTAGTGCAGTGCACGCAGCACTGTAGGTGACCTTGGATGAAAGTTGCTTAAAAAGACATAATGAAAGAGAGATAAATCTCTAAGTTGGCAGCTGTGGATCCTTTCTAAACCACAGGGGCTTTTTGTCCCTGTTTTGTCCCTGCCACTTGTTCTCCTACAGTCAAGACCCTTGTCTCCCTGAGGGGTGCATAGGAGCTGCATTCAAGCTCAAAGGCAATGCTTATCATCTGCAAGCGAAACCTAACCCCATCTCTGGCTCATATTTTTCATGGTAACATTCTCATGTTCTTGTTACCGCAGGTTTTCCAACACAGCGCCCAATATGTCACTTGGAGGTGGCTAGCTGGCTGGCTGGGCAGGGGTCAGTCAGGGGTCATGCAGCACACTGCTACTAAAGGCCTGTAACATTATCTCGGGGAAGATTTTAATCCTCTCTGTGTTAAACCCGGATGAAAACGCAGCTACATTTCTCCTTGGGTCTGAAAGTCCTGCTGTGTGAGTGAAAAGCATGGTGATGTCAGAAGATGTTACTTCTGCTTTGAATGATTATTACTTTCCGATTATTTTTATTCCACTTTTAGCATCACATGGCTACCATCCCTGTGCAAGACCCCCGGCAATGAGACCTGTTCTCCTCCCTGATGTGTCCATTCCCTCTGCTCCCAGCTCACCATCATAACCCACCAGTTGAGAAATAAACTTACAATCAACCTCTGCTGACATGTATTAACCTCTTGTCCTGGCCAGGGTTGCAGCGATCCAGAGCAGATTCCAGTGCATCCTGGATGGAACATCAGTGCATAGCATGGTGCCCCCCCACACACACACATTCACTCACTATCAGTAATTTAGAATCAGTCAGCCTGGAACACATGTTTTTGGACTGTGGGAGGAAACCAGAGCACTCTGAGGAAACCCACACAGACTCAGGGAAGTCATGCAAACTACACACAGACTGAACAGGATTCAAACTCACCTGACTGGCACAGACGCTATGAGGCAGCAGCGCTGCTCACTGAACATCGTAAATCGAAACAAGGGAGACTTTTATAGGAACAGCATCTAATAATTGTTTATGTATAAATAAGATACAATTCTGTACATAAACTTGGAATATATCTATGGACTGTATTTTAATCCACACCTATAGAGTTGCCTGCTGTGCCCAAGTTACTATTGTCACATCTATAAAGCCAAGTAACACAGCCTTAGTTTCATTCCAAAATGTATTATTATTTCAGGATTATGATAGAAATTTAAGGAATAAAAATTCTACATTTCATTTTGTTCTTCAGTTGAGTCCTGCACTAAAAATTCCCTAAAAATGTATATTTCTGTATGCACTGCACTGTATATGAACGTTGGAATTGAGCAGCCTAACAGATGGGTCTGTCCATGTGCCGGCGTGTGCTTGCAGGCTGCAGCTGCTGTCCTCTCTGCCAAGTCATTTGTCACCAAAGTGTGGAGAAAAGACACCAGGCTGTGTGAGTTTTCAGCAGCCATCGATGGCCAGAAAGCAAGAATCCACATGCATGTTGTGGACATGTGCAGGTAGCAGGCTGAGTTGTGGTCATGATGTGGACAGGAGGGCCACCTGGAATGTCCTGTGTGTCGGCTTTAATCCACTTTAGTATGCATTTAATCATATGTACTGTACTTCCTGTGCTCTGGTTCCAGATCCTGACTTAGACAAACTTTTCAATTTTAGAACCCAGAAAAAATTGCTCCTTTTTTCCAGAAACGCCTCATGTGCTTAAATGCTGATTTTCTGGCTGCGTATTTTTTTGTTTAACAAAAAGCTACAATGTAAAAGTTGAGATGCTGACAACTGCGGTTGAATTTTGAATAAAAACTGTACAGGTTTGCAAGAGATCATTAAGGTTTAGAGGTCTGAAAATATTAGAAACCTCCTAATTCTGATGTGTTTTGTATCACCTTATACAAACCATGTATGAACTTTCCTTGTGATCCCTTTGCAAAAACATCTTCAATGTTGTCTACACTGTACAGTATGTTGCCGTGATGTCTTTGCAAGGGATCATCTGTTTTTTCTGTTAACTTCCAAAAGCTTTAACTATGCAGATTTTATCCAGGTATGAATAAACATACAGTATTTTGCAGGCTCTTACTCATTCCTTATCTCTTACGGTGATGAAATTTGGAACCATCCGTCCATCCGTCATTTGGTCCATCCATAACAGGCAGTGTTCATCAAAGTGTCACTGTACCTTCTATTTAGGAAAGACTGCTTTATTTTGCACCACAGAATTCCCTCTCATACCACAGTTTTGGGACAGATATGCACTTGGTGACTCACAATGGTGTCAATATGGCTATTTTATGGCAAAATGAAGTAAAAGTATTAATGTCTAAATTACCCCAGAAATAATGACCATTAACAAAAATAAAGTGTTCATTTAGGCATCAAATGAAGATAATCTACTACTAAACATTCATTAGTAGAACACAGAGCCTCCAAGGTTTACTTTTTACCTGCTTTGTGGAGTGAAGGACATAGGCAGCAATTTTTTTCATTTTATTTCCATACACCATAAGCATCTGTTTTAAATAAATGGCACAAGGCACTGGGAAATGCTGCAAAGGGGTACAGATAAATACAAAAATGCACAGCATTAAAAAAACCGGTCATCTCTTTCGCATGGGAAAGTGTTTTTCCCCACAAGAATAATGGCAAATTGATGCCCTCTTGACCAAAATTTGCCTGTAGGGTGATTTTATGCAGGTGAGCCAGGTGATGTGCATTTTGTTTGGTGGCCAGTGCTTCACTAAATGTTACCTGATCAGGAAAGGTGGGTCTATAAAGGCACTGGGCAGTTTTACATTCATGCCGGTGTTCACCGTGAAATCTGCTGAATGCTGTAAGGTAATAAGTGCGGAGAATAAATGTTTCCAGCTATTTTCAGGACTGCAGATGGGTTTTTCCTCCTTAACACAGTGGTCATGCAGTGTCTTACTGTGCTTCTGCAAACCACGAGCACTTCAGCATCCAAACAGACATTGTTTCAGATTCTTATATTTTATTTAAAATACATTGCTGTCTCTTAAAATGTCATGTGCTCCACATAACCATAAGTGTATAACTTTCACACACATTTGCAAAGTGACAAAACTTCCCCTCAAAATTAAAAGTTCAACAAAACATCATTTAATGTGGGACTAACAGTTCTATTGCAAGCAGATGAGCTTGAAGAAATTAAACTGAAAGTAGAACACAAGTTTTGTCATGAAACCAACAAAATATAAAGTACATATATCTGTGTGCATACAGCTGTATGTATTAGTAAAACACACAAACACACACAACACATAAAGTTATTATATGCAAAAATACAAGCAGGTAAAAAATGCTGTACATAGTGCTCATAGCTGCTCTTGATTTTGTCACATTTCTCCCAACACATCACTGAAAAATAAAAAATATGTTTTCAGAAACAATTTTTTGTAAAATATTTAAGGCAACACTTTAGCTCTTTTTAAATATGGACACATGGTTAACAGAATGTCACCACTGTACATTAAAATGGCTATTAGGGATATGGGCTGGCAAAATACAAAACAGTCTCTGCTCAGTAGCCTCAGAAAAAACATTGTTTTCATAACCAGCCACCCTATAGCTGTGCTCAGTTTGCTGCTGTAACCCATACCATGATAAAGTGCCTGTTTCAAAAGAAACCTGGAACCCCGGGAAATCTTACTGACACTTGCATACTGGTCAGGTGCTTTTACATACAGACTGGAATACTTCCCTGGGGGTTAAATAAGGCTGCACATTTGTTTTCAGAGTTTGTGTTCAGACAAACAAGCTCCCAGTTAATATTAAAACATAAAGATGCTCCACCGAGTTATTTACAATATTTAAAAAAAAAAAAAAACAAAAAAAAAAAAAAAAAAAAAAAAAAACCAATTATGTCTCATTTTTGCAGAGGCCTATATCAGCTGGTGATGACTGAGGACCTAAGTGGCCCATTTAGATTTGAAATCAAATTTTAATACTGCTTACATGTGAAACATGGGGAGATGTATGGTACCTTTTTTTTTTTTTTTTTTAAAACACAAACCAGCAAGATTTCAAAAGGACTGACATTTTCCTTCTAGTCGCTGAGATTGCTGCTGATAATCCAGAGGAAAATTTCAAAGGGTAAGATTCCAGTTTCCAATTACAAATGGTTCTGCGTTGAAGGGACGGACCCCTTGTCAGCTGTTACAGTGTAATGACGCAGGGAAACTCAGCCAAGCATGGCAATTCCCAAAAATAACATTCTGGCTGCCCAAAATAGAAGTCCCATTTTAACCTTTCAGCACTTTTTCATTGTTGTCGCTGAGCACCATCAATGTTCCTTTGTCACTTGCACTTTCTCAGAAAGGCAAGGTGTCCATAAAGATCTTATCCACAATCGGAGGAGGCGGAACCAGGTCCTCCAGTTTTAGGTAGAAGATGCGCTGCAGGCCCTGGGTGCACAGTGTCCGCAGTTCAGGAAGCTTGCCCAGCAGCCGGGACAGGTAGTTGGGCCGGCCATGGTCGGTGGAGCTGCTGGTGACATGGTCCTTTAGACAAGTAATGAGTCGGTTTTGGAACTCCTCCACACGCTTTGGCTCCTTGAGGCCATGGCGGTCTGTTGCAGAAGAGGGGAAAAAAAAAAAAAAAAAAAAAAAAAAAAAAAAAAAAAAAGACACTGAGTGGAGGGTTCAAATAACAAGCGGGACACTGACATCACCACTGTGTATAATGCGGTCCTGTACAGTGAAAAGCCATATCCCCCCCCCTTTTTTTAAAAAAACAAAAAATTAGCCTATTATTCAGCACAAAGGTGCTTTTGCGTGGTTGTAGTCATCTTACTTACATAACAGGTATTTTATTTACTGTTTACACTGCCTTTAACTCTTCCATTACTGTGTGTAATTTGCTTCCGAACACACAGGCAATCTGAAGCAGTCTTAAATTTCAACTAAAGTAAATATGTCACAGCTTAGATGCTATTGCTATTATTATTATTATTATTATTATTATTATTATTATTAGTAGTAGTAGTAATGACTTAAAATATTAAGATTTTCCCTCTATATTACCAAGGCAATTCAGGGTAAGTAACTTCATTAATTGTACTACAGTAGAAGGTGGGATCAAACATTTGTTATTAACATTACAAAGACTCTCTAAAAATATAATCTATAATAGTCTATAATAATAATAATGTCGATGTAATAAAATGTTTTTATTTTTCTTTGGCATCATTTCTCATTCGAGACTTTTTTGATAATAAATGATAGCAATTTCACTCCCTCACAATGATTTCAACTAAACTAATGCCACTATCTGAGGAATGGGTGTAAACTCCTGTCAACTTTTGTAAGGTGAACCTTTATTATTTTGACTGTGCTTTCCTTTCATCCAAGTCATCTCCACGACTGAGTTTCACTCTTTTGCCCTTATTACAGAAAGTATAAAGTGTCTTCCATGCCCAACTAAAAGGTCCACCACAAAGTACATGAGATGATCAAAGCAGCACCTGTGATGATGACGAGGGCAGCGAGGCAAGAGAATGAGGAAACATCCAGGTTCATGCGGTGGAGACTCTGCGAAAAATCAATGATGGAATCGATCCAGTCGCCGAAGCCTCGAACACACTGCATACGATGAAGCACCACACCATTGCAGAAGATCAGCTTGTCCTTTTCAGGGACTGACCTGCAGCAAACAGACAATGAGGCTAAAAGCAATGCCTAAAATCTAGTTCTCATCCAATTTGTAATACATGATGATTTTTGTGGGGAAAAGTTTATGGGGGGGGATTTAAGCATCTTGTATTTTCCAACCTAGCCAATGGCAAATAATGCGCTATAAGACAATACGTTGAGTTGTATTAAAATTTTAACCTTATCAGTTTAAACCTTTAGAAAATAAGTGAAATTAAAACCATATTTGTAGCTCGAAAGTGACTTAGGATATTCTTTTGGGCTGAACCCCAGTTTGCTCATCTGAACAAATGAAGCAATATTTCATGTGTAGGCTGGTGAAAATTTAGTGGAAATGCATGTAGAGCTGTACCTGTATGCCAGACGCAGAATGAAGAGCTCTACAAAAGCAGATTCTAGGAGAAGCTCCTGATCTTCAGGACAGAACGCAGTGAACTCGGGAATTGTCTTTGCCCATTTCCAAATGACGTCCATGGACTCTGTCAAAAGGTCGTACAACTGCTGGATGTCACTGGCATCTTCTTTTTCTGATGTGGTGCTCACTGTCTCCTGGTACTGGGGGTTAAGCAATAAAAGCGGGAAATTCACAATACAGACAAAAAAATGATCATTTTTTTCACAGCTCTGTTTGTGAAGGAGACATTCAAAATGCCTGACAGCCACTGTACATGGTGGCTGTCATGAACAAACCCTCTGGCAGCCCAAGTCTCTTCCTTTACCTTGGAGTAGTCCAGCTTTCCACTGGCCGGGTTGGAATCGTTGTGAGCCTGGACAAGTGAGGCAATGATGTTGACTGGAGATGCTGTGGACGCAGAGTCCTGCACATTCTTTGGCTTGGAAGGAAGGCGTCCCCTGCGTCCTTTCAGGCTGTCTGTTCGCACCACTGTGAGATACAGAGCATGAAGAGGCACCATTACACAAAATGTGAAATGCTTTGCTCTGTTTTCCTCCCTGCTTTCATATCATGCATGAAGAATCACCACTAGCAGGGAGTCAGATTTCTTATGGAAAGCAATTCATTAGTCCCTTCTATGTGTTTTCATGTAAATAATATGAGCAGTTCTAAGTGTGCGGGCAAGGTGTGCTCTGTTGATGCACATTGAGGAAAGCTGTCATCGCTGTACCTTCTTTCACCATCCCCACAGCCAGGCACTTCTGGTAACGGCAGAACTGACAGCGATTCCGCCGGCGTTTATCCACAGGACAGTCCTTGTTGGCCAGGCACACGTATTTGGCATTTTTCTGTACGGTGCGCTGAAAATGAACATGAACAGATGCCAGTCAGACATAAACATGAGCTGCCCAAGCTCAATGTGATGGGTAAACACGAAATAGGCAAAGGACTCCAAGTCTTTCACGGTTTTGAAAGTGATGTTCACCGTATCATTCCTACTTAGGAAACAAAAATAAATCAAAATCATAATGTAAGCACATTACATCTGAAATCTCAACTTCATATCTAACCAACCCCAGAACACATAGGGAAAATGAGCACCTAACATATACAAAGACTTGCCTACAGCTTATCTGTACTAAACCATGAAAGGGACATGTGTGGCCTGCATGTGTGGCCTGCATGTGTTTAATCCAGGTGTTACTGCCAAGTGCACTGAATGGCATTACCTTGAAGAAGCCCTTGCAGCCCTCACAGGTGCGCACCCCGTAGTGTTGGCAGGAGGCGCTGTCTCCACACACGGCACAGCGGCCCTCATTTCCATTAGGGCTGCGGGCCTTGGGTGAGGTGGATTCCTCCGGGAGCACAGGGCAATCCAGAGAGACTGGATCGAGACCCATTGGAATGAAAGAGAGAGCGGAGGAGTGCTGCTGGGGCTGAGCGAAGGTTTTCTGTTCAGTCATCTGCTGCTGCTGCTGCTGCTGCTGCTGACCCAGCGGTGAAGGCTGCTCGTGTGGAGAGTTGAAAGTAAAGAACGATGGCGGCTGGGGCAGTGGCATCTTGTCCGTCACCCAGCAGCTGGCACCGGGGGAGTATGGACCAAATGGAGAATCCCAAGCCGATACGGGCTGGGTGTGAAAGCTGGGGGTGGATGGAGAAGGAGCGGATGCAGGGCTGCCATAATAGTCTGACCCACAGGAGGAGAGGGTCTCGTCAAGGTAACTCAGGGCAAATGTGCCAGGATAGCAGCCATATACCTGGAAGTCATCCATCTTGAAGGGTGACTGCTGGCCGGAAGCAGCTCCAGTGGTGTTGGAGGCCAAGGGTGTAGTAATCTGGCACTGGTATGCATCAAACTCGCCCATGTAGCTACCCACCAAGGAGTTAATGCTAGGTAAAGAGGTGGTAGATGGTTGGTCCCGCTGGCCACCGATGTCCATGGCCCGCTTAGCGGTGATTTCAGGACTCAGGAATTCAGAGGTGGTGTAGCCGTTCTCATATGGCGGAATCCCATACTGAGCTTCAACACAGGTCATTTCTGCACATAAGAAAAGTTAACCTTAAATAGGCATAAAAACATATCAGAGAACACTTAACTTTGTCTCCTTTTTTCTAAACTTCAAACCCCAAGAAGAGAATGACTACTAGAAGAAACACCTTAATTTTCCTGTTGCTTGTTTGTAGGGAAGAAATGGTGCATCACCTGTTCAACAAGAGGATGAAAAGCAATCTATTGTGTGCAGTGGTGTTCACCAAAGGTCCCGGCAGCGGCACAGCTACTTTCTACTCGTGTGACAGATGGGTTCATCACCTTTGACCTTACACTACAAGCCCCCCGCAGCTCTCGCTGAAGAGCTAAAGTGGGTGCCTCTCAGAAAAGGGCTGGATGCCAAGTGAAGTGTGCATTGCGTAGGATGCAGGACGGGGCTGCTGGCTGTGCTCACTGTTCTGCAGGAGAACGAGGCATTTTTCCCAATTTAAAACAACTGCAAATGGCCTTCATTCCAAACAACATGCCTTTTGTTCATTCTGAGTTTAAAAAGAAGTGTGATGACACCCAAGTTTAACAGAGATGAGCAAATTCTAAAACTGGACAGTAATAGAAAAATTAATATATATAATTACTGCTAAAATGCACATATGAGAAGGACACAGTGGCCAAATGGAAAAAGGACTTTAATCGTTGAAATGCAATGTGCACCTGTGTTCTAATAGCTACACTTTTGGAAGAAGGTCCTTTGGTTGAATAAGGAAAAAAGCAAAAGTTGTTTCATTTTAATTGTCACTACGTTTTTGCAGCTGATGAGAAATAAACACCCACAATTGAGGAAACCTTAAAAGGAGGGATATTTCCCTTTGTGTCTACCCTACCCACACAACATGAGAATTTCCAATTTTCATGAAGGCCTACGCAATCCAAATCCAGTCCTCTGCACCTCTTGTGCACAGAATGAATACAAGATGAGCACAGAAGCACAACCGATTGCCTAAATTGTTAATATTATTAGTATTATTAATAGGAGTGATACTTTCTCTTGGGTTGTGGTCCTGAGAAGCTCCTATCCTGAATGAATGAGGCAACCTTCTCTCTCAGTAACTGATGAAAGGTTTGCAGAGGCCTGGAGAATCTGCATACATGTACAGAGCCGGTGCCAAAAACCACCAAGATACTGGGATTCCACTAAAGCACTAGAAATGTAAGTGAAACTTTCCAAGAAGAGCTTCTGCAACCTGAGGGCTCAACTTGGTGCAACTACAGAACCATCTTCTGCACACTAAACAATCCAGGTGTATTTCAGACCAGAAAGTAACGGTTTTTATGCATTCTCATTCAACCGAAATGCACAATATTTCAGTTTGTATCATGTGTTACTATTTGCAGCTGACACCTCTGTGGTTTACAGTGCTAACCATTTTATACTCATTTCCCCATTTATACCCTAGGTAATTCTTATAGCATCAATTTAAAACAAGATTGGACCAAACATACTACAGCAAGCATGGGATCCGGACCGAAGACCCTCAGCTCTCCAGGGTCCAGCCATAAATGTGACCGCAGCTACGCCCCTCTGCTCTGTGATCAGCTGCCCTTTTAAAACGTCTGGCACTGGAACTTAAGTGGTTTCACCATCCAGCCCGCTGGCATGGTCAGTAAAAAAATACAAAATGAAAAATAATGAACCCCCAAGACATAACAAAGCAACAATAACTTATTCCAGCTTAAAAATAATACCTATTTCTTTGAAAAGCTTTTAAACTCCTATTTCATAACAATAAACCACAAGGCATTATAAATACTTATCCCTCGGTGTCTCATTTTAAAATATTCAGAAAGAGCGCACTTTAAAGATTTTATTGCTACAAGTGAAATGTTCTTTGGAAAAGCGCATTCTTCCATTTATCTTTGACTCAAGATGAACAGCAGCCACTTTTATCCAAAGCTTTACGCCTGGTTGTGTTAACAGGAGCGCTTTACCCCCTTTTACCTCGTACAGTACCAACGCAGAGTCGACTGGCAGTGCGGGTCAGTATGACTTAACCTCCTATGCAAGCATTCACAAAACACATTAACTCCTCTATTAGTTAGCAGCAAACTGAATCAAAATAATTATATATCAAACTGCCGCACGCTTTTTAAAACAAGACATGGGATGCTTGCTATTCACTCGGTCGCAACAGGTCAACAAAACGTCAAGAAACTCCAATTCAAACCGTGTACAGAACAGGTTAACGTTATATAAAGTCGAATTACACAGCCTTGCTGGGAAAACCCATATAGTTGTAGACATTAATTATCCATATGGAAAAGAAGCTGCTCACGTACCTACCCGGTTTGTCCTGTACTAAGTATTTTAAGCCATAAGCCTGTAATCCAGAAACACAGAGCAGCGTCTGCGCGGATCTCCAGCGAGCCGGACCGGCGTAGCGCGCAGTTCAGCAGGACCTCCAGCAAGCGCTTCTTCGCCTTTTATACGCGACTTTACTGTGCCGTTACGTCAGGTGTTCCACCCGCCATATAAGGAAGTACCGGGGCGGAGAACTTTCCACCCGGGAGCCAATGGCATCGCTCTGGGCTCCAACGCTCTTGCGCTTGACGCAAACGTGGGATTCCATTGACGCAAGCACTCCGTCCGTAATCTGACTTCTAAAATTAGCGTACAAGCTGCTAGTATTGGGCTGCTACAGACAGTCTACAGATGTGCCCACTAAAAATAGTCGAGCATTGACAAGAATAGCTGTGCTCAAGTAAATACGCAAAAACTCTCCTAGGTGCCTCCAGGGGAATAAGTTTGTATGAACATTTCGCTTTCATGCAGTCGTACAGCTACGTTGCTATTCAGCGTCTCGACAGGTAGACGTTTCACCAAACAACCACTCAGCTATCGTTTACCTGTTTTAATCGTTGCTACTTTGAATAAATCCAAACTAACAGTCATTTTAAAACTGGACGCAACACGGTTCGGTCCGTCGCAGTGCTGAGATGCAACAAGCTGCTGTACCTGCACTGTAGATGCGTTTTGGAATTGTGGCTGTAACGTCAGCGGATATGAAATTACAGGTTAACTAAAACTGTAACGGTTATAATATTGTAAAGTGCAAATAAAGTTAACGTAGCACCATAGCCTTGTGGTGTTTTTTTGCAGCCATCAGCAAACGCACCACAGGTGAGAGAGACTCAGTGTGTGCTCAGCTTCTTCTGGCTTGAGTGAGAAGTATCCTGTTTGGCGAAAGGCAAACACTACATTGCACCATCAGAACTTTATCCCATCTGTGAAACATGGCAGTGGCAGCATCATGGGTCGGGCCTGCTTTGCTGTCTCTGGACCAGGACACCTTGCCATCATTGATAGAACTATGAATTCTGAATTGTACCAGCGAATTCTACAGAAAAGTGTCAGGGTATCTGCCCATGAGCTGAACCTGAAGAGGAAGTTGATAATTGCGCAAAACAACCCTAAACACACAAACCGTTCTACCAAGGAATGTTTAATGCAGAAAAAACTTTGTTTTGGAATGGCCGGGTCACAGTCCTGACCTTAATCGTGTAGAAATGTTATGGAAGGACCTGAAACAGGCAGTTCATGCAAGGAAGCCCAGCAGCATCCCTGAGTCAAAGCTGTTCTGTACTCAGGATCTGGCTAAAATTCCTCCTAATCGACATGCAGGACCGACCAACAGTTGCCAGCAACATTTCTTTACAGTTATTGCTGCACATAGGGGTCACACCAGTGACTGAAAACAACGCTTTGCACACTTTTGCCACACACAAATGAAGATCTGATCACATTTTAGGTCATATTTATTCAAAAATGGAGAAAATTCTAAATGGTTTGTAAACTTTCAAGCACCACTGTAAAAACTCCTCAACTTTTTCAAGCTTGGAATAAAAAGGGGGACGGGGGCAGGGCATAGACACACAATAAGTATATCTCCGTCACAAATATATCACAGTCAGTGTAAAAACTCCAGCACAATGCACACCTGTAGATGTTCTGACAGCAGGTGACTTGAGCAAAAGCTGCTGGTAATATCCAGTTTGTTTTATTTGACTTTCTGACTCACTTGCTATGCCAGCATTTTAAAAATGTATTATTGGGTAAATATTTGCATGTGTGCTGGAGGCGGTGGTTCAGAGAAAACAGAAAATGGAAGCGCAACTCACTAACTGTGCATATGGCCACCACCTGGCCCTGGGAAGCAACACTGATCAGTACCTTATATATTTTCTCTTGATATCAGCAGTACTGTGTTTTGCACTTTATTATGCATAACAGCATAGTCTGTGGTACATAGCTTTTTAACCTTTTGCCGTGATAGAGATGCAAAGTGAACTACTAATATATGCATAAAATAAACTGAACTATGAACATATCCTGCAAAATGTAAGTCTAAAAAAACTGTGCAGCAATTCTTTTTTGTTATTGAGAATCTGTCACTATGGTGAAATGAAGCAAACAAAGCCGAGATAAATTCTTGCGCTTTTATTCCCAATTGGTAACAAAATATTTGTAAATATTTTTGTATATTTAACTAACTTTCTCACACTTTAGAGTGTGAGGATATCAGTCACCTACTGTGTAGCTGCACTGAAATAATTTTTTTATAATTTGAAACAAGTGAAATAAAACAGTCAGAATTTGTTTTGTGAGTTTTATCGGATTATGCTTGCTTACATAGGGAGCGAAACCATTGTTTTAGCTTTAGGCCTTATTCTGGAGCACCATTATGGGTACTGTGGGTGCACCCAGTATGATATGCTATAATTTTTATTATAACTTTCACTAGGTTGTACATTAAATTTAATGAACACAAACTGCTGAAACACAGAGTTATGCTGCTGGGTTCCAGCTCAGGTCCCTCTCCCGAACAGCTTCAGACCACCTGCGTCAAAATGATGCGGCTGAATCACTTCAGATTATCCGACTACAGCTCCTCCTGTCTGTTTTTGGAAAAGCGGCACAAAGTAAAGTGTTTCATGCAGTTTATACCACAAACCAGAAGATCAAAAACTACCTCGGTTACACAGAGTACATAATGTTTAATCAAGTGTCACATGGAGAAATTCTTAAGATGATTTCCTCTGAAAGGAAACAATTGAGCTGCTTTATATTCCAAATTACAGTTATTCTCCATTCCCTTCTTCGTAAGTGGAAATGAAATTTAGTCAAAAAAGGAAATGTTTACACCTGGATGCTCCGTTTTATCTTCCAGATAAAGGTCCTTACCATGGGGGCATCCCTGTCTCCATGTGTCGGATATCTCTAGTTGGGAGATTTAAATCAGTTGTGTGTGCGTGCGTGCGTGTGCGTGTGCGCGTGCGCGTGCGCGTGTGCGCGCACCCCATCCAGAGGTAGTGTCACAGCCTTACGCCCTATGATTCTGGGATCGACTTCGGGCCGCTGCCATTCTGATCCAGGAATAAGTGGTAATGGCTGGATGGATGGATAAAATGACATCAACAGGCTAATGTACCACATAGGATGTAAAATATAAATAAGCTGGTGAAAAGTGTCTGGTTTATTGGTCAAGTGGTCAAGCTGCAGAACCCAGCCCGTTATGGTTAAATTTGGACTTTTTTTCTTTTATGCATTTACCAGCTGCAACAAATTTCACAGCAGAGGATGTTAGACTCGCCAGTGGTGCTTTTCTGCGTTTCCACTCGGCAGGATGTGTGCATGTATGTGCGTTTCTGCGTCTGTGAGTTTTTCCACGTCCTTCTGATGAAGTCCAGTGAATCACAGCCGGCCGACACCCACCATGAGAACCATTTTTTTTTTTTGTATTATAGTGAGTAGAGGGCATAACTCACAAACCATGGGGTGCGGAAATGTCATCTTCACTTCCTGACTGGCATCCGCGCGACTGCATGACACCTCTCGTTTTTCTGTCACCTGTTTCGTCTTCCCATCTTTGTTATTTCACCTGCTTGAGCTCCTAGTGCTGTTCCCTCTGTCGCTGCCCCGGGTCGAGGGAAACAAGCGCGGACACAGAAGGTTTTTTCCCCGTCCGAGCCGCACAGGAGCCGCAACCCCGCCGCCGTGGCCGCGCGCTCCCGCTTCCCCCCGAAAGCCCGCCGTTTTTCCCTCACGAGGACGGACGCTCGTGTCTCGCGCGGAACCGGGTGGGCGGGCGCGCGTCGTCTCTCCGATTACGCGCGCGCGGCTCCTCGGTGACGCGATCGGAATCCCGGCACGCGAGCGTCAGCAGGGCAGGGCTTCACGCGACGGAAAGGCGGCTTCCTGACAACGGACTCCGCCCACTTTGCCTTCGCGTGGGCGGCGCTCTCCAGCCGAAGCCCCGAAATGGGGGCTTTATTACGCCTCATCTTTATAAGTTTAAATGCCCGGGTAAATATTCAGATAATTCATCGCAGCAGTTAGGTGCTCGTGTGCTGCACCACACTGTGGGGCCTAGGCCACCAAAAGGCGGACGGCGGTCCGGACCCAGACGTAAGAGGCATCACTAAAGTGCGGATCGCCGGAAGTTCCGGGAGTCTCCCGCGTATTGATAGTGGCTCCCGAACGGCCGCAAGTTGTACATAATATCACCGAAATTAGTTTTTTTACATTGACTACATATATAGGGATGTGAATCATACCAAAAACGGGAGATTCGTACCTTTGATAGGACAAAATTTTACTAAACGGAAAAATCTAAGAATAAAACGAAGTTCAAAAAATGCAGTCTTGCTCTCGAGATGAACCAGGCCTTGTCCACCATCATCCTTTGACTGGTAGAGCACGCTTTGAAGTATCCAGTGCATCCCATCCCAAAAAAACCATACCAGCAAAGCTTGAGCCTTTGCTAGCCAATCAGCAGGAGGCTCAACACAGGCTAGCCGATGCCAGAGAGACGACGCTACCAGATTTTTTGCAATTAAAACCCTTCCACGATAGAAAAATTGTGTGTGGATCCACTTCCACTTCCCCAATTTCCCCTCCAATTTTTTAAGGAGACCCTCCCAGTTCTTATTTGTGGTCTGTTTGTCGCTGAGGTACACTCCCAGGTACTTTAGGCCTGTCCATGTCCATTGCATTCCCCCAGGGAGGCTTGGTGGAGAGGTTTTCCATTGTCCCACCGAAAGCGCCACACTCTTGTCCCGGTTTACTTTAGCGGAAGACACCGAGCCGAACCGACGAACAACGTCCACCAGTGTCCTGACGTCCGTGGAATTTTCAGCAAAGACAATAACATCATCAGCATATGCTGACACTTTAAAATAGGTGTTGCACTGCGGTATGTACAGCCCCTTAAGCGCTGTACGTAACCATTATAAATAAGGTTCAATTGATAAGGCATGCAGCATTCCTGACAATGAGCAGCCCTGTCTAATGCCCTGCTGAATTTTAAAAGGGGTACTGAGGCCACCATTGATCTTCAGTACATTCTCAATGTCCCTGGTACAAAGCTTTGATCATGGCTATTAAACAAGAGCTGAACCCCATTTCCTCTATAACCTTCTACAAATACGAGTGCTCAACTCTGTCAAAAGCCTTTTCCTGGTCTATAGAAATCAGGCCAGTGTTAATCCCCAATAGTGTGGCGATGTCCAAAACATTGCGAATTAGAATGATATTATCATGAATCGACCTGTCAGGTACACAGCAGGTCTGGTCACGATGCACCGCCTGACTTGACTACAACTAAGGCATCGCATTCTGCAGTATCCACCTGTTTGGCAGAATCAATAATACTTACTTAATAAATGATACAGTATGTAGTGTATTATTACTTTTTGGCCTGTGCAGCTAACTTGGCTAGTTAATAGAAATATGCAAAGTTACTGAAAAATTACACTGACAGTTGATTTTTTTCCACTGATACTTATTGAAAGATACAGCTAGTAGCCAGAACTCCTACTTGTTTGGTATAATTTGAATACTGTGTGTTGGGCCTTTTTTTCAAATGAGGTAAATATTCTTTCTTTTAGATCCCTCAATTTTTTTATGTCATAAGAAGCATCTGTATGCTGCAGGACCTCCTGCAGATGATTCTTTCAGTCGCTTGCCAATATGACGCTGTCTCAGACAAAGAAGCGTGCTTGGAAAACGGCTTTGCTTTGACTGCTGTAACCCCAAACATGCCGAGTTTAATGTCATTTTATCTGAGGACAAGATCTCTCCTGTCAGAAATGATCTTCCGGGGTCATTTAGGGGCCTTTCTGTAACCTTTCTGCCCCCTGCCTTTTAAGATCATCCTCACAGCTGATGGAGAATATAGAGCGAAGAGGTGGGGCGGAATGATGGGTCACCGAATGTCTCGTGTTTCCGGGAAAGCAGAGCGGTGGGCAGAGGCACACAAGCCTCCTCACATACAGGCAGGTTCACAGCCACCACCTGTAAAGCACAACACACCCACACAGTACCTACCTGTTGGCTGAGTCAGTAACACATAGCAAGCTATTGCTGCATCAGACAGGGTCTGTGACCAGGATTTGGTCCTCAGCTGGACCCCTCAGTGAACAGAAGTGTTACAGAATCTACATTAATGGAGACTGAGTTCCTTTTTCTTCACACTGCATGCTAAGGAAGGAATTTATGCATGAATGACACTTTTGTCAAACATACAATAGGATGAGGAATTACTGTGAATTCTTTACTCTCACGCACGCTAGCACACGCACCGCCTGCTCTGTCCTCTGCAAAGGTCCGAAATTGCGGCACCTGTTGATCCCACCAAGTGATTTACTAGCGCGGCACAGCTGTTGGTCACTGGGTCCCTTCCCACCACGGCGTCAGCTATTTGCTGTGTGCTGCAGCTTCAGAGGTTGCCGGGCTGGTGCCCTGAAATGCCGCGAGGACTGCGATCATTGATGGATGAGCCGGAATTGTGCGACCTGTGCAAGGATCCGGTTACGCGGAACAACAGGTGGAGTCGTCCACTTGGTCAGGGTGGGGAAAGCTGAGCCCTTCTGCAGTTTTCCTCTACTTGGATAGAGGAGGTTCGGAAGCGGAGTTGGATTTCAGCAGGGGAGCTCCTGTATTACCCTTGAGAAAGGTGCTACTGGGTTGCTATCATAAACAACTGAGGACCGAATATGTTTGTCTCCTCTCTTTGCTATAGAAATACTGACTGCTTCTTCGTCAGGGTTGTCCACTTAAGGGGAGTCTGTGCTGTCTGTGGTCATTCTACAGTCCGAAGTGATTTCCTTTTTATTTTGCTGAGGTCCTCATGTGGACTGGCTGGGGATTAGGGCCTTATAAGTTGTGCTGTCTCCAGGCATCCTGGACACTCTCACAGGCTGCTGCTCACATGGCAAATGAGGATGCCAGTCAGCCAGTGGGCATGGAGGGACACTCGAGCTGTTGTTGCTGGTCTTATTAGAGCCTTGGCACCCCTCGTGGAGGCTTAAGTCATGCTGGTGTCCTTATCTGATTTCAGTTTTGGAGCTCAGATTGAAGAAAAACTTAAAAGCAGATAGTTTGCATCTTTAATTTTAGAAGACATAAATAATGGTGACTTTATAATGCCAGCAAAAGCAGATCTTTGACCTGTGTCGTCCCCCCCCCCCCCTACTGGCATCTGTGTTTGCTTCTACCATTGTTTTTTGGGACTTAAGTGAAGAAAGCAGTAAAAAGGGGGTTTAAAATATAGCAAATAACCTCTATACATCAAATAATATTACATCCCCTTACTGAAATTCAGTGGCTTGCACTGCAGGATTAGCAAAATCACAATAAATAAGCAAAATACTGACACATTTCCATTTTCTGCCCCATCTGCTTGACGTCTGATTTAATTTGATCTAAACTTGCTAGTTCTGCTTTCATGCATTACAGTTTCGCATGTTAACCGTAAGCAAATGTCAAGACCTTTGCAAGAGGCCGTCGGAATTTCCTTAATCCTGGAGAACTCGACGTAAGTTTAAAGTTGCGCTTTGCTGCCCCCTAGCGACAGCGGAGAATTGCAGGTAAACACTTGTTGCCACGGGCAGTCGTCGTTGCTTTATTGCTGTTTAAGAAATACATGTATTTCTCTCTCTCTGTCTCTATCTCTTTATTTATCTCCCTATCTTTCATTGGGGCACTAGGTCACGAGTATTGGTTCAATACTGTATGATTGGGGTTGGTAATATTTTACAGTTTCACTGAGTTTCTAGTTAAATCGATCTCATGTGACGCCACTCTCATTGCAAGGGGTGCGACCTTGACCTCAAATGACCGTACATGTATTTGTTGTGGTGGAAATATGGGGATCAAACAGTCTAGTTTAAAAACTGTGGCTTTTGAAATGCTAATAACAAAATTAGAGATTAATTGGTATCATTAAGAACGTGCACAATAAAAATATATTTATTTGCAAAATATATTTTTAGGCTTGATTACTGTATACATTTTTTGGTCAGGTATAGAATTGTACATATTTTCAGATTTTGTACTTAAATTGAAGGCCTTGCCATCTTCATATCCACTTTGAATCTCCAAACAAAGACCTAAAGAATCATCAGTGAATTTGAATGTTATTTTAAATCCACTGAATATTAGCTGAATATTCCAATTAAAGGAACACGTGCATAAAAATGTCATGAAAGTTTCGCAGCCTGAACATAAACACCTCTACATCACTGCTGTTTGACTTTAATGATGTTTAAATTTCTCGCTCTTCCTCCACATGTCCCTCAGCCTAGATAGCTGTAACTGTAGGAAGTTTTCCCTCAAAACTGAAGTTGTTAAACCAGAATTTTTCCATCCATCCTTTTTCATTCTAAAATTTTCCACCACCAGGAGCCACTGCAAGCAAACAAAAGGAGGGCTGAACCACACAGGCACAAAACTCAAGCTCTCTTCAGTGCTATTGTCACATGCCCTGCTCCAATTTCCAAGAAGAATACTTAAAAACTACTGTCATCTAAAATGCATTCTTTTAAATTAATTTTCACATGCTCATATGTAAGGAAATAAGTCTAGACAAGCCCTGTTTGCAAAATAGTGAGGGAGTTCTTGAAAAAAACAAGACTTGTGTTGAAATAATGAATATAGTTGATTTTGAAACACTGGATGAAGTAAAAGAAGTGGGCAATGGGCTGTGTGTGTGTTTGTGTGTGTGTTGTCAAATATTTTTGGACAGTTTGCAGTGACAGGCAGTAGTGTTCTTGAACTCAGTAAAAACGAGCAGGTTTATATCTTATTTTTCCCTTTCTCAGCCGTGTCTCCCTTCCGCACATGGGTCCTATGCCTTGTTGCCAATCGAGTGCCGATCGAGATCCTGACAGAAGGTCCCGACGCGCCTGACACTCATTAAAGAAAAATTCCATTCTATATATATTTTCTGTAATACTTGCACTGCTCATTAATGAAAACTGAGTGAGTTATATTACATTGTATATTCAGCAAGATAATTGCATATGCATTTTGGGAAAGGACCCTTGTTTCAATATGCCAAATTAATGTGAATGTTAAACCACTTGTGTTCTGTAAAGGGCAACTTAAACATTTTTTTTTGCATTGTCATTTCAGCGACTGCGTCCTCATTCAAACACACCCACTTTTTCTGCCCTCTGAGAGCGCAAAGCAGTGTTACCAGTGTAAACTTGAGGGAAATACTTGTAGGAAAGCAGCGCTCCTCAGCCTTCGTGCTCATTAAACCTGCTTGTTCTGTTGTTCCGCAGTCCCGAGGGTCCCATTCTCCCGCTTCTTTTTTCTCAGGCACAAAAACACTCCTATATAGCAGTTGTGAGACCGGCCAGAATGGCTCCATTTACTGTGCCCACGGCCCCATATTCTCTGCTGTCCAGCACCTCCTACGCAGAGCAGTGGAGAGGTGATCTGAAGGGCCCTCATGTGGACGCTGCTACCCAGGGATGTGACAGCATGTTTTATTAAAGGCTTCAGAATGCTGGAAAAACATATAAGTACCAGCAACGTATTTTTATATTTTAACAATATTTTACATATTATTTATAGCAATCTACATCTAACAGGTTATGATACTAGGAAGACTGGAAACATTAAAACCAGTGTTAGGCCTTCGGCACCACTGGCAGCAATCCGTTTGTCACAAATAATGAACTCCTTCACACCTTTACAGTTTTCTGTACTTTTAATGCTGCTCAGGGTGCCGCAGGTCAACATCACATCTCTTCATCCATCAGATACGTTTGAGTGACAGCAGGTCAACAACCTTGCCTTGACTGACATGTATAGTGGTGTACGAAGAGTAAAAAAATGGGAAAAGTGCAAGTGTGGGTTGTCGTGTTTGTAGAGACCTTTTGTAGTGGGGATAACATGGGAGTAAAAACTCTTTATTTTGTAGGAGCAGCTACTGAAATCACTGTGCTTTTTGCCTCCTTCGCAGAACAGGAAGTGTACAAATGGGGTGGAGGGTTTAATCCCACCACTTTCCCAGGGTCCCACAGGAAGAGAGGCAGGAAATGTGGCTAGAGGCCCAGGGCAGTCCTTTTGGCATGAAGAAGGGAGGCGCTGCGTCGGCGTGTGCTCCATGCTACTCCGTCGGTGGCCTGCGCTCTGCTTTGTGTTGATTTTCCTCCAGGCCCAGCAGTGAAGCCACCCTGAGTCCCGCGGGCTGGCTGTCGGCTGCCTTTCGCTCCTGGACCGCAGCGTAGATCAGGATCGGCATAACGCTGTAGTATTCTCACAGTTTCCTGGACTGCCTCCCATTTTCTCCCTCCATCTTTAAATTTTAAGGAGTAAGTTACAGAGCATGGAAGGATAATTTTTATATTTATATATATGTTATAATAATTTTTATTTTTAAGCAATTGTTTTATATATGGTTCAGTTGAATGGCCTGTTTTTTTTCCCCATGGTTTGACTTTGTCATGAATTACATACGCAAGAATAACACTTCCACAATTCAACAATTGAGCAACAGACCAGTTTCTCAGGACAATGTACTTCATAGGGCAAGGTCACAAATTACAAAACCTTTGCTAAAAATTTCCTTCCTAAAGCTTCACATTTCATATCAACTCGTACAGTTCACATAGTTATAAAACATACTTAATAAACACAAAATAATATTTCACAATCCTCTATTAAAATCAATTATCCTCAGTATGGCAAACACTGTATTCAAAGTGACTGATTTCAGTCAAACAAATTATACCTCCAAACATAATCCATTCCGCCCAAAACATCTCTACACACTCCAAGACAATCAAACCAAATGGCCAGTTAAAAAGTGCAAAAAGGTGGACAGGTTCTCTGAATATTTGTCTGCATTTCTTTCCCTTATTTGGTGTGGACCAGGCTCTTCACACTTGACCCCCACCAATCGTAAACCGTACTCAAGTTACTTCTTTATCTTCCCACCAGAGAGTGGACGGAACTTCTGTGTTATACTCCTTTTTTGATTGGTCTGTTTGAAGGATACCCATTCCTCATTGGTCAGGTCCACTACTGTATGTGTCACACTTTATCACCTTACATAAGGGCTTTCGCACCTGAAAAAGGTTGACTCTTCAAATAAATTCCCATCCACATATGGGGGGGAAATGTTAATCTCATAGTTGTGCTGTGCAATTACAGTATAAATTAGAATGTTTTGGCTTCTTGTTTATCAGTGATAAAATTCTTTGACAGAACGTCACTTCTGCATCACGTCAACCGTTAATCCCACAAGGGAAAAGTATGAACCACTACTGCTCTACAAAATGTGTCCCTAGGAAAAACTGCACTGTTTTGCATCCCTCTGAGCTGCTCACCATGTTTACATTTTAATGTTGATCAACCATGCCAGAAAGCTACTTCTGCAGAGAAATGTAGTTTCTGCTCATTCACCATAGTGATGCTCTAGCACATGACTCTGTTCCTTCTAATGCTTTGCCCTGTATTTACCTGAAAGCCTTTTCTTCCTTGTTTATGGCTGCATTTATTTCCCTGCTTTTATTGAATTCACTCTTATTGCAGTTCCTCTCCTTCTCTTCACATCCTCTATCTGGAATCATCGCTGATACTAGTAGAACATTCAGATCTGTCCTCTTATGCATGTTACTGAAAAGAGTTGACCGCTGTAGGTTGGTCAGAAGAAACATACGATATCAGCAGGAGTTATCATGTGAATCTAAAAGTTAGTGGAAATAAATACGTAAGAAGCTCATGGGCTGCTCATAACTTCCTTTTTTTGCTGGTGGGCTGCAACCCAAAACAGTTGAAGTTTTTTTTGCACCATCAACCAGGCTTCCTTTGTCGGCTGTCCACTGTGTCGCCTGCGCCAGACAGCTAATGTCAGACAACCACTGGTTTGGGGCTCAGACATCTCCTTTCCAGCATGTTGGAGCATCTCCTGCCATACATCTGTGTGGCTGTGAAGGCCAAAGCAGGTGGTTTCTTGGTGTTGCTTCTCTGAGGGCCACAGCACATTCTGTATGAATTGCTAATTGTTTGATGTTTACTCTCATACCCAAATCTGTTATAGCCGTCCCTTCAGGACACTGTCTTAGTGGCAGCGTTTGGAAAAAAAAAACAAACAAAAAGAACTTCAAGTAAAAATAAAGCACAGAAATGTTTGTGTTAGAAGGTTGGTTGAAATTCATTTTATGGGCTGCACAACACCTACAACAAATTTAAGACCTAAACCTTCACTGTATATGTATAGAACTTTTTAAATGATTTACAGTACAACTTCTCTTTAGGAAATGTTTCTTGCATAATGCCGAAGGATTTCAGTGTGCGTAGGAGGGAATCAGGAAATTCAGAAAGTGAGCACGAAAGTAAGGTGAAACAATGGATGGCCGAGGTGGTGTCAGCCCACAGTGAGCTGCAGCCACAGTGCTCCCTTTCTCAGATCAGCTTCCAGAGCAGCTGCGTGCATCTCCGGGAGGATGGAGGATGGAGGCCGACCCCTTCCAGCCACCCTTGGTTTCACTTCTTCTTTCTCCCTCCTTCTTGCCATAATCATTTGTGCAGTGTTTTGACAGCAGCAGGCGACTTATCGTCTTCTGAGTTGGTGAGTTAAAACCCTCAAAACTTTCTGCCGCCCTGTAACTACAGAAGCAGCAGCGGTATCTCTTCCCGACACTTCAATATTTCTGCAAATTATTTTGAGATTTTACAGGGGATGCACAAAGATGACTAACAAAGGAAAATTTTAATATGGCTCTGTTCATACAAAACACCCTCCAAACACGCTAAATATAAATAAACCAGTAATTAGCAACTAAATAAACCTTTTCAGCAGGTTAGGGTCAAGATCCTTTCCTAAAATCATGGGCCTCCCAGCTAGGAGACTGAACCCTGGACAGAACACACAGCCACACACTATGGGCAGTTTAGAGCAGCAAATTAACAAGAGAAACACATGCCTTTGGACTGTGGGAGGAAACCCACATGGAGGTGGAATTAGATCAAAATAGGCAAATAAGTAAATAAAGAAGGAAAATATGAAGGGAAAATGTCATGGCAGAAGATTCCAGAATCCTGGCAAATAGAATAATAGATTTTGCTGTTCTCAGAGCTTTAAAACCTCTGGATGTTCTAACAGTTTTACGCGCCTACGGGAACCAAGGAAACACCAGAGGAGCGTTTTGGGTCCCCAGACATCAGCACTGATCCTTCCAGAAGTGCAGAGATGGTCACGCTGAAGCACAAGGAGGACCTTGTTTTGTTTTTGTCTGGGCTGATGGGATGCAGACCACCAGGCGCTGGAGAGGAGGGTTCGCACAGGAAGCTGCTGCTCCACAACACGTCAGCATTCCGGATGCAGGGAGAATGAGCTCTGATGTTTAGGTACATCCCATTGTGCTCCGGGACGAACGCCAGTGTCCGCTGTGAGATTGGTGCGTGTGTGTGTTCACATGTCACTAGTGAATGTCCCAGTTCCCTGACCTTCTTTACTTCTCCACCTAGCGTGAGGACAAATTCGAACCCAGCAACAACTGGTTACAATCACAAAGTAGAAAGTTCAACTGAAATAGCTCATGTTCCTTAGCAGCCCTTCACACTCACCTTTTCTCTAGAGAATGTCTGCAGGCTACTATCTACTGACACATTTGTGAGCTTGGGGTAAAAAGGGGAAGAGCAACAGCCTTGCCCTCTCTGACCGCCCCAGAGGTACTTGTAACCTTTCTTTTGCATTGCTGTAGAGTTCAGCCATAGCTGCTGATGTGCAAGAAGGAGAGCAAAGTTGTTATGATCACTGTGTCTCACAAAGTTGCACCATGGGAATGTAAGCGAGAGCTCAGACACCCCAGATGACACCAGCTCCCTGGTGCAGATGGCCAGGCACCTTATTTACAAACAAAAGGATCCAGGATCTCGCTGTTTGAACCTTGGGCTGCTTGGAGTCACTGGTACTTTGCATTAAAAAAGGCAACAAGAAGGAAACAATGTGAGGTGGCACATGCATTGCAGCACAGCTTGGCGGAATGGATGGATCCTCTATCTTCTCACTTTGGGCATTGTGCGCAGGAGGATGTGCACGCGAGAACTGGTGCACCTCCTCGCTTCTTCCTGCATCTGTGGAACGTCTGCTGCGTGCGGGGGAAGACGGAACCCGCAGCCGAGTTTCAGTGAAATTCTACTTTCCTTTGTCTGTGCTGCGAACTTGTGGGGAGAATTTGGAGAACTTTCAATGTAACAGCATCAGCGGTCGGCCATCTTAGGCTGGCAGCTAACTTGTGGTCTGCAAGGAGTACAGGAATACCGACACTAACAGAGGCAAAAAAGCAATAAGCAGAAATGTGGATGATGGAAATGAAGCTGCCCGTTTCTAATAGTGATCCTTACAGTTGCAAACATGCCTTCTGGTGTCAGACATGAAACCTGAAACTTTGTATTCCAGCTTTTTGACTTTTACAATTCAGTCCTCGTGCTAATTTGAGCATTTACATCTGTACTGACCTCACAAGTGCGGTGGCACCCTTTTCATTCACATATGAGACGAAGCGGTACATGAAAGATCTGCTGCGTTTCAGTTTGACATCAGAGAAGTTCCATAGTGGGGCTTTCAAAGCCTTCATCCATGGTACATTAGTGGTGCTGGACAAATGACTTAATTGTAAGGAGAAAAAGAATGACAGACGCAGAATGGGAAATGCCACCATGGTGCTGGGGGATTTTCATTTTAATATTGTGCTTCTGCTGCACACGTTTTCAAAAGTCAATCTGCGTCAGGGAAATGGAGGGAAAGTAGGTGGGTGGGGAGCGAGGAGCTGACAGCTGGACGCTGTTGTCTGAATAAATATGTAACTGTTTTTTGTGTCCGTTGGCCATTGCAAACATTGTAAAACCATTCAGTCGGGCAAGCCTTTATCTTGCAGCTCCAGCCTGATGTCAAGTTCACGGTTGGTGTTTAATATGTTAGCGCTGCTTCCTGTTTAACGGCATAGAAATGGTATTGGCGTCCTGATAGGGGATCAGCAGTGTAATCCAGCACTGCAGACGAAAAGAAAGGGGGTCTCTCTTTCTCCATCCCCCGTCTTCCAAGGGCTTGAATCCGAACTGACAAGTCGCAGCTGTCCTTCCTTTTCCGGGGCTTAGCGTTAGCATTTAGCACAGCTATTCGTCCTGGGCTCTTCCACCACAGACAGCGAATAAACAAAGAAATATTCATAACTAAAACGGTCACTGCAGTTCCTTGTTGATCCCGCTGGTCTTGAAATCTTTGCAGTGAAGTGGATTTGAATTATTTTCTCAGCAAGAGTCCTCGCACATGCTGCTTTTTTCATAACTACACTATGCTATAACATACACTGTTAACCCGAAGGAAAATGCATACCCGTGATGCACCAAAAAAATCTAAATAATCTCCATTTTTGAAGCGCAACGGAGTATTCAGTTGCCTATATGAGCTGCTCGAAAGCAGCTGCCACATTTCTCGTAGAACATCGAACTGATAGGTGCTTCAGGAGAGGTCATTTGCTTTATCTTGGCTTTAAAAAGCAGGATTGAAAAGTGCTCCCAAATGCCATCCGGTTCACTGTTAGTCAATATTTGCATTGCCCTGTTCTGCTTCTAAACAGCCGAAGGGCAGGAAGACAGCAGGACAGTGAGGACCAGGGTGTTTGCTTTAGACTGCAGAGCCCATAGTTGCTGGGGGATGCATGGTCTGACCATTTAGAAGGGGCAGCCATCGTGTTTAGGGAGAAAACTGCAGTGCTGTCTCCCCCTGCACTGTATGTACCCCCAGATGTGCTGTGGATCACACTTCTTCGGAGCCAACCCTCGTAAATAATGCAAAATAAGCAGCTGGAAATCTTTCCCTTGGACACCTCTTCCAGACGTTGGTCATACGGAAGTTGCAGTGGCACAGTGGGCATCACCTGGGCTGTGCTGCTGTTGTGTGGAGTTTGCATCTTCCCCTTCCTCCCACAGATACCTGTCTCAGGTTGACCAGGGGATTTGTGCGTGTGACGCTGTGTGGCTCGGCTGTGTAGATGTGTGGATGACCCAAAGGAATATAGAGCAGTGTCTCGAATACTCGTGAATATTAGCTAATAGTCAGAATTCTTTGCTTTGCAGAAATGCAAAATGAACAGGAATAATGAGGTGTACTGTTTCCTGCTACATGAATAAATATATATTGAATTTGTACGGTTCCTTTAAAGTGAATAAAAATCCCCAAACCTTCCTAAATCTTGAACCCCACCTGAGCTTTTTCTAAACAAGCAACAATGTACCATTGTTATGTAAGCATCATTCCCAGAGAAGTGCGATTCCCCTTGCTATTAGACATGACGTCTGCAAAGTCCCCAAATTTTTCCACAACAAAAGGCCACTACATTTCCACATGACACAGCTGTCACAAGGAAAACGGTCAGAAAGTCGGGTGGTTGTGTAGATGATACTGATGCTGATGAAGATTACGTGGTTTGAATCTGTTTCCTAATAAGTTTATGTGTGTATTTAGTGGCGTAGAACTTGACGCAAAATAGAAGCACAAAAGCTGAACCTGGAGAAATTAAAGTAAATAAAAAGGGAAACAGCAAACTGTTTGAACAATTGCTGGAATTCATATTTTAAGTGTCATGCAGGCCTCATAATGACATGGGAATGTTAGGATGTGGTCATAGCCCCTTGGGGCAGGGGGTCTGACTAGAGACAGGGTGGTGGTCTAAATCCTGCGACTACTTTTGGGCAGCCATCGCCTCCACACACACACACACACCCTGCCCAGGATTCTGCGCACCACCTGTTCCGCGACCAGAAAGCTGAAACACAAGTGTAATTTCTTGACTTGTGCGGTCACCTCCCCACATCTGCTGTGCATTCCCTTGTTCAGAAACATGCGGCCTCAGACAGACACACACACACATACACACTCACAACGACGAATGCATGCATTTGACAGGAAAAATCACAGTAACCACAACACAAGACTCTAAACAAACACACACTTGGCATCCTGTGCAATTTTACTCCAAGGGCTCATTTCTTAGAAATATACAGTAATTAAGTGGGGGACTTATGGGGAAGTACAGCTCGTGACAGCATGAACGTAGGCTGTTCTTTCTTTTGCATGTGCCGTTTGATGTGACGTATAACTACACTATGCTATAACATACACTGCATATACAGTGTCCTTGAAAAGTATTTAAACCCCTTTAAAATGTTCAGCCCTGGCTGGACTACAGATCAAACTGACGCACACTTTAACAGCTAGTATTTTCACTGTGAACTCGTGTGCTCTAACTGATGCTCAGCTGTCACAGCTAAAAACAATTAAAACTGAAATATGCTGTTTGCATAAGTTTTCAAACTCTTGAGATCTGGAAGTTGCAAATTTACTCAGATGAAAAGCTCCTCTGTTACAGGGACACGACTGTAATTGTCTGTTAAATGGATGTAAATGGCTTCTTTGCAGGGCAGCACGGTGGCCCAGTCGGTAGCACTGCTGCCTCACAACTGCTGGGGTGGTTGGATTTGCATGTTTCTCCCATCTCTGCATAGGATTCCTTCCATAGTCCAAACACATGTGTTTCAGATTTACTTGTTACTCTAAATTGTGTGTGTGTGTGTGTGTGTGTGTGTGTGTGTGTGTGTGTGTGTGTGTGTGTGTCTGTGTCTGTGTGTGTGTGGGGGCCACCCTGCAATGGATTGGGTGGATTGGGGTCCTGTCTTGTCCAGGATGGGCTCTGGACCCCTGCAACCCTGACCAGGATAAAGTGGTTAAAGATGATGGATGTATGGGTTCTTCTTGAAGCAATGACAACATTTACTAGACAAAAACATCTGTTTAAAAGATCATTGGTGAAACCGTGACCTGGAAGGGAAGATGTGATAATGAAGACTAAAGAACAGACATTACAACTGTTAGAGGTGAAGTCATAGAAATGCTTAAATCATGAAAAGGGTACAAAAATGTGAATCAGTAATGAGAGAGTGGAAGCACCATTGCACCACACAGACGCTGAACAGACAAGTTTGTCCCTGTAAAAACGCAGCGTCCAGCAGAATTGTGAGGGAAGCAAAATATAAGGAAATACAGCAAAAGAACCTCCTTCAGGCTCCAGAGAAACTGAAGTTTGGGAGCAAGTTCACATTTCAGCTGAGCAAGCATCTGAAGCTGAAATCCAAAGCAAAACTGGAGCGGCCCAGAAACAAAACAGTGACCATCCTACAGCGGTCCAGTCAAAGCCCTGCCTTCACTCCCACTGAAAATCTGGGGCTCTGTTTGAAAACTGTGCTCCTCAAGCATCATCCATCTAGCCTCAGCCACCTGCTGTAGAATTGCCAACATGGATGGGAAAAAATACTTCCTGAACGGTGTGCAAACTTTTGCTGTTTATGCAGCAAAAAGTGTCACTACCAAATATTAATGTGTGGGGCTTGAATACTCATGCAGGCAGCATATTTCAGGCAAAAAGTAACATCCTATATATGAAAATTGAAAACTATTTTAATGTATAATCATTTTCTGTGATATGAAATCTTTGTTCTATACATAGTATGAAATAAGTAATTACAAAGCCAGTTTTAGTGTGTGAATTTATCCTTTAAAGCACAGCAGCACTGAATATCTGGCCCATAGCTTTTATTTCTTTGACTATGAAGCTCAGAAGAATTATAGTAACTGTCAAAGTTTTTGTCAGTGTTTATTTTTGTTTTGTTTTAAGCAGTTGGTATTTCCTGTACAAAAACACAACTGCTCGACCGCATCCTCTTCGCTCGTGCTCACGCAACTACTCTTATCTACACACATCGTGCCTCCCCAGGCCCCTGAGCCCCAGCACTCGGCTCTCTCGCTTCTCTCCTCTGTTCTGCCTTTCACCACACTTCTTGGTTTCTGGTTGGCGCTGTTGTGCTGCTCTGCTCCTTTGTTGCTGCGTGTAATGGTACCTGTGCTCCAGCGCCAGCACCAGCACCAGTGTTTCTGTACCGCAAACCAGAGAACGGAGTTTAACATGTGGAGGGAACGGTCACGGCGTTGTGACCTCAAGTTGAAAACTGCTGAATATGCAAATGCTCGCGCCCTGTTTATTTGACTGTACCGGTTGCTTGGTTCCTCCAGAAACTGCACTGTTCTCTACTGAAAAGTGAAGTACGCCACTGCTACAAAGCTGCGTATGCTGCTATTTTTCACTTCTCTAGAGTAACCCAAAGACCCTCTGTGAGACGGTGACTAGAAGCTTGAAAAGGGAGGACCACAAACCGTTTCTGAATTTATCACGGAGGAAGCAGAAGAATAGACTGCATTCAACTTCACACCACGTAAGCAGTGTTGGATCAGTAAAAACTGCCCCGCTGTACAAAGGGGTGAGTAAATGTGCAGGAAACACAGGGAAAACGTGCAGGTATCACACAAGCAGAACCTTATTTGAACCTGCAATGTGCTTCTTCCTCATGTTCTCAATTCTATAATTTGTCCCTTGCCATACAGTAAACAGGCTGGGGAACTGGATTGTCACCAGCGAGGGCTGGCCTGCTTGTTGCTTGTGTAAAGTGCTGTACCGCATTGTCGTCACTGCTGACAGCAGCCTGGGGAACTGCCTGGATGAAGACTTTAACACTGATATCAAACTAAGACGCCATGGGTTCTCAACCCCAGGACTACTCTTGCGGAAGACACACAGACGCACACACAACCACGCAAATCATTAACTGATGCCCGAGGCAGTTAGTCAAGGGTACAGCCTGGATGGGATGTCAGTCCATCGCAGGGAGAAAAGAATCGTTTTCAAAAGAAAGGAAACATTGCCAACCTTTAGCTGAAATGACGACAACGCAGTCAAAGCTTTAATCTTGTCCGTCTAACAAGGCGCTAAACTAAGCTAGCATGTCCAGCAGCCAACTGTTTTGCGGGAAAGATTAAGGATTAGCCAAGCGCAGACATGGCTGCTTGCGTAGCTGAACCAGGGCTGTTAGGACATGTGCCCTCGACCTCTCTTTCTTTGGCCAGCAAGCAGTAATGGCAGCACGGAGACAATGGGCTTTGTGGAGGAAATCTGGGGGTTGCTCACCCACCCTCACCCTCCTGCCAACCCACAGCCATTGTCCCGCACACCCAGACAAGTGAACTCTGTGTCTGGGCAACATGCGGTGGGTCTGGCCAATGCCCACACCATGGACACCACAACCAGCAGGGCTGAGAGCAGCCATGTGTGGGATGTTCTGTATTGCCCCCCAACTTGCCACCCCGTTGGCACTCATTGTGTCGCGCCAACTACAAGCTTTTTGTTCAGTCTAGTGGTCAGTTGTATTGTGGCCTATAAGAACAAAGCAAAGTAGAGCAGTTGTTTTCTAGACAAAAGGGTCCATGCCATGGAGTTCTTGACGCAAGTTGAGAATGTGTCTCTTTCTTTGGCCCTTGGCCTGAAAAAGACCTCTAATGACCTTACAGATCTCCTGCGACACAGAGAAGAAAGCGCGTGTCTTTCTACCCCTCTGCTGTTTGCATGTGCCATGGGAATGCTTGCTGTGCAGAAGCTGAGGGGTCCACAGGCTTCATAAATAGAATGGCAGGGGCCGAGTTTGGAATCTGGCACCATTCTAACCCTGCGCATTCCAAGTCCTGGCTGAGACAGAGGAGGGGTGATTCAGATAAATGAAAGGAGCACAACTCTTCTGGAATTGTTTTCACTGAATCAAAGAGTCTGTCCCTCTACTTGCAGCTTCTGCTGCCACCCGCAAGGTTACTGAAACAAGTAAAACAGCTACTTAAGGATATATAAAACACATGTCAGCAAGGGGTTCTTGGTTTTATGTGTCTCAGTCTTCTGGGTTATCAAAATTGCTGCTCTTCTATGTAAGAAAGCCAAAAAAGTATTGGGGCACTAACTCCATTCTGTTTAAGATGTGAATAAAAAGCATTTTCACAAGGAGCACAATTTACTAAATGTTTATTTCTAAGACATTTTTTTCCTCCAAAAGGGGAGGTTTATTGCAAAACAGAGAGTTCTTGAAACGTACCCCAAATGGGTCATGTCTCAAGGCTGCAGTGAGTCCGATACCTTAGATGGGGGTAAAAAGCAAAGAAATAAGAAAAAGAGGAAATAGCAACCTATAAGGTAAATCTTTGCTAAACCTTTTTGTCCTTTTGAGCTTTTTTTTTTTTTGAAATGTAATTTATAGAAAATTCAATAGATCAAAATAAATAAATAAATAAGCCATCCACAGTGATACCAGAGAAGGGTATGTACAAGGGTGACAGGGCCTGTGGACCAGGTCCAGTTTAATCCTGAGATGGAGACTGCAGACTGTGAGGGGGGCAGGGCTGCCCCCATGCAGCAGTCAGAGTTTGCTCTCCTCCTCCTCCAGCGCTCGATTCAGTCCAGGTATGAACTTGAGCAGGCGTCTGCGGAAGCTCATCTGCTTGGGCTTCCGGGGCAGGGAGCCATAGTTTCCCTGCTTCTCCCCTAATGATGGTGGTGGCGCCCCACGCAAGTAGCTGCGGGTGCTGGCACTGCGGGTAAGGTGGCTCTTGGTGGGGCCTGGGAAGTCGCCAGCCGAGCTAGAGCAGCGCTGCAGGGGCTGTGTGTGGGGGTGCTCCTCTGCGGCGGCTTTGCCTTTGCCGTTGGTCTCCTCGCCAGGGCACAGCAAGGTCTGGTAGAGCGGGTCATCGTCCGTGGCACCACTCAGGTAGCTGGCGCTGCTGCTTGTGCTGCCCGTGCATCGTATGGCACGTAGGGCCGCAGGGCTTGGGGAGCCCATGCTGCCGTAAATCAGGGCCCGGGCCGACTCCAGCGACTCGTACGAGGCGGCGTCACTCATCACGATGCCTGGTGGGAAAAACAGCATCGGGTTTAGCGGGGGCAGAGTTGGCCGACTGCTTATTTGACAGACGGTGGAGATAAGCTGGTGTGGGCACACAGGCAAGAAACTGAAAAATTTGCTTATCTCACATGCAGTGTGACCAGGAAGTGGATGACTCACCATGAACCAACCGCTGCTCCTGTATCATCAGGGATCTGTATTCGTCCCACTTCTCATGCAGGGTTTGCTGTTCGAAGATGCAAAATACAAAGTCAGGCAAGGAATTCGACAGTTTGCTACAGAGCTATTTGCTTGCCCAAGCAGTCTTTTGTAGCACATAAACAGGGGTGCAGAGTGCATGCCAGGACAGCAGCTGACAGGAAACCCTCAGTGAGATCTTCTTCAAACTGTACAACCTGTTATTTTTCAACTATGCCAGTGCCGCACAAACTGAGAAAAGATCTGCTCGCCAGGACTAAGTCAGACTTGGCTTAATTAAGCAACAAAATGTGCTCTGAAAAAGGTGCTCGTGCATGTAAATTAGTGGGAGGTGCGTATTTTGAATTTGTTTCTGAACCAATATCTGATGAGGGTACATGAAAATGACACAGCTCCACTTCATGCGCAGTAAGGCACAACAGCCGAGCCGCCTAAAGTAGGATCAGCTGCAAATTGGCACGCAGTCTGCATCATTCTTCTGAAGTTTTGACCTCGGTGTTTGCTCGGGAAGGGTACTCCCCTCAGTCTCCGCAGGAAGAGAACAGAGAGCCACTGAACAGGGGCATGGCCTACCTTTAGATACTGGAGCCGCGCCTCCAGCTCGGCCTTCCGTATGGCATCGCTGTACACCGTCTCCAACCTTGGAAAGACAAGAGGGCCACGTCAGCGACGGTGTGACAAAGCTCATGTGCAGCCCAACTTCAGCAGTGCTGGCTAGTGTGACATTAGCATAAAGTCACATCAACACTAAGGGTTCTATGAGTTCCAGAAAACAGTGGAACAGTAAGTACAAAGCTAAACCCTGAGGCTCAGCTGCCTTGCGATTTCTCAGCTGGAGTGAAAAAGCCCACTTATTATTGTCCTTGTTATTCATCTGCTTTTGAATAACAAGCACAATAAGGACACCCTGGGATCCCTGTAATAATGGCTCTCTTTGTGCACTACCTCTGACTTTACCAACTTAAGAGTCAAGGGTTTTGTTGTCGCACTCGCATCGCACGTATCGGGTTTCAAGTGAACGCATTTCGCTCAGGCTGCTGGCGCTGCACACACTTTATTGGGCCGACGCATTTTAATGGCTCAGTCTTGCCACTGGCACTCGCGTGGTTTGTCGAATTGGTTCTCGTGCCAGGACAAATTTCTTCTGCCTTTCTTCTTTTATTAACTGACTCAGGGTGCAGTTTTACAGCTTCCATGAAGACTTTCGTGAGATAATGAAAACACCCCAAAGAAAGAAGTTTCGGCTTGGACTTTTTTTTGCTAAACTGACATTCAATTAGACAGTTTCTCCAATAAATAATGAAAACACAGCAAATAACATGCACGTATTTGAGGGCCATACAAATTTGCAGGCCTCTTGAATACGGAGCACTGACAGGAATGAGAGCATGGAAACTTCTAAGAAGCACCATTTAACCTCAAAGGGATGAGAGGGTGCAGGTATAATAGACAAAGGCTGGAAGTCTGAGAAAGAGCAAGGCAGGGACTCAGAAAGAATCACCAGCGCCTCCGCTCCTGTACCATGGGCTGCTTACCTGATGGAGTTGCCAGAGAATCTGATGAGCTGAACAATCTCCTTGTGTCGAAACCCTTCCACGCATTCCTCATTGACTCTCGCGATGGTGTCCCCTGCAACAAATGGAGAGGCAGACAGAGGAAAAGGTGAGTATCTCCTAGATGAGCATCTCTTTCAGTGTACTTTTCTTCTCTGTTCCCATCCTATGCAGCTGTTCTGCTGCCCAGGGTCATGCAGTGTGCAGAGTAGTTGGCCCTGGCTAGTCACCTGAACCTTTATTTTTTTAAATCTATATTCATATGCCTGCTTTTTTCTCTTTCCATCACAGACCCTTGAAAAAATGCACGTCTGATGTAAAATATAATTTTTTAAGGGGCAGTCATTTGTTGATGTGTATCCTCCCTCACAGTGAGCCCCTGAACAATAGCGCTCCTTCCCCTCCTCTGAATATTGTGCTTTCCTGTTGCTGTGGAAATATACAATGAAGTCATGTTTCTTTTTTTATTAAGACTTCAGGGTGACGTAAAAGTAATGTAAAGAATGCAGGAAGTGAAACTAACATGAGAGGAGGTCAGGCGCAAAGCAGAAGGGCAACATTTTTAATATCACAAATTGTTTTCCAGCAAAGCCTTACAGAAAAAAAAGCATAACAAGTTGACTAAAAGAGTTCAGAGCTGAATATGGGAGGCAACATCTAAGGTTGAGCACCTTACCTTTTGAATGGCAAATTGGGTAACGCTGGATGAACGTACAGAGCACAGAAGGCAATAACCTTAAATAAAAATCAGTTTGTGGGGAAGCTCTGGGACAACTTTGTTCCTTCAGTTAAACAGCATTGTTTCTACCTGGGGTCATAATTGGAGGATGAAACCTTTTAACCAGGGATTAGGACCCTAACTGGACTGTCTCCATAGCAGAATGACCGTGAGAGGTAGACAACCAGTGGCACCTGGACCCCCAGCGGTGTCATATTCTCCCATCCTTTCTAGTTGGGAGTTTTTTTGTTTTCCACTGCTCACTTTCCAGTTGTCTTACTTTTCAGTTACTCTACAGCTAATTGTAACTGCTGCTTCATTTCACTATCTGACCACTGCTCAGTGCTCTGCATCACCGGTTAGGAGAACACTATATAAAAATAAATCCAAGCGAATTAATCCGGGTGCCAGCTGCAGGGAGCAACTGTCACAGAGGAGTCTTTAGAAAAGTTTGGTGGGATTTACAAACGGATTGTTTTGTCTCAGATAGAAGAGGCAACCAGTACCTCAAAAAGAGCCATCAGCTTGGTAAAAACACGGTATGTTGCAAACAAAAGGATCTGAGTGCCACAGTCACTTTGACCAGGGCTTCCAGTTCCATCACTTTTGATGAAAGCTCCCTCCGGCACTGTTGACTGTTCCACCATCAGTTGGCAGAAACCAATTGTTATTGACATAAAGACAAGACTATCTGCTGACAAACAAGTGCTCCTGTCAGCTCTTCTGTGTGAGAAGACATTCAGCGACATATGATATCTGTCTGTGTCACATGCAGCAAGTGATCTGATCTGCTAAACATTGTCATTCAGCCCGACTGTTGAGCTGTTTCGAGGTATTTGAGACTCAACAAGGGATGACAGTTCTTGTTCAAACCTAGAATGTGTTTCTGCAGTGTCTGTGTGTGTGTGCGTGTGGGGGGGTCAGCCTTCGTGAAAGCAAATTGGTTAAAGAGTGTAAAACAGAGTGCAGGATCTGCTTACCCACTTTGAGGCCGGCCTGCTGGGCAGGACTGTTCTCGTGGACCTTGCAGACAAAGGTGCACATCTCTACCGAGTTCTCATTCTGATGATGCAGGCCATAGGTCTGAAAAGGAAACCTTATAGTTAGTGTAGCCCTATCTTTGGTGCGCTTCACACTCCCCTTGCATCTTGTTATGCCCCCCCACACACAGACCCACTTATACAGCCTTGCAGCCTAAGAAACAACAAATCTTTTGAGCCACAGAAAGCTACGCCCAAGATCAACAGGCAGGGGCTGTTGATTTAGAGCAAACTGCTTGTTTGGCAGAGGACCGGCTGGACAGGGGGCCGACACCCAACAGCAGGAACAACATGGCCTCCTGTAGCCTGGCACTCCATCTACGGAGTCACCCAAACAGAGAGGACACCGTGATGGACTGAGGGGAAAATGTCAGAGAGTGAAAAATAGCAAGGAAACGCAGTAATCTCAGGTCATTGCACATAGCAAACAGGAAGTGAGGTGGAAGTGAGATTGCGTCTGTCTATAAAGTCACATGAGCCTGATGGGGGAAGAATGGCGTCAAGCTCACAGCGTAATGGGATTGTGTAACTCATCCCTTCACCGCCCCGTCCCAGAAATGCACCCTGGCTTACAGTACATATGGGTGGTATCATCTGAGGTAGTAGCATCAAAAGTGGTAATAAAGTCAGTGCTCCAAGTGGGCAGTACTTGGGGGTACACAGTACAGCACTTCTATATTTTCCTCTTTGGAGAGATGGGATTTCTTGCACACCGCCACTTCCCATAATCCCCCAGTGCTCTTTTCTGCCCCCGTTGACCAGATTCTTTGGCCGAGCTGGTCTCTCAGAAAGACTGCAGTACAGGGCCAGTATTCATAGCAGCCTCATAACTACCATTCATTGCCCAGAGTGCACTAAACTACACTGCATGTTGGCTAATGTGCTGCTTTTCTAAAGTTCCATTCCTTTCACTAAAAATATTTTATTGTAACCATTAGCAGCATCCTCACACCTTTAAGTCATTGCATACATTCAAATTTTAATACTTAAACTTTGTCAATAACTTGCACAAACACATATAGGCTAAATGTTTTCATCACCATGATGATGGATGAAGGTAATGAGTTGAAATTAATTGTTGTGTTTGGCAAATTTAAATTTTTACCCAAATTTGAGAGTGCTGTCCTGTTTTTTTTTTAAACTGCAAACTGCACAATTTGAGGCTGACTCAGGACAAGAGACCTGTCTTTGCCTGTTCTGCAGGGATTGTGCCTCCCTCTTTGGTCACCTTAGGGTTCACCACACCGGGACAGCCCAGACCTCTGGTTATTAGCAGAGTGCTTTTGTGAAAACCTCGGCCTCTGTGGCCAGGTCACCTGGATGGACTCCAGGGTTCAGGTGTCACTTGAGAACTCGTGGTTGAAATTGTACTGAGTGTCAATGACTCTGTGGAGGTGGGAGGGTGGAGCTGCAGAGTTTCCTTGATGCCCATGTGATGGTGTCGGCACCTTGCAGCAAAATGCTCACAGACCTGCCTAAACTGTCCACTGTGTACACTGCCCATCAGGGAAGTTTAGGGTACAGGACAGTGTCACATGTGAAAGAAAAACAGCAAAGTAAAAAAAAAACAAACAAACAAAAAAAAAAAACATGTGAAACAGATTAGCCAAGTAGCCGAAGACAGTTTTGCTCACTGTTTGCCAGTTGCTGAGAGATGGCAGAGATTAGCATAAAGCATGTTTTCCCCAGAACCTTACATTCAAATCAGATAAATTCAAAAACAGGGACCGTGATCTATGGCATGAACAAAGGTCAGTGTGCTGCTTCATTCCAGTTCTGTGCAAGCCTTTAGTTATTTATTTACTCTGTAATCCCGTTCAAGATGCTTTAAACAATTCACAAATTTAAGGCAAAATTTGTATATCTCATTAACAGTTAACAGCAAGAGTCCAGTTTATGTTGGGCTTATATTAGATGTGTGCAAACTGTACTTTTACTTTCAAAAGATTACAAATCATTAAGAGACACAGATTCTGCATGTGTTTGCATTGGGACGCCACATTGTTGCTACAGAAGTACCATGAAGTGTACTGCCGTTTACCGTTTTTTGGATTCTAATAATGTGTAAATATATAATATTTGCATTATATTCATTTATCTGGCAGATGGAAATGTACAACTGGCATGTATTAACATATGAACACATGTATAAAACATCTGTTGTGAGCCAGGAGCCGCAGCACTGCACGTTCACCTTAAGTGAGGCCATTGACTTTGGTGCTTTCCCTAAGAATGACTGTCTCCGTAGACATAATTTTAGGTTAACTATTGGGTTTCCCCAGGTTAGGTAAATGGTGTCACTCATCTCATGCTGCCTCGATGTGCTCTGTTTCCCCCGAGGCGACCTTTCCATCAAGGCAAGAACTTGCTGAACGAGAGCAGAGGTGGAGAAGCCGCAGAAATCAAGGGACCTACACTGTCTGCAGCTCTGACAGGCAGCTGGAAACAAAGACGACCAAAATAGCGGTGGCCTCCAGCCACGCAAACACCAACAGGCAACGTGGGAAAATGAAAACAACCACGATCTGTCAGATTATAGGGGAATTTTGTGACATTACAGCAGCTTCTCAGCTTCTACAGGGAAATGTCTGTTTCAATTCTCATTCATCCTGAGCTTTCTCAGCAGTGTGCCTCTGCAGTACAATTTTAAAGAGTATACATGCAAAAGGCTAAACCATCAAAATGTGAATAAGCACAACAATGAAATTAGCGACTGGAAAACACGTATCATTCAGCCGGTCTGACACTGGTTCGCCTCAGACAGGGATGCTTGGACTTACAGTAGGGAAAGGACAAAACAGAAGAGAGATTCAAACATTTACACAGGCATTTACATGGCAGAGGGTGCCGGCCAAGTGCACCATGTTGCCAAGACCACAGCAGAGCAGAAGGGACGGAAAATGCAGGATCCCCGAAGCCATAAATCTCCCTCGGCTGTGTCATGCCGTATTGGACAGGCTGGCCAGCTCAGGAACGGAAGGGTCCTTATCCTAGCAATAATGAAAGCCGCCTTGTACCCAAATACAACAAACTTTGGATAACAGGATGGGTTCCGTCAACCGGCAATTTGATAAGGACTATAATGATAATTCACTACGACTGCTCTCTACATATAAGAGGTGAAGCGCAAACAAAGAGGGCCTGGTGGAGGAACTAATGAGGATGCGAGGCTGAGGCACAACATACAGGCAGGAGTGGTAGCCTGATCTGGTAAGAGATGCCAAATTTGTACATCGCCCGGAAGGAATGAAGGTAGTAAAAAGTTTCACTGCCAAAGACTGATCAGAAATTTTCACAGGCTTTGTTTAACGGGTGTGTGAACAACTTCTAAGAAGTGGAACCTAAAGCACTGCATGACTTCTGGAAAATAAGGATTCAGCATCTGAACCTTTCATGGTCCTGCAACTTCCCTAATATTTATGTTCATCATGCATCTTATTGGATCTGCCCAGCGGCTGTCCAGTTCCAGTTTCCAAGAAGATGTGACCTCTATTTTACCAATTGTTCTCAGTGGAATTGAGATGAAGAGTTTTCACTAGAATGAAGTGAAATTTTGCACCTAATGCACTGAACCTGAGCACAAATGCCAACCCGGGGCAAATGTGTTCGGACACACAGATTGCAATACTCGGCTAACGTTTTAATCCTCTTACCTGAATCTCGAATCCAAACGTTTCGTCTTCGGCTTTCTTCAGGAAGACGACTTTTCTAAAATGAAAACACCATAGAAATTAAGATAAACTTATATTAGCATCCCAGCTAACTGAATTCTCATAGGATATTAACTCTTCCTCAACAGCATCTGGCAACATGAGCCTTGTTATGAAATGATCTCTCGTAGTGCTGAAAGCAGTGTTTGTGACCCTGTGTCTCAGACACTGGCATTTGTGCAAGATGGACTGACCACAGCAATCACATGTTGTAGAGCTTTGTGCGTTGGGGCCAGGAACCACACAAAGTGCTGGCTACCTTTACAAGTAACAAAGATGACGTCTTTGTCTTGCCGTAAAGATCTACAACCTTTTACCCAGTCATGCCACTGTACTCCCCTGTGGTTGATGACAAGCTGTTACTTACATTACCAGTTCAAATCGAATAACAGGGAAAAAAAATCATCATCATTATTTATATTATTTATAATTTCTGAAACTTTGTTGTCATTGGTGGTGTGACTATAGCTGCAGTATATTTATAGAAAGGACCTTGCTTTAAAAAGCAAGCAAGCAGCAGCAAAAACAATGGATATATTGAGCAACAAGAAAGAGGAACTGCACAACAAACAGTCACGAGGTTGTAGCTCAGGGAGAGACGCAGGTCACACACCACGACAAACATGAAGCCTCTCCACATGCTCTGTGTCCAGAGTCGTGACAGCCCAGCCCAATTTTTCAGAAAACATGTTTTAGTTATTGTTAGTAAATCAAACAGGGGAGTGTCTCCCGGCATGCTGTTGATGGGCTGTTTTAAACCGGTGTTTCTGACACACGACACCACTGTGCCTTGTGACGCTGAGGGGCAGAGCTACACGACTACATCAATTGTCTGACAGCATTCTTACGGTTGAAGTTCGTCAAGGCTAACCTGGCTCCTACAAACATGATGCCAGCGAGTCCGACCCAAAAAAAAAAAAAAAAAATCTCCCATCCTTTGTTCTACCAACAACTGAGAAAGTCAAAAGATGCCAGGAGCATCTAATTGCCAACAGAAATTGTCTAATATTGTTCATGTTCCAGGAAAACTAATAAGCATTTGTTGGATGCTGTTTAGCAAGCACACAGGATAAAGGCAAAACATTCGACCAGTCCTGTTGCGAGCATGTTCGTGCCTCAGCCATAAATAATTTTCTGTGTCAGGATTGTATTTCGCAAATAACGCATTTCACCACAAGTCTTTCCATTAATTAGACCTTGAAATTGTATATCAAAAGGCAGCAGCCAGACAAAATGTGCAATCTTCTACATGTATTTACAAGTGAGTTTTATAGCAATTTTTGCTACTTTAGAGGGGAAAAAGGGACCGATGGAGACTCGTACAGAAGGCGACCCTTACCTCTTCTGTTCCGGAGACTGAGAGAGAGGCCGCCACTTCTGCAGGGATCCCTACGAGAGAAGACAGATGTCACACACACTGACAGTGGTACACGCGATGAGGCACAGGTGTGTGTGTATGTGTTGCACACGCAGCTCCTCTATTACGTCTGATTTTCCACCGCATCCCCAGCTGCTGTCCTCTTAAACCTCCCACGTCTTACAGTGATCACTATTAACTGCAGACTACTTCACTCATTTAATCATTGGGATGAAGTGTGAAAGAAGAGAGGGATGAGTGGGAGGTTCTATGTATATGGTCTCCCCAAATTAGTCATGTTTATTTTACCTGAAAGCAGGAATAGCACTAAACGGTATTATGAAATGTGCTCCATTTTCGTCTCTTGTGCTGCACTTCACACGTGAACAGAATTTTAAAATTGCACGAAGCAGCACATACTTTATGTATCCTGCAGATAATGGACAGTTTGTTTCAACAATAGGTGCATTGAGGGTGGAAAAACTAAACGGAAAAGTGGCGTGAGGCTCCGCCAATCCCTCCTTAATACAAACATCTTTCAGATTATACAAGGTTTTCCTTTTTGCGGCCCATCAATTCGCCCCTGTTCCACTGCAGTGATTCTAAGTGTTGTTCTTGTGAAAGTGCACTTTGTGCCATGGCCAGCGATAATAAAATGTTGCCTTTCTTCACTTTCTTTCACTTTTTTTGAATGACTTCATTTTCATACGGTCAAATACCTCTGGAGTCCCGTGGGGGCGGGCAGCCCAAACCCCCACAACACCACCACCGCCACAATGGTCTTTTGTGGTCCCACGGTCCAAATGAGCCATAAGGCACTGGGTGCAGAGGCAGGAGGATGTGGCACCACACCTGCCAGGCCTGGGCTATGACCAGCATCCGTCTAATTCACCAACTGTTCTGACTCCCCCTCTTTTTCCACCCAGCCAAACTTTTTCCACTGGATTTTTGGAGGTAATTTGTCCTCTGGACACAAACACTGTTGGCTACCTAATGCTCCATTACAATCAAAAGGAGCATTTAAGTTTACTAAACCAAAAACAGATCAAGGGTGGCAAACTTCAGATCAAAGTGTTAAAGCCAGTAACAGCAGCCCACATTTTAAATGTTACGGAAATGAAACCACAGTAGTACTAGTGAAAGGCTGCAGGTTTTTAACAAGGCAGCAGTTGCACGGACTAATTTGAGTGACGTCGATCTTGAAGGAGTAGTTAAAGAGCACCCATAAATGCTTGGATGGTAACAGTTAACTTGCTAGGATACAGCGGCTCCATTGTGGGGCCTAGAACTCAAAAAGTGCCAACGCACAAAGACGTCTTTGGACAGCACAGTCACAGAGGAACGTGGACCGAGCGTGGGTGGTAGCCATCTGACCGCGAGCCGACAGCAGGAGATGGACCCACGTGCCACGCATAGAATCGGCTACACACATCAGGGAAGGTTTACTGTAGGTTTACTGTGGTACAAACAGCAGGTCTCACAACCGGCGCTCAGGGGGGATCCTGTCCACCACATCGCACCCGGTCCACTGCATCTGCAACACAACCTGAAATGCTAATGTACCTCTAGTCACCTACCAGCCCATAACAAAGGCTTCTTTCGGGTTGCAAAAATGTAAATCAGTACAATGACATGCATCCCCTTCCATATGCAAATCAATGCAACTCATATTCATTCCTCTGCCACGAAGAACAGCAGGTAGAAAGAAGGGAATCTCCCACTCTCCTGCACATTTGCCATGATTTAGCCATTTATACAGCAAAGAACTCTAATTGCATCAGCTTAAGCCAAGTGCTGGGACCAAGAATGGGACTGGAGCCAACAACCGTCACAACAGACACTACCTGCTGCCCGAAGATGACAACACCGAAACCATGACCAAAAACACAACGTAAACTCCTAGGAGCTGCTTCCCCAACGCTGCAGATCGAGGTTCTGACACCTTCCTTCCCTTCCTGCTCGGGGGTCGAGTCCTGGAGCGGGACTTCAGCACTGTGGCTCCGTCCACGTGTCGGCCGCAGCTAACGAGTCACACATTCATAACGCGCTTCACACGCCGTGTGTGTTTACGTGTGTAGAAGTCAACTTGAAACAAAGCAACCCACACGAAGCTCACGCCACCTTGGTGTTTCAGCAGAACAGAAACCACTATGTTGTTAAATACGACTGTTTCGCACGCCGATCCATCGCTAAGGCTGTGGTTGAGGGACAAAACGACATCAGGAGGACGGCTCTCGGTCCGCATCCCATTCTGTATTTTGGTGTACTATTACAGATTATTATAGTATTTAATAATATAATCATATACTGAGGATGGCGATGCCGTTGGCAAACACCGGCTCAGTTATTCCACGGGATTCTCTTACATGCAAAAGTGGGGATTCAAACCTACAGCCTTCCCACCGCAAAGCATCAGATCTAAGCAACAGGCAAACCACTGGATGTGCTCGCGCCTTTAAAATGCGGTTGACAACAAGCTCGCTGGAAGGCAAAGTGAGGTAAAAGTTGGAGGCAACAAACAAGCGAAGAGCAGTGAAACAGTGAGACTGATGTCGGGATTCGACGAGAGCAGAAAAGGGGACAAAAGTAGCAGAATGGATCAGAACCTTCCCGTAGCTGCGCGGCAGGGTCCCTCCCGACACCGCCAGGCTCCTGTGCGTGTAGAGTTCGCGGGCGGCCGCCGGAGGCTCGGCGATCGCGCTGTCAGACCGCGACGACGACAGGTACAGGTCGCCGCCGTCCGGCTCCGGGGCGGCGCCCTTCTTGACTCTCCTCAGCGTCATGTTCTTCATGCCCGCGGGACCGGAGTGCGAGAAGGGCCGCTCGACCGCTCCGCCACTTTGGCTCCACTGAATGCCACTCGGCCGCTCGCACTCTCACACATAAGCGGTTCCCGCGGGAGGGGCCTCTGACGTCAGGGCCACGGGCTGATATTCCGCATCCGATGTTGCTCTTTATTTCTTGCGTGTGCGCGACACCCGACTCACCGTTGCGACACGGCTCACGCAACTTGGAGCAATTTATTCAACTTGCGTGATTTGCTTGGAACTCCCCTGACGGACCTGCTTGTCCATACGATAGTCGGACAGCTGTTCCCTCGCTGCGTCCAACTCAAATAGTAAAAGCCAGTTGCAGTGCTTAGTATCTCTTGGGTTCGGAAGACTTGTTTTTCGGGTTTACGTGAGCATGAAGCTCGCGAGAAACGTTTGATATTAAATATTTGTTCAAAGTGCGCACAACTTGCCGCTCCGGCGCATTCGTGCAAACGTGCGCCTCGTCCGCCATCTAGCGGGGAAGTTGGTTCACGACGACAAACGTGTCGCGCCCTCCCCTCTCGCGAATGCTGGCCGTTCGAAGAAAACAGATGAAACGGAACATTAAACCAATTTCCTTGGATACAGAGCATTAATATATTATCAATGGGTGCTAATGCGTTAGCATTCACATGGTGAAACTATTCGTTAGCTTTTCTTTTCATTTGTGTTACACATGCTGGGTTACCAGGCGAAGTTAAGATTTGCATTGGGTGTGACGAGGATGGACAGGATTAGGAATGAGTATATTAGAGGGTCAGCCCAGGTTAGACGGTTTGGAGACAAAGTCAGAGAGGCGAGATTGCTTTGGTTTGGACATGTGCAGAGGAGAGATTCTGGATATATCGGGAGAAGGATGCTAGGGATGAAGCTGCCAGGCAAGAGGAAGGGAGGAAGGCCTAAGAGGAGATTTACGGATGTGGTAAAGGAGGACATGCAAGTGGTGGGTGTGACGGAGAAAGATGCAGAGGACAGGAAGAAGTGGAAACAATTGATCCGCTGCGGCGACCCCTAACGGGAGCAGCCGAAAGAAGAAGAAGATGCTGGGTTACCTGGTGCTGCCTTCCTTAAACAAGTGTAAAGTAAAAAATAAGCATATTTAGGGATAGACAAAGGGGGTGGGGGGCTTGCACTTGAGCAGATTTTTGGGATCATACCTGCACGACAATATGATGAGCTACAGCTGCTCCAACCTCAAAAATCACTGTCATGTAATATCAAGCTTAACAGTATGAATATATTTACATACATTTGCTATAAATGAATATCTACCAACATTAGAAGAGCAGATTTCCTGGGCAGAACACGGCACAATGATAACAAGCGAACCCTCAGCAGAGAGGTTATGCCATAATAAACCTTAAAAGCAAACTAAAGGGCAGTATATCAACCATCAGTTTTGAGAGTGTGCACGTGTGTGTGTAACATGAAGACATATGACCAAAACACACACAGAGATGGGTTCCCACAGATGCGGTTTTACAGCACTTAGTTCAGCTGCTGCGTGCTTCAGTTTATAGACAGAAAATGCTAAGCTAAGAAAAGCTAACATTCTATGAATGTGTAAGGCTTTTGAAAGTGGGCACAGGTTGGTAACCCTAACAGGTCCTCTAAAAAGGGTATTGCTAAAAGCAAAGTGAACATGTGCTCAGATTTTAGTGGTTTTAGCTAATTTCCGTGTCACAGAGGAAGCAACACAGCAACAGGCAGGTATTTATTATACATTTCTGTGGAATAATTATCACATTTTAATAGTATTTATGGTGCAGTAAACAAAATTTATAGATAAGTGCAAGAGTGAGCAAACAAGTGCGCAAGCCTGCAAAAATGAGTTACTATTCTCTTCTAATAAAAGTACATTGAAAACATTAAGTAATACACTGCCTGGCCAAAAAAGTGACACACTCTAATATTTGGTTGGACCGCCTTTAGCTTTGGTTAGGGCACACATTCGCCGTGGCTTCATTTTGATAAGCTTATGCAACCTCACAACATTTATTTCCATCCAGAGTTGCATTAATTTTTCACCAAGATCTTCTATTGATGGGAGAGTTGGACCTCTACGTAAAGTCTTCTCCCAAAGATTCTCAGTGGGGTTAAGGTCTGGACTCTGTGGTGGCCAATCCATGTGAGAAAATGATGTCTCTCTCATGCTCCCTGAAGCACTCTTTCACAATTTGAGCCCAATGAATCCTGGAACTGTCATCTTGGAAGAAAAAAATCCATTGATGGAAAAACCTGGTCATTCATTATATTCAGGTGGTGAGCTGAGCTCATTTTTTGGGCACATAATGCTGCTGAACCTAGACCTGACCAACTGAAGCAACCCCACATCATAACACTAAGTTAAATCCAGGTAGTGACTTTTTTTTTTGGCCGGGCACTGTATTAATTAGTTCCCACTGAGGCAAAAATGTTACCCGGCTACCGCTCTTTCCAAAATGTGTTAAAAGCCACCTTTACTACCTGAGTGATGTTGTCATTTTTAGTCCCTCCGACTGACACAAGTTTAAACCCGTCAGCATGCAAAACCAAGTACGGCAGACATACGTATAACTAAACAAATTAAAACACTTCCATCTTTGGAATGCGATGGGTATCCAGCACTTTTTCCAGTTTGAACATATTTTGTGGACTTGATTTCAATTTAAAGGAACCTCATAGAATGATGCTTAACCAATTAATCAATTATTAAAAAAAATAAGTTTATAATTGCAGCCTGGTTGGGATGTAATGGGTTTATGTTGAAAGGATGAAGTGTGCAGGCACATCTGTTATTGATGGAGAGCTCTGCTCGCAGCATTTAAGTGAATTTTATAAATAATATTGCAGTTTCTTTCTGTGAAGGATGCAAATACCAGGTTATAATGCAATGAGACTTGCATGTCTATTTATTGCTTTATCTCAAGGTTCATGTGTATGAAAAATAAATTTTTTTCAAGAAACACTGACTAATACACAAAACTTTTTATACTTCAGATGAAACTTGTGAAGAAAGGGAGTGAATATGTATATAAGTTATGAGTGCAAAGAGGAATTCGGGGCTTTCACCAGTACTTGCCTTTAATAATTAACAGAAACTAACAGACCTTTTAACTACAAATTTTAAATCATATTTTCAGGATTTGCAAAAGCCTCTTTTTTAATGTACAAGTTAGCAAAATAATAAATACACACATTTCAATCTTATCACAGCCCGAGTCAAAGGTACATTTTTGTGTAACTTAGCTTCACGGTCGTTTAAGATACAATAAAACTACACCAGGAAGATTTGCGTAAAATGAAGAAAAGGGCTTGGGATTGATCATTTTCACATCTGCAGCAACTGGGCCTCTGTGTAAAGCTCACCACACATCACGCCACTGGTTATGATGCCGTAACTGAAGACAGAAGGTTAAAGTAAGGCTCGCAAAGCTCACAGACGTACAAGCAAAAAAGTGGCACTGGTGTATCTGTCAAGCCTCATTCACCATCACACCCAGCGGCAGCCCACACCTGCAATTTACATGCTGCCATAAATGGTTCCTCTTTCATTCGGTCCAGGGCCACTGGTTTCTGGAGTTTCGAGCATCTTTATCTCTCTGAAACTGCACTGAGTGGCTGTCTCACGCACAAGAACAAGTTTCACAAACAAGGCAGCTTGACAATGGAGCAGTAAGGTGCAGCACAGTGGAAATTGCTGTAGCATGTGGCTGGGTCCCCAAGGGACACACGCCCTGAGGCCTCCTCTCCGGCGGAGCTCTACTTGAGGTTGAAGAAGCTGCTTGACCTGGCAGGGGGCGCCATTAGCATACTGGCTTGGTTCTTGTGTGTGATGTGTATCTGGTAGGAAGGCGGAACAAAAGGCGAGGGATCAATTCACCATGGTGGCACTCAAAGGAGCCTGGGAGGTGACAGCGGCACTGATTCACCTGTATGTCGGCACTCACCGTGCAGGGCGGCTGCATCCATGGCTCACCGTCAATCTGCATAGGCAGGGCTTTCTTTGTCCTGATCCGGAGAGAAGGTGGGTTAAATAAAGAACACCGTAACTGACACTGCTGTTGCTGCTGGACCCCACCATTTCTCTGCTCCAAATCATGGGGACAGATGACTTGTGCACAAGTGTGGTGGCACAGCAGGTGGCTCCTGGGATGCCTTCAGACAGAGGTTTTAATCTGGTTTAATCTGTATGGAGCTAGTATGTTGCGTACGGATTTCCTCCAAGTGCATCGGTTCCCACCAACAGTCCATAAATGTGTTTCAGTCGAATTGGTGACTAATTTGTGCATAAATTGTTTTACAGTCTTCTACTATACAGATGGGTCTTGCACTGTTAGTCACCTTGGACCAACATTTTGGCTAAATACTGGTTAACAATAGTAAATATGGGAGGCAGCAGGCAGGGTAGTGGTTTCAGTTACAATCAGGTTCAAATCCCACCTCCTGCTCTTGTACCTTAGATGATGGTTCTTACTCTGAATTGATCCAGCAAAATTACCCAGCAGCATACAAGGGTGAATCAGTGTAAGCAGGTTAACATGGTCCCTTTGAATAAAGTCAAAGTAAATACTAGTTAATAATCACTGAATGTCACCTTTGACAGAAAAATGAACATAAAATGAGCAAATGTGAACTTAATGCAAATATTATGGAATTCTCAAATAAAACCTGCAGCAGGGACAAAGAGTCACAGTCGAGCTGGCAGAACTGTTATCTCTGCCAGTGATTGAGAACATCTGCTAAATAAGCGAATGGGCTTCCTGCCTTTTCTTGTTTGATTTTAGTCCAGTTATGAAAAAGCCCAACTTCAGGAATGCAGCTGATGCTCCACTGGGCTGCATTTTTGCATATGAGGACATATCTGTGTAGATGGGCATCAAGTTACGTACCTGATGGTGATCTGGGAGGTTTTGGCCAGTCGGCGCCCTGCACTCTTCAGTCCAGTGTAAATCTGGCCCATCTCGATGGCTCCCTCCAGCCCGACCACCTCCAGACGTTTGTCACTAATGTCTTGGTGAAAGATGTACACTGTGAGAAATGTGCCTGAAGCAGAACAAACACCACAAGCTATGCCATGTTCAGCTTACCCTGTTGGCTTGTTTTAAGGACATCAGGGTCCACAATGACCTCCGGCAGCTCGTGGTCGGCAGAGGCCTTTCCGTCAACCTTCTTGGGTTCACCCCACAAGTTGGAGCCACCGTGCATGCTGGGAATGTTGAGGATAGCAATGCCTTCCAAAGAGAGCCCACTCAAGTCCAGAGAGGTTTCACAGCACTGGAAGGGATTATTTTTATTTATTTATTTATTTATTTATTTATTTATTTATTTAAAAAAGGCTCAGCTTACCAAAAAACACCATTATTTTATATGTGCTCTTCTGTTGTTTAAAGAAAAAATAAGCATCCCTTCAACTGTACAGCATCATCATAAAGTCATTGTGCAGTTTAAAATATTTAATTATAATTAATTTATTTTAAAAAGTTTATTTTATTCAAATTTTTCAGAAAAAATCTGACCTGTGCTATACAGAATGGCTTCGGTGGAGGAGAAAGTGAGTTTTGTACTCTGGTTAAAGCAAGAGCAGTCAGAAGGAAGCGTACAGCACTACTTGTTACAATAAGGTGCCACCACTCAGGAATTCAGGTGCAGATGAAGATGAACATGGTTTGAGGAGCAGATCCTGGTGATGATGATGGCAAACCATAAACCAGAACACCAGGCGTGAGAGGGGAGAGCCTCAAAATCAAATCAAGGTTCATACCCACAATGGTAGTGGGGATGTCAAAACTTAACCCTTGGATTAAATATGTTCACACTTAAATTACCCTGTTGAATCGTTTGGCTGAATTTTGTTCATTTCCAAACAAGTTAATATATTGAACAGCACAGCAACTTTAAATCACTGCAAATAGCTGGATGCTGCAGGCTGCATGAGGGAAAAACATGAACTAAATAAATGTTCATGTAATAAAGCAGCAGGCTATGCCCACCTCAATGGTGAGGCACTCCTTCAGCTTCTTGCAGGACGCAGAGATGGACTCGGAGGTGGCAAACTCAAAATACCACAGCTTGTTCTTCATCCTGCCACGTGGAACAGTCAGTGAAAAACTCACTTATTTTACACACAAAGGGAAGCAACCTGAGTTTATGAGAATCCCTGAGCAGGGATTCGAATTTTCCTTTTCAACTTCACTCAGTTAAGATATGTGATTCTTCGAAAAAGTCATCAGTGTGAAGCAATAAATCCTATTTATTACATGATTTTTTTGTTTCATACTACAAATTACATTCACGGCACACAGAACAGCCAGAGGGGTTCTCGTGGTGTCGCACACGGTTCTGCCATCGTCTACAGACGGGTGTTTGACTCCGTTTGAAAGCTTGGAGCCCAGCCTGCTGGCACTCTCACCTACTGTTGAACTTCTGAGGGTACTTCTCTCTCATTGTGTGGAAGCGGTGCGCAATTGAGGCATCCTGCCCAAACACAGGAGAGGAAAAAAAATGCATGAATATTGTATATGAATCAGATGAAGGAGCATCTCTTGCCCTTGTCTGCAAGTTGGGTCCTGGTCCCTCTGCTTCGGCCCCACCGACACTCACCACTCCAATGGAGAAGTAGTTGTTGATAATTTCATAGGGCACGGGGTCTCCCCTCTCCTGGCTATCCTCAGGGATCACCTGGATACTCCAGCGGTCCATGAGCACCGGTGTACTGGCTTCAATTTCCTTCAGGATGCGGCTCAGGTCGACCCCATCATATCCTGAACACAAGAAGGTCAGAACATCAACATTAGAGCTTGGAATGATCGGCCTCGCCTTTATTCCCAACGAAGACCACTGGGCAGTGAATTCCATTATTTGCATTATTTGTTGCATTATTTGCAATGCAGTATCAGAGCTCAGTGTTAATGGCTGTCTGAAATGCCAGCACAGGTAATTTGCTTAAATTTTCATAGATGGACAGGAGGAACTGATGCCTGTCTGATGCATAATGCATAATAAAGTGTAATATCACCAAGGCATCATGAAAATGTTTGTTTAATTTCTTTTTGCTACAAAGTGGCAAGGTTTGTTAAAAATAAAGCAATAAAGGCTCAGCGCTCTGTTATTTTGAGAAAGTTCTTTATGCTGGAGCGTCATTACAAGTGCATTAACTCATTAAGTATTATGGAGGACAAGCAGCTCCACGTGAAAATTAAAACATAATCCATTAATTCAAATAAATTTGAAAAGAAAAATAAATTGGAAAATAATACATCAAATAATGAAGTAAATGTTAAAACAATAATTAATGCAGAAAATAACCAATGTATTGACAAACAAACTATAAATCTATGTATAAATGCACACATAGATTTCTAGTTTGTGTGTACACACATTCAAATGCAAACACTTTCTCCTTGAGTCCATGTAGAAACAGATATATTGATAGGCTAATTAAAAGTCTGATGAAACAAATTAAAACATACTTTTTTAAATCAGGGCTTTTCTATGGTGGCAAATTAAGATGTGGTTGTAAACTTTCACCACATTCCTTCTTTCTGCTTCTCAGGGTCTCACCAGGTGCAAAACAACACACGAGTGTGTGCTTCTGTGAATCTGGGTGACACATTTGTTGGCCACTAATTCAAAGTCATTTTTCAGGCCCATTGAGCAGTAGCCAATATTTGGCCCAAACTATTGCTAGTCATTGACCGTTTTGTTTCACCCAGCTGACTCTGTAGAGCATGTGACTCATAATCTCAGGGTCGTGGGTTTGAGCCCAACAGTGGGCGTCGATGCAAATCCAGCCACAAGGGGGTGCACCTCTGTGCCAGTTGCAAGTCCGGACAAAATGGAGGGTTGCGTCAGGAAGGGCATCCGGCGTAAAAAAAAAATCTACCAAACCAAATATGCAGATGAGCCGATCCGCTGTGGCGACCCCTAACGGGAGCAGCCAAAAGTCGGTTTTAAATCAGTGGCGGGATTGCTCTTTGTTTTTCACATGGCACTAATGGTCCTCCATAAAGTGTGTGCTGACCACAACTAAAATCTTGTGAACAACACACATTTTTGTTGCATCCTCCCCATTATTTATAAAGCTTAGAAAGCTATTTATTTTTGTCTTTCTAACATGTTCTGAAGTTGGTGCAATACAAAATACGATGGGACAGGTAAAATGTATCTGTCCTATCAACAACAAAGCACATAAATGGAGTTTGAGGATTGAAAATAGTGCACCAAATTAGGTCCTTACCTCCACCCCATCTGAGGCAGCGGGCCAAGTCATTTCCAGTGCCCAGGGGTAGCACGGCCACCGGAGGGCGCACCAGGAGCTGCGCCTTGTCTGAGGAGGAGACGAGTGAGAGGCAGGCAGAGATCAGTCAGCGTTGCCTTCACGCTCAGCATCAGCAAGTCTGTTGCAGCAAGTCTGACTCATTTTTCAAAGGAAGAAAAAAGAACTCACATTTAATTTGTCCATAATTACATGGCAACCTGCTATTATTTATTTATTTTGCAAAAGTTCACACCCACAATGACTTGCAAACATGACATTTGCATGCTGTACACAGGGCATCCCACAGAGTATACAGTTAGAAGTGTTAGAGGCAACTAAGGGCATAAAGCAATTTAGTCAGAACAGTCGTGGGATTACGTAAGGTTGTTACCTTGCTGTCTGGACTGATCTGCAGGTAAGTTTCTTTGGATGAAATGCGAGAGCAACATATTTATGATGAATGTGAAGAACATTTACATGCAACTTTGCACGAATGGGTCAGTTCCCCGTTTGTCACAACTCAGAAGCTGCACATGGTTGTGCAATAAAGTTACAAGGCCACTTAGCGGCAGAAGATGCTTCTGTACTTTCTCAGTTTGTCAAGGTTGCCTTATTGTGAAATCAGACAGACATGGAAACTGTAGCTGCACTCCTTTGCGAGTTTCTTTTGCCTACTGCCCTCCCACACACTACAAAATGTCACTGGGGGTTCTACAGCAGTTAGTTATACTTCAATTGCATTTAGTTTAGTTACCAATTCCTTGAAAAATGGTTCACTTGCAATGTCAACATCACTATGCATAATCATTAGCCATGTTGTGATGTATAATTCATGCAATTGAAATGAACTTTGTTCTCATATACAGTAAAGCTGATCTGGAAACTGACCTGCAAGTTGCTTACAATTAATAAGTGATATGAAATGCTCAAAAAATGTAATAGGAGTTACATTAATGCAGCACATTTATTGTGTGCTCATGAGTACTACAAGTCACCCAGAAGTTGCTTAGGCCTGATGCTACGATCAGCCCCAGTAATTCAAAAAGAAAATAATTAGTCCCTCACAACACAAAGATGCTTGCATCTAATACATTTTATGGTGTGCAGACACAAACCATGACATGAAATATGAATTTTATTGTCTAATGACCATCCATATTAAACACTGTAACATTTTGCACATTTTGTATTGTGATCTGGTTCTGTTCTGCTGTTAATGAACAAAAACAATGTTTTGTTTTCTAATGGAGATCAGAAAAGTCACCACACAGCCAAAGGAAGGTAATGACATCAGATACAACTGCACCCCACATCAGAAGAGGTCACAAGGAAGAAAGGTGCAACCTATAGCATCCAGGATCCAGCCCACGGTGCCATCCCCTCCGCACACCAAGATCCTGTAGTCTAGCAGGTTCCGGAAGAAGTGTAGCCTGGCAAGACAGGTAAATGAAGGAGTGCTGTCACACTTTCACTACAGACCTCAGCTCTTGAATGGTTAAACTGCAGTAATAAAAAACAACTTAAAAAAGAGACAAAGTTAGAAGGAATAAGTAGGCCTATCTCCAGCCTGGATACTCTCGTTTGTCCTTGTTCTCATTAACACACTTGCGCATTTGTGTCGTGTCTGGAACTTGTTTCTAGGCAGTGTTTCATCAAGTCAGTGTGCTGACATCTGAAATATTACAATAAATAGCTATCAAATTGAGAAGTGGAGCACTGGTGAAGCCATGGGGGGTTACTAAACATTGTTTCGGGCCATGAATTCTCCAGTGGCTGCAAGCTGACCAAAATATTGGACCTTTACAATTCAAGGACCAGAAAGAGGACAGGCAAGGTCATCACAGCCCCCTCCCACCCCAGTCATCACATCATCCAAAACATCCTATGGGAAGCAATGAAGGGCAGTAAGGGCAAAAATGACAAGGGACAGAAATACCTGTCTTTCTCAGTTAGCACTTGAACAGACGTTAAGATGGCATAGCTGGCACCCAACTATAGCACCATTTTAATGCAACTGCACCCATTTATTTTCAGAACTGCTGCTATTCCACCTCTCTTCCCATGTTATTGAGTATGTTTAATCAAAGTAATCAAACTGGCTTGGTTGATTTCATATTATTAATTCACCAATCCATTCTCAAAATTTATTATGATCTGCTACCCTACCACTTTTGATGTTGACTTTGTACATTTGATGTTCTGTATGTAGAACATGCCACCATGTTCAACTCTTTGCATGTGCAAACATACTCAGCTTTACAGTACCTTCTATAGACACACACAGCACGGTGGGTCTTACCCTGGTCCAGGGCCTCCATTGGAGAGGTTGTAAACCTGTCTTGGGTTCAGCAAGTACTGGAATTTACGCAGAACTCTTTGTGACAGGGAGACAGAGAGATGGAGAGATGGGCACATTGCTGTATACAAGTCATCTGCAAAAATCAAAACCAACTACCAAAACTGGTAATGATCATTCAGCGTGAGAACCGTGGGTGTTGAGGTACATGATGGAGTCCTACACCTAGTTACCATGAACACAGCAATCCCCAGGGGTCCTGCTGCACACACCTCACCTCTCACCCTGCTTTCCTCCACTCTTGGGGTTCACAAATACCAGCAGAGGGTGTGTGTCAGGAATAGGGCTGATCTGCAGGAGATGGAACAGCTATGTAGGTCATGGAAGACAAAGGCGAGCAGCCAGCAGTTGGCACAAATCTAGTACATGTGTAAAGCCCAAGATCTTCAACACCATCATCATGGAACAACAGAGTTGTTAGGGAAGATTGCAGATGGACCAGTGTGTGTGAAGGAGGCTCACCTGAAGGACCTGGCCATCTGGAGTGGTGTTCAGCTCACTGTCATCCCCAAAAACCCCGCAACCATTCTTCAGGCTGTTGTGCCTCTCCTGCCGAAGATTTACAGAAAGGCAGAGAAAGTGTTGAGTTACAACAAAACAAAAGATCTGAAAAACATAGCAGCAAAATCCCGAAGAAGCTTAAATAATTTCTGCAATTCCATCATTAATTCACATTAACTGCATTCATGTCATGGGAAACTGGACTTGGCGAGATTATGGCAAGTCTTTTATGAAATCATGAGTGTTCCACTTAGCAGACTTCCAAGGAAAGCCAACATCATAAAATGTGTAATAAATCCTCAGAGGCTGACATAGCTGCCCTTTAGGCTTATTTATGGTCCAGAATCTTCTACATAACAAGAGCCAAAGCAGCTGTCCAACACAAAGGTTGAATGTGCCAACTTTCAGGCCCTTCGTCTAAAATACGAAGCAACGCTTCTCTGAAGCAAGAGGATCCCAGGCTCACACACCACTTCCAAAGGAATTCTTGCTGTTCTTCAATAGGTACATCCTAGGGAAAGGGCTGTACATCAAGGTGAAGCATCTTTGCTTCTATGAACGGCAAGATAGGCCTGAACATGAGAACACTTTGGCTTGTTTATTAGCATTAACACCTAGCTACAGTTCTGTGTGGATTGACCGCATGTCGACAAGAATCATTTGTCTAATTTAGGATGCAAAAATTTTAATCTTTTGGTCTGGTGATTTGTGCAGATGATGGCGTTTATTGTGAAGCCCACCCCCCATGTGACAGGCCCACCTTGATCACGGGGTAGATGGCCCACGGTGGAAGGATGTGGTCCCGCAGAGGTCCACAGCTGCATTCAGTGGGGTCCTGGTTCACACATTCATCATGACGCTGGAGGATAACAAATGGAGCAGCAGTTCCTTTGTAATAATAATAATAATAATAATAATAATAATAATAATAATAATAATAAAAAACAGAAAAAGCCTCAGGGCTCCTACTTTCTAGCATCTCTATATCCTCACATTTGAAACTGGGTTTTCCCTCTGCTGGAATAGCCAGCGAACAAGAGACAGGTAGCGAAGAGGCTGTTAGCCCACTGTGGATTCCGGAAGATTCATCAATAATAGAACACTGGCTTTCAGTTTACATTTATTCATCTCACTGATACTTTTCTCCAAAGTGACTTATCTATTTATACAGCCAGGTAACTTCTACTGAGTATTTCAGGGTAAATGCTGTGATCAAGGGTACTACAGGAGGATGGTGGAGGGCGGGGGGGCTGCACCTGGACCCTTTGAACCCAAAGGCAGCAGCTCCAGCCACTGTGCTCCCCGCTGTCCCATTTCTATTTTAAATCTGTCTGATGGAATCAGTCACACTTCACCTGGGACTTAGAATAAAATACGGTACCACTGGGACTAAGTGACCCTCATTTATTTTTTCCTCAGGAGTAAGACAATGGCCTAATTATTCACCTATTTGCTTTTTATCAGACCTTTGCCGCCTAAACATTTTGGATTAAGAAAAATACTATGACCCATTTTAAACCATTATTTTTTGTATGCATGTGTGAAGAATGTCCAGGATATAAATAAATAACTCAGATGATGTTTGCTCTGTCAGTGCTGTCCCTCATCTCCACCCCATGCCAAACACTGCCCTCCCCTCACCATGGAGTGGCACCAGACACAGCGCTTGCCCGTCAGCCCATGGTAGCTCTTGATCTTCTTCTGGCACCGGTCACACTTCCCAGCATCGCAGCTGCCACTGACCCAGTCGTGGGTTGGGACCTGTGACACGCAGACACACGGACGAACAATCAGAAGTCACAACGCAGTTGATAGTACCTAATAAACACATCAGGGACACTGGAAACAAAAACAGTTCAATTACATTTATATTTTGCAGCGCTCTTCACTGAGTGATGTGGAGAACTGAAGAACCGACCACAGGTGACACATTAATGTTAACCAAGAAATTGCCGCAGAGGAGACGAAAACAAAAGATTCCCAACCATGAAGGGGCAGGGGGCCCTCTGGAGGTCCAGGTTCCGGTGCCAAAATAGGAAGCAGAGAGTCAACCCCAGTGTACATAGCAGTTTCATTTTGTTTTAACAGAGACAACTACAACCATGCGGGGAAAAAGCAAAGCAAATGATTCTCACCCCTGTGTCTTTTTTGGACATGACATAGGTGCGAGTGCAGGGTGCAGGGTTCTTGTTGGCGCAGCGCCCATGGACAGTGTACTTGCAGCCTGATGACAAGACAAATCCCCCGGTTAAGAAGGTGACGCCTGCACGTGTGGGACACGTTTCAAAGGCACGGTGACACTGATGGCTAACAATGGCGCTGTCTAGGGGGTCATGGTAGACACTCACAGGAGCAGCAGAGGCCCTGTTTGCGTAGTCCCAGCAGCAAGCTCTGGCACACATTGCAGTAGACAGGCTTGTTGAAGTGCTTCATCCTCCAAAGGTGCTGGCCATCCCTCTGGGTCACCTGGGAGACACACACACACACACACACACACACACACACACACACACACACACATACACACATTTATCAAGGGCTTCTGTCCCTGTCAATGAGACAGGTGTTCAGCTGTTACTGCTGCTTGGAATGGCTGCTGCACAAACACTGTTAACATCTAGCTTTATCACAATTAATGAGATCATGGCCCAATCCCTGCTTTTTATATTATTTAAGAATGATAAGAAAAGAATCTTAAAGTAAAATAAGGTGCACTGATAAGAAAACAACAGCATGCTGCATGAAACCACATGACTCTGAGGTGCAAACTAAGGGCGACACAGCAGGGCTGCAGCATGCACAGGCTGTCTGGCTGCACTTCCCGTGCTTCTCTTTTTCTGTACTTGGTTCCGTTTAAACATAGCAATAAGCTCAGATCTGATTTGAGCTTTTAGCAAAAGTGGTTCTTCAATAAACATTGTGTTGTGTCTGCATATTTGTACATTCTGTCCCCAGTTTAGACATAAATTCCTCAATTACTTGCCTTTGCCCTGCAATAAAATAATTTTGAATATGATTTCCCATTACTGCTGTGCTAGCCTTTAAATTGCCTTGGAAGCTACAACAACAACAACAACAACAACAACAACGATAATAATAATAATAATAATAATAATAATAATAATAATAATAATAAAAAAACACATAGACAAATAAATGAAAGAATACAATTTTTCATTTAGCCAACTGCTTTCTCCTTAGTGAATTACAGTGATTTACCCATCAGCATGGTAATTATTTTAAACTTGAATAATTTAGGGTAAGTTCCTAAGGCTGCTGCAACAGAAGGTGGGACTCGAACCCAGGTCCTTCCGAAGGTGTCACCCGTAACCACTAAGCTGGACGTTTTTCAGTTAATCAGAGCTGTGCAGTATTTACGTCCCTATTAGCAACCTTTACCGGTGTTGATAAAACCATCTACACTGTGAAGCACGACGTCGAAGCACAGCCCCTTCAATGAAGGACGAGACACCCACTCGCTCTTCCCCGGAACTGATTCGGAGGCCAGGCGCTGAAGGCATTTCCTCAGCTACTGGGGGCCCTCAGCTATTTACGAAGCCACTTTAGAACGGGGCGCTTATGAAAGACCACTGTCCAGGTCACATTAGTCACTGCGTGAACATGCACAACGCAGGCCAGACCCCACTGCACAGCGGTGCGCCTGCAAGCGTTCTCACAGCATACTGGTGGGCCCCCCCTTGCAGCAGCTTGCAAGATGGAAATAGCTTTGCAGAGGGGAAGTCCCTGGCACTGTAGGAGGAGGGCGGTGAGGAAGTGGCCGTTGAACAAGTTTCATCCAGCACTATGCTCAGTTACCAGCAACGGAGGATCTGGGTGGGGGGGGCAGCAGCACTGATGATGCTGGTGGTGGTTGGGGGGGGGGGGTGCGCAACACTAGCTGTTGATTGCAGCGACGTGACTAATCCTCCTCTGCACTGACCGAGCCATTTGACACACAGATGGCCCTGCAGAAATCGCTTCTATTGGCCGAGCACCATCCTCCAACCCCATCTGCACATCTCACTCTTTCACACACACATGCGCATGCGCAGTGAGCAGCACTTTGTAAGAAGTACATCGGAATCTACAGGGGGGAGGATAATAACCGCCGCTAAACTTTGTTTCTGACAGCCCTGTGATGAGCTTCAGAGGTTCTGTCAGCATGGGCCTGAATATCACACCAAGGTGCACATGACACCATAGATCCTGAGGGTCACGAGGCTGCAGTGGCAGCAGAACAAGCACAGCAGGAGGGTTGGGCTCCATCATCTTACACCATGGAGAAACTTGGTGAAACTGGCAACTAAAATTGTCATGAAGTGACAGAGGAGGCCCTCAACCAGACACGATGTAGCCCTTCAGGGTGCTTGAGACCGCACTCCAGCAGGCAGTGTGCCTGGCATGCAGACGGGTGCTGCCCGCACGCAGATGCCAGTCCTTCCATGTGGAATGCACTAGAAGGCCACTTGCTGTTGCATATTCATAAGCATGGTGAGCAACAGCCGTTGCGGGGGGTCTGTTTTGGCGGATGCCTCTGTGTGGAGGTGGAGCTCACCTTCAGCCCCAGCAGGACCAGCAGGGGCACGTTGTTCATCCCTCCTTCAATCCACTCCTGCAGGGACACCGTGCCGTTGCTGTCCGAGTCAATGGCTGTCATCATGTCCTTCAGCACCTGGATGGAGGCAGCCCAGCAAGTATGTGTGGGTGTGTGCGTGTGTCCGTCCTGGGTTTTCCTTGTGACTCTACAAACTGCTTCACACACTGCCAGCTTTGGTTTCCTTACTGCTAAGAGCATTATTTTTTATTGCTTGGTCCTATTTATAAGCCCATAAATACCTCTCTATAGCTGTCCTTCTCACTGTGTTGACAAACACGGTGGGTAAGGAACTGGACAGATTAGTACAAATCCTGGGAGCCGTGGGATCTTTCTAATTTTAACATGGTGTCTGATCTGTATGGCTTACATACAGTAAATCCATCTGCATACAGCAAATGGATCAAGTATGAAATTTTACCAGATAAATTGCATTTGTATAAATATACAGGTATCCCTCAGCATCCAAATCAGTTCCTAAAAGTATGTCATATACTGGCTGGTGCCTCCTTACCGGCCGGAGCTCGGTCACATCCCAGCCCAGGTAGTCAGCAGCGTGCATCATCTGGGCGATGATCCGGTCCACTTCCTGCATGAGGGGTTAACGGAGAAGAAAACATTCAACATAGACAGTGGGCAGCCTAGACTGAACCAAAAAGGCCCGAGCACCTTTGTATAGACCTGTAGATTTCACCTGGTCACATGAACAGCAGAGTCTCCCGCTGTCGGTGTGGCTAAAAGTATGACTCAGAGCCACAGTGGCTTGTGTTGGATAAGCCTCTAAAAGCAGCTGCAGGAATTTTCAAGCCTTTGCAAATTTTATCAGAGGCGCACAACAGTGTAGAGAAATGGTTCAGACCATTTGGGCATTCTTCACAGGGGGTGGGAAAAGCAAAGAGAACAAGGAGGGGGTGAAGGGCAGAGATGAGCCAACAGGTGAACCCGCCCAGCACCACGACTCACCGAACTGTCCAGCAGTCCGTTGCCGTCTTTGTCATACAGCTTAAAGGTGACTGATGGGGGAGAGAGAGGGCAGTGAGACAGTCGCATCGCATCTGGGGTCAGGGGCAACACACAACCATGACAGCAAGAGAAGGGGAAAGACAGTGGAAGGCCGATGTGGGACTCACACTCGAGCTTCTCGCGGGGCTGTCCATCCTCCAGTAGAGAGAAGTAGCAGGACACATCCTTGAGGCACACTTCCCCTAGGAGCGAGAGAGCAAATGAGGCTGAACGCCGACACGGTGTGCAACCACTTTCCTTCATCTGACAAACTTTACTATTAAGAAGGAGAGATTATGACTGCAGCCCAATGGCAGATTCCTGGTATTAAGCAGAACCACTGCAGCAAAAACCACGACTACGCAATGAAAAGCAATCATTTTATACTGGAATAACAAGAGCGAAACATTTGCATGAGTGCTGCAGGACTGATGGTAAAATCTCTCATAATCTGGTGCTTGCTCAGTGTCCAAATCCTGGTTTTATTAACAGCAAAAACATAGGTAAGCAACAAATACATGATGAATACCAACAGTTTTTAATATTATTAGTTGCAGACTTTTTCAGCATTAAAATAATATTAGCCAACCTTTTAATCTTTAAGAATTTCACAGATTACATATAAAAGCCACAAACCAGTGAGAAACAATGACTAGACAGGGAAAGGCAGTGCTAGTCTGGACTCTGGACTGGGCTAAGACTGAGGAAAAGGAAATCTGTACCATTGGAGTGACCCTGCTCTGAGTTCTGGAAAGAACGGAACAGGCGCTGGCAGAGGTCCGCAGGGAAGTCCTCCACCTCCAGGAAGGTCTTGAGGAAGAGGCGGAAACCCTCCTCGGTAATGCACTAGGAAAGAGGGAGCAGAGCATGAGGGGTCTTGCAGTGGCCCTGACCCGATTCAGGTGCACAATCTTCAGGCACTGTTGTGGGCTGCCAGGCTGGTGTTACGATGACAAACACGGTGCCGCCACAAGACGCACAGGGGGACATGAAAAGTTCACATCCTGAATTAACAAGGAGTAAGAATGGGGCATAAGAAGTGAAGCTGAAACAGTGATGGGGTAAATCTGAGTCACTGTGGGTGTGCGTACGTGTGCGTGTGCAGGTATGTGAGCAGCTCATAATACTCCCGACCGCACAGCCTAACTACAACCCTCACAGGTGCCAGTATGACTTCTCCCTCTTGTAAACGTGCGTAAGTTTTGTTCCATTTAAAGCAGTTACACACTGCTATAAACAAGATAAGATTCTCTGCCTGAAAATACGTGTAAGGAATTAATATAACTATGCAAAATATCTTACTAGCATGGTCTGTAAGAAAGACTTCTGAAACTTATGACTGTGGAGCTCTTCTTCCAGCAGCATCGGGATTCATAATGGCTGAATGGATTTAACGCCTTCACTGCACCTTGAGATACTGCAGGTGTCTTTGCTCATGCAGGAAAATCGTGCGACTAGGGGACACAAGCGGCACCGATGCCTGTGATCGACGACGCTTGTCAGATCATCCAAATACCCACGGCTTGCATCGATCTCTGGCTGACCAGGGCACACGAACCTGGACCACATCATGGAGCCAGAAGCAGGCACTGTGGCTCCATCTCTCAAGCCCTAAGGTGCGTAATGGCGGTGGCATCGTGACTCACATCTCCGTGTCTGTGCTGGGCCAGGCTCCCATCGGCCTCAAACTCCTTCATCACATCTTTCACTTTCAACCTGCAGTCTGAGAGCAGGAACAGAGGAGGTTCATGAGTCCAACCTGAACAACGGAGGCGACGTGCAAATACCCACAGGGTGCCTTGCACAGCCGAGCCCCAGCACGTCGAAGGATTTGAGCAGCGGCAGCAGCACTGGATGTAGCCTTGGAGCAGAGGCCAGATGACTCATATGCAGCGTTTTATAGAAAAAAGCTCTCAGACAATAACACATTTATATATTAAGGAACCTATAAGGAAGTAAGCAAAGATGCAAAGGTTAATTGTGAGATCAAATTAAAAACTGTGGTTTAACCAGATGAAGGGAGCAGGTGGCACAGTGGCCTGGGGACCAAGTAGTCACAGGTTTGAATCCCATCTCCTGCCCTGAGCTGGAGCAACAAAATCGCTATATAAATAGGCAAATTGCTATAAATAGCTAATAGGCACTGGATAAAAATACCTTGCGAGCAACAGTTTACTCATGTGAACATAAAAAGAGATCATAAGCACGTTAATAAGAAGGAAATGTTGATAACTCAAGTTTATAAATAGTTACCAGTGGTTAGAAAACAAATGGTTACTTGAACTTTATGTTAATTCAGTAACAGGATGCTGCATGTTTGTGTACAGGCTGACGGCGACGCAAGGCGTCTGCAACATCTCAAGGTGCGACTCACAGTCAATGTACTGCTGCAGCTGGATGAAGTCCACAGGGCTCAGCTCCTTCTCGTCCACGTCGCTGGGAGAGGACATGTTGCTGACCTGGAGGGAGGTGGAGTGGGGGGGTCAGTTGCATCAGAAAGCATCACACTTGCCACAGCGCTGCCACCCTGCACCTTAGCCCCATTCGCGGGTGTGTTTACGCTTTACTCCTGACCGGTGCTCAGAGACTCGCCATGAACAACAAGGTGCCTCGAGTGTCCATGGGCCCTGTCATCCCCCTCCCCGGCCCCCCTAGAGAGCACAGAGGCCAGCCAGAAAGTGACGGTGTTGAGTTACAGACACAGGAAGCCATTGGGAGTAATCAGTGCTCAGCGAACGTGAGCATCATCTGTCTAATTCGATCTCTACCACAAGAAGAGATCATGCAGTAAATACTGTATAAATAGTGCATGAATACTACATAAATATTGCATAAACGCATCATTGACATACAAAAGTGTTGCTGAACTCAAAACAATGCTTTCATATCAAAACCAAAACCAAGATCTATTATACATCCACTCCTCCATTTGTGAGCCAGAGAAACCTGCCTAAGAAGGCAGCGCTGGACAAAAAAGGTCATGTCCACATACATTTATTATGTTTATTTTATATGCAAATATAAAAAGAGGTCAATACAATAATAATAACAACTATAAACACCAGATCCCTGAAGTGGGGTTAAATCTGACAGACGGTGCACAGTTTCCACTTTCCCAAACGTGTCGAAAATAAACCTTAAGATTTGATTTACTGTCAAATTCTTACAGGCACAAATGTTTCCGTTCAACTTTTGTGGCCAGTTGGCGCCTTGCAGCCCGATGTTTACGGCTCTCTGGAACTGAGCCTAAAGGTGTTGCTGTGCAAGTGTGGTTATTCAGTTAAAACTAAATTATTATTCAATTATTTAGATCATTCGACAAGCTTGGCTAGTCGTGCAATCACCTCTTATTTAACCAGCTAACTGGTTAACATTATCGTTAACTACGCTAAGGATGATTTATGATGAAACTTGTATAATCTTTTTGGTAAAATATTCCTTCCTTTCCGTTTCCCTTAGATACAGTAGATACATAAATAAATACAATCAGCTTATACTGTACACACATAGATGTGTGTACATGTGCACTACTGTATTTTAAAACATTATTTATAATTGTTTAATACAAATTGTTGGGAATTTTTTTTTCTTTTCTGGTGAGAGCAAAAAACAATAATATGATTGTATAGCATATTTCTGGAAAATGCTACATCTTATTTATTTTTTTAGGTTCTTTTTTGGGAGAACTTGGGCCCTTCTTGGAATGACTTTGAATTTCCCTCATAAGAAATAAAAGTGTTTGTCATTTTGATGTATGAATCTTTGCCAGGAACGCACCAGGTTCACACACCAAGAAATGGATGTATTTATGCTCTCAGTGGGTTTTGCTGCGGATGAGATGAAAGTCATTTTTTAACACTGGGTTTTAGCACAAGGTGACGTGCCAGCAGCACTTTGCTCATTAGCATGACAGGAGGCTGGCGGGGAGGGTGACATCTGTGTCATCAAAGCAGAACTTCAGCTTCCACACATTCGTGTCATCAAAACTGCACGTTGGACAGAAGTCCCAGAAAAACTCACCAACCCGCGCAAAGCAAAGCTTTTTTCCCACGTTTTTCCCTTCTATGACGTCTCGACCAATGAGTGCAAAAAACAGCCCCTGTATTTTTGAACCCATCAGCAACCAAAGTCCCGGCACCAAGTGACACCATCAGCTCAGAAAAACATGCATGTCTGGCAACCAGTAGCACTGTGCTCTGCACAGACCGGGCTGGTGCTCGAGCAGGAACTTCCACACCTTCAAGCAGCATTTCACAATTATGCTCTCAGCGCATCACTGCAATTCTGGCGGAGAGAGAAATAGAGAGGGGGCAGCACTTAAACTCTGCATTATGAAATCTGCATACTGAAATATTGAAACAAGCATATTTAAATCTGCATTTTGGCATTTGCACCCTGGGACCTACACACTCCTCCTGCAGAAGACAAAACTACTAGCAAAAAAAAAAAAAAATCACTGGTGGTGTTTGAATTGAGGAGAAATAAGTCGTAGTTCCCCCTTACTGCCATGTTTACCTGTGAATAAAACTGAATAAAAGATACTGGGAGATGCTGTTGATGTTCACTGTATACATTTATTTAATAAAGGGGGCACAGATTTTGAACAAACAGTAGGAAAGCAGTGTGTGAGCTGGTAACTTAGTGCACCCTGGGTAACAAAATGTAGATGAGAATTTTTCTAAATAATGACCCTGGACTACGCTCAGAGGTTTTTACTGGGGCAGCAGCTCAGACAGAATCTGGATATTTTGGGAGCAGGATTATGGGAAGTGTCAGGGTGCAAGAAGTGACACCGAGAAACAGAAACGGGGCCCTGCGAGGCCAAAAGTAGCAGCAAGACTGGAACCTGAAATGAAAGGTAAGCAGTGAATGTTCTTCACGGAAGACAAACCATGGCCTGTGGGCCTCCCGGATGCGAGGAGCCCTGCAGTGGAGCACAACCAACCGGGGCAGCTGGCGAGAGATGTAGTTAACGCACTGGGTCACGTCCCCCGACACGGGGAATCCTGAAAGGCCGACAAAACCGTAGCAGAGCTTTCAGTTGAAATCCTGAAAAAACCAGCCCGCCTTTCACCATCTCTTTCACTTTTGCTCTGCTCTGAGCACAGAATTCAGGGCAGCAGGGAATTCATAGGAAGGAGAGATCGAAAAGGGGTGTTTGTGAGTGTGTGTGAGGGGGGTAACGGTGGGATTGGTCCCCACACTCCTTTGGAAGACACTCGTGGTTCAGAATCCATAACAAATTTGTTTATTAACTTTGCACACATTTTTCGTCAAGGAGACCGATTTGCCCATTTACCCAGCTGGGTCATCTTTACAGGAGCGACTCAGGAGGTGAACCTTGGATCCAGGGCACCACAGCAGGAGATGGGATTCAAAGCTGAGGGCTTCCCTTTCCATTAACCACTATGCCCCCTGCCACTCCCAAAAACACGACTGCAAGTTAACTGCTTGTTTTCTTAGCTGATGCTTAGCCTCCGTCCTCGGTGCACAACGATTCTTCCGTTTGGACACCTCAATACGCAACTGCCGCTGTTCGGACTGAGCAGTTTACTCTACAGGACCACATGCTTGTACCACGTATTAGTGTGCCGCGACGAAGAGAACACAGACTTTCTCTGGAGGATTAGTTTCTTACATTTTCATTTATCCATTTAGCACATGCTTTTCTGCAAAGTACAATGATTATTAACTACTATTTATCTCACACCTTTACCCAAGGCAGCCAAAAGTGCTGGATAAACTGCAATAAACTCGCTACAGTCGTTCACACAGCTATACAGCAGAGTAGCGTAACACACACTCACACACAGACACCGAGGGCAATTCATGGACAGGTGGCTGGACTGTGGGAGGAAACCAGAGCTCCTGGAGGAGATCCCAGATGAAGACGAAAACATGTTGCGTTAACAGCGCCAAGCCAACGTTTACATTACCATTTGTCATGTGTACATATCTTTAAAAATATTGGGGTGTTCCAGGAGCAGGAAGAGGGGAAATATCAGTTTGTGGTAGAGGATGTTGGGTCTCAGAAACAGAAGATGTTGTCCAGGTAAAAGACTCCTACCCACTCGTCCCGACACCCAACGCCGGTCGGGCCGATCCCACTTAAAGCCCTCCAAAGGTTAGCACTGTTGCTTAGCTACGCTGTTTATGGAGCTGAGCAGGCGGAGGAGAGCAAGAGGGCACTTTTGTACCCTGCAGGGGGTGAAGGGGAGGAAGAGACATGACACAGGTACATGGAGATGCTTTGCATGCAGTGGGTCTCCGGATTATAAAGCAATCAAACAAAATTTAGACAGCAGATGCATCAAAACAAAAAAGACACCAGCAGAATTCTGCCTTTCCTTCTAGAATTTTTGCCATTTGCTGGCACATTTTGTCACAGTCAAATGGCTGCCCCCTGTACTTTTGCCTCAGTTGAATGCCTTTTTTGGGGCCTCCCAGAGCCTTGGGAGTGACTCATAAATGTAGGCAGATGGCAAAAAAGAGGGGCAAACAAAAGTTCACGCCTGTAGAACACGACCCCTGCCCTCCCGCGTAGGCATTTGCATTTGTGGCGTTCACACTTACAGTTGGCAGCGCGACAAAGTTGCTTGGCGAGGGGCCGGCCGGGAAGTCCACGCGACGACCCCGAGTCGACCCCTGGCCTCCGAAGCAGAAATCAGACCAGCGGCATTAATGGCACTGCTGCATCTCATAGAACAGCCCAATAATGCACAATAAATCTGGTTATAGCAAAGCTGGCCAGATGTCAATAGGAGCTGCTTAATAATCTCCTTGTTGGATCTTAATTGGCTCGGTTCTGTATCTGGAGAGCTTTTCATTCCCGTTTTCGGTGGGCAAGCCCTTACCGGCCCTGAGCCACTCCTGCTCCCGCATTCACAGCGTTTCCCCTTCTGAACTTGTCCTAGCAATCTAATCAATATAATTTCTCTGCATTTTACTGCATTTTATAATTTTTTAAATTATTTTATGTTTCATTGCATCTTTTTATGCCTTTTATTAATTTAGTTAATTTATTACTACAATATTAAAAGATTAATTTTTAATGTTACTATTGTTAATTCTCTTACCTCTGTTATATTTTATTTTCCCTTAATTTTACTATTTTTTCCTTTACGTCTGTCATGCTTTTGCCTTTGTAAAGGACTTTGAATCGCCTCCGTGTATGAGATTAGCTGTATAAATATAAGCCCAGCTGCTCCTTGTTTACGCTTCCCAATAACTGTCGAGTGGGGAGGGCAAAGACATGATGAAATTTTATTCCCCAGTTTGATCACAGAGAAGGAAAATATCAGCCACCCTGTTTATTGCAGGGTGGTTCCATCCTGAACTTGGCACCTGGGCGAGATTCGGGGGAAGCCCTACCCTGAATTGTGATGTCACAACCAAGGGCTTTTCCTCCCACTTACTTGGTGACGCATTTTACGTACAGAATTGCAGACACCGACAGTGTTCCTTACTGACTTACTGAAAAGACAAAATAACAGAAACGATGTAGAGTTTGTCCCCATCATTGTCCCCGCTGTTATGGTTTACAGCCCCCCCAAACCCGGATCCCCATTAGTGCTTAAGATGATGACGTTCACGTCTGCCACAACACCTCCTCGGTTAGAACTGATCCCCAAATGCCGGGGAAGGAGAGGGGGTCATCCAACAAGGAGGGGGTTCGATGCCCTTTTCATTTGAACAACAGCTACGCACCACACAGGAGATGAACAGGGGGGCTCATCCATTCGACTCATTACCTACTGGCTGAGGTGGTCAACGCAAACGGCCAGATCTGGCAGGGCATTAAAATGAGCTCCTATTAGGTTTCACTCAGACGAGAGACCGCGTTTGCTGCCGACAGCCCTTGTTTGTCCAAGCACTCCACTCGCCCACACGCTGTCATGGAAAGTCGTTCTTTTTTAATTCTGCTTGCATACATGTGGTCGGAAAAAAATGTACTTTGCTTAGATGATTCTTCCCTGAATCATCGTCTTGTATTGTGTTTAAACTTCTGAACCTATGCTGTAAGAAGAGTGTAGCAGATATCACGGTTGCCACGGAAAGTGTTTCCCCTCAACATGACGTCTACCGGAGCGTTGCCAGGGGAGGTGGCTGGAAGCCTGCAGCTGGGCGTTGTCAAGTGCACAGGGTCTGCCCCTTGGACAGCTGTAGGTCTTCCCTTGTCCACCTGCTCTCCCTTCCCACAGTGAACGGAGAGAGCGAAAGAAAGAAGGAGATGAAAACAAGAGGGGCAAGAGAAAGCGAGAGAGAGCAAATAGCCTGGTTTACATACCAAGTTTGCAGATGCTACCGTGACTCATCTCTCAAGGAGAAGGATACGGTCCAGGCTGCATTTCACTGGAATGATCCTCACTTCCCTTGTTTTCTAGCTTAATTCACAGCACATTTTCCCCAAGTAGTGCATCATCAGCTGGGCACTGTAATCACAAGGCCTTGTGTTCCAGCTCCACTTTCCATTGCTGTTCTGGTATCCTCTACCATGGTACTCTGATTTGCTTTGCTAAAAAATACCCACATGTTTTCCTGGGTCAAATGCAGCGAGGGGCCTTGGATAAAAGTGTCGGCTGAGCAATGAATTAATAATACTTTCCTCCTGCAATGTTCCTCCGTGTCTACCTGCCTCCACATCCGTAAACATCAAATGTCTAACTGCAATTCCACCGAATGCAACCGTGCCGAAGCCATGTCTGTAATTTCTGAAAGCTGTCGTCTCAGCAGGGAAGGCCAGCAGAGCAAGCGGCCACACGGGCGCCCCAAAACAAACACGACTCCAACTGCAGCAAAACAATCACACGGCATTCTGCACCCAGGACAAAAAAGCAAAACATGCAAACTACCTGAATGGAAACAGGGGCTCGAGTCTTACACGGTACGCGTTTTTCTTGCACGCCGGGGTGTAAAAATTCGTGGTCGTGCAACCCGTTCACTGCAGCATGTTGGAAAATTGTGCACGGCCTCTTGCAAACCACAGGCGTGTTTGCGCTTGCATAAGGTACTCCTCCCGATGCTGCCGCACAAATGCACATCTGGAAACTCTTTTGTTTGCTGCCACGGGCCGCCCCCACAGAGCGAAGTGCGACAGCGATGGCTAGACAGGTACAGGCACGGGGCGGAGAACTGTGGGTGGCTGAGGAAACCCCTCCCAACGCAGGCTGCCTCCCGCAGCCTCAGCGCTTTCACCCCTCGGTTTGAGTAAAACATCACTGCAACCGTAATTCCATTATGACGGCTCAAGAAGGGCGTGTTCCTCAGCCGCCTCCATTTTTGGGAAAGCATCTGCATCAGGGAACAAATCATCAGTTTGTCTTTAACCCCTGGGCTGCCTGTTTTAGTAACATTTATGCTTTCCGCCAATAAACTCTTAAGTGGCACCGCTCTTGAAACATTTGAGGGTGCCACCTTGACCGACTTTTCACCTCAAAGCAAGCCATTGCCCTTGTTCTGCCCCTGACTCAGCTGTCCGGGAGGAAGCAGAGGGTAAGTAATGCACATTCTTCTGATTCGCGGTTGTCGATTTGCTTTTCTCATGGAGCAGGGCAGCAGCAGTAATTCATCGCCACCTGCAAGACCAAAGAACTGGCTGAGGGACTACAGGCCGTTTCAGTTAAACTGTGCTGAGGTACCCCCCGGTCACAGCCAGCATACGATGAAGCTCGGATTTGAAACGTAAACTGAGCCCCGGCGAAGACTTCAAATGAGTCGAGTCCATGAGGAGGCTGAGACATGATCTTATTCAAGAGCTGATGGACTGCAATCGCATGTTTCTGCCTTCCGTTATTTGCTTATTCTGCATCCAGACTTCCCAAGAATGTGTGCCAACTCTTCAGATGCAGAGCAACGACCCCCTATGGGGAGGTTCAGATGGGACATGAAAACACGACACCAGCCTTGCCTTTGAGAGCTCAGGCTGTCCCCCACCCCCGGAAAGAGCAGATTCAAGAAGAGTCATGGGACTGCAGGTCAAAGCATAATATGACTTTTTTTTTTTTTTTTTTAAATTATAATCACATTTGTTTATGTGTCAGCCTTTGCGGCAATTGCCCTTCCACCCACACACAAAAACCTCCATCTGCCCCCAGTTTGCTAACAAAAAAGGCTGCACATGTATCAGAAAGGGTGAGGTCATGTTTGCCACAAGTCCCATGAAAAAAGGCCATCCAAGACACACACACACAGTCAAGCAAATCTTTTCAGGTCCGCTTAGCTGCACCAGCACAGTGAGGAAACCACAGAGGCATGACAAAATGGTTGCTCTACACAGGAACGAGAACCAAGCCGGGCACGGTTCCACATCTGAAGAAGTAATTGATAGAGCCAGTAGACAAATAGCTGACCCCTGACTAAGTGTTGAGAAGAGGAACCACAAGATGTTGGGTTCATGCCCTGCTACAAACAAGGACACGCAGGACAAACAGCAGCACCAATCCGTGTTACTCCCACTTGAGCTCCTCACTGCAGTATCAAGAATAGAGGAGCAGATTCCTGCCCAGAACTTTGTTCCTTGAGGTGCATAAAACACAGCGTTACAGAAAGACAAGTCGTAAAATGTCGAAACTGACAGGCGCCGCCCTTCTGTCTTAACTTAAAGGGACCAAACGTGGAATCCGGTGGTACCGCAAAATATTGCATAAGTGGAGCTTCCATTTGTGGATGTGGGTTCTGTATGGGGGGGGTATTATGCACCCTCATTGTAGTCGTGGATGATATCCATCACACACACGCACACGCGCGCACGCATACACACACGTACACACTTCAACTGAGCAAAAACATAGTTTCGTGCCCTGGCCATCAATTGTTGTGACGGTCAGTTGGTTGTCGTAGGCCGAGCTTCAGTTCTGCTTCAGTGCGGGAACTGAGAGATGTGAAATCGTCACTGCTGTCACCAGTCACTGTCACTGGAGATTCTCATTCAAATGGAAATGTTACCATCACCCACACACCACAGCCAAACAAAAACAGCAGGGATCTTCACCATAGCGCTTAAGAAAGATTGTTTAGGCCTTTGAGTTATGAATGGGAATATTTAAAATTCAGGAGGTTTCTGTGCCGTACGATGATCTTGGACGTTGCATCTGACACGTACTGACCGGCCCATTTCTCTGTGGTACCGATGACCAACAAAAAGCGTTCTGGGTCTGGAAAATGTGAATTTCTTGGACTTGTTTGAAATCACAATGCAGCATATTTGCATGAGCACAACTACTGTCCACCTGTAAGGATCCAATGCAGGAGCAGAAGGTGATGACCACGACACACAAAGGTACAACAGGAGGATCCCCTTCTGACCCCCATTTTGGATGAAACGATAAAGAGGCTTCCTTCAGGGGTTTTTTTTTTTTGTTTAAATTGTGACACTGAGAACAGTTAGAATTAATCTCAGTAATACAAGACTAAAGCTAAAACGAGCTCTAATGTCCGTATCAAACAGGTTTGTGTATAAAAGCGACAAAACCGATTTACTCTTGTGTACCCTGCTGGCATGGTACTGTTTTACTGCACACTTACTGACTTTCAGAAGAGAGTGAAAGTGCAGAGAAAAGCAGAAAAGCATCTCTGCTCGCCAGCAAAAGATCTCGGACAGGTTCCACAGTTCAGCTCGACACCAGATACCATCATTTCACACTGTTTTTACACTGTTTTTACCTTCAGCGCGCAAGAACCAACGTCAAGTTTTAACTTAAAAACAACGCGGTGCAAAGTAGCGGGGAGCGCAAAGTGGAGCTCAGGAAGAGCGGGACCAAAGCGCGTTTAAAGCGGGCTTAAAGCGGGTTCGTGTGGCGCGCCTGGACAGATCTCGCACTTGCACAGAGAAGCGGCTCGGAAAGGAAGAAAGGAGGAGAAAAAGAGAACTGTGGCGCGGCTGTAAACACGAACAGTGCCCGGGCGAGCGTGACGGGGTCTCTGGAGCGACACGGCGCCGAGTGACAGCGACACGAGCGGACACGGTGAGGTGACAGCGGGCGACGCTCACCTCCGAGGTCCTGATGGCGCTGGGGCTCGGCGGGAGGGAGAGACCGGGAGAGGAGCGCGGCTTCGAAACCCGGCGGATGGCAGCGCAGCGCTGCGTGCCGGAGGAGAGCGCGGCGCACAGCAGCCCTGCACACGCCCAGCTGAGCGCTCTAATGCCCTCCCAGCGCCCACCCAGCGCTCGGGCACAGCGCCTCCTCCGGGGGCCCGCGGCTCACGTCAGAGCGCAGCTGTCGCAAGGCGCGCAGCGCGGAGGCGACCACGTGGCCCTGGGGACCCTGCCCCGCCGCCGGGAGCCGGGCAGCGAGTTGGGCTGGCAGTGAAGGCAGTCCGTGAAACGAGAAGCTGCTTCACGTCACCTACGAACGGGCTGGGTTCCGACCTGAAAGGCGCCGCCGACTTCGTCAGCGTCGTCCCGAGTCGCTTTAACCTTCTGCAGCGGCTCAGGCTGAATGACGAGAATATTTGTTTTTCGGTGGTAGAAGACAGTGTTTGAAATGACAACTGAAACAAAAGCGAAATAAAAGGAAAAGATGACAAAGTTTATGGTTAAACCCCACTTCCAGACCTCGAAACGACTCCTTTGAGACTGCGTGAGCTCCCAAAAACGTTTTGACCCATTTACAACTTTTCTCTTTGCTACACACGGTTTACTTCGTCAACGCTTTACGACATCCCCTCCACGTCTGAAAATGATCCGCGACTTTAAAGATTTTAATTCAAATACTCCAAATATGAGCGCAAACGCAGGAAATGAACTGGTGAGAACATAAAGAAGAACAAGGCATCGAGTGAAAATCAGGTCGTCTCACACACACACACACACACAATGGACCACACTTCCCAGAGAAATGTACAACAATTATGAATGAAGTTGCTGAGCTATATCAGTGTCGCCTTAAAGTGTTTCATAAACAGTTATGATGGGCCAGTTTGGAAGGGTAGCCCCAAAAAATAGGAGCCCAGGACACAAACACATACATGCTGGCATCACCCATCATAAGTGGTCGACTGCAAAGATCCCTCTGATGCTACTGTGGGGCATCTTCACAAGCCCAACCCCGACACAGCTCAGCCGTGCCTTCAAGGTAGTGCTGCTACCGGCACTTCAAGATTTATTTTGGGAAAGCGTACCGGAATGGGGTTCACTCAAATACTGAGATGATCTTTAAAGTGGAAATTGCCTCCCTTATGATTCACACCAGGAGCTGCATTTGCACACATCTGGTGGACTCAACCTTCTTCCACTAGCACTTAATTCTTAACCTGCGGGTCAATGATTCATTTTATTTTTTCCAGCCGCGTCTTAGTGCTTCTTGGTCCTCTTGCCAAAAACCGCGGCCTTTTGCACTGGAGCTGCATTAAGCATCCGTATGTGCAGGATTTGTATTTCCTCGCAGTGCCGGTACTCGCTCTTTCCATGCTGCGACCCAGTTCTCCTGTTTTGTTGCTAAGCAAGTAAAAGAAGAACGTGCTAAATAAATAACACATGGTGGATGGAAGTGTCAACTAAGCAGAAAAAACACAGTAAATTTCCTGGTGTGAAGGTCATGTTATTTTAAAAGCAGGTGTCCCAGGGTAACAGGTGTAATCTGACACGGTCAGGACTACCAGAGGAGACCCAAAGTCCTCCCTTTGTCAGAGCTTCACTTTACTTTGATGATTTAAAATAAAAAAAAAAAAAACAAACAAAAAAAAAACTTGCATTGATGTCAAGCACAATTGAAGGCCGACACACCAGTTGCAGAACAAGTTCACCTGCGGTACAGTAGCCAAAGGTGAGCAGCCAGGATCCTTGTTTGACACACCATTAAAACAAATGCATGACAGGACAGGAGGATGAAGCCCATGATAAACCCATGAAATGGATGGGTGGAAAACCAAATTTTGATGCAGGAAGAAAATCAGGATTTGAACAGTAACTTCTGGTAAAACACTGTACTTACCACCCATTTCTGAGGTGAAAGTGAACTTTTTTTTTTTTTTTAAAGTGATTCTGTTAGGAAACAATTGGACGAGCAGAATTTCAGATTTTCCATGCAACAGGAAACCAATGCTCCATTTCAGCTGAAATGAATGTTCTAAAGGGCTAATACAGGATTATGTCATTAATTGCAATGTGCTGACTTATGTACAAATGTGTATTTATAACTGATCCCATGGTGATATCAAGTGTCTGCACTGTTCAGTTTCTGAGTACCCATTCCTCACGCAGCAGGAGCCAGACCCACATACAGCACACGTCCTACTAAAAGGGTCCAAGCTTCCATTCATCTTGTAAAACAGATAAACAGATTACTGTTTAACCTATAAAATATTAAACAAGTATGAGAACCTGGTTTCCTCTCACACCCCAGAAACACACAGGCCAGGTTAATTGGTCCCCTAGACTGTCCGTATTGTACCATAGCAAGCGTGTGTGTGAGACGAGAGACCATTTTGCGGTGTAAAGATCAATGATTCTGGGACAGGTTGTGGTCCACCATGACCCTGCCCACCATAAAAAGGTTACTGTAGAGGGATGGAAGGATGAATGTTTTAACACAAATCAGTTACCATATTTAGGGATGGCATACAAACAACAGGAAGTGTTTGCTGTCAGCTCCAACATTCATAGACAGGTAAAGCTCCTACTGACAACTACAATAAAATATACTAGATGTCCCTGTTGTTCTTTCAGCTGTGTGTAAGCAGCCCATGGGGGTACTGTTCCCTCAAAAAAAAAAAAAAAACCCAAACAAATGGAAACAGGGGAGTGGATGGAAACTCACAGAAGAGCAAAAGTTGCACAAGCACACTGATAAAGAGATAAACCTGCATGCTTCCCTTGCAATAACAAAGGAGGATTTTGCAGCGGTGATAAAATCTCTCAAATCAGATCAAAAGGGTCATCCAACGCTGTGCGACATGAGTTCATGAAAATGAAAAACAAGTGGATTACGTGAAAAAAAACTAATTGATTGAGGAGTTCTGACTTCTGAAGCATGTGTCCACAGTAAAAGTTGTGTGAAATGTCATAAAACAATAAACAAGTAAAAACTGAGATGAAGAATATGAATTTTAGTCAAGCCAGCGTTGCTGGAAATGGTGCCGTTTTGGGCCAATCACAAGCATAATCCAAGCACCAGCAGACCTCCACTGCCAACTCTGGGCAACAAAAGAAGACCTTAAGCCACTGGATGGGCTGCGGGAGCCAGGGGACAGCCTAGTACCCTTTGTAGCAACAAAAGCGTGGATTAAACAGAAGCCAACCACAAAACTGGATGAGCTGGCAAAAAGGGCACGAGAGAACAAGGAAAGCGGAAAGCACCCAGCACCAGAAGCAGGAACTGACTATGTGGATGAAAAATTATTGCAAAAGTACATTTGAATCCTGACAGAACGCAGAATTAAATACATGCAAAGTCTACCAAACACAGTGGACAGTGCCTTGATGCCCCTGGATACTGTCCACTGTCTCCTTACTGTGCTAGCAGCCCCTTGTGGTACCATGGTGAACAACATGGTACTTCTCTGTATAGGTCACCAGTAGTTGACCAAAATCCTGAATGAAATCATCTGCCCTCTACTTTTAAATTTAAAATAAAATAAAAATAAAAAAACAAAACATCAGCTCAGCATCAACACCTTTCAAGTCAAATGTTGGCACCGCTCCACTTTTTTTATTTTAATTTTTTTACAGTATTATGTCTGTTGGAAATAAGACACATGCAGTATAAATAAAAAGTGAACAGTTTTCATGTGCAGTAAAAAATCTTTATGTAAACAATCTTACTTTTCAAACCAAAAAAAACAAGTTGACAATGTATGGGGAGGGGGAAAGACATTCTGTGACATCCGTCAAGCTGCACTTCATCTTAATTCCACTAATTTACACATTATGTCACTTTTAACAGCTGCTAACGTGGAGGGTAAACATATGATCAGAAACAGAAGCAAATACATAGAAGATATCATAAACACTCCAAGATGTCTAAACATTGCTGTTGATCCTTTCCAGATGTCTCAGTGGTAAAGACCTGCTACTTTGCTCAGAAGAGCCAGACCAATGTGAGCAGCAGCGAGGATTAAGGCTCTGGAAAAGGTATTGGGGGGGGGATGGGGTCCGCACAGAGAGCAGGTGAGACGCGAAGCTCGGAAAAGAAACGCTGGAATAAAAAGAGGCGCGGCTCTTCTGTGATGAACAGGGCTTGAGCAATGTTTCCTTTGCCGCGCGTTCATTAAAAAAGCAAACAAAAGCAGCCAAGCGCGAGTGCTTCAGACAAAAGTTCACTGCACAGAACATAAATGCAAGAGGACCACGACAGTATTTACACTTCAGAACGTGCTTACACCTCAGTCTATTTCAGCAGTTTCTTGTAAAAGGATTTTTGAAGGAGAGACTGAGCTTCGATTTAGGACTACAGGGTCAGAGACCGAATAGTCACAAAAACAAAGCAAGAACACTCACGAATGATAAGCAGATTCAGAAACCCAGTCACAAAACATAAATGCAAAGGCAACATTACAAAACGCATGCTCACTGAACTTGGGGTTCACCAAGGACATAATGATTTATTTAATAAAAAAAAAATTAAACATTTATTTCCGTCTGACTGCCCCTACAGCACTGGCACATAAAATGCCACACAAGGCAAAACGGCAAATTACATATCTGACATTTTGTGTTTCCCTGACTTTTCACAAAAAAAGGTTTCCAAAGTGGCTGCATCTAAAAAATGCGCTTAATGTATTTTAATTTAAAAAAAAAAAAAAAAGTGTCAGTTTCAGCGGCAACCTAAGTGGCCAAACAGCCAGCAGGCCTTGAGGGACACATGCTCTGCTGGCTCTTCCACTTATGCTGATGGAGACCTGTGGTCAGCGAAACCCACTGCTGAGCATGCAGAAGCACTTGGAGCAAACGAAGATGCAGGTGGCAGACAAGGTACGGGGAAGGGTGAGTGTGGGACCTGTGTTGGAACACGAACCCCAAACACCTCAGAATACACGTGTCCCTCACTTTGTACAGCCTGAGCCTCAACTGGAGCTAAAGGGAGAATGTACACTCATCTTACACCATCCCACTCTCAAATGCCCCTCTCCTCTCACTTCTGATCAAAGGAAAAGCAGAAGGGAAAAAACAGCAGTCTTTAGCAGACAGAAATGCTAAGCTAACAAATCTGTTACACATTTGTGCTCCACGTTTTAAAATGAATCTACTCGTGACAAAGGATTTGAAATGAATCATAAGATGAAAGCAGGCAAAGTCTAATAAGATGAAACAACACTGTTCACACAGTGAGTCAATATATACTTTGGTAATCTAAACAAGAACATACCATTATAATACATTTGGACCCAAGTTTCTTTCACTATATACACTGCAAAACCAAAAAATACTGAGAAAACCTTTGTGACAGCAAGGTGGATCAACTGCACAAAAAAGACAACTTGCACATAAAATATTAACTGGACACTTTTTAGTGCTCTCAAAAAATTGCACCATCTCTCACACACACACACACACACACACACACACACACACACACACACACGGGAGAAGTCCTTCACAGATCTCAGGCAATGCAATGAAGAAACTTGCAGTCCATTTCCAAGTGTTGACTCAACCATCTGTTGATCTCCTTCTGTTTTACACACCACCGCTCACCCTCCCCTGTCCAGCTGTCCCCTACCACTGGCTATCATTTCACCACGCGCTGAAGGAAATCTCTCCAACACTTTTTCTTCTGTAGTCCAGGCCTCATCGGGTTCAGTTTCCTGTGCGTGTCTCCATTATCCCGCCCGTGATGGCCACAGAGATGCGCTAAGATGCATGTGGTTGGGACAGCTCTAGTAAGCCTCACTCCCACGACCACATTCTTGCTCCATCCCCAACCATCTGGTTCTCCTATACAAGAGCCTCACATTTGCAGCAAGTGATCCTGGATGTGGCATCTTGTATTCTGCAGTGACCAAGGCAGCAGCCCCCAGCCTGGCTTAGGCTGGCAGAGTAGCTCTGCTCACAGCTCTTGTGGACTAAAGATGCTCTGATGTCCAGTCACGGCAGGGAAATTGTATTAAAAAAGGGGGGAAGCTCAAAAGTGATATGATTTTACTGCCGTGCAGTTGGCCGTGACTTTCTTCGCTTTGAAAGGAATGCAAACGCTCTCTGTGATCTCGTGTCTATGTTGCCCCAGGGCTGAAATCGGGAGTGGGTGAACGGTGCAGGTCCATTTCCTTTATTCCCTCTTAATCTGGTCATTTTGTGGCAGAGGAAACCCTATCACTTGTCAAAGCCTCAGCAATATCAGGTTGCACAAACTCCCAGCAGGGAAACAGGGGCTTCTGAGCTTCCTTCAGCTTAAAGCATCAAGAGGTACTGCGGCACCAACCAAAACACACAAGCACTCACACAGAAATAAAATATGATGGCAAAAATAGCTTGTCTGATTATATTACACACAAAGTGTACACAATAGCATATGTCTATTCCCATATAATATATATTAAGGGATTTTTTTTGTTATCACATCCACATAAATGGAAGTATATTAAAGGAGTGGGACACCAGGACAGTTTTCAACAAGCCTGAAGTGCAGAAGTCCCTGGCAGAAGCTGTACAGGTACTTAGGGCAGTAAAGCTGAAATCTTTCAGTCTTGTAACTTTAGTTCACATTTCATTAATGCTGCCAACTTATGGCTAAGTGAAATAAGCTGCGTGGTTACTGGTCCTGTTCTGTAAATGATTTAAGGCAGATGGGTGCCCACTTCATGTTTCATGATCGCTTTAACACCCTTTGGTTCCCTCCAGAAAGATATGCAATCTGGGGCAGTATTACAAAAAAAAACAAACAAAAAAAAACAAACAAAAAAAATCTCCTGGACATCAAACCTGACAAGATTTTCAGAGCGCTCCTTCTTCTGAATGGCTGCACTGCCACTTCCCTCCCTCCAGACCTCCTTTTCTGGGCCCACACTATAGTATTTCCTCTACCCCATGAGCAAAGATCATGACTAGTCCTGGTTCCAGGATCATGTCCTCGCCCATGTGCTGGTTCTCACAGGCCATCACCACCACCGCCTGCTTGCCCGGGATCCGTTTGGCCACGTAGTTCTCATAGTAGCGTCGGTTCATCTGCCGTGTCTCCAGGGTGGCGAGCCCCTGTGGCCAGTTGCGCTCGTGAGCGTTTTCAATCAGGTCATTAACAATGGAGAGTGGGCAGCCGCTGTCGATTAGTGACCGTTTGATCACCGCTTGGAGGACGGCGTCCGGCGTCGAGATCATGCCTCCCCATCGCGTCACCCGGGCTGGTTGCAGGGAGTTCACCCACCTGTTCAGGCAGCAGTACAGACACGGTGAGCAGGGCTGCTGCACATAACGGTACAGTGCAGACAACCAAGCCAGCGAAGATAGGGAGAACAGGTACTCACTCCAAGATTTCATTGTACTCTATGGTCTCCTCCAGGTTCTGCAGGTTAGGGTTCGTGCTGCGTATGGCCCTCATGTAGGCCTTTAGAAGCTGGATGTCCCGTTTCTAATTGAAAGAGACTTCATCAACATTCAAGGGACACAGAAAGTTAAACTGAAAACCCTGCAATTACAGGGGTGTAGAGATGAGAATTCTGTGCCAGTGTTGACCTTCAATAATTTATATGCAAGTACTGGCTGATGCCGAATTTATATACAAATGTATAAAATGCAGAAACCAATGGAACTATATCTCCCAGGTTAAGAATTACAAACAAAAGTACCGTGTATTTATGTAACATTTGAGTTTTGCAGAGCATGTACAATCATTAAAATAAACAGCATCCATTGAACCACACTTGGCTACGCGATCCTCAAACAGCAAATAGTTTTGCAGGCTATAGCTTTAAACACAACACTTTTTACTTTTTCATGGAACAGAATTAATGAAATTGAAAAATGTTTAAAATGATTACAGCGATAAAGAAACACCACCACTGAATATTCAAAAGCTTTTTCTTTAAGTGCATCATTCTATTTTGCTATTATGAGGGACATGTTTTTCTTAAACAGCAGCATCTCTGTCTTGTCACAGGAAATTGTGTCTCTTTTCCTAAACGTTCTGCCTTTCCGGAACATAACGATTGCAGTGTCATCAAATATCGGTTCGAATTGGTCAAGCACTGCCTGATAAAATTAAACAATTATGGGCCAATACTGAGATGATTCGGATATCAGTGTACATCTCTACTGGAGTATCTCTGCACACCGCTCCCTAGCATTTAGCACATACACAGTGAATTTAGACTCACAGAGAAGAAAACACTCCCTTCATCGCCATCTTTTTTAAGATGTCATTTAAGACAGGGATGTTTTTGTACAAAACACGTGTATGTTTAAACAGCCACATAAGCACATAGGTCCATTTCAATCGTCCCCATTGTATTACGATGTACTGTGTTAGGTGCAGAGCTCACCTGCTCCGCAAGTTGGTGTTTGTGCTCAGCTGCAGTCTTCTCCAACTCAGCAATCTTGGACTGCTGCTGCTGCACCACGCTCCGTAGGTGCTTGATGCAGTTGTGATTTGGCAGCTCGTCCTTTGGCATCTCAAGTCTGTCGAGGGCAAGAACTCTTTCAATAATGTCAACCCAGGTACTAAACATCCAAATTCAGCACCAGCTGATAACAGCACCAGCATATTTAACATTAGATTGTCCTCCCACTTCCCTTTTAACACACCTGCAAGCCCACTTACCCGCAGCCCTCCTCGCACGTGACGGGTCTTTTGGGGTTGTGCTCACAGTCCTTCAGGTGCGACTGCAGTTGGTCCAGGCGCAAAACAGCCTTGCAGCCAAAAACAGCATTGTCACAAGTTATCTGCAGTTTTGACAGCATGTTTCGCATGATGCGGGGAACAGGCCGCAGGTGGGCCAGTGTGACCACGGTGCGGTCGACGGGACAGATCTGCTGCTGAGAGAACCACTGTGTGATGCAGGCATTGCAGAAGGCATGTTCACAGTGGGGTGCCTGCAAGGGGAACAGGTACTGACATTACTTAGTAGAACCTGGCAAGTCAAGATGAAAGAAGATGATCCAGAGATAAGAGAAGAAATCCAGTTTTTCTAAACCACCAGCGGTCTTGTTCATATTACTAAGATTTACATTAAGATCTAACATGACCTCACATAACCTTCAACCTATTTATTTAATTTTATTTTAATCCCATAATGAGAAAAGCTTGCACGATGCCCTTTGGCAAAACCTGAGCACAGGCAACTGCCAGGGAACAGGGGCAACGTCCATGCTTAATTACTTCGTTGGCAGGATGTTCTGGCGCCAACAGAATTTCATGGTCCATCCAGTGCCTTCACTTGATCTATCTGTTGCTGGCTTGTAAGTCCTGAAGGAATAGAAACTCATCCATCCAATCTCCCGGCCTCTCAGTTGTAGTCAGTAAACGTGAAGATAGATGGACTGGGAGAGCACTGGAGGCAGTAATGGAGTGAAGGAGTGATGCATCAACAGTCATTTGCGCATATTGTTCACAGAGGACCATCCACTGTGTGAGACCTTAACATTTACTTCATACATCTTCAAGCTTCATCCATTTCCTCCTCAGCTAAAATGACAGCTGTCACTTTCCAAAGGGCTAAATAAAATGACACATGTAATGTTTTTACAGAGCATAAATTTTACAAACAATTTAAAATGCCATCTGTGTGACAAGTTCTTACAAAATTAAAAAGTTAGAACCAAGAAGCTGAAAATGACAACTAAGCTCAGCATTGCTTTAATCTCCAGCTGTTCATTGTTGACTTTTATGGTTTAGAACTAGGCATGGAGTATGAGCAAATGAAAATCACAGTCAAGAAAATGCAAGCATAAAATACCTGTTAATTTTTCTCCTGCCTTTATGACCCAAAGAAAGCTCATGCAGGAGCTTCGCCAGGTTAGGTGTGATTTGTCACTTCACTACTTCAAAATCTCTTTAAGCCATAGTTAATGGCTCCACCACAATGTGCAATATTGCTTTCTGAGTGCATCAACACTTAATAAAACCAGACTTACTTCTCAACAAACCACTATCAGGTGTAACTGATATCAGCTTTGTGGTCAGATGGAACAGCCAGGAAGGATGAGACAGAACAGAACAACCAAGGTAAACAACAGCAAAACATTCAAATGTACATAATCATTTCTTTAGTTTTTGGTTGCATAATGGTGCAGTGAGCCTGGACTGTGATGCATGTGGACCTGGACTGTGAAAATAGGTCCAGTCTCTGTTCAGTCTGGAGTTCGTTTGCTCTTCACGTTTGTATGGGTCTTTTTCAGGCGTTCTGGTTTGCTCGTGCATTCTAAAGTTACGGGTTGCAGGTGAACTGACAATACTAAATTGCCAGTAATATTTGAATGAGTGCATGACTGTCTGAGTGTGGCTACCCTGAAATGGTAACCCATCTGAGGTGCAGCCTGACTATTGTACTGCCATTTGCTTCAGGGACTGGACTACCGTCCACCATGACCCCTAACCTAGGACAAGCAGGAGCTAATAATGAGTATTTCTCATGTTTTTAAGTATGGTGCAAATCACAATAGAGTAAAAGCAGACTTTAGGTGGTCACTGAGATCAAGTTCATGATATTTCAAATTTGCTTGTATAGGCATGCAAAAGACGAATGTAATAATGACTTCCCCATTTCTTAAAATAACATTCATAGTGACATTACTGTCACACTAAAAATTCAGTTCCTACATTTAACAGACTTGTCTCAACCTAAATGTACTGTGACAACAGTCTACTAAGAGAACCAAGGTTTGTTTTCTGTTCTTTCATTTGTACACCACAAAGCACTGCAAAGACATAAACCATTAGCTCTGTCCCAAAATGCAGACAATCCCAATCTTAACACCAGTGAACCGATCAGCCATTTGTAGGAATAATTTGCTCTTAAAGTGGGTGTATTCATGCAGTCAATTTATGGCTGCAGTGCAGGAAGCGATTAAAGACATGGTTAAAGGAGGGTCCGGAAAGCGAGCAAAACTTACAGCCAAAAATGTTCCAAAAACATAAGTGAAATAATCCACCCTGCTACTCCCATCATGACAAAAATCATTAAAAGTTAAGCACATTGTCAGAAAACATGATGGAAGTCTTAAAACAGCAAAGGTAATGAAAGTCCCTAAGTGGCAAAGGATGATGGGAAGTTCTCCCTCAGGTCTGCCATTACAGTATCAGCCAAAAATAAATAAGGCACAGTTGAGAGAAAGTGCATAAAAGTTACATGACACAAATTCAGTTATACCCCAGTTTATGTTCCTAATCAGTTCCTGAAAACTGGACTTAAAATGGGGTTTCTATTTATGTTTTCCCATTTCCAACTATTTAAAAGGAAAATTACAATCTATTTTAACACCCTTCCCCCTAAAAATGTCTCCATATATCATTAAATCACTGCAAAATGCCCATAAAACTAACAAACCATCATCATTCACTCACTCTCCCTGTTTGCGTAAATTAGTGGAGACAACTAAAATGATTTGAAAACTATTAAAAATAAACAATTCACTAATGAACCATTATACATTTATGCAAATGAAGAGAAAATCTGACACATGCAGTAATACAGAGTGCAAGATGGTGCAGCAGACTGTGACATAGTCAACAAATACGGCATTCCTATACTGAAGTGTGCGGCAGAGAACAAAGCTACTGCAGACCCTTCCCACTCATACCCTTGTCGGATTATTTTTAATTTTCCTGCTCGTGGCTCAGAAGTTATAAAAAGTTTTTGGAAAATATGGTATTCTGTATTGTATAATATGAATAAAAGCACAGACGAATTAAACTTTATTGCAGACCAGCTATGGGTACCCAGCAGGTAACGATATAGACAAGATACCATTCAACTGTCACGTTTCACAACGCATTATAGACAAAGTTTTTATTTGTAGTTTCTATTACACGGTTCAGCTGGAAAATGGTGTATCAAGCATTCAGATTGTGAATGGGCATTTTTTTTGTACATAGGGTAAATAACATTATATAAGGAGCCTGGAACTTAAACTGAGCTTCTGGTGTAAAAACGAGGCGTTCTATTAGGAGGACAAACATAAATAAGAAGGACATAAACCAGGTTATGTCAGTATACACTTACCAGCTGCAGTAACAATTATATGCATTTGTCTGCACACAGCAAAAGCAGACAAGAGCATGTGATTATGCACTGACCTGCACGGGCTCTTCTAGCACCCCACTGCAAATGGGGCACAGCAGGTCCTCGTCCACCTCCCCCTGGAACCTGGTGACGTCGTAGCCCATGGCACATTACCGGGACCTGACGAACCTGCAGAGTACAGTCATTCAGCCAGGTAAAAATAAGGGCTGTAGAAATATGCAAAGGCAGCAAGGAGTAGGCTTTGGAAGACACAGACCCAGAGCAACAGCACAGGCGTGAGACAATGAAGAGCTCTCACATCAGAGGCATACTGAGCTCGTCTCATAGAGAGAGTGTAGTCACCTGTCCCAGCATGGAAAAACACAGAAATATTCTTCAGTCAACAATCCTGCCTTTGATATTAACATACTGTAACTATGGTGACTTCTTGATAACAATCTGAGAAGTTCTTGAGAACCCCTGATAACACATATGCCTGAGACATCTTGGTGACAGGCATCTCTGGTCTGAGGACCTTAGGTAACCACATTCACATCTCAAGCCCAACCACTCAGAAAGACCTACAGGTCGGGAGACTATCGGCATTTTCTAGATCATCTGTGTCAATCACCCCTGTGAAGTTATCACTTCCACAACACGTAGACCCAGGCACTATTCTCAACCACTTTTGGTTACACTAACAATGTTTTTGTACTGAAACTATTTAATCCTCCAGCAGTCACAGCAACACAGGGATTAAAAAAAGATCTCAGACAACTTCTCAGAATCCTTAGAAAAGAACTAAAATGCAGCCAGCCATCTGAAGAACATAAAAAAAATACTACCGTTATGAGCAAAAGTGAAATGAAAAAGCAGAGAAATGCACAATAAACGCATGTATGGTACTGAAGGTTCAATTGCCATTACAGAGCAGTTAAGTGTATATGCAACACAGAGGGAAACAGAATCATGACATCAATATGTTTACACAATTAGCACAGATTACATTATTGTGGGTCTAGTTAAAGCAGCAGAAAACAAATTATGCAGGATGTAGTCAGGAAAAAGGCAGGAAGTTTTATTGATTTATAAAACTGTTTAGCGGCTGCAATATAGACCAGCAGTCTCATGGGCTGCTCAATACACCCATGTGCATTTGTTTCCTAGCACAGTAATATCATTCCTCCCCTGTGATAGCCCCCATTATGTACTTGAAGAATTGCATAAAATTATACAAAACTGCAGTGTGAATGATGTGATAAGACCTAACAAATTTACTGGGACAACAAATGTTCTGTTTTAACTACACAGGAGCCTCCGATTTCAGTCATAACCTTCTGTGGGGGGGAAAAAAAACCATCTTACTTGGCACTCCGAATGGCCCTACAAAGAACTGAAATTTTTCACTTTGCCAGTGTGGCAAGTCACTTTTTCATGCTTGTAAAGCTACTAAAGAAAAATTTCTAGAGAATACTGAAGCAGCATCTTATTTTGGAATTTAGTTGGATGGTAATTTTTTGGATGGCTGCTGTGGCATAATGGTTTGATTAACTTAATAAAAGCTTCTTTACATTTAAATTCATATTGACTTCAGTGTACCTTAGTCCAGACCAACATAACATACACGTGAACAGCATATAAATATACTTAGTAAACAGAATAAGAATGTGAGAAACAAACACAACTTGCAGTCAACTAAAGTTTTGCTTCATACAGCATCACACGACAAGCAAATAATTCAGTGTTTAGGGTAACCAGTGAAATAAGTTTGGTAGTTGTACATGAAGCTGCATGAACAGGTCAGTTTGGGCACCCTGTACAGTGAAAGACACCACACAGCCCTGACTGAGAGCAGAAAATTCCAGCAAAGGGGGCAAAACTGGTAACGGTGCCAACAGGAGTTCTGGCAGTGTTTGATGAAGCTCTGTGCTCCTAGAAGGCTAGAACACAAGGCTTTGACAGGTAGCAAAAGGATGAACTGAATGGAGACCAAGGGGAATGAGAAGTATCAGCGTGTTAAACTTGTATTTACACAAATCCAATCACTTTGTCATTTCAAATAGACTGGACTGCTTTGTCACAGACAAAATACCACGGCGTTTCAATAATATGAAGCCTTTCTATTCAACAACAAATTGCAGTCTTTTTGTTAAATCTCTAATTATAGACTATCAAATGCTCTATCAAACAATAGCTGGTAAGAGAATATTTGATCTGTAAAATTACAAATCAGCCTATAACAAAAAATGTTTACTAATTCGGTAAAAAAAAAAAATTTAAAAAAAACTTTCAATGGCACAACAAAATTATAATCCAAAGTCAAACAATTCACCTCACTGTTCCATACTTTCAGACAGTATTCTTATATTGCATATTTTTAAGAAACTACTGAATTAAAGATTAACTGGATCAAAGATGAAAAACATGCAGAAAGAAATTCTGTATTGGCTGTTCATATGAAATATTTTAATTTGCCAGGAGCTTCTGCACCAACTATTTCCTTTAACTTTCTGAGTATTTTCTAGCTTCTATTGTCTGTCTATATTCAGAATTACCACGAAAAAAAAAAGTGTACCCATGAAATGATGAAATGTTACTTAAGAAGGAAATAACCTCCTTGGTTTTTTCGGTTGCCAGTATCACAAAGGACACGAAGTCCAGATAAGAGACACTTTTAACAATCATTTAATGAAAATAGCAGCTTGACGGTAGGTCTCCCAGTAAGGATGAGACAACAAGTGAATCACGTGCTGACTACACGCCTGCTCGTCTTCTTTTCAGAAACACAAAAAGTCAAATGGAAATCACAGTGATCATCTCAAATTGTGCTCCATGGTATTTTGGGTCCAACTTCTCAAACAGGGATTCAAGAAAAACTTGCACTCCACAGCAATCTAAACTCATACCCTTAGCAGATTATACTTCCAAAGGGCTTTTGAAGTACTACCATGCTGACAGCTTAAATATCTTTGCAAAGTCTCATACAGCACAACCACACCTTCTTTCAACACTGCCAGCATTAGCAGAACTATGAGACAAGTTGGTCATACATCTACTCCACCAGCTCTGTGCAGCACCTGGCCCAGGCACTTGACCAGTTTGGATTACTCCAGCGATTTTGGTGGCTTTACCAATACAACTACTTCATTCTATTCTGAATAGGACTGGTCAACAGGTTTTAACACCCCAATGTATAAACACAGCTGTTCCAGTTATAAACAGGCTCTAACTGGGAGTGCACTCATTTGTTCACAATACAAGCATATAAACGTGCTTGCGTTTCATTCGAGTGAGCTTATTTACAATATCAGCATAACCAACACTAACACAACCAACACTGTTTCTTTCAAAACAACAAATCAACCTGACAATCATCAGAAGGCTCTCAACATGGACATGCTTTGCATTCTGTAACTCAGCTGTCATCAATACCAATGAGTGGGAAAGAAAATTAATATCACATTTTTAAATGTGTATCTGTTGCTTGAAAATGTTGTCTTTGAGGTAGAGGGTAAAAAAATGTATCACAAAGTATTATTTCACCGAACAAGTGTGCAGAATTCTTAGCAGAGTGCAGCCTTTTTGCATTCACCTTTATTACTCAGTATGAAAGGGCTGCTTCATATTTCGCATCACTATAATATAATCAGAACGAACGCAATAAATCCTGACAGACTGCCGGCTCCTGGCATCAACAACTGCAAACTCCAGTCTAGTGGCTCCCTCTCAGAGGCAATGTGTGTTTTCGCTTCTTAAGTGCTTTTCAGTGTGAAGGGAAGGCTGCTTCAAAGCCAATGCTGAACAAGCTGGGAGGATGCCATCATTACCATTACTGCTTCAGCTCAATGTTCAGCATTCATCTTCTGGGTGTTAATAAACAAAAGATTTTCATTTGGCTCTTATATAACTTTTTTCTTTTTAAACCAAGACAAGATAACAACACCACATCTCGAGTACACAGTGACGCAATACTGGGAAACAATATGGTCATGTGCATGAAATCACTGCAAAATGATACAGGGGATCTATAAGTGACGAAGAGGAAAAAGAGCATGAGGCCTTTTTTTTATTTTTTAAACCAAAGTGAGAAACACACAACAGAATGGTAACAGGATTAGTAGTGTGGAGGTCAAACTCTAGTCAGTCTGATACCAATGGCTTGAGTCCCAGTAGTCTCCAGGCCTTCCTTTGTGCTTTGGTACGAAATGCACATATGGTTATTCAGGGTCTGAGGAACACATAGTATGTTTACTACCAGGATATCTCAGGTATACATGTTATCAAGGGGTGCTCAGGAAGTGGTTTGTTCCTGTTGTTATCAGGAAGGGTCAATGATTGTGTTAATGACAAAAAAGCCTGGACTACTGATCAAAGGATGGCTCTCTGCTATAATGTGCTGAGATAAGTGGCTTGAGTTCCTATATAAGACTACTGAAACATATCTTTAGTGTGAGACCTATTCAGATTTATTCCTGATTCTTTGCCCATACACCTGCTTGTAAGTCTCTGGCCAAGCCTACACCTCATTGTCCTCATGCGTTTCCACGACAGTAGTTAAGCAGGTTTTAGGGAATAAGGAAAGCAACACAAAGCAATGGTTATACAAAGAGGAGTGTGTAATAAAAGAGCACGCGGAAGTCCATATGAGCGCCACAGGAAAATTAACATTGTTACCTTAGTCGCACATGGCTCCAACTTCTACAGTGTGCCAGATCTCCAGCCTGCGTTGCCTGTCACATGTACCAATTGTCCTGGCTGGGAATCAAACAGAAAAAACAAGCAGTCAGTCATTGGATAAGATTATGGCACAAGCATTTGCTTGTTATGTGGTTTCCAAAGAAACCCTAGCAAGAAATAATGTTTCCAAAAGGCTTAAATTATGCATACATTAAAACAAGCACCGAAAACACATATATTTTTAATATCAAACATATACAAACAACAGAAATAATTCTGTACAACTAAAGCATCAAAACAGACTTGATCCATTATATGTTCATATGGGGACTGAAGGCTTCTCTAAATAATCAAATTCACCAGATATTTTGTCAACTAATGCAGGCTTCATTTATGATAGAAAACCAAAAAACCTTTCTGAATTGTGATTTCTGCCTATGAATGGTGAACTGTTAAACTATGCAGGCAAACTGTTTACACCTCACCAACAAGCTGACACTCAGTATAACCATGGACTTCATGCCTTGATTTTCATCTACCTAAATACACAAACTTCACAAGTCAAACAATTCCTCATCTCACGATGAAACAGTGGAGAAAAACACAAATGTTTGCAAAATATTATGAAATGTAATCAAATATAAGATTTTCTGACCATCACCATTTGCCTATCCAAGTACCATCTGGGCTGCTAATTAGAAGCAGGGGTCTGAAGAGAGCTCTGTGACTCCATTTGTTTCCAAAGAGATATTCTCCTAAAACATGCGCAAGCATGTCCATCTCAAGTCAAGCTGTGAGGAAGCCAACACCATCCTTTTTAGGTTTTTAATCTGCCATATCAATACCATTACCCCTTTATGCACAAATAAAAAGTTCAGGCTAATCAAAACCCTCCAAAACACACAAAAATATACTTCTTATCCCCCTTTAGATCTCTATAACCTTCTAACACCACCAGGAGCTGGGAGAACCCAAACTCTGCTGGGTTGAAGACCCAAACAGGATACAATATGGCAGTGTTACACCTTCCCTAGATACCAAAAATTTGATCAGACACACAGTACACAGCACATTTTTTTCTGAAGAAATACAATGGATTCAATATACTGTACAAAAATAATTAAATACTTGGAAATTATGTACTGCTTTTTCAATTATCCTCTCCATGTTGTCAAACTTCACAGCTCAATATGAACAAATTAACTAGTGCAATGTTTGAACAGTTCAAGTAAAGGTGCTTGAAAAATATTATAAACACAATTTGACATAGTTGTTAACATCAAAGTGAACATCACTGACTGCTGCTCATTCACAAACACCTCTTATAAAGCTTACACCATGACAGGGCTCATACTTGGAATGTAGAAAGGTTCCTCACACAGCCAACTACTACTGGAAAAGTGTTCTAATGCTTATTTTAATGTTATTTTGTAGAGTGTGGATTAAAAAGTCAGTGTCACCTCACGCAACAACTACATTTACCTCGCCTTATTCATTCCACGTTCGTACAAATATCCTTTGAAAAAGCAGGGTTACAACGTAAAGAATCAGCAGTAGTTAAATGCTGCCAAAATATGCTTTCATTTTGCCCTTGTTTTGAAACTAATCAGTTTGGCAACTACAAAGCGCAAAAAAGTTACTACTACTATGTATGAAACAATGGGTGGGTCAGAGCTTACTTGGATAATCCTTCACCTCAAGTTTAGTTAAGAAGAAATGTTCGGTTTTTGTTTTTTCTTTATACCCACACAGGGAACTAAATCACAGAGTGAATTCATTCAGGATACAGAGCAGTGGGAGCTCTTGTCCCTGGTATCTATAAACCCAATTCCACAGTGCTAATAAAAGCTGGGATGGTGCATTATTATATGTACAACTTATCTAGGGTTAATTTAAGCTTTCCTCTGTTAAAAGAAAGAGGAACACCACATGAATGCAATGTATAACACAGCATATATAAACGGACAAGTGGGCACTCTACTGAGAATCAGTTTCCTGTCCTGGTGAGGGTAACAGTGGGATCAGGCTAAGAAGGCAGAACCATGCCCTCTTGTTCTCTGCAATGGTCTCCAGCTCCTCCTGGGGGGGATCTCCAAGCATTTACAGTCCAGTTGAGAGATAATCTGTCCAGTATGTCCTGGGTCTAACTGGTCCCTTTCTGTCTGGAGGAGCAGCAGCTCTATTATAAAGCTCTCCCAGATCACAGGGCTTATCACCCTGTTATAAAGGGTCAGCCCAGCAATCCTGCATAAAAACCCCATTTTGGCCACTTGTATGTGCAATCCTGACCTTGCAGTTATTACTCAAAGCTCATGGCTATAGGTAAGGATGAGGATGCAGACTGAGCAACAAGCAGAGAGCTTTGTCTAAAAACACAGCTTGTTAATCTCCCACTTAACCTCCACCGACCTGTGTACCTGTAAGATTTGTATACATCACAGGCACCAAGTAGACAGCTACCAGACACATCCCCCACTGCAATGTTGATGATCAAGTAACACTGGGAAACAAACAGCTGCGCCCTTTATACATAAAACACTTCAACGGGACAAAAGTGGGGTACAGCAGGTAGCAACCAGGCCAGAGGTGGTCTTTACAACCTGAGGATCAAATCCCCCCCAGCAGTACCCTTGATCAACCTGAATATTCTATTGTGTAAATGTACACATTCAAACTTGATTTAACCCCACAAGTGATCAAGTAAAGAAAGCCAAGAATCAATATACTGAAGACTAAACTACCAGCCTTATATTTACCTCAGTTCATCAATTCCAAAACTGCAATCTTTTCAGCATGAGTATGCTGAAGAATATAAGGTAATCATTCAAACATTCGTGCGCAAAAGTTGTTATAATGCTTAATTCGGCGGATGCCCTTAAAGCAACGTGCAGTGATTTAAATTTATTAGCCTAGCATACTTCCTGAACATGTTAGCTTACCATATCTGTCTACACTCCACAGCCTGAACTTTACAGCTCCAAGTAATGTTTTGCATTGACACCTCGGACGTTTGGACACCCGTTTCTTACGAACAGAACCCAGTTATTAGTTTCATGCTTTGTTACTCATGTGGAGCCTAGCTAACGGCGCTAACCTGTGCTAGCCGGCTGTGTGCTTGCTGTTTGCGCTCTGCTACCAACACTGCTAACTGGCTTACCTGCATTAACTGGCAGAAACGCAAACAAACGTTTAATATTTCAGCTTTGTTTCAACTTATTATGAAAGACCGCAGTGTAACAAATATTTCGTAGGCCCACGCTCTAAGTGGAGCCTGAGAGTTTCCTCAGAATCGCAGGCCGCACCGGCGCTCCGTCTTTGGCTTATCGCATAGCAGACCACGGCTAGCTATTCCACCACACCGCTTCGTCGCGAATGGGTGTTCTAAACATTCCCAAAGTGGCAAAATGCTTAGAAAATAAAACAAGGGTGTACCTGGTGTAACTACACCTTCTTACACGTAACCGATTCTTCCTGTGCTGACCAATTGCCCAATTTGTTTAGGAAACCAGCTGACTGTATTTCTTCCCCGCTTCCGGTCACGCATTAAAAGTCCCCACACCGCTGCTACGCAACGTAGGACGTGATTTAGTGATTCGTTACGCAAGCAAAGACTGACAGTTTTGTCAGCCTACCACCGTTGTGTAAAATATGACTGACAAATTCATAGAACCAACCACGTAAAAATAACGAACAGCTGAACCTTCAATAGACCAATTAGAGACATCCTGGAGGGTTGTCGCTAGGAGGTTTAATAAAAAGGAGGTCCTAATCAAAGCTGTATTTTTTGCAGTAAGCGACTCTCAAAATGAAAAATTCAGTATTCACTTTTATATTTTTCTAACAGAACAGAGATATTCATTCACTACCAAGCAGGTTATAAATATTAAAAAGAAAGGAATTAACGTAAGATGAACTTTGTTCATCCATCTTTTTGTTTATAACACCTGCCTATGAGTTATATGCACTTACCAGTACAAGATATACAGTACTCCACCTGGGAAGGCAAGTTGCATGACACCCTTTTACACATTCAGTAAACTACTTTCAATTCCTAAACCCACAGACCAAGGTCAGTACAGCTTGGTTGAAATTTTTTAGACTTTGTGAAATAAATCAGTGTCCCCAAATTACGTATGAAAAGTGTGAAAACTCCCAAACCTTGGACTTCTGAAGTGCTAGCAATGACTACTAGCACCATTGCACCATCTTGCATTCATACTTATACAGTCCTGGTCACCATTACTGGCACCCTTTCATTTTTTGCATAACTTGTAGAATATCTTCAGAAATAAATGGAAATGTACCAAATTTGTATCATCAGAATATTTTAATTGGATATCCAGAGTACTTTAACCAAAAAACATTATTGTTCAACTTACATGTAGTAATTTCAAAGAAACAAGAAATATGACATGGACAGTAATAACAGTAATAAAGGCACCCCTCCTTAATATTTGGTTGCTGAGCCTTTGGCAGTGATTAGTGCCTCCAAACGTTTTTTTGTAGCCATCTATAAGCTTCTTGCACCTGTCATTTGGATTTTTCTTTTGCAATTTGTTCAAGCTCTTGAATATTTGCAGGATTCCTTTCCCCAATGGCAGATTTCAGCTCTTTCCACAGATTTTGAATGGGATTTAGATCAGGACTCATTGCTGGCCAGTTTAAAATGGTCTATTTTTTTCCTTTTAAACCATTCTTGTGTGCTTTGGGTCTTTATCTTGCTGGAGAACCCATAATCTTTGACTCAAACCTAGTTTTCTTACACTGTGTAGCACATTTTGCTCTAAAATACCTTGGTAATCCTCTGATTTCATGATTCCTGTGATACAGTCAAGGCCTCCAGTACCTGAGGCAGCAAAGCACCCCCACAACATTATGGATCCTCCACCATGCTTAACTGTAGGTAGGGTGTTATTTTCCTTATAAGCTTCATTTTGCCATCTATAAACAAATTGCTGGTGTACATTGCCAAAAAGCTGTAGTTTGAGTTCGTCTGTCCACAGAACATTTTCTCAGATGAATTGTAGCTTGTCCAGGTACTCTCTGGCAAAGATCAGTTGCTCCTTTTGATGTCTTTTCTTCAGCAGTGGGGTCCTCCTTGGCCTTCGCCCATAAAACTCTGCTTGGTTTAGTGTGTGGCATATAGTACGTGTCGAAACCATGACTCCAGATTGTTATAGCTCAGCCTTTAGGTATTTGGATGTTTTGCGTCGTGTTTTTTCCACAGTTTGTGCCAACCTTCGAAGACTTCTCACATCAATTTTTCTCCTTCCTCCATGACTAGGGAGGTTTTTGACAGTTCCATGCTTAGCAAACTTCTTAATAATATTGTGCACTGTTAAAACAGGGATACCAAGGTCTTTGGAGATGGCCTTATACCCCTTTAGCAGCCTTGTGTTTGATGATAATAGCATTTCTGATGTTCTCAGAGAGCTCCCTTGTCTTCACCATTGTGGAAAAGGAACAGGGAATAACATGAGGCTTTTAAAAGCACTAAAGTCATCATTCATTGGCTAATTCAAGTCATGTGGGCACTGAAAACTTATTGCAGTTGAGTCTAATTTCCAATTTATTCCAGATGAGTCAAATGTAATATTTTTTTCACATTGATTTAAAGGGTGCCAATACCAGCGTCATGGCAATTTTTGAGTTCTTCAAATTTTTTCCCCTCCTGTTGTTTATTAAAATTGTTGTTTCATCATTTGCTGTTTTGTACCAAACATGAGTGTCTATAAACCGTAGCTGTTTCACTAGATTATTAATTTTTTTCCCAGGAGATATTCTACATGTTGTACTTAAATTTCATGTGTGCCAATAATGGTGACCAGGACTGTAAATCTGAAATAAAGTAACAACTGACAATGCAAATTTAAACTCTAAGACTACATATAAAAAAAAAATAGAAATGTCAGATTTTCAATGCACTTGAGCATATTGTATTCGGAATTCTCAGAATCAGTCAGCAGCACTGAAAATATCAAGTGCTGACCATCATAGTGTTTTAGACCACTGCTTCTGTGCACTTAGCATCTTTTTATGCATGTCTGTCAAAAATTTAATCAGGATACCAAATTCCTGGAAAAAATGTAAATATAGAGTTTAGCTGAATAAACATGCAGAAATCTTCCTGTTAGCTTGTAACAGTATACAGTGAAAAATATCTATAATAATGCATTTCTTTCACATGGGTGCAGTAAGTAGTCACAAAGACATTAAAACATTGCAACCCAGACTTTATAAGATAGAATTCAAGAAAACTGATGTTTGAACAATGTTTACAGAAAGTGAAAAAGGAAATGTGTTTTATGGCATCATTAACACTGGTTACAAATCTGGAGTGCATTATAAGAGAGAAATGCAACTGCCTGAATTCAACAAGACAAAAATATTTATCGTATTTGGACATGGGGCAGAATGGCTGAGACAGCTTAGTCTGTGTGGAGCTTGCATGCTGCTGACTCCATGTCTGCGTTGGTTTCCTCCCACAGTCAAAAGTCATGAGGTTTGAGGTTAATTTGTCACCCTAATTGCCTGTAGTGTTTGTCCCCCCTTGCAGTGGACTGGTGTCCCATCTAGGGGTTGATTCATAGCTCAGTGATTTTCAGATAGTCGCTGGACCTCTGTGACCCTGACTAGAATGAAGGGGTTAATGATGATGGATGGATGCCCTTACATTAAAATACATTGAATTTTCATTAAACAATGTGCTCAAAGGAGTGCATTCATAGTCATTTGACTAAACTTGTATTGGCTGTTGGGCATTTCAGTGATCTACAGATTCCTAACAATGGTGACAGCATTTAAATAATCGCCAGCAAGCCACCTTGATAAAATGTTTTGCCTTTCGTCTCACTGATGCAACACCACAGTTTGGGTGAAGGGGGGCAAATTCCTTGAAGATTGAGAATGAAGTGTCAATCAGCTCAATGTGTAGGAATCCATGTACGAACCCAGGCCAGTTACGGTGACAGTAACAAGAAGGAAATTCAAGTTATTAATACAGATTTGCTGAGATACACAGAGGCATTCGATGAGTGTAAAGAGATCAACTGACTTTTTGTGTTGGTCTTCATTTGTTTGCCAGGAAAAAAAACACAATCGAATTAGACCATTATACTATATTCACTGCAGGTCAAGCAGTAGTTCTGACCATTGGTCAGTGTGCGGGGAAGACACCTCCAGGTGAAGGGGAAGACAATTTGGTAACAGCATCTACCCAGGAGCATCTATCTCACTCCTTCAGGTTTGTTCATATGTATGACAGATTACAAAGTATCGCCTTTATAAGCAGAACCAACCTGAATTACACTTGTGTTTTAGTGTAGGAAACACAAGACATATAGTGCACAGGAAATATCTCACAAAACTCTTTATATTCTATCATCTTTGCATGTTCAAAACTGTCTGCAGTCCCTTTCTTGCTCTACTGCATCAATGGTTTACACTTTAGTGCTTAAAAAGTGAACTTTGACCCTTTGTCTTGTAGGCCACAGAGGTGAGAAAACCTTGTAAATTTGTTCTCATGGATGTTTTGTCTTATTTAATACATTTTTGAAAATAACATTCCATGCTTATGTAGAGGAGTTATAATAAATTTTATTTTAGATTACTTCTAGAAGCACTTCACAGTAAGAAGGGGGCAATTTCCAAACAATGACAATAAAACAAGGGCAAAATTAAGCGAGTAATAGCAACGATTTCATATAAATGATGAGGAAATAAATGAGTGACGAAGGGAAACGTGCAAATGCGCCGCGGAACACGGATCTCGAAGTGCTGAGTGTTAGGCTCCCCTGTATTTTCGGCGAGGGAAATCGACATTATTTCCAGTATTATTATTCACGCTCATTTGGGCCATTTTCAAATATTTGCATGTCGATTTAGAGAATAATGGTAGTCCGTTCGGGATAAATAAAGCAAGAATGAAGAGGCGCATGGAGACCCAGTGAGAAAGCAGCCAGGCCAAATAAACTACGTGAACATCAGCCGGTGAACTCTAAATGCTTGAGGGAGCAAAGTCTGAGAAAGACGGAGGTCTTGTGTACACAATGTCCTTATCTTAAGACACTGCTGATTGAGAAAGTAAACCGTGAACATCAGCGGCCACTTGTTTAGCAGCCATTAGAGACAGAGAGGAGACAGAGGAAAGGGATGTCTGCACACACGCGCGCGTCCATTGCCTCGGAAGTTTAAGAAAAATAAAATTAAGGTAAGCGTTATCTGAGGAATTTTTTTGCGCGTTTACGACCCACCGCTTGACCTAGCCGAGAACACCGAGGAGTCGCCTTGTGCGTGGCCTCCCCGACTGTCACTTTCTTCTGTATTTTATTTCATTTTAAATAAATATTATTAGAGGACAAAAAGGTGCCAAATTGGGGTCTGAGCGTGGGAAAAAAAAAAAAAGCGAGCCGACGTCATCCCGGCTCGGTGCCTCGTGACACCCCCGCGTTCGCCGCGCGCGCCTCCTCCTTGCTCCCGCGGCGGGGCGCGTGCGGTGCGTGTCGGTCGCTTTTACAACCGTTTGAACTTCTTCTCAAAATAAGCAATCGGAAGGTAAAAACTTTGGTGCAATGTGTTGTAGGCCTGTTATTTTATGTGTTTCGTTGCAACGCTGTCCATAAGGTTGGACCGATGAACCGGTCGTTCACGATTTTTTTTTACCTCAAGCCCACTTGTAAATTGCGACTGCAGTGCATTTAAACTAAATTCGATTAACTTCAATATTAACACGGACTGCCTCTCCTGTTTTACGGAATACACATGTTCATCTTCAGATTTCTTGTCATTTTAAACCAACATTTGGCCAACTTTGGGTTAAAAGAAACGTTTACTTCCCAAAGGTTATTCGGTGTTCTCCTCTTTTGGTAGAAACACTGTGAAGCTCCACAAACTTTAATGTCAGCCAGTGGTTTGAAGTGATTTGCTCAACTCAGTAATAATAGAGGTTTTTTTTTTTATTTTTAAAAATAAAATATCACTATAAATTTCCATAGTCATAACAGTTGGTATCATTCATTGCAAACTACTTGCATGTGCAAGCATAGCTTATATAAATTCAAATCACCAGTATCAGGTATTCAAAATATTTTATAATCATGTTTAACTTACGGTGTTTTCCTTCATCCAGAATGAACCTTCTGGCAACATGGAGGCGCCTGCGGTTTGTGGCGATTGTGGCGTCGCTCACACAAGTATGGATCAGCCAAGGACTTCTGGTAGATCGCAGCTACGTGAATGAAACGAGAGAAATGAAGCACACGAATGAAATAGCTGTGATTCTGAATATCTCCAATGAAGCAACCAAAGTGGAGAACCTTGAGGAAGCACTGGAGGAGCAGGTATGGACAACAGGGATACCATTTTCAAGATGCAGTCTGCATTCCACTAGATTCATTTACACTGGTAAATGCAGGGGCATGGCCATCTGTGGAAACTAGAGGTGCAAGCTTTACAGTTACAAATAAAGTGCAGTGAAATAATCTGTAAAGCATCAACCTATTTCCCTTTCATTTGCAAATAAAGCGGTAATAGGCAGCTGAAGTATTTCAGTTTTGTTAAACTAAATATTTTCTTTGGTCTGACCACTCCACTCCCAGGGCTACTACCTGCAGAGGCTGTTCCTACAGTATGGGGAGAATGGGACCCTGTCCTTTTGGGGTCTTCAGAAGCTCCTGGGTAGCCTGGGGCTAGGAGAGGTTTCTGTACTGGAGATCCACCAGCAAAGCCCTCCAACCTCTGCAAACTTCTATGCTCTCCACCCACCTGCTCCCTCTTCACACACCCAGTACAATGACAGGTCAGAGATGCTCCCCATTCACTCACTGCAAGATACCTAGAAGCTTTTGAGATTTTTTTTGTTCTTTTTTAGGTGAAAAAAATTTTTAACAGTCTGTGCACCTGGTTCAGACAGCTGCACTTGTGAAAATGTGCATTTTTGACAACAACAGTTGCTTTCAAACTTTGTCTGATGTTGTGCTTAATTTAGTCCCAAAAGGGGAAGTTGGGTCAAAAACTGATTTGTTGCATACATATCATGTCTATGCATGACTTACAGCCTGGATCTAAAACACTTAAATTTACTATATTGTTACCTACTGTGAGGGGATTCTTCCAGAACAAGTCACTAATACAGGTGATGTGGTGCAGAAGTTTGTGAAAGCTAATTGTTAAGTATACTCGTGTATCCCAGATAAACAAATCCCTACAGGGCCAACAGCTGCAATGCACTGAAAATAAGTTTAACGTGTGTTCATTCATCGAATGATTAAAATTGTAATTGAACATAGCTTATAAACAGGAGGGTGATGAGTTAGTGTGATGGTCAGCAATAGCAGTATACAAATGTATTTTATTTTTTGGAGGTGAACAGTGTCATTTTGGTGAATTATCAGTTTCCCTTTACTAAAAAAAAGGGCTGCACACAGGGTTATGATAATCACAAAAGTTCGCCTATGATGATGCCTTACCAAATGTTTCAATGCTTTCAGTAATGTTCCTCACAGTGCTACGACATCTTCCAGTGTACAGACGAAGGATCACAGTAGATCCCCCGCTTTGTCAAATCCCAGCCTGGACAAACAGGAACGTCAAACCAAAGCTTTCATGTGGGATCACCCCACTAAAAATCACCTCCATGGTAATGTGAGTACACTGTGGAAAGTTAATGACAAAATTTGAACATGCAGGATGTGTAATGTACATAACTGATATTTGCATCACTTCATAATTAATGATTTGACATTAAGTTTAGATCACTGATGTGTTATTCAGAAACATTTTGGAGTAGGAAGAGTTCAGTGATTTATATATTATCAGAGCCAGTGTTGTAATTTTAGTATTTATTACCATGCTCCTCAGAGGGACAGAGTAACTTTAGCAATAAACATGAACAATTTGCCTATTCCACAGAGCAAAAAATATTTATGTGCAGTATTTCTTCATATATCAACATCCACTTCTCTGATTTCTTTTCTTTCCACCAGTGCTTGAATGTCACTCAACTCCTGTGGAATTTTGGCCTTGAAAACACATCCCACATCACCCCTTCACATTTTACCTTCCTTTGCCCGGCCCTCTTGTACCAGATTGACAGCGGTGTCTGTTTGCACCACTCAGAAGAAAATATAGGAACACAAAAGAGTGTGACTTTTCTCATTGGTGGGTTGAAGCTTTAAAAAAAAAATGTCTTTTTATATGTGCCTTTCTGGTTAAAAATGAAGACGTACTGTTTCAAAGGTAGATGGTAATTTTACTGTCATTTTGTCAGTCACAGTATTTTTAGAGGGCCATTGTTTTTTTTTTTCCCTTCTGCATTATAGTCTCCGTGGGAGGTGAACAAAAGGAAGTGTAGCATTTTCCATCTTCTCTATCCTTCTTGTGCTCTCTCTGCCATTCCTCACAGCTGTAGAGCTATTTGACTGTCATGGTTCATGTATATCATGCATATATCTGTGTGTGTCTATACAGCTTTGGGTTGGGGGTGTTTGGCTCTGGTGGTCATCAGCCTCCCATCCCTACTGGCCATAGCTATGGTACCTCTGTTGCCCCCACTCCGCCTCCAAAGCCTTCTGTGCCCAATGGCAGCCCTTGCTGTGGGCACTTTATGTGGCGATGCCCTGCTTCATCTTCTACCTCATGTATGTGCCCTTCTATACAAACTTTGCATGTCCGCTAGGGCTGCAGCTGTAATAATAAAGAACTCTACCTATTATCTTGACAATTAATCAAGCATTCGGATAAGAAAAAACGTTTACATTTTTTGAATGGCAATAGAAAGTATACAGGAGAGAAATCTATGGAAGGTCTCAATTATTCTGTTTCATTTCATAAAAACATTTTTATTGTTTGTGTTATATTTACATGGAAGAAAAGTATCAAAAGCATAAACTAAACCTATTTAGCTGTTAAGGACTGTACTAATTACACTTTGAGTTTTGTGATCATATTTACTGAAATTGGCCAAAAATGTATTTCTAATTGCTTTCCAAGTTAAAACCAAAACTAATGCATAAGTAAACTAAAATGATAAATGACATTGTGGTGTGCAACAGAAAACATCACAACTTGTCATTTGTGGATGGCAAATTCCTGAGGCAAGGAATGATTTAAGCCTTACTTCTCACAAAATGGTTATCCACATGTATGTTTCCATATAATATGTATTGAAGGTTTGTCTGTAATCACTGCATGTTTAGTATGATGGGAAATTGATACTAAAATGTTACTATTGAGATTTCGCTGTGTTGAGCAGTTCCACAGTCCTGTGAGGACAAGTTTTTCAAATTCAAAGAGATTTGTTTGTCACATACATGGTAACCAGGTATGCCATACAGTGAAATGCGCACTGAATTGCACTGAAAAGCTCAGTTTGTGTTTCCATTAAATGGTGACTTTTTTGCAGGCAAGTACTCGATCCCATGCTGTGTCGGGGCAGCAAGATGCAGTGCTGAAGGGCCTTTGTGTGCTGGCTGGGATCTATCTACTCTTTGTAGTCGAGAGCATTATAGAGCTACAGCGCCATCACAAGGTGAGTTGGAGAAACTGAGAGCAGATTATAATATATATTTATTCCATTATTCAGCCCTAATTTTTTAAATTGAAAATAGACTGAATAACAAAATTACTACTTTTGGGGTGGAATTCCATGCCCAACCCAAATTTACCTCAATCAATAACTGAGACCTTATATGTTTAGGAAAAAGTTGTGTAACACATTAAAATAGAACAAATTGCAATTAATAATGGTTAACATTTTTAAAAAAGATTTCATGAAGTGAATGCTTGTTAATAATTTGCTTGGAGTGACTTCAGGAAGACACTGTGGTGGGAGGAAGTTCCAACTTCTTTCCCTTCCCTATAGAAAGTGAAGAAAGGGCAAGATGCCGGTACAAGGGCAGAGAGAAAAGCTGAGATGGAGCTGACTGCACTGCGGGGTGAGTGATGCTTAACTGCTGTGTTCTGCTGCAGGTCACAGTTGAGATGGAGCACTGGCATTTCTCTCAAGTTTCTTTTCTATCTGCAGGAAACTCTTGCACTGAGGAAGGACATCTGCCTGAAAACTTGAGTGAGATGGGGCACGGGCACAGCCATGCTACCCCAGGGCATGGTGGAATGGGGAGTCTCGTGTGGATGGTGGTCATGGGGGATGGGATTCACAACTTGACGGATGGACTGGCCATCGGTGAGTTTTTGGAGCTGTTGTCATGCAGATAAGTGTTTTTCTTCTTGTACTTTCAGCATTGCTGAGTCCCACAGGCCTTTTGTCAATTTAGGCTTTCAAACCAACTGTAACCCTATGACCTTCATTGAAGTAGTACAATAGGAGGCTGTTAACCTACACCGATGAAATTTTGCATGCGGTGCAACCCTTCAGGATCAGAACTGAACAAATTGGTAGTATAAATGTTAATATACTTTGAGGAGAGTTAATAAAATGTTAATTCATTTTGTTTTGAGGGTGCTGGATGAGGATTGTTTCTTCCTCTCTGGCCCCCAGGAGCTGCTTTCTCTCAGAGCATCGCTGGAGGACTGAGCACCACTGTGGCTGTGTTCTGTCATGAGCTACCGCATGAGCTGGGTACGCAGTTGCACTGGTCTGCTGGCTAGTTGGCACTTCATCTAAAGCAACTTCCAGTTTTGATTAATTTATACAACTGGCTGTTTTTATCAGAGTAAGTATCTCAGGGCTCAGACTCCAAGACCAGCATTGTGACATACTTCACAGTAGTACGGGGTATGTAAACGTGGGTATTTATGGGACAGGAGGAAGCTGCTCACAAAACATACAAACGTACAATTTCTTTGATTTCTTGCAGACGAATTCCTGGATACTTTCATAGCAAAACATCTATTGTGTACACCGGGAACTGGTATTAAAAGATTAACTGTGTATACTGGGGTTTACCAGCGTATACTATATACACCCAGCTATGACACCTTGCAGTACTGAACAAAAAATTGTGTTTTTTGTGGTGACCTGGAAAGTTCCCTCCTCTTGGCTCTTGCAGGTGATCTGGCAGTTCTGCTGGGGCTTGGGTGGCCTGTGGGGAGGCTTCTCTTCTTCAGCGCCCTCTCAACCATGCTGGGCTTGGTGGGCTTGCTGGTGGGCTCTGTCCTTGGTCACCATTCAGCACAGCTGTCCCCGTGGATCCTCAGCATCACAGCCGGGGTCTTTCTCTACGTTGCTCTTACAGACATGGTGAGACCACAGGGTCTGGAGGTCACAAAGTAGAGACCATGTGTATATGGGGGTGTTGTACTGAGGATTCAAAAAGACTCCTGAATGTTCACCCAGTTAACCTATGAAAAGTCACATCTGCAGCAGGGACAGAGATCCTCTTTATATTAGGGGAAGCTGTCTGTCAGACTGAAACCAAGAGTAAAACACATCTTTTGCCACCCTTATACACAGATGCCACAGATGTTGCATGGAGACCGTGGCCCACTGGCACCTCTGACACGCTTCTTCCTGCAGAACCTGGGGTTGCTGACCGGTGGCGCCATCATGCTCTGCATTGCGCTCTTTGAGGAGGATATGACCTTCAATGTGGGAGACAACTAAGCCGTAAATTTGCCAGCCAAAGCAGCTCCTGCCCAAGTTCTAACGTTCACGCCTTACACTGCTGCAGCTTGTCTGAACTGTGCTGCACCAAACTGCTGAAATGTGGCCCTTTTTTTAACAGATTGCTTTTAGAAACCGAAGATGCGTTGTAGTCCCACCTGATTGTTGCTGTGCTGAACTGCAGCACTGGTTGCTGAGCATTGCGCTCATCAGTGCTGAAGATCAGGACATACAAGGCCACACAATGATGGTATGTTTATTTCCACCTGGAAGCGATGTTAATTTTCCTCCAGAACAAACTGCTGAAGGTGTTTCTACACTGGAAATGAAGTCAGATTTTTACCGCAATTTAGGTCTTCCATACAGAAACCAGTGCAGAATTTTAATCATTGTTGCATTTTATATTTGTATGACTTATTTGAATTGTATTTAATTTTTACAACTAATTTGTTACATATTTCCAATAAAGATCTCTAAATGGAGTGTAGAAGTAACTTGCAATGCAAATCTGATGTTGGACCTGCTGTTGGCTCTCAATCATTTCCTCTGTGCAGTGAAATGTACTGAAGGCATTCAGAAACTTTGCGTACTGGTGTCTTAAATCTTACCCAAATACCAGTGTTGCACATGAACTTTGTACATTTGCAGTGTTTACAGAAAACACATTTTTACGTTTGAGTTACCCTTTTTAATATCCAACAACTTACCTGGTCAGAAGTGTGTTCAGCCAAAACAGCATGAGGCAGGGGACACGACCCCACGCTGACACGCACAGCTGGGCCCACACTGGAACACGCAGCTCAATCCAAGTGAGGCCAGAGTGCTATGGTGTCCTTGCTGTGGGTGCTGGAGGTCAAACGTTGTGGAAAAAGCCACTTGCAGTGAACTGCGACAGTCATGTGGCTCCATCACGAGTACCTGTTGTATCTTTCACAATGACCATAGTTTGTTGCAAGAACATTTGGGTGATTCCACCATATATATTTGTGGTAGACGTGGTCAGTCCGTGCTCTGCAGGCATATTGGTTCTGAGCCGGCGCTCGGTTCGTTGCTTGATTCATTGGTTTCCAATTTAGTTTTTTAGTTTTAATGGATTGCTTGTTTAAGTTGTACTATTCATTTTCCATATTTGGCAAGTATTTGTAAAAGGTCACCTAAAATTTGTTTCTAATGTCTGTGCAAGAACTCATAAAGGAGCCCAGTGTGAATCTCCTCTCCCACCGTTTTACCCTTCAAGGTGCTGACTCATCTGCCTCAGTAAAATGGCCCTGCTGTGCAAGTGGGTAAATAACCAAGTATTTGATGGTGTGAATGCTGCTGTGGACAGAAGTGGCTCCTAATTGAATGAATAATGCAGAATTTATTCCAGCTGCTCAGGGTGGCCCTCACTATGTCCAGGGCACAGGGTCATGCAGAAGATGCTCAGCTGCATCCCACATAACAGCCTTTTAGGTTTGAGGCACCAAGTGGCTGTTCCTGCTCCACGGTGAAAGAAGCTGCCGTACAGAATACAAGAAGCTTCTGTGAGTAAAAGTTATTTTTCGTTGTCTGACAGCCGATGGGACGCACCAGTAAGAAACAAATAGACAGCAGTGGGTATTAAGCAATAGCACTTTATTTAAACATAACCAATTCTAAGCCACAATACTGAATAACAAGACTCATTGGCTGCAGCATACATAGTATAAAATAGGTAAAGGTTGAATGCCTACATTTGTATGTTATTCTTTTAATGTCAGAAAGACCGATGCAGATTTCCCCTTGATGTCTTTTTGTGTTTAAATACGTCTGTAACCTTTTGTAACAAATAACCATTCACTAGTTCACATAATGAGTCAACAAGGCAAAAGTGCTTTTAGGATTGCATTGTCACAGAGTCATGAATGGCTTTAGGGTTTCTATGTTTTAGGATGGATGGGGGGTGCTAAACATTTCTGTGAGGAATGATCGGGTGGGTGGAGGGGGCAGAGAATGCCAAGGCAACCACTCCCACTAATAAATGATGCTCAAAATCACCAGTGTACTCGGCTTCTACAATCTGACACGGCGGGGGGAAGGAGGGAAGGAGGGCTGAAATGACACAATGTAAGGGCTCAGTGTGTGTGGGGGGGGGGGTCTCTAACTGTAAGGCTGGATAAGTTTCTCCTCCTACTGAATAGCTGAGTGCAACCCCCACCCACCTCAACTCCCCACCACCGTACTTGGTGCTCTTGTACCCCAGCGTCAAACACGCTGTCACCGTGAGCTGTAAACTTGAAGTGATACTTATGGCTCACCTGTGAGCAGGTACACATATACAGGAAATCTATGCATGCCACATGCGGTGCGTTAAATAAAAATGGCTTCCGTGCTTGTTGGGGGGGGGGGGGGGGTGAAAAGAAAGTAAAAAAGTGTGTAGTACCTTAAGTGCACCTTAAAGTAAAGGTAATGGAACCAAATTTGAACAGAGTGGTATTAGATGGGGCAACAAAAATTCCTATCTATGCTACTACTAAACCACATGAGATTGATCAGAATACAGTTTGGCTTCACATTCCAGTGGTAATTATACGTGCGCTTTTTTGAACATTTAAACATTACCCACGCGCACATATTTACTCCCATTGCCAATGGTAAATGATATATATACTTCATATATAGATATTCTGTTAGTCAGTGAAACAGGCGTAACAACTAAGATGCGGAGGTAGGAATAAAAATACTACTGGTCAGATGGAGAATCGTGGCCCTAATCAAGCGTACAGCATGCGAGGAGCGAAAGGCATCCTCCTCCCCCAGCTGTGGTCTAATGGTGGCTTCGGTCCTGCTGTCTCCTCAGGGCCTCCACATGCTGGTGATGCTGTTTCCTACACTGGGTTTGCACACTCCTATGAGGTATTCAGGGTACAGAAAGGAGACCCTGCTTCTCACACACACACACACACACACACACACACACACACACACACACACACACACACACGTGCTTTGGGTGCCGCTTTTACATCAGCTCTACTACAGCAGCTCAGCATTTTCCCAAATAGCCCATCATCTCCCAATTAAGTCCTCGATACACAGCATGCTAACAAGTTATAAACAGTGCCTAAGAGGAGAAAAGCAGCCAGGCTACCAGATCAACAGAGCTGACATGCTGGATTAGCGATACCTACTAACTAGCTGCTAACTAACTGCTACTTGCTGCCCTCAGGCTACCTCCACCCAGACCCTGGGCTCCTACTGTGAATATCTGTTATGAATATGAGGTCTGTTTGTCATTTCTCAGGAAAGCCACTGGCCTCAGTGTCCCCAGTGTCCCTACACCAGGGGGATGAGAGAAGGACACTCCCCCCCCAGCCATTCACTGCCCCCCTAAGGCTAGACCAACAGCCCAGTGAGCAGAGCAGCTCCACATCAGCGTTAGGAGAGAGGTGGCTGGATGGTGGGATGGGGCCACAGTGCACTGCGCTGCTTAGGATGTGGACCAATAAGCCACTGTAGGTCAGAGGTCATTCTGTGGGTCTTCCTCTCACACACAAACGCACACACACCAAGAAGAAGAAATCCCCATCTAAGCAAAGCCCTTCATCCACAAGTTTTAGTTCTAGTAGCTGATTTACACCAGAAGAAAAGTTCACTGCAGGCAGAAACCTGCCTGTCTTACCCACCCGAAAAACCCATTTTCCCCCATCAATCGTTTCTACAAATCCAAATGTTGTCCTAACTGTACAGCAACTAGCAACAAACATTTTCAAAGGGAATGCAGTTCTTGTTCCCAAGTGGAAATTACAGTCATGGGATTTTTGTGGCAATACTGTAAACGGGGAGGATGTGTAGTCGGTCTCTGACACACACACACACACACCAGGATGCAGACACTTGTGATTTTACCTGTTCCAGTTGATATGTCTGATTTCATTTATGGGCTTCTGCCCACCACACACACACTCAGGGAAAATTAATGAAAAGATGTTTTGAGCAGTTTAATAACAAATGAACTCCCCTTGACTGTAACCCTCTCTCCTGATGCAACGCAGCCGAGTTTCTCAGAAGTTACGGAGAGTCAGCAGAAGGACTTTCCCAACCAGTAAACCAGCACACGTTGCCCCAGACAGTTCTGTCGACTGCCATACAAACCGAGGCCAACAACTTGCAGGTAAACACTTGGCCTTTTAATCGAAACTTCTAGTTGGCGCAGAAACACGATTCTGACATCAATAAAAGCATCTTGAGTGCAAATGTATGAGCAGGGGAATGGAAAACAAACAAAAAACAGAGCAGCAACAAACTGCTCAACTCAGACCCCCACAGAATCCTGCCCCTCAACACCGAGGTAAACATTAGAGCTGAATCAGCGCCGGACCGACAGGCGGCAGCAATTCCCCTGCAGCTGTTCCATAGCCTCAGCCCAAGCACAGGAGAGCAGCTGCTCCTCCACACTGGGCCACACTTGGCTGACTGGACCCTGCAGTGGCACAAAGCTCCACAGCCTCAGCGGATTCTCACTCTCTCTCTCATACACACACACACACACACACACCCATGAGGAATTGGAGGTAAAGGGACGACAGCAGGAGGGCTACACCAAATAACCACATTAGGGGTCAACTGCAGGCAAACACACACTGAACAGCAGCCATTTTCTCAGGATGCCTCAACTTGTGCTTCTACTCTGAGCAAAGTCACTGCTTAATCATCCATGTGCATTCATTTGCCACATTCTGGTCCACAGTAAAAAGGTGACGTGAATGTGCACGCAGCACCCCCCACCCCCCGGGTCACCGGGGTTGAGGAGACGCCACATTCACACAGGAATTAAGGTGTTCAGAGGTAAATTATTGCACGTCTACTTTCGCTTTCCCATCCATTTCCACAGACGTCTGTGTGGAGCACAGGTGGGGGGGGGACGTTCCCTCATGTTCCCTCATTCCACACACATCAAGACACCAGGGTTATCTACATTATGGACACTTCAAACCAACTGTGACACGCATATCACTACAGCACCAAACAGAACACACACTATAGCAGTACCTAATACAAATGCCCCCCACACACACCAATCCATTTTGGTTTAAAAAAAAAAAAAAATTCACAACTATAAACTACTGACTGGTGCACTGACGGATCCTGGTGATGCTCCAGCCCAGGGTCCCTGTCACTCCCACTCCTGAGGGTGGCACCTTAACCGCAGCTCACGCTGCCCACTGCAAAGCTGCTGCTGAACATCCTCTGCTGTTGGTCACTGTGTCACAAGCAGGAGGGCAGCCTTATTCTCCATCCACTGTGGTGCCTTCATGCAGCCCGTTTAAGGGAGAGACGACTGCTGTGACAACGCGGAGCTCTTGGTTGTCAGCAGCATATGCAGGGGGGGACGGCGCGCGGGTGCGACATTGTGGGTTGCTGAGGACGACTGTGGTTCACACACTCTCAGCGGCGGGATGAGCCTGGCGCACGACTGTCATTGCCCCCGGCTGCAGTGCCGCTGACTGCACTAACTGACCGCCGACTGACCGTCCTTCACGACGCACACCGTTCCGTTCTCGATGGGTTATGGTTACCCGAAAGCTGAGGAAAGGTTCTGGATAAAGTGAGTGCAGGTGTTTGGGGACCACTGTGCCTCACTGGCAAAGAGCAATGCGAACTAGAGAGCCAGAGCATCTGGACAGTAGCTGGAATGAAGTGACCTTCTTTGGGTTTGTGCTTTGAAACATCTCCACTCCTGATGTGAATGAATGTCACCGAACACAAAGGGGAGGGAGCGGAAGCCCAAGATGTGACCCCACAACACAGGGAACTCAACTGCAGCGGTCGGAGCTTCGAGCTGTGTGACATGGAAGAAGAAGAAGAATAAGAACAAGAAAAGGGGGTTTTGGATCCCATCTCATCGTAGCCGTGATTCTTAATAGCAAAGTGATGTCGTGGCAGATGTGCTCTTTACCGTTTGGGTGTTTCTGTACTTCAGTAAGGCTTCTGAGAGGTATAAATGGAAGACCATGCACTGATGCATGTATTCAAAAATGAGTACGAAACAAAATAAAAAGGCACCAGACCATGTGCTGCTTACCACATGGGTTCACGTAGTATTAAAAATACATACAATTTAGACGGATTAAAGGCTGCGGGGAGAATCACGCCTACAAAGACACAGCATGCAACCCAGAAGCTGGGGTTCGTGAGGGGGTTTCACCAGAGGTTTGCGCACTTGACTGGGTTTCCAACACACCACTAAGACCCTAAAACTAACTCATCTGCTACACGAGTCTACCAACTGGGGAAAAAGTCCTGCATAGCTCAATGAAATCAACAAGCTGCATTTAAAGGGATTCTCGTGCAACTGCTGCCGCTCCGCGGTCGCTCTGGCCAGCAAGGCTGGAAAAGTTAAGCCGGTTTGTAGACAACTGAGCCACCGTTTGCCGGCCGTAAAATTTAAATGCGATGCGTTCATGTACAGGAGCCACAAACCGCAGCTTCTGCTCCTGCTCCATGCGCGTGCCTCTCCGGTCTTACAGCTGCTGCAGTTCACAGATGGGATGAGCATCACAAAGTAAATTAAGAAGCTGATTTTTGCTGAGGTAAAACTGCAGGATCCAATTGGCGGCACAGCTGTACTGCCTCAGGCCACCCCCCCATCCACCATCACACAGGTCACTAAATCACTGGCTTACAACTAACCTGTTATTTAGTTCACTAACACACTGGACAAGCTTCTACAAAGACACCAAGTTTAACTGCTATCAAAAATCATCTACAGCAAAAGAACAGGAAAGAAGCAGGTAGAGAAGTAAACAAAACAGCCAAACAGAGCCCAAGCTGTACCGTCAAGCACACGGCCCGGTCTGGCTCCACAGCGGTCCAATAACAACAAACTGGCCCTGTTGCGTCCCTCAGACAAAATTGTTCCAGTCGGGTTCATCAGTTGAAGAGATTTGGAGACATGCAGGGAAAATATTGGAGGAAAACTGGAAGTCGGCACTGGGCCCGCCAGCCCAGTGCCATGACGGCAGGGTAGCGTCTTGCCTGCAGGTGACAACACAGCAAACAGAGCAACATGACAGGGAGGGGAGAGGAAAGGAGAAGCTGCTGAAAGAAGTCATTCCAACTGGTCTGAATACACAAGCAACACTGACATCTTCTCATGTAAGTTTAGTATAGGCTTGTTAAACGTTTCACAAAATATTTGGAGTACATTTACTAAATTACAGGTATTCTACAAGGCAACTGTCAGTACTGTGCTACCACACTGATGCGCGAGCATCAACACCACTGCACCACCACTACACGCCAGATGGAACGATAATGCACGCCGAGAACACGAGCGCCACCCGGCTTCCGAAACAAACTCGAGCGAGGCCCTTCACCCCGCAGTAAACTTCTGCACTGTAGCCTGGTTTAAGGCAAACAATTGCTGGGAGTTTACACTTGATGGGCCTGGGTTTGCTATTGCCTTAAATGGATGCTTCAAGTAATGGGGACAGAGACGCCCCAGGAGGTAAATGGAAACATTCTCCAAGCAGACCAATGCGTTGGCCAACATCTACATGCTACCAGTATTACAGTTATTATTACAGCACACCCTATGGACACAAACACACAAGTGCTAAAGAGTCAACCCCCGGCCCCCCTTGCTTCAACTTTCATTATTGGTCCACCTCCAGCCGTTAGCCTGATGTACGCTATCGGGTGTGGGAATCGCTTCATGTGTGCAAACGTTTCCTTGTAACGCAAACATACAAATTACTTTCCCTACTAGCATCATCAATGGCGGACCAACTGTTTGCCATCCACCAAGATGATTCTCCACACCGGAATCTGGCAACCTGTACGATTAAAACCCCACTGTTGCCTCCCACTGACACACGCTCGTGTGACTCGGACCCAAGATAACCTGGACACCATCTAATTTGCCTGCACGGTCTCTTCTTGCGAAGACAAACGTGCCTCCAGAACTTTCCTAACTTCTATTAATACCACCACCACCCCCCCAGGGAAAAAAAAAAAAACCCCAACTTCCATTCCCTTTTGCTGACCAATAATTCCATCCTCTTTGTTTGAGCCAATTCAGAGTTTTGTACACAGTGCATTTCGTCCGCTTCCGACAGCTGCTTAGGCCCCGGTGCGCGGTGGCCTCCCTAAGTCACTTTTTACGGTTCAGGATGAGTAGCGCCACTTCGGACAATAGGCTGTGTTTAGTTTTTATGGCACTTGATCGAGGGTGCATATAAAAGCATGGACAGCGTTAAAAGAAAACTCAAAACACCTTTATTAGAAAGGTCACCTTTTTGCTCCAAAGACACCCGTGGCGCACGGAACTCCTGCTCCCCAAAAGCCTAGCGTTCGGCACACCTGCACCGTGGCAGTGCCCACGGCTCATTTAACAGCATCATCACCAGAGGTAAACAAAAGAAGGGCAAAAACAGGCTCGTCCAGCACGGACCGTGCGAACGCAAAGCCCCGGCCAGGCGTGACAGATGGATAAGCAGCTGACCCGTCCTGCGCTCCTCCGGGACCGCCGCAGCCTGCGCTGATAAACGCAGGAGAGTCGAAAAGCACACAGGGCCAAGGAAAGGTGCGCTGCTCTACATAAGGAAGACGTCATTTTCTCATCAGAACGGAAGGGTTGGTTGCTTTAGGTTCCTTTCCACGCATTTATATTCTATTCAGCTAGTTCAAAAGCAAAATTCAAGTGAAAGCTATCCTACAATTAATATGACTTCTGCACAAAAGACCATACATTCAGCTTTAGTCAGAAATTTACTACCTTTTATGGCTCAGAAGAGTTGTCCATTCAGCTATTTTGCACACAGCATCCAATTTGCATGGTGTCCCTCCTCACTTGCTCGCATTTTGCTTTTTTTTGGCAACTCATGAAATGAATGGCAGTGCAAATACACCTTTCCTAATGTATTTGTGCTACACACGCATGCACACATTCTCTCACTCAAACACACACGCACCATGGGGTGCGTGTCCACTGTCCCTCAGTGTTTCCCTTTGTCGATCGATCCCCAGAGAAACCCGGTTTGTCTGTCTACTTTGCCCATTTCTCTTGCAAACGGTCACAACAAAAAGTCACCACTTCAAGCTCCTATTTTGGGAAACGTATCCCTTTTTGCTTAATATCTACATATGTAACACACATCACACAACACGTTATACATATATAAATATATATATATACATACACGCACACATACATTCATGAACACGCGTACATACATACATATATAGATATTAAATATATAAAAGTGCTTATTCATTTAAACAAGTGCTTTGGATCAGGGCTGAGTGGAACTGTATGTTTATAGACATCTTTTTTTGCATTTTATTTTTATGTTGTTTTTTTAATCTACTTTATCTGTATATTTGACTCATAAAAAGCTCAGAGTTCACCACACGGCCCCTGACACTACACAGATCTACGCGTAAATGGAATAAGCAAAAATGGAAGAAGAAAAAAAAAGAAACCAAGCTGAGGACGAACGTGCCTGTCCCTATCGATGCCCACCTCCCTTCTGCCGCATTACCACCCCCTCGCTTCTTTGTGCAGCTTCGCCCTCTTAAAGGGAGGTTTTTTTTTTTTTTTTTTTTCTTTGCCCCCCCGCCCGCCCACCCATATGACTCGGTTACTGAAAACAAATGGCCAAAGAAAAGTGGATTCAGCCAAAGTGAAGGTGATGTCACCTGGTAAGAAGGTGCGAGAGAAGAACAGCGCCCTTATTCTACTCCTCTCCCCCGAAAGCTTCATAAAAACATTGTCAAATGGCTTCGTTATGTGATATCGTTGCCGTTTCATTCGACATCACAGAAGAGGCTTATGGAAAACAACAAAAATTAAACAGTTCAGGTAGCTCAATACAATCATCTTCAGCATATTTAGTACCATACAGGCAGAATAACAATGACACAAGGTTTGGCATTTGTTACTCCGCAAAATGTAAAGGATACTGATTTTTTTTTTTTTTTTTGTTTGTTTTTGTTTTGTTTTGTTTTAAAGGCTTCAAAACAAAAGACCTTGTGAAACACCAGCACTGGCCAGCCTGGGTGCAACAGGCGCGACTTGGCTCCCTGTTAGTCTTACACTGGAAAACAACCGGGGACCAAAATCTAAATCTCAGTTTGCAAAATGACACTTTCACATGGAAAATGGGGCTGTCTGCATGGTTATTAACAGGCTTAAGGAGACGTGCGGTGAGCGACGCCTCCTCCAAGCACTCTGTCCCCACGGTAACACCCATGCCGCACATGACACTATTTTACCGGCTTGCAGGTAAGAAATGGTTTTTGACAGTGGCTTGCTGGAACTGTACCACAGAACTGAGGGTTAAAAGAGAACAATTCTAGTTATGACGTTAAAAAAATGACGCAGTAATAATGTCAAGTAAAAGCATTAGGGGATAAGTTTGTGTAAACTTTTTTAAAATTTCATTCTTAGCGTTAAAAACACAGGCACACACTTCATAGCATAAGCGTGAAGCATCCATTTAGTGATGAAGGGATGTAGCTAAATGCTTGGATATGAAGGACAAAAACCTTGTAAAAGAAGCCCTTACAGTAATGATTGTCATTTTTCTAAAGGAAAAAAATACTTTAAGAAAAATTGCCACTGAGTCCAAAAACAAAAGAGCAATCGGGAAAAAGAAAAAAAGAAAAAAATTGCTTCAGTCCAAGCTCAGTGCCAGAGACGTCGGCCGTAAGCAGGCGCAAACTTATTTTCCGAAAACTCAAAACAACTGTGTAGCTTTAGTGCAAATTTTAAACAGTTAACAGCTACAAGGACAAGGATATAAAGGAGCTTACAATAATTGCTTTATTAAATTTTTGAAATTAGGAACATTTAATATAATTACAGTGTACTTCAATGCTACGTAATTTCGACAGCTTGCTGGCATGATTATAAATACAACAGAATTGCATAATAAGGTTGCAGAAACATGCAAAATCCTTCAAGATTTTGGAAACAACATTTTCCTGCTATTCTTTTTTGGACAGTTTTTGGAATCAGATCACAACTTGCACACACAGACAAAAATAAGTGCAGATCCAAATCCAATTATTAAGACTTAGAGCGGCAATTTTTTTTTTTTTTTTTTTTTTACTATTTCAAGTAATAAAAGAAAAAATCTCACAACATTGTCAGTTAGACAGATATGGAACTTCTGATTCAGCTATGATTATGTGTGAATCCACCTGGAGAAACAAACACCCATGCAGCACCAAGACACCTCTTTGTCCTGAATAGTGGTCAGTCGCTGAGGGACGGGTGTGTGTGACAAGCCGAGAAATGACCAGCAGTAACCCAGCTGGGTACAGCTGGATAATGGTGGCTGTCACGGCTTGCCGGGCTTCGACGCGCCTTAGAAGATGTCTGAAAGTGGCAAACGTATTTTATGGAGTAAGAACATCTTCTATGTATGACACCCTTTTCCAGTCGAGCTTGTAGGACTGTGAGGTATTGGTAATAGCTGGGCAAAAAAAAAAAAAATGCTCAGCAGCAACATTGTATGGTAGGGACTGAGGTCTCAAAATATTTCTGATAAATACAAACAATGCAGCTTATAGTTGAAATCAAAATGAACAACTGACAAAAATAAAAAACACTGATAGAGGGTCAACACCACGACGGCAGCTTTTCCCTCTGAGGTATCAAAAATAGATGCAATTGCAGAGGCTCAATACTTGGAGCAACAAGATGTCAACGGTCCACCGTGGCCCACCCGTTTTGGCCAATTTGAGTTGCCTTTGTGTTTATTTGCTCAACATAACGTAACCATTTATTCTTGCTAAAAGTAAATGGAAGGGTTCAAGGTTAAGTACCCTGTTAAAGGGTAAGACAGCAGCTCCCCTTCAAATATCGGAACCCTGCGCCATTTTCCCTCGGAGCAGCTACACGACCTGCTGCCCCTCCTGCAAGTCACAACGCAAACATGACTTTTTATTGCCAGAAATCTCGGAATAAGAACTAAACACTGACAGAAAACAGGACATCTTGACCCTCACCTGCTCCCCACCCACCATTTTTTTTTAAGTTCTCAGTGTAGTATGGCTGTCTGTTAAAAGAAATTAAATCTTAAGCTTCTTTAGTGTTATTAAATTACAACCTTTGGTCATGTAAACAGTTACCAGCATTCCAGTTTCATAAAAAGAAAACTACATTTTGGACTAAATTTAAATAAATTAATCAATCTTATGCCAAAACATAAGCCAACAACAGAAATTACCCTTACTCTTCACAAGAAAAAGTGCAACTAATTATGAAGAAACACGATGTAGCAATTAATATTTAAAAAGGCACCAAAAAAAGCTAATATGTCGTCTGCAGTAACTGCTGTTTGATATTCCGGAGCAACAAACTCAGACCTTGCTGGCATAATCTAGCAGCAACGTGACAAAGTGTAAGGATTTATTTAAAAAAAAAAAAAAAGCTGTCATTTGTGCAAACTAAGTGCCGTCAAATTTAAAAGCACTAATTTCTTTAAAAAAAAATAAATAAAAAAAAAACTCCCAGAAAGATTGTTAAATTTGTCTTAATGTCCATCATTTAATTTAAAAGTGATTTAGAGGTACGTAGCTGATTTCAAGCATGTCGACTTTTCTGATGGAAAGGAATTGTGTCCTCGTCCTGCTTTGAAGTGTGTGCCTTCTGTTTTACACGCTCACGCGACTCCTTAACTTAAACAGCGCTAGAATTGTTCTCTTTTGAAATTAAGGACCATTAGTAGTAAAATGTGTGTAGGGAGGGGACTCGGTCTCATCAAGCACAGCTCTGGAAACCAGATTTGCAGCTTCATGCTGTGCTCCACTTCAAACCTCACACTCATTCAAGAGTTTGCAGAAGAACTCTTTTACCAGATGCAAGACTCCTCCATGGCCCAAATTACTGGATGATCCTATAACCCATAAGGAAGGGCTCAAATGGGAGGAAGGTGATCGATCAGCGGCTGCCATTTCAGTGCTCCTGTTATTTCCTTTAACACTTCACAATGCCCGAGAGGAGGACACTGATTGTTTTCCTGTGCTAAGTATGATTGTTTCCTAAAGAAACAAGCAAGAGACACAATAAAAGGTTTAGCAAACCACACAACGGTACAAGGAAGTAAGCGCTCGCTCCTGTTGATGAGACGCAGCGAGGTGCTGCACTGCCGCGGGTTTTCACTGCTCAGCTGGGTTATATTGTGTGCTGCCACCTGTACTGGACACATTCTGGGGTTCTCTGCACACCGCCCTGCCCTTTTCCACACCTTAGCTGTGCAGTCAAATCCATACCAGGGTAAACGCGCCAGTCTCTCCATCAACAGCCTGCCATGCAACCTCCAGCTTCGCGGATGCTGCGCATCTTATTGTGTGGAAACGTAACGGAATATGTGGAACCAAAACAATGATAAGTGAGTGAGAGCCAACAAAGATTAACTGCTCGTCTGAAATGTGCCGTTGATGCCCAAGACTTGATGTTAGAAAGGTTTTTCTGGGTCTATCGCGCCACAAAACCAGTGTGTTCCAGAATGAAGCAGTACTGAACTAGGCAGATCTTCAGGAGATAAGAAAAGAGAGGCTGTAATTGCATATAGGTTTGACTGCACCCCTAAAGTTTTTCAAACACACACAAACGTGTATAAATGTGTTCCTGCTCGTCTAATGTGTGTTGCAAGGGATTCACCCAGTCATGGCAGCGGCGGGGGCTCAGGCTTGTCGGACTGTTGGGGAGGGGAGGGGAGGGGAGGGGGCGCGGGGGAGGGTAGGGGGAGCCTCACTCGGAGAAGCAGCCATCCAGCCCAATGGCGCCATGCCGCTCCTTGGCGTAAGCTCGACGCAGGGTGCCGCTGGGCAGGGGGCCGCAGGCTGCCGCGATACCGCAGTGCTTCAGCAGGTTAAGGCCGAACGGGGAGCCGGCCGGGTCTTTGGGAGGAAAAGGCTTCATGGTGGATAGGATGAGGGCCAGACAGTCGGCCACATCTTTGTTGGGGGCACAGGCCAGAGCTGGGGTGTGGCCTGTGGGTGGGTGGGAGGTTGAGACACACCATGAGACAGGATGCTGTAGGTCTTTACTTTAGCCACATCCAACTAAACAGCCAGAACCATTAATCCTTTAGCAACCTCACGTTTACACATGCTGGGGGGAAATCAGCTGTACTAATAAGTTTCTTATAGCCATCATCTACATTCATTCATTCGCAGATGCTTTTTTCTGCCAAGGGAACATGTAACTTAACTGCTATCTAGCTGACACACACTGAGCAATTTGGGGTCACAAGTTCACCTGAAACACATATGTCTGGACTTTCATCCCTGGCAGAAAGCTAAGCAACTCACCCTCTTGGTCCACTGCCAGGACCGTGGCTCCTCGGCTCAACAATGCCTGGACGACAGTAGCCAGGCCATTCCGCGCTGCAATGTGCAGGGGCCTGCAAGAAGGCACAGGGGGAGACACTGAGTGGCTGCGGCCAAGCAGACGTTGCAGACCATAACATGCAAATGAGCTCTGATAAAATTCCTTCCAGCCCCCTGGGACCCACTTCAACAACCCAGCTGTAACATTTTACACAAATTTAAACTTACATCTGTAGCGCACTGTTGGTTGCGTTGATCAGGGATGGATTGTGGGTCTCTCCCAGAATTAACAGGGCACACATCTCATGACCCTGAGCGTGAACACAAACAGGCAGGCAAACAAGTCTGCATGTGTACTATGATGACACCATGACCGTTCCATAAACACCCCATCCAACACCAGAACCACGTACAAGAACAAGTCACATCGTTGTGGTACCTGGTACTGCAGTCAAAACAGGTTGCACTGTTTGCATATTTACTGTAATTTCAAACAGTTACTTTATAGTTATTCTGCTACATTAAACTTGCCTTAATAAACCAAGCCAAATTCCACGCATTAACTAACATACATGTTGTCATTTCACTGAATAGAAAAGGACCTCTGTAGTGGTGCCCTGCAAGAAAAGGTGGGAGACTGTAAGGAAAATGGAGTGCTCTCACCTTGCTGCAGGCCAGGTGAAGGGCGGTGTTCTTATTCGTGTCAAGCAGAGACAAGTTGGCCTTGGCCCGGTGCAGCAATATTTCTGTCGGGGTTTGTGAGCAGTTAGTGCTTCAAAGATGTGCATATGTGGTCCAAACAGACACAAACACACAGAAAAATCCTTCTTCACACAAAAGGTGATGTGTAAATGGAATTCCGTTGCAGTGCTATGACTAAGTATTTGCCCTCTTTCTGGAACATCGAATAAACTGTGGCCTCTCTTGCTTCAGCTCGAGTCACTTATTGGGACTCCGTATTAATAAAAATTAAGTGCTAAAAAATTCAACACATAGCAGAGTGGCTAGGCCAAAAAAACCACGGCTCACTACAGCTCATCTGAAAAAGCACCTAGGCATTTCCCAACTCTGGAACGTTCTGTAAGCTGATGATTCCAAAGTAGAACTCTTTGGATGTTGTGGGCAACATTAGGACACAAAACCCAAATGTGGCATCAGAGAGTGTGACGGTCTGGGCATGCTTTGCTTTCCCTGGATGCAAGGACCTCAAACAGTAGATAAAAATAAAACTCATCCACGGCATTTGTTTCTGTTCTAGGAAGAGGAGAAAAGAACACTAACACAAGTAGGGTTTGTTTTGGTTTTGCAAAGCCAAAAGACAGATCACAACAAACAAAAACATAAACTAAACGTAATTACAGCACATTCTGCTTAGTTTGGCTTCCATCAACCTTACATTTATAGACATACAATTAATAAAAAGTGTTTGACTAACACCTTTATCCAAGGTGACATACAGTGCTACATACACTACAATGAACTCCCTAGTCGTTCACACATCTATAGAGGACAGCAATGTCACACATGCTGATGTACAGTCACTAAGGGCAATTTAGAACCACCAGTTCAACTGTCTTTCAACTGTGGGATGAAACAAGGACACCCAAGAGATCCCCACATTAACACACAAGGAACATGCCAGCTCCACTAAGACTGAACTAGAAACAAACTCAATTCAAAACACACAGACTTATGGTTTTCTTGTCTGCACTCACCTGCAGCTGCAGTCTGGCCACTGTCAGCAGCCACCATGAGGGCAGAGCGGCCAGCATGGTCCACTGCATCAACCTCAGCACCATGGCGCAGCAGCAGCTGCAGCCCCGCCACACTGTCCACAAAGGCGGCAGCGTGCAGGGGGGACCTGCCGTAACAGCGAAGTATGGGGTTGGTGTCGCTGTCAAACTGCTGTGCACACACTGTTTTTACTTTCAAATAAAATGACACTAAGACAGACTGCTCACCTTCCTTTTGTGTCTCTGACATTCACCAGCTGAGTGCCTACCGTTTCCATCAGAAGCTCGGCAGAACCATCGTGGCCGTTCATACTGCAACGCATCACAAGCGGTGCCGCTTGTAAAACAAACTTACCGACATCCAATAAAGGGCATGTAGCAATTAATTTGCATTTATTTAATAATACGTACAAAGCGCAGTGCAATGGGGTGAAAGGGTTTCCTTCCTGGATACTAAAAGGTTTATGTTCAAGTAAAACTTCCAAACAGTCTTCATGCCCTGAAAAGATTGCAGAAGAAAGAAGGGGAAGACAGGGCCAAGTCATCAAATCATAATTGGGGGGGGGGGCTTTGTGAGCATTTTGATAGTGAAAACACTGTTTCCTCCATGTCACTCAGTAAATCAAAATATGTTTTTTTTCAAAACCACAGTGGGGTCTTGTTTGCAACCACAGTGTGGGTGCTGTGCTCACCATGGTAGGCTGCCCAGTGCAAAGGGGTGTAACCGCTGTAATCCAGCAGGGAATCCAGAGGGTCGGTGCGGGCTGCGGCCTGCAGCAGGCTACCCAGAAGCTCCGTGTGGCCGCAGGAAGCTGCCAGGTGCACTGGAGTGCGCCCCTGGAAGTCACGGCACAGCACGTAGGCGTCGTGCTCTAGCAGAGCCAGCACACAGTCCTCGCAGCCCATCACCGCCTGGCAGATGGGAGAAGTGACACACAAACTCAGGGAGAGCAGATGCAGAAGGAACTCGCTGTCCCTCTCTGAGGCATCTGGTGACAAGCTCACAAACCACAGACTTCACATGGACACGTGGCTTACGAAGCAGAAAGGATCAGAGAGCTGAGCCTGAGATACAATTCCCACTCAGACAGCAGACCACGGTAAACTACACGGTGACCAACAGAGAGACACTACATTTATATATATTTTAAGGACGTAATCTGTATCATGCACCATTACAAAGGAAAGTGTTATTCCACCACAAACACCTCAAATCAGTTTGGGAAACTTTGGGTAGACTGGACTGACTATCTTAAGACCATGTGGAAAATCTGAAGTAGCTAAAGCTTTTTGTGACAGGTTGCTTGTAAACTGTAAAAAAGATATGTTTAAAAGCTTAAAAAACCAATTAGATGTCAACACCTTGAGGAAAAAAACTCTGGCGGAAGTGGACAAGTTTTGAGGTGGGACTGGTGCTTGGGACTTTGCAGCCTACTGTCATATAGAAGATACTAGAATAATGTGCTTATGTGTCTTCTATGTTGAAATCCTCAGACATGCAAATAAAAAAAGAATGCCTAAACTTTTTCAGCTCTCTTTTTAATTAAAATTTCTCATGACTAAATACTTGTTTTCACCAAGAATAACCATTTATTCTGAACATATTTCTGAAGAAGCTGTTAATGTCTAACAGGAGAAACGTGTAAATTATTTGGAGGATTAGTAGGCCAACATGTAAAAGCTGACTGCACAGAGATGTGGGGACATACCGCCCGGTGTAGAGCTGTGCGGCCCCTCTTGTCCCCTGCATCTACTGTGGACCCCCTGTCAAGCAGCAGGTGGACGCAGCCAATATGGCTGCCAAGGACAGCCAGCATCAAGGGGGTCCTAGGGGAGCAGCAGTACAGTGTCAGTAGCTGGAAGAAGCCAATGGAAATTGCAGAAGAAATTTAAAAAATAAAATTAAAAAAAAAAAAAAAAAAACACTGGGGGCACTCACTGTCCCAGCCCATCCATGACATCAGCGAGGTCATCTCTCTCACCACTGTCCATCAGAGCTTGCAGACAGTCTGTGTGGCCATTGGCAGCTGGAAACACAAGCATGTGTGTATGCAGCCCCCACATGTCAAAGCTACATCCATGGTTGTTGGGTACAAAGTGAGGTTGGTGTACTTAAAATGTAAAGAGTACACCCTGGGCAGGACCAAGTACACAGAGCAGGTGTGGCCTTTCACTCAGCAAACACTACCTGCCATATGGAGAGGTGTCCACTTTCGGCGGCGTTCCTTTATGACACACGAGGCCCCGTGGCTCAGCAGCACTTCCACGCAGCGGCAGTGACCCCTCTGGGCAGCCAAGTGGAGAGCAGTGCGTCCCCCGATGTCACATACATCTAGGCTCACCAGCGTCTCTGCTAGCACACGCAGAGCCTCACAGTGACCATTATAGGCCTGGGAGAAAGAAGAAGGAGAGGAGTTTACAGTTCATTTCCATTCTGAACTTAAGGTGGCACATCGGTGCCCTCTTAAAGCACTTTTATCAAGTCACTGAGCTGCAACGCATACTTTCACTATTCCATGCCATCATGGCCAGAACGGAAATAACATTTTCTGCAATTTAAACATCAATACAGCCCACACAGCAGTTCTACAAGAAGGCATTTGGTAAAATGTTCTCATTAGGATTGGAGAGTGTTAAGAGGGAACAGAAGGCCACAGTAGTGTGAGGCACATGGAGGAAGTGCCTGGCAAAGCGCTGTACTTACAGCTAAGTGCAGGGGGCTGACTGGAACACTGCTCTCCACATCTCCCAAGCAGTTCAAAGACATTTCCAGGAGCTGGGCAATTAATGGCAAAAGAGTTTGCATATCAAGCATCCTCGGGTCTTGTTATACTGCTGCCGTGCTTTATAGACTTTGTCAAATGAACGGGTTAAATCCAAATAATACGCAAGTCAGAAAAACCAAGTTGAATGCACATCCACACCTATTTAGAAAAGCAGTCTGTATTTCTACTGTCTTTGTGAGGACTGGAAAAGTGGGTTGGCTCATACAGTCCAAAAACCAGCAATCTTCCCCTTGTGTACGTCCATGTGTACAAAGAACTGAGTATAGGACTGATTGTCCTGGGGTTGTCCAGTGTTTAGGTAAACACAGTACCCACTCATGGAGGTCTCACCAGTTCAAGATTTTGCTTGTTGCCATGGGCAGCTGCATAGTGGACCGCAGTGTAGCCACTGATGTTGCGAACAGATGGGTCTGCGCCGCTGTCCAGCAAGTGCTCCAAGCAGCTACACACAAAAAATGCAGTCACTCAAACTATCCACTGTGCCCCACAACGCTTGGTGGTGACTCATGAGGTACGGTGTTTTCAGGGAAAACATCTGAATTTACATTTTTTTAAAAAATAAAAATCGGCATAATGATTTGGTTCCCTTACTAAGGTTAAAGACTGTAATAAAAGTGCTCTAGTTGCATTATAAAGTAAATGGCAAAGGGATAGACTCACCAGAAGGTCTCCTTTGCATTCTCTTCCTCGCTTCCATGATTCCCAGACTGATGTCGGTCCAGTCTGACACAGCAGCAGTAAGAGTGAAATCAGAACACAATTCAATCCAAACATATAAAAATAGATGTGAAAATGGGGGAGGGGGGTAATTTTCATATTCATTTAGTATAAAGTGCTTTTTCATATGACACAGCACATGTGCAGGAGGGTATATCTGTTTCTCTCTCACCGACAGAAGGCCTGCGAGGCAGCAGCGTAGTGCAGGGGGGTGCAGCCTTTCCCATCAGGCTCATTAACCTCAGCGCCAGCGCTCACCAGGGCCACCGCACACTGGTAGCTCCCGTTGGCTGCCGCGTAGTGCAATGGGGTCCTGTCACAAGGGGACCACAAACACTCTTTAGAAAAAAAGCATTGTAATAGGAGCACATTATCACAAATATCTTACCATCTTAAACACAAGGGCACACTTACCTTCCTAATTTGTCCTTCTTACTCAAGTCAGCACCACTGCTCAACAGCAAATTAAGACATTCAATGTTTCTGTCACATTGATAAAAAAAAAAAGAAAAGATATCAAATGAGTTTCAAACCATAGCAGTATTCATTAGCCAAAGTTTTACTGTGTCCAGGGTGTCATGGCTCACCCTCCAGAAGCAGCAGCGTGTAGACAGGTTCTCCCAAGGTTGTCCGGGGTGTTTATGTCAAACCCCGCCGACAGCACATGCTCGTTGCTCAGAGACGATACAATGCTATACAGCTGACCTAGCGAGGCGAGCGGGAAAAACACACACATTAACACTGACGCACAGCTGCAAGAGAAAAGCATATCATGGGTAACTATGCCAAAATAATTCAGGCACAAAAACTGCTCTGAGAAAAGCAGAAATGTTTTGCCACTTGGTCCGGATACATTAAGACCCTGGTTACTGCTCAGTATACATTCCTAGAAAGTGGAGCGCTAACAAAAACACTACTAAACAGTGTTATTATAACACAATAATAATAATAATAATAATAAGTTGAACATACAAATAGTTGAATAAGGAACTTTTACTGAAAAGCAAACATGTTTATCTTTGTAACTGTATAATACATGTCCATGAAAATTTGTTGCGCTTACTGCATGTGTGCTAGTTATAGCCTATACTGAAGCAGAGGTAAAGGGAGGCATTTTTAAAGAGGGTATTACTGTACTACAAACACTTCCAGATCTTCAATTATGTTGAACGCCACATTTATAATATTGTTATAGTAACAATACACAAAAGCAAATACAGAGCTGAACTGCATTAAATCAGACAAATTTACCAGAACACTCAGACTGAAAAATCTCACCTGTGTTCAGTAGCAAAAAAAATGAAGAACAACCCACCTGAGGAGAGTAACTTGCGACAACAGTCTGAAAACCCGTAGAGCACTGCCAAATGCAGCGGAAACATCCCATGAATCCCCTGCCTGGATGCATAAAGAGAGGATGAAATGAAATGGAGTGGTCAGCCTGACCCATTTTAAGGGACAAATTAGATTTGGATGCCATAGGGATTAGTTAAAAAGATCTATAAAAGTTTGTCTTTATATATTTATCTTTCATTTAGTTAAATCTACAGTACTGTGCAAAAGTTTTAGGCAGATGTGAAAAAATGCTGTAAAGAATGCTTTCACAAATATAAATTCTAATTATTTTTTTAATTAATTTACAAAATGCAAAATGAGTTAACGGAAGAAAAATCTAAATCAAACCAATATTTGGTGTGACTACTCTTTGCTTTCAAACCAGCACCAATTCTTATAGGTATACTTGCACAAAGTCAGGGATTTTGTAGGATTATAGTCAGGTGTATGATTAACCAATTATACCAAATAGGTGCTAATGATCATCATTTTCATATGGAGGTTGAAACACAGTCATTAACTGAAACAGAAACAGCTGTGTAGGAGGCTTAAAACTGGCTGAGGAACAGCCAAACTTTGCTACCAAGGTGAGGTTGTGGAAGACAGTTTCATGTCACAGGTCATACACCATGGCAAGACTGAGCACAGCAACAAGACACAAGGTAGTTATATAACATCAGCAAGGTCTCTCCCAGGCAAAGATTTCAAAGCAGACTGGGGTTTCAAGATGTGCTGTTCAAGCTCTTTTGAAGAAGCATAACGAAATGGGCAACGTTGAGGACTGTAGACGCAGTGGTCGGCCAAGGAAACTTAGTGTGGTAGATGAAAGACATATCATGCTTACTTCCCTTCAAAATCGGAAGATGTTCAACAGAGCCATCAGCTCAGAACTGTCAGAAACCTGTGGGACCCAGGTACATCTATCTACTGTCCGGAGAAGTCTGGCCAGAAGAGGTCTTCATGGAAGAATTGCGGCCAAGAAAAAAAAAAAAAAAAACCATACCTCCGATATAGAAACAAGGCCAAATGACTAAACTATGCAAGAAAACATATAAGAACTGGGGTGCAGAAAAATGGTAGCAGATGCTCTGGGCTGATGAGTCAAAATTTGAAATATTTGGCTGTAGCAGAAGGCAGTTTTTTGCCGAAGGGCTGGAGAATGATACAATAATGAGTGTCTGAGGCAACAGTGAAGCATGGTGGAGGTTCCTTGCAAGTGTGGGGCTGCGGTCAGGATTAATGGTGTTCTCAATGCTGAGAAATGCAAGCAGATACTTATCCATCATGCAATACCATCAGGGAGGCATCTGATTGGCCCCAAACATACAGCCAATGTCATTAAAAACTATCTTCAGCGTAAAGAACAACAGAGTCCTGGAAGTGATGGTATGGCCCACACAGAGCCCTGATCTCAACATTGAGTGTGTCTGGGATTACATGAAGAGACAGAAGGATTTGAGGCAGCCTACATCCACAGAAGATCTGTGGTTAGTTCTCCAAGATGTTTGGAACAACCTACCTTCTGAGTTCCTTCAAAAACTGCAAGTGCACCTAGAGGAATTGATGCAGTTTTGAAGGCAAAGGGTGGTCATACCAAATATTGATTTGATTTAGATTTCTCTTGTTTATTTACTTTGCATTGTTAATTGATAAAAATAAACTTCCAATTTGTGAAAGCATTCTTAGTTTACAGCATTTTTTCACACCTGCCTAAAACTTTTGCACAGTACTGTATATTATCTTTTTATTTCTTCTAATTATCTTACTCCCTATTTTGTGGTCCAGAACTGTTTTTTTTTTTCTCTCCCTGTTCTCCTATGTATACCTACTGTATGATAAATGATTGTTGAATGGCAGTGATAAACCATAACACAACAAGATCCACCACAGAGCTTCTGCTTTTAACCAAAATTAATTTCTACAGCTGGCTACTATGTCATCCCTCACCTGGCCGTGTCGGCGCCGTTGGTCATCAGGGTGCTGATGAGCAGCTCGTGGCCATACTTAGCAGCAACGTGAAGAGGAGTATTGCCATATTTATCCACACAGTCAATCTCCCCACCTGAGGGACATGGTGGAGGGATGTTACATTTCATCGCTACCTACTTTCACATACTTTGTAGCTGTAAATCTACACCCAGTTGTTACAATACCGTTCTGGATGAGGATCTGGGAGCGAGTGAAGCGTCCATGAATGGCAGCCATGTGCAAGGGGCTCTTCCCATCTTTACTCTAGAAAAATGCAAAAAAAAAACCAAACATTACACAATGATCCTTCTGTAGCTGGACAAGTTACTTCAAAGTAAGTACCTGGATCAAGGGTATTACAGAAGGAGAACAGATTCAAATATGAGTACTTTTAATATGACTTTACCCATTATGCCACTGCCCCGAAAACAAATGTGATCAAGCACACAAACCAACAACCGTCTCAGTCCTTCTACCTGCAATTAGTGCACCAACATATTTCAATTTATCTATCAGCATTAAACAGCTGACGTCACCCTCCCTGACCTGCATGTTGACATCAGCCCCGTTATTGACCAGCAGCTCCAGGCACAGCGCCCCGTTGGTAGACACAGCAGCCAGATGCAGTGGTGTGTAGCCTCGCAAGTTGGGCTGGTTGACATTGGCGCCACGGTTGACCAGCTCATTGGCTACCGCTTCCTGGCCCATGTAGCAGGCAACATGCAGCGCAGTGTTTCCAAAGGCATTCGGCTCATCAATCTGTAGAGGTAGCCAAGCAGAACAGCAGCATGAGCGTGGGAGAGGGGGACAGAGACACCGACTGGCCAAATCAACAAAAATGACGTCAATGACATGGACAAAATTAAGAGGAGAAAGAGCCAACTGCATAAGTGGGGGAAACAAGACAAACCAAACACTATAATGGGAGGCAAGTTCTAAAGTAGGCTGCTGGGAGACCCTGTATGCAACCAAATAAGATTGCAACTGAAGAAAAACAAGGCAAACAACAAAAAAGCTGAACAAAACATGACTCTAAACTTGCAGCTTTGACGCATAAACACATTGGTATACATGTTAGCTCATCTTGTAACACACAGGTAGTAAAAGATTAAACTTTGCCTTGAATCCAAAATTGTACAGGGCTAGAAGATAAACAGGGCTTAAATTGTGTGTGAATGTGACATGTTACTTAATAGATTAAGAGCATTTAATTATAACTGTTGTTTTGCAAGCACTCTTTAACACTACGCACATATCAAATATCCAAGAAGTCTAAGAAGTTCTTTTGTGCTTTAAGTTAAGAAATCTTTTAAATTATTCATAAATGTATCCCTAGTTATTTTCCTACTACTGCCAGCTGAGGAAATGTACATAAATTAACCCTTGGTACGCTGATGCATTTCAGACATTTTTACAGTGCAAGTGCTCAGTGGCCCTTCATGCCACTTTTAATTCCTGAACAGGCAGGAGTGTGTTACATGGGAACCCAAAACTCAATGCTACTGAAAAACTGTACATCTGAGGACCAACCTACACTGAGACAGACATTAAAGCAATAAATGACCAAACTGCTGCTCAAAAAGAACACACACTTCTAATGGACATGCATCTCCTGCCAAACAGCCCTTATACCTCCACTCACCTCAGCACCCAGCCGGAGGAGGTATTTGACCACCTCAATCTGACCACTGGCAGCAGCAGTGTGGAGAGGGGTGTAACCCCGCTTGTCCTTGCAGGAGGTGTCTGCGCTTCGGGAAACCAGCAGCTTGACAACCTCCAAATGCCCTGTGGGATGCAGCAGGGGTTCATGTTAGAGCCAGACCTGACATCACAAAGCTCAGGGTTCTAATAAACATGAAGGAAAACTGTGTGTGTGTGTGTGTGTGTGTGTGTGTGTGTGTATACATGACAGTAAAGATATGAGTATCTGTTTTAAAAACCCAAGTAAATTTATGCCTGCTATTTTCTCCAAAACAGCTGAGGATATTTTAAGCTTGAGCTTTTTTTACACTGAAAGCTTACAGAAAGTGCTGAGACAGAGCCGAGTGACAGATCGTAGGTGGATTCAGCACTGAACAGCCAAAGGAAGATGGATGGTGGCTCACCTAGGTAGGCAGCCCAGTGGATGGGCTGCCTCTCCTTTTTATCACTGGCACTCAGGTTGGCCCCTTTGTTCAGCAGCAATTTCACCATCTGGGACAGTCAAGACAGGTGGCAAAAATAAGCCTTATGGAGACAGACTGGTACCACACAAAGGAGAAGTCATAACTGCACAAATGAACACAGAACTGCCCTCCCTCATCCCCTTGCCTGCACCTCACCTCCAGAAAACCGCTGTGTGCAGCATGGTGCAGAGCAGTCCTGCCGGTGCGATCGGCCACATTTAGGCTGCTCAGCTGGGGCAGCAGAGCCTCGGCACAACGCGTGGCGCGGTTGGCAGCTGCAACGTGAAGCGGCGTCTGCCAGTATTTGTCCCTTGCGTTCACCTCAGCCCCCTGACGCAAAAGCAGCCCCACAGCCCTCTGCGAAACAAAGTCATTTGACATTGTGGTTCTCTGCGTACACGCACTCAATTGTCATCCTAATCTGTGCAGAATACTGACTGGACATTTATGACTACACTCCAACCCAATGTGAATTCTACACATGAAGCAGGCTTAATGCACCGTTACTTCCTTGTACAATTATTACAAATTAACTTATAACGTCTACTTTTTACCACTACCTATTAATCTCAGCTCTTGCATTGACTAAAACAGAGTATCTCTTACTATAACACTGTAAAGGGAGAGGTTCTTGTTGTTTTCACATTAAATGCTTTTCATTTTTAAAGCATCACATTTCACTGACTTTTCCCTAATAAAGTGATTGCAATCTTCATGTATCAAATCGAGTTTTAAACCACAGATGCATTTTAAATGTGTCAACTCTGAAAAGTGAGTGAATGTTTGGTCATAAGTTCTAAACTAGTCTACTTTGGTTTTAAAAAAAGAAAGAAGCAAAGTCAATGGTTGCTTTATTTTAGCCAACTTACCTCATTGCGAGAGGCAGCTGCCCGGTGCAGTGGAGTGAGCCATACATGGTCCTTTGCATTAACACTAGCACCTGGGGGGGGGGGGGGGGGGACAGCCACATAAAGCAAACTGGTAGCCAGGTGGTGGGTGTGAACAGGTCTCTTTCCAACACACACACACACACACACACACACACACACACACACACACACACACACACAGCTCAGTCATCGTACTGAATGCAGAGGGCCATCGTACCTGAATTAATGAGGAGGTCCATTATATGAACATCACCCAGACAAGCAGCAGCATGCAGGGGTGTGCGGCGCTCTTGGTCCTGCAGAGAGGAGGGACACATCTGAGTGTTTTTACAGGGTGGTGTTGCTGTCCATTCAAAGTTCAAATCGAAGCACTTTCATTCACTTGACAAGGGATGCAATTACGTTATCACTAAGTTCCTATCAGCAGACCTGTCCCTACTCCCCCAGTTTCGACTTTAGTGCTTATTATTTCATTTATTCAATGTGGTGGCACAACTGAGCTTAGACAGTGACTGTCTTACTCTAAATTTTATTGCACAAAACAGAATTTTGCTGTGACTGGCATGTGAGCAACATTACAGCAGCCTTCCAAGCAGTATTCTGAACACCTGAAAACCTGATCAGTCAAAAGGGGAGAGCAGACCCTTCAGAGTGGTGCTGCAAGAATCAGACAAGGAAAGGCATTTATAAAAATTTAAAAAAAAAAAAAAAAAAAAAAAAAACAGTTTGGAAATAAAAACCCAGACAGACAGTGGGTTGTCACATTGAGGGATAGCAGGACTGACAGGAACACACATTAATGAAAGCAGCTTTGCAAATGAGTTTAAAGGTGTAGCCAGTCTTCAGTCTGCAGTGACATCACTATCCTTTTAGCAATTGGACATCTTGGCCGAAGTCCACCTTTGCCGTTTGTTCTATTACAGTCTTAGCAGAAACAGCTATGCCATGATCCTCCCCCCCAATAATGCAGTTGGATAAAGCAGTTGATTCAAATTAAACACCTACTGATGTTGAAAGTGACGGCAATGGCATGACAGAGGTACAGGAGAGCAAGGCTTCAAAAACAATGTCTTCATAAGCAAACAATAAACGCAATCTCTACACAAGCGGAAAGTAGCTGCACATCCACTAGATCATGCTTCTCCTACCAGGACCCTTCAGGTCTCTCTGAAGCTTCTGTCTGTTGTTATGCAACCTGCTAATTAACAACTTGTTAGCAACCATTAACTGTGCAGAACAGTCTTATATTTGGCCTACAATTTGCAGTAATCTAAAGTAAACTGAATATAAACCTTACAAATACAACTGGGACCAAAAGTCTGTTTATATCCTTTTTTATTCATAAATCTAACATCTTCATCACAATCAATAAAAGCTTAAAAACTCAGAGGTTACTTCATTTATTCCCCACTAATAATGAATTAAACATGGACTGAAGCTACATTTACTCCATTTGCATCAACAATCACAAACAACACAAAGTGAAATTCATTTGGTCCCACACACACACACTTTACACAACCTTTACTCATTTAATAAAAAATGTCCACTGTGAAATGCACCTTTTATATCTGTCCCCCCTTCAACCTGCTGTACATTTGGTCTGGACAGACCTTAAGTTCTAACACATCACTTCCCAGAAGATTTTCTCCACACGATTTGGGGCTTTTAGCAAAGGCAGAGAAGATTGATTTACCATCGATTTCAATGTTTCTACCTGCACCACAACACACACTCTCCCCTGAAGAACCAGACCACAGGGAAGAGCGCATTGTGGCACCACAACCACACACATCCCATAAGCACAGATGACACCAGGAAAACAAACACTTTTCCATGCTATACCAGGGCAAGGGTCACATCTGCTCAGAGACAAAGTAAAGCTTCCCATGCAAACAGACAGGTATTCCTGCTAGGCATGCTATTAAAATGTTAAAAGTGTGACTTTATTTTATAAATCCAACATTTGATATGGGATTTCAGGAAGGGTAACAAAATTCAACCATGGATAAAAAGGATGATCCTTATCAACTCTGCATGGTTCCTAGAGAAAAAAGGCTTAAATGGAGGTGCCCAAAAAACACAACAAAAAAAAAAATCACTTAATTCACAGAAACATTTATTCTGTACACAGCAAACACATTAAAGCATCATCCTATCACTCATATTGCTACCTGCAAGCCAAAGGCCTGGGTTCAAATCCCACCTCCTGCTGCAGTGCCCTCCAGCAAGGAACTTAATCTGAATGTATGCAGTAAAAATTACTCTCATTAATAAATACTAAAAAAATAAAATTAAATACAAAAATACTTAATGAATACCAGTCGTTTAGTATAGTAAGTCGATTTGACAGAAGGTGTTGAGAAAATAAAGATGTAAATGCAAATGAGCATGAGTTCTCCATGTTAGGCTGGCAAAGGCACTACAGACTTGGAGTTATGCATCACAGTACTATGCATCCTCAATCCTTCAGGCAACAGAAGATGCTCTTGTGTAGGACAGTGTCAGGCTGTACAGGTCCAACCACTGCCCCAGTTGGACTGGGAGGACAAAAGGCCAATAAGCAGGACGGGCCCCAGTTCTCTGCCTGCGTCGCATCAGACAAAACAAGCAGCTTCTCACTGTTACTGCTTCGTTCTACTGTTATACCTTTATGTAATTGCACATTAGACCTTAAGGCCAAAAAGTGGATCAGTAAAAGCAGTGTAAAAACAGTGTAATATTCGGTGCTTATTAAAGAACCATAATGGAACCTGACACATGCATGTTAACCATGCCCTAGATTCAGGGGTGCACAACGGAGAATAGTTTAGGAGGTCCCTGGAGATGAGCACAGAATGGGGCCAATTCTCTCATACTACATTACTGCATTCTTCTTTAATAATAATAATAATAATAATAATAACAACAATCTTAGTCTTCAGAATTGATACAACCTTGAGAAAAATAAGTGTTTTCCTCTCTAACAACCCTGGAAAACACCCCCCCCCAATCTAAGCACCATGTCACACTCTGGGTTGTTGCACCTATTTAAAAAATTCTGTTTTTCTCAATGTGTTTTGGACACTGGATACCCAAATTTTTAAAATTAAAATAGAAATCCAAATAAAAGTGGCAGATAAAAATATAAAAGTTCTTCCAGTACTTACCAGTGCATTGACTGCTTCCTTCTTGTGCAATAACAACAGCTGAACTTCTTCTGCATTTCGGTTGAATATGGCCTGGACCAGAGGGGGCTACAGGAGAAAGAACAGAGGTTCAAACAAGACCTTTACTACTACTACAGGTATCCCCTGAGAGTCTTTCTCCAGTTTTCCCATGTGAGTGAAATTATTAAGAGTTTACCAAGTTGCACCCAGATGCAAGACTGATTTTTTTGCACTTACGAGCAACAAGAGCCGAATGTGGAGGAATTTTCAAAACTTGCACTATGGTTCAATCACATCTCTGACTTACGAGATTTCACCTTAGGAGCCCATTTCTAGGAATGCATTATACTTGTAAGCAGGGAGGCACCAATATTTAGTTTGACAGATACTTGGGTGTTTGTTCAGGTTTTAGTCACTTCAGATATTCGTCAAAACAAAATGGGAGTCTGTTCCTTGAGGAGAATGTAAGCAGTTTCTTCCACCTTTAAAGTTTTTTATATTTTGAAATGAACATTCAAACTACAGATTCTTCTAAAGCACTTCATAATATTAGCTAAAGAAAAAAAATTCAATCACCATCTCTACGATTTGTCCACCTTAGCATGTTTAGAGGTGGACAGAAGAAGAATCCTACTTCTTTAAAAGTGTGTAAGAGCTTAGTAGCTTAGCAATAAGCCTATTAGGTCAGTCAAAGACCAAAGCCTATTATAAAAAGAACCGGAAGACGAGCAGGCCGGCGCATCCAACAGTCATGCAGACTTCAGAATTAAGCTAATGCATTAATCACAGTTTGAAAATGGGATCACTTTTTAAATCATTTCAATGGCGGCTCCACAACTGTCCTTCAACAGGGTGACTTGATTGAGGAAAGGTGGGCGCAGGGTTTAAGTTTCATACCATTTACCCCTGTGAATAAAAACTGGTCCCTTCGTGATGGTCACCCACAGATGACTACTAAAGACAAACCAAACCCTCCCACTCCTAACATGGCCTTCGCCTCTACAAACTATGCGGGAGCTCTTTCGTTTCTGCAATCGAGTAAAATAATACAAACTAATAATCCAAATACACTAGGCCCCACTTTCCTGAACATTTCAAGTTAGGAAGTTTTTAAGATGCACACATTTAATTTTAATGGCATTTTTTTAAACTATGGTTGGATATCTGGACATTTGCTGGAAGTAAAGAGCACCCGAAGAGATTGTGGATTAACGCAATATGTGTTCATGGTGTTTACAACATGTGTACAGTGTTTGTGAGTGTTAGTGGTCAATAACAAGATGATGAATGTCACAAACATTCTAGGAGTATGGGATCAGTCCATGCTGCCCACTAAATAATCATGTGGGGAGATTACATTTTTATTTGAAGTCTTTTAAAATTGGTTTTAATTTTAATGTTGCACAAACTGCATTTTATATTTACAATCTCATCAAAAAACTTTTACCTTCTCAGCAAATAAAGTCTCATCTTCTCATCTAAATTCATTTTATCGGCATCGGGCCGATAATTCAAACCAGTATGAGGAAAACATTTAGGCTATGCTCTGGCACAGTCCTTTGGAAAGTGTCTGCAGTGTGGAAGTCAGCTAAAGCAATAAAATATCCCATTTTTAGCACCTGCAACATTAGTACTGACAGGAAGAGATAGTTCAGTGCAGCTTCTGCAACAAGAAACACTTCCCTCTCACACTAAAAATTAGAACAATGTGCTTCCAGAAAAAGGGTTATTGCTATTAAGTGGTTATTTCTTCATCACTATCATTTCACCCTTTTTTCAATTTTCCTTATTTCAATTATTGTTGGATTTTTTTTTCCAAAAAAAAAAAAAAAAAGAAAGAGAAGTGTTATGCAGAATTTAAGACTAAAGCCTGCAAAATCAATTCCCTTTTAAGGATGAGGTGGTCAAATTTGCTTCACCAGATGTCATTTATTTTAATGGTTGTACATGGTCTGCACAGCTGAAATTTTACAAAAATAAATGTTACATTTTTCTGTAATTTCTGTCCATTTTATAAATGTATGCATTGGTATTAGGCGATAAGTACATTGAAATTATCGGTTATTGGCACTGGTACAGAATTCCCATATTGGTGCATCCCTAATTATATTCTATTGACTGCATAATAATAAAGAAAAAGAAAATGGTTAGATGCTGACAAAATTCTAAAAGTTTTATTCCACTTTAATCAAAGACAAGAAAAGTCCTACAATAAAATGCTGGGCCATCTACAGTTTCCTGTGTTTCCAAGAGACTGTGGGACACAGTGGTTCTACGATTTAAAAAAAAAAAAAGGCTCAGAAAAAGCTATAATGAATTAAACATTTGTTGAGTTTCTTCCCCCCACAAAACCTGGCCTGT